>CM035421.1:114304975-114822475 GCA_020310875.1 Ceratopteris richardii
TGCATAGGGATTAAATTGCATCAAGTCAGGTTGTGAAAAATGAGAACTTTTTGTATTGTACCAGTCTCAAATAGTTTCAACTACATGGGTGGTTTTATTGGGTCAAAGATCAATCTTAGCACTAGAGGCTCTTGAGATTGTGTGTCCTTGGCATTGTACATTTAGCACTATCAAAGAATCTTAGCTCTTGACTCCTCTAATAGACTTCTTGGCAATCACTCAGTGTTGGTGGAACTCATCGCAACTTTATCTATGTTTTTTGGGTCTAAATAATGGAATTGATAGGCACTTGTAGGCGCTTTAAGATGAATTTTGGGCTATAAAATCAGCTTTTTATTTCCATTTTACTTGATATACTTAGCATGTTCACACCATGTATGCTTTTTAGGATAGCGCTTATATATGCCTATGTGATCATTGGTAAAGAAGTTAACTTTTTGTATAAAGATTTTGACATTGATAAACATGTTCATGCTAAAGTTTTCTGAACTGGGAGAAACATTGATGTTGAGATCTCTTTGGTGATATATGTTAGGACATCAAGCATTCATCAATCTGAAGAATACTTTGTTCTAGGGACGAATTCACTCTTGACGTGAATCTTGGAGTTCTTATTGATGTAAAGGCTCATGAACATTTACGATATCCCATGAGGATTATTTATGTAAGATTCATAAAGCTTCATTTATTTGTAAAGAATAAACAAGGAATAAATCCAAAACACACGAGTTCTTTGGGTCGAAACAATCAATCAATCACCAAGATCCATAGAGCTTCATTTTCTACTTTTCTTAGATTCTAGTAGAGTGTTTTCTTCATTTAAACGAACACAACCCGTGTATTGATTAGAATTTGAATTTATTGTAGATGAATATTGGACTACTAAAGAACTAATAGAGAGAGGAGGAGAGAGAGAGATGAGAGAGAGAGAAAGAGAGAGAGAAAGAGAGAATGAGAGAGACAAAGAGAGAGAGAGAGAGAGACAAATCCACGATGGCACTGTTGGACATCGTGCACAAGCATGAAAGAGCGATATAGAGAGAGATAGATATAGAGAGAGAAAGAGGAATCGATGATGGTAGTGTTCGAGGCTATGCATAGATGAGAGAGAGAGGTTTATATATATATATATATATATATATATATATATATATATATATATATATATATATATATATATATATATATATATATATATATATATATATATATAGAGAGAGAGAGAGAGAGAGAGAGAGAGTGATGCAGGGAAAGAGATGGCATAGAAAAAAATGGAGAGATGTTTATAAGCAAAGATGCAAGGAAACATAGAAAGAGAGATAGAGAGAGAGACAGAGACAAAGAGAGAGAAAGAAAGAGAGAGAGAGAAAGAGAGAAAGAAAGAGAGAGAGAAGGGAAGGTTGAGACAATGACTCAATAGAATTTTAACCGATGAGGAACTCAATGGAGTAAATTGAATGCACATGTTATGAATGAAATAATGTGCATAATGTTATAGCACAAAATGTTTATAATTAAGCATGAATTACAAATAGCTTATTTTCATAATCAAATATATGTATGGGAAAACATCATCATCAAGATGCCAAGTTTATCTTGTTGATCTATGTTATGGAGATAAATATGAGCAGATAAAAGAAGAGAGTCGGGTTCCCGGTATGTTTAAAAGTCGGCCTCGGTATGGGCGTCAGTAACTTCCAGTAAATTACCGACACTTATGACGATGCTCATATCGATGCTTATACTGACGCTAATACCAACGGCTGCGGAGAACACTGACGATCCATTTAAAATGTTCATACCGACGGTCACTTGACCATCGGTATCTTTAAGTCAGGTTTTTCGACGTTTATACTAGTGCCGCGAGTGACCATCGGTATAAGCGGCGTCGTTATGCCCCTCATATGTTGTAGTGATCTTGATCTGAAAGAATAACTTTAGGAAAACCATGATGTGGAAAAATACATTTAATAAATAACTTAGCAACTTGAGGTGGAGTTAAAGTCTTTTTAGAAGGAACGAAGTATGCATGTTTACTATACCTATCAAAAATTGTTCGAATCATATCATTGTGAGATGCAATTGTAGGAAGACCAGTAATGAAATCCATCAAAATTTGTTCCCATGGTCCATCATGTATAGGAAGTGGCATTAATAATCCGAATGGTTTACCATGATGTCATTTTACACGCTGACAAACAATGCAGTGAGGAACATACTATGCAACATCGTTTTCTATGTTAGGCCAAAAGAAGAAACCTTTACATGCAGAGATAGTACTTTGTATGCCCCTATGACCCATATATAGTGGTTCATGCATCTCTTTCATAACAAACTCTTTGAATACTTGTGTAATTCATAACTTGTGTGGGAAATACAAGAATCCATTATGAAATGTGTAATGATCCTCATGATGTGATGTGAAATTATTGAAAGCAATCCATGCTTGTGAAAAAATACAGGTCACATGCATAAGTGGAAATCATATCATGAAATGAATGAATCTGAATAGCAGAAATATTATTAATTGAAACAATAGTTGTTTCTGGGGATGGGAGATGACTTAAAGCATCAGCTACAATATTAGCTTTTCCTGGGTGATATTGAATAAGAGGTTGGAAGTTTTGTAGAAATGAAGCCCATTTAATATGTCTATCAAAAATCAATGGTTGATGTAATAAATTCTTAATAGCTTGTTGGTCAGTTTTAATTAGAACTTCCGAACCCATAAGGTAATGTTTCAAATTTTTAATGCATGCATAACAACTAACGCTTCCTTATCATATGTACTATAATTGCGTTCAGAAGGTTTGAGTTTCCTACTTTCAAATGCAAGAGGATGATCATTTTGCATTAAAAGAGCACCTATACTAGAACCACTAGCATCTATAACTACATGAAATGGTTGTGCAAAATCAGGTAATTGTAGAACAGGCACATGGGAAAGTGCATACTTAGGTTTCTCAAAAGATTTTTGTTGGAATACTCTCCATACAAATTTTAGATTTTTCTTCAATAATAAAGTAAGGGGAAGGGCTATATAAGAAAATCCCTTTACAAACTTTCGATAAAAGCTAGGTAATCCTAAGAACGAACGGACATCATTCACTGATTGAGGTTTAGGCCATTCTTCAATTACTTTAATCTTCTTGGGATCTACATGAACACCTTGACTAGAGATGATATGTCCAAGATACTCTTATCTCGTTTTGGAAGAAACAACTCTTTTCAGAATTAGCATAAAGTTTATTTTTACATAACAAATCATAGATTGTTGCTAAATGAGTTTCATGTTCACTGTCATTCCTACTATAAATAAGTATATCATCAAAGAAGACAAGAACGAAGTCTTGGTATTCAAGGAAAATATTATTCATCATACGTGCAAAGGTGGTGGGTGCATTCGTAAGTCCAAAAGGCATTACCATGAATTCAAAACCGCCATGTTGAGTTCTTAAAGCAGTTTTATAAATGTCATGTGATGTCATTCTTATTTGATGATACCCAGATTTGAGGTCGATTTTACTGAAGACACAAGCTCCACGAAGTTTATCTAGCAAGTCATCTATCCAAGGGATAGGATACCTATTCTTAATGGTAATCTTAATAAGTGCTCTATAATCAATGCACATTCTATACATCTTGTTCTTCCTTTCAACTAAAAGAACAGGGGCTCCAAATGGAGAAGAGCTAGACTTTATTAGTCCTTTGTTGAGTAAATCTTTAACTTGTCTAGCTATTTCATTTTGGTGTAAAGGTCCATGCCTATAAGGTGCTTTATGAGGAGGAGAGCTACCATGAATTAAATCAATTCTATGGTCAAGAGATCCCCTAGAAGGTGGTATTGCAGAAAGAAAATCAGCCATAAAACAATCCTTATACGAGTCCATAAATGACTTATGTGCACTTGGAAGTGTATGTGTATAATAAGTTATATTATTTTCAAAGACAAAACATGAGCTATAGCCTTTCCTAAAAGCTTGTTTGACGTGCGTATGACTACAGAATGGGAAGAGTTGAAAATCATGCATCGAATACAGTGCAACATTTTTATTTCAAAATTTAAAAGTAATCATGTGTGTATCATAATCAATGCAAGCGTTGTAATTATGTCGAAACGGCATGCCAAGTATAACATCATATAATTGCAACAGAGCAATTAAAAATGAATGTTCATCTACATATGAGCCTATACAAATTTGAACATTATGCACCTCATTCGTAACATTATACCTATTCCCTATAAACGCAGCCTTAACCTTATACATAGAAGGATGAGTAGTAAGGTTAAGATTTCTAACTAGCTTATGAGAAATAAAATCATGCAAGCTACCATCGTCATGTAAAACATTTCCTACTATGCCATTAATGGTGCCATGCATGCAGAGTAGAGAATGGTTAGAAATTCCGTTACCAAGCATACTTGGTTCTTGTTGTAATACGTCTTCAGACCTGTTTGGTTCAGTGTCAACAGGAACAACCTCCATGTTGTGTACTTGAGCTTCAATGGGTTGCCTATTAGTAGGTCTCATCCTACAGGCAGCTTTGATATTACCAATCTTTCCAGAATTCCAACAAGTTATATGGGGTTGTTTTTTGTTGAGCATTCATCGTTGTATTTTGAAGAGTGGTAGGTTTGTGAGGCTGGCCAAGGGTTGATTTGTTGGATGGTACTAAATGGGATTAAGGAGGGCATTGGAAAGTAGGTGAAGCGAATGTAGTAAAAGGATGCTTAAAAGGAAAATTGGCTTTGAAGGGTGGTTGACATTGACCAATTTGTTCTAAGCGAAGTGTTTTGGTGATAGATTGGAACTCCTTTTCAACATCATGCAGGAAAGAGATAGCTTCATATTGTTGTGTTTAGAAATTTGTAAACATCAAAGTACACAAGCAAACATGATGAGACCTCCCAAGATCTTCAAAACACCAACCAAATATTTCCAAACTTCAAAAAAAAACTTTCCACCAAACTTTCCAAAAAACAGAAATAGGTCACTGTAGCAAAATAACCGTCAGAAACTCTCTAAGCCGAATTTGACAAAACTAATCATATATTCTGAAAAAAGACTTGGAGTAGCATGATTTACAAACAAAAAAGGTCAAAAAACGTGGAGTATAGCTCCCAAACCAACAGGTTGAAGTCAAGGTAAGAAGAAGCCTACAACAGCAAGGTATGACTAACTGTCTCAATTGCAAAATGGTGTACAACAGCAAGCAAACTTCAAGATATATGCAACATTTTGATTTGGATAGAAAGTATGAGAGCTAAGGAAACTCCTCGAAGTGAAACCATGCAAAAAGACCTCATAACGACTGAGATATGAAAGTATGAAGAGAGGTATGTCTCTGTTGAGGCACCGGATCGACACAAGAAAGAAGATCTGTAAAAACGCCTACTTGCACGGCGTTTTCTCATTGCAAATTGTACAAAGACTGATCTACTTATATATTAAAAGTTGTGAGCTTCACAACACAACAAGAATCACTCAATTTGGACACTACACTAAGAGAACCACTCTTTTTATTGAGAGGCTATCAACAAAAGTGCCTTCCTTGTCTAAACATAGACACCTCTCCTTTCCTTCTACTTTTATCTAGTTTTGCTCTATTTTTGGAGATGTGAACGCCTCCACATGTTATTTTTCATAACTAATAAGATCCACAAGCTTCCATATACCATTTTTTATAATTAATAAAATCCACAAGACTATTTTAGAGCTTGTTTTTATGTAACATTGCCCCCCTCAAGCTCTGAATCCAAAGCTTTGACTCCAAGTAGTACTTTGATTCGCTTAAGCTTCTGAGCATTCACTGCTTTTGTGAGTATGTTTACTAATTGATCTTTATTTCCAACATTTTGAATATCAATATCTTCATTCACCACCTTCTCTCGGATATAGTGATAGTGCACTTCAATGTGTTTTGTTCTTGCATGGTACACTTGATTATATGCGATCTCTAATGAGCTTACATTATCTCCAAAGAGTAGTGGATGTGTTGTAGATAGATTCATATCTTCATAAAGCTTCAAATACCACATAATCTCACATGTTGCATTTGTAAGACTTCTATATTCAGCTTCTGTGCTTGAAAGTGCTACTGTAGGCTGTTTTTTAGAACTCCATGAAACCAAATTATTACCTGCAAATATCAAATATCCACCTGTACTCCTTCTGTCATCCTTATTTCTAGCCCAATCTGCATCACTGTATGCTTTCAAATCCAAACCTTCATGATATTTATAGCCCAAACCTTCATTTAATGTACCCTTAAAATATCTCATGACCCTTTTAGCTGCTTGCATATGAACGTCTGTGGGTTTGTTCATGAATTGAGACCATGTACTTACACTAAATGTAATATCTGGCTTTGTTAAAGTTGCATATATAAGAGAACCAATCAAAGACTTGTAGATAAGTGGATCTTCTAAAGATTCACCATCTTCAGCACTATACTTCACATTGGGTTCCATCAGATTACTGATACTCTTGCAATGCTCCATGCCATATTTCTTTAACAAATCTGAAATATACTTCCTTTGTAGAAGATATATGCCATCTTCCTTCTTCATAACTTCGATTCCAAGAATGTATGTCAGTTCTCCTAAATCTGAAATTTTAAATTCAGATCCAAGCTCTACTTTGATCTTGGCTATCTCACCTTCATTGTTTCCTGTTATTATCAAGTCATCCACATACATTGAGATATAAACAATCAATGATCCTTCAACCTTAACATACAAAGAAGTATCTTGATTTGAACACCTGTATCCTTGCTTTTCAAGAAACTTTACCAATCTAAAATTCCAAGCCCTTGGAGCTTGCTTAAGACCATACAATGCTTTCAAGAGTTTACATACATGAGTAGGCTTCTTGGAATCTTCATAACCTGCTGGTTGCTCCATGTACACATCTTCTTTTAAATCACCATTGAGAAATGCATTTTTTATATCTAATTGATAAAGATTCCATACCTTGCTTGCAGCAACACTTATTAATGTCCTTATTGTTGATATCTTGGCAACAAGAGAAAATGTCTCCTCATAACCGATGCCATAACTCTGTGCATAACCTTTACAAACAATCCTTGCCTTATATCTAGTTACTGAACCATCACTGTTTCTCTTTATCTTGTACACCCATTTGTTATCAATTACCTTCATGTTAGGTTGCCTTGGAACTAAACTCCATGTATTGTTCTCATACAAAGCTGTCATTTCTTCATCCATTGCTTTAACCCATTTCTTTACCTTTGACGCTTCTTTAAAAGTTGTTGTCGTGCTCAAGAAGTTTTGAAATATAAGCTTCATGAGAAAATCTTTGTAGTTGCCTTCTTTCTCTTACAGGATACCTTGATTGGCTTCTTGTCCTACCATGCTTTTCTTGCCTTCGAGTTTGAGTTCTTCTTGATGTAGAACCTTCACTTTCTTCTTCCTATGACTCAATTTCCTTTGAAATCAAATCGAGAATTTTCTTCAACTTCTGATTGGGGTTGTTGTGAGTCAATATTTGATTCAAGATGCATGAGTTGATATTTGATGCAAGCCGCATCCTTCACAACTCTAGTTGAGTTGATTTACTAAATAGTTTCTCAATTCTCAACTCAAGATGAGTTGATATTACTGATAGCATGCATGATAGAGTCATAGGAATGACTCTGTTCTTTCCATCGAGGGAAGGAAACACTTCAGGAACACTTCATGATTTCATTTATTATAATTCATGGTTGTGAGTACTTGTAAGTACTCACTGAGTTATTCTTATCATTTTTTTGAGAGAAGTGTTCGACTTTAATATCATACACGCATCTATGTGGAGTATAAAGTTGGTGGTATAGGACATCAAACTTTGTATTCTACCTAGATGTAGGACAGATGGTATGGGAGAGAAGTCTCTGAGATTGTATTTTGATATGATTTGGAGTTCATTTATATGATCTTCTGGTATCATCTTATTATTAGACAACAGAGGGGCAATTGAGACAGTCACTCTGTATGTGATTGCAAACAAGGCAAGTCCACATGCAAGTGGACTAGAAGCAGAAAGACAAGGTTGGCACATAAGAACTATGAATAGGAAATTGCATTGAGAAGAAATTCAAAGAGTACGTACTACTTTATTTTTTTATGCCTGAGAATAGGCCATGTTTCATACATAGTGTGTATGAGGTGAACTAGATGCTTAGCCTAGTAGGCTATGAGTGTGCACACATCTACTTACCATTTTTCAGAGTATTGAGTGGACTCATATTATGGTTCTCATTATATATGGGAGTGCCAAATTATTACAGTAGTTTGCTTGAGACACCTCATTCCTAGTTGGGAATGATTTGATCATAGTGATGATCAAATGGTGGTCAGAGATAAAGCAAGTTTCATCCACTTGGAACATCTTGCATGTTATTATTGAGAAGGTAGTGGTAGTTCCACTAGTTGCTATATTTTCTCAGCACGTCTTCACTTGGCATGATGGACTTAGTTCCAGAGAGAGGATTGGAATTTACTTTATACGAGAGATATTTTGATCCATAGTTTGGACTATTATATATGATAGATCGACATTTTCATCCATAGTTTGGATATGACCGATTGAGATCTCAGTCCATAGTTTGGATGTGATTGATTGAGATCTTAGTCCATAGTTTGGATGTTACAGATTGAGATCTTGGTCCATAGTTTGGATCATTGAGAGATTGACATCTTGTTCCATAGTCTGGAACACTGACAGATTGTCATCTTGGATTCATGGTTTGGATCATGCTGAGACTTTTTTTGAGTTTCATTTTCATTATAGTAAGTAAATCAAGTAGATTTACTCGAGCGTAGGGATAGTAAATCAAGCACTACTTGGAAAAGATTTTCATTTCTTTTTAGAATTCTTCCACAGAGAGTTGTACATAGTCACATTGTTTTTGGATTAGCATAATAGTTTTCATTACTCTAGTGGAGTAAGTGATTTTTGCACAACTTTAGCATATGAAAAGCTCTTAGCAGCTATTCCAGGCAAGCTGCCGAGGTCTCTACAGGTGACAAGCAGTCACAAGTTAGTGTTCAAGGTCTAGGCATAGGGAGTTCGAGGATATTCCGAGTACTTATGATGCGCACATATGGACTCATTGGGTCTTAGAGGGATTCCTATAGTATGCCCAAGGCAAGGACTACTATTTATGGATGGAAATGCTAGATAAGAAGCAGCGAGGAAATTTATCCACTTTTTGATTATCTAGTATTTCATACATCTAGTACACTCTACTCTTATTATTTGGAATCATAGATGTTGATTCCCGGGTTATAGCTCCTTCTATATCATTGAGGACAATGATCTTTAGAAGGGGGAGAGAGTGTTATATTCCAGAGATGTACATGCCTTGAGGAATGGGAAGTTCCTTGCTCGAGGGATAGCCAAGGCAAAAAGCCAGACAGTTCATACGAGGACCTACTCATGATGGCCAGATGAGTAGAGGGACCTGAGAGAGAACTCTAGATGGTGACTGGGCAAGTATAAATAGGTTGGGAGGTGAGTCCCAGGCATGTCATTCTCCACTTCTCACATCTATTATGGTTTTACATTAGATACAAACATCAAGATATATAGTGATACAGATTGGGCAAGTAATCTTGACGATAGGAGATCAACTTATGGATACTTGTGTTATGTGGGAGGTAAGTTAATTTCATGGTGTTCAAAGAAGCAATACACAGTTGCTTTATCATCCACAGAGGCTCAGTACAAAGGTATGGTTGAAGATGCAAAGGAAGTGATATGGCTTAAGACTCTTATGAAGAGTTTTGACATCATCGAGAGTACACCCACTATTCATGGAGATAACATGAGTTCATTGTATTTAGCTGCTAATCTTGTTTTTCATGCCAGGACTAAACACATTAAGATTCAGTATCACTTTATACGAGAGAAGGTGATGGATAAAGAGATTGAATTAATACATAATTCAACAAAAGATTGGATAGTTGATATGCTAACAAAGAGCTTTGATGGACCAAAGCTACAAATATTCAAAGACATGGCAGGTATAAAGAAGTTAGAGAAAACCTCAATTGATGATTGAGGGGGAGTTGTTGGTGTAGAGCAATCAACAATTGAAGTTTTGATGAAGGTTTGAAGTCAAGGACTGAAGAAAAGATCAAGTCATGAAGCATGGAGAAAGTATATGTTTTGAGAATGAAGATATGTATACATATGTACATTAATTCAGAGATAGCTCACTTATACTTTTGTATATTTATGAGCTTGTACATATTTGCCTATATATACAAGGAAAATGTTGGGGCAAATATGAGAGAGCATGTGAATAGAGAAATTAGAAGTTGTATGAGTCATTAGACACTTTAGAAGTGAGTAAGATCTCTCTCATCACTCAGATTTAAAGTTGTCCAGAAATGAAGAAAAGATGCACCCGATATTTCTGAGAGTTCTCCTTCTATGTTGAATCTTTTGTGAAATGCTTTTGTACAAGTCTAAGTCTATAGTTTAGTGACCTCTGTACAAATTTTCAGCTTCTAATTGTGATCAAGCTAAGAGAATTGAGTGTAGGAACATTTACATGTGTAAATGTAAGGAAGAGAAATTGCAGGAGGTGCAAAATTCGATGCTACTTTTTCGGTGAGTTCTCCTTCCACAGTGTAAAGTTTTGAGCAAGCAAGCACTCATTCTTTAAGTTGGAAGGTAAGCTACCTATGACTAAAAGCATTTGATTAAATGGCTTCTAGTTTCAGAGAACCAAGCTTAAGAAGTTACAGGTGTCAAAGTCGACTGTAAAGAACTACAGTTTTAGACATAAATGACCTGTTAAGATCATTTCTCAAGATCTACTGAGGATTTTTGAATGATTTAACTTGGAGGAGGTGTGCAAACTATACTGACACATTGTGCAAAGTCTTATCAAAAGAGTTACACATTTGATAAGTCAGTGAGTGAATCATGTGCAGCAGACTTTCTGTGCAGTCATCTTCTTCAGAGTTTATCCAAAATTTTGATAATTGATCATTGATCCTCAAAATTGGTAAAGTTTTTGAGTTACTCTTGATATAGAGGTGCTCTAACTTCAAGAGTAGCTTGTTCTTTTGGAGATTAACACTCTCCATCAAAGATAGGGTCCATTTATAGCATCGAATTTTTATTAAGAATGTCCTCAACTTTGATTGTTTATAATTGATTGAATAAAGTGTATATTCGATAAAGATTCATAAATACAACATCTATCATTAAATTTATCTATCCATTTATATGGTAAAGCTTTCTCGCCCTTCAACAAAGGCAAATCCCAAGTACATTCTTGTGAAAATAATCCAATAAAATATTCATATCATGCTCCCACTTGACATATTTCTTTTTCTGCATAACATCCTTGTTATAAGAAGGCTCACTAGCACCTACCAGCATAGAAAATTCCAAACCTATAACATGTATATTAGGTGGATACAAGACACTTGTAGTGTGTCTCAATGGTTGCTAAATAAGAATATTTGCAAACTATTCTTATTGGACATTCTCTTGAACATCATTATGTGTGGTATCATTATGCAAGATAACTAAAGGAATCATATCCTTAGACATCACTCTTCTCACTTGGACCTACTTAATTGGCTGATTATGCGTATTAGAGTTATTGAAAGTGAAATCATTACTTATCATCACTAAAGATTTTTCAAGATTCCATAAGAAATATACAAATTGACCATCTCAATCATATCCATGTAAAATGCCTTTGTTCAACTTATAGTTCATATTTTTTCTAAGATTCTTGGCAATATGACCATACAATTCACACCCACAAACTTAAAGATGATCACTATATTATAGCTAGCGTGTCCATAAAGCTTTTGCTACTTTCAAAGCTTGGGAAGTACTACGTGAAAGGTTAGTCATATGAGTTATAATCAGCTCTACTTCTTGTAAACATGCTTGTGAAAGATTTTCATAATGCAATATAGAAACTACTCTAACTTGAATGGTTGTATTCATCCTCTTAGTTGTTACCTTTTGTATTGACGTATAAGGAGTTAGTAACTCTCTAGGAATTCCTCTAATAGTATGACAAGGCTGAATTCATATGTAGTACACTCACCTCCATCATCTAAATGTAAAGTCTTGGGCCTAGTTTTTTTTTTTAGTATCAACTGAAGCAATCCATGTTCATTAAATTAGGGAATATCTTATCTTTCCATTTGATAGCATGTACTTAGATGTTTCTAGTAGCATCACTTAGGAAAGTGATAAAGAACCATATAATGATCTTGTGGGCATAGAAGCATACACATCTCTGTCAATGGCAATCAAAGGCTCAATTCTAGCTTCAATGTGGGTCTTATGCACATTCCTAGTTTGGTTTCCATGATGACAATGATCATGATCATAAACTGAAAAATCTGAGATTTGACACACTTAACAAATGAGAACGAGAAAGATTTATCATTTCGCTACAAGATATGTGTCCCAAATGGTGATGTCATATACATGCCATAGGGTGTTCAATGATGACTAACAAGTTTTCTTTCTGTGATAACAATAAAGGATAAAGTGAGCCAACATATCTTCCTTTCGCAAAAAAAATCATATTTCCCTTCGATATGCACAAGTATCGAGCATGGAAAACCACTTGAGTTTGAGCATATAATTTAGCAAGCAATCTAGCTTTTTACCTTCAAATTGATCCATTTAAATTTCTTTTACACTTATAGACCCATCTTCAACATCCTACCATCTGAGTGGTTTGCATTGGAATTCATTCCTATGTGTGCATTTTATTTAAGGCTTCTATATTCTCTTTCATAGCTTCATCCCAATTAGAGTTACCCGTAGCTTCTTGATATCTTGAAGATTCCTTTGAAAGTACATCTTTGGCAAAATAAATGGAATGCTTTGTTATAAACCTAGAGTCATGACCATACCTTTCAGGTTCATTTCTCACCCTTATTGAGCTTCTAGGAGCATGTTTGGAGCATTCTTTACATTAATCTTTCATTTTGGTCTTTCCGCTTGACTTCAACCGCTGATAGTCAATTTCCGTCCCATCTTGATAATTATCTGATTCACTTCTTGATTCATGCACCTCCCTATCATGCTTGCTCCCTAATGGATGGAATTCCGAATCAAGATCACAGGATAACTTTACCTTCTATTTTTACTCATCATAGCGTGATCGATGTTCTTCAAGTACAATATCCCTACTAGTGATGAATTGCTTTGTCGATGGATTGTAGACCTTGTAGCCCATTTGAGTTGAATCATAGCCAATGAATACAACTTTGATTGCCCTTTCATCTAGTTTTCGCATTTGTGAAGTTACATATGCAAATGGAAAACAACAAAAACCTTAACTTATTTTTCTACCATTCCAAGCTTCATAAGGGTTCATACCTTTAAGAGATTTGGACCAAAGTCTATTTAATAAATACACAACAATTGATATTGCTTCTTCCCATCGATAATGTGGTTCCTTCTTCTCTTCAAGCATGGTCCTTGTTGATCTAACTAGGGCCTTGTTTCTCCTTTTTGCAATACCATTAAGTTGATGAGAATACCTTGTATTCACTTCCCTTTTGATGCCTTTATCTTCAAAATACTCATCAAAGTCTTTGGAGAAGTATTCTCCCCCTCAATCAGCTATGAGTTTCTTCAATGGTCTACCTATATGGTGTTCCACCTATGGTAGGTAATTCTTGAGGCATTCAAACACTTCACTTTTGTTCCTGATAAAGTATAGAATTTTCAATCTACTATGATCAACAAAAAAAAAACTAATAGTACCTTGAATCAGCAAATGCAGGTTCTCGACTTGATCCCCATATATCTGCATGTACTAAGTACAAGAGATTATTGCCTATGTAGCATTTGTGGTTTAAGGGTTTTCAATATGCTTTTCCAATTTGACAAGCATCACATTTTTTGATTATGTGTTGCTCTAAAATGTTTGGAAGCCCTAGAAGGCTTTGATCTCTGCATATATCCTTTCAGATTCTTTCATTCACATGAGAAAGTCTCTTACACCACACTTTAAGCTCACTTAGGGTTTGTGATCCTAAGTTAAATAGAGCTATGTTCCTGGTTTCACCTACATCAAAAGTAAAGAGTCTACCATGCATTCCACCTTTGGCGATCTTCTTGAAACCTTAACATGGGTCTTCCAAAAAAGCTCCATGTCGGGTGAACCTCACTTACAAGCTTTTTTAAACTATTTGGCCTACACGTATAAGGTTTTTATTGATAGTGGGTACATATAGAGAGCCTTACTCAATATGTTTTTCCTACCATTGGCATCTTGAACATTACAAATCTTCTCCACATTGTGCTTTGTATCATCCCCTATTTGTACTTTATGTTTATTCTTTGGATTATCCAAGTCAAATAGAAGAGCAACATTTCTTGCAACATGGTTTGAACAACTTGAATCTATGTAGAATATATGTTCATCATCTCCACCTTCTTTATGACTCAAATTCAATAGGAGTAATGAATCTTTGTGTTCTTGATCCTCTAATTAGTTGTTAGTTCCTTCCATTGTGATTTCTATGGTGATTGTTGAAGTTTTGTCCACCTCTACATCTACTAGTGACAAATCCACTTGTACCACATCCTTTTTGAGTCCTTCCATTGAATCAACAACTTTGAGTGGTGTGATTGGTCTTATTACAAATGGCAGAAGGTTGACCATCTTCTCCTTTTCACATTTCATGCTTTTCTCCTTTAATCTTCCCTTTAAAATTGCTCTTGTCTACATAGTTGGCTTGGGAAATCTCTCATCATCATCTTCCTTCACCTTTCCTTTGTTCTTCTTATCTTTCTTGTATGCATAAACAGAACTTGTTGAATTACCTTGATAAGAGTTATCTTCCTTGAGATTGTTGTTGGCCTCTTGATTGAAGCATTATCCAAGTTAAATATTGAAGTCATGAGTCTACAAATCCATGATGAGATCATAGGTAGTTGTGAAGGATTTCCATTGTTTCTCGTTTCCAATTCCATTCAAAATTTTCAACATGATAGCCTCTTCCTCAATCCGCTCTCGACTTGAGGCTAATTTATGTGCAAACTCCTTGAACTTGGTGACAAAGTCTATGATAGTTTTCTTTGGTAACTTCTTCATTTGGTTGAGCTCATTCCACAAATGGGTCTTTCTAGATCTACTGCTAGCAAAGAGGAAGGTATCAAGTACATCCCACATGTCTTGAGATTTCTTGCATATTCTTTTATGTGTTAAGAAATCAGAGTTAGAGTTTTAGATATATGACCTTGATTGAGCATCTCTTGCACACCAACGTGCAAGCTTTAAAGTCTCTTTTGGTCTAGGTCCTCCTTTGGAGCTTGTAATATGCATAAATTCATCACCTATTGCAATTCCATAGAAGTTTCTTCATTGGAAGTAAGATTCCATCAACCTTCTCAATAATTCAAGGAAAACCATCAGCCATCTTGATGTAGCTTTGATACCACTATGAATTCTTGGAGTAGCTTGATGTTATGGTTTCAAGTGCTAAGGTTTGGCCCAAGCAACCAGCATACGACCAGCCTTTGAACTCTCCAAGAGTCTAATATGTTGCGGAAATGTGGTATACTTCTTTTCTCTGATACCACTCCTTGACGACGCGACGAAGGCTGAGCCTTGCGGAAACTGCCACGCCCAAGAAGAGCTAAGCTAGAGTGATTTAGAACACCTCTGTAATCAATCAATAGCTTAGCAAAGTCTAGCGCTCAACATATAAGACTGCGCTCTAAATTCACTGAAGAATTTCACCGAAACTTCTCCAGACTGTCACTGAACTGACACCGTAATCGTACCGGAATTGTACGGGAATGAACTTCAAATCTTTTTATAATTACTTCAAGTAAACATACATGAAGTAAGAAAGTGACGCAAAAGCTTTCTTTAACTTACTGAACACTTTCTGAAGTTTAAGGAAAAACTCCACTAGTTCAGACAACCTCTTTCTGGTCACGCTTTGTACTGTGTATAGATATCTTTTTCACCGGAAACCTTGATCAACTGAAAGTAGAGATGTCTAGCTACAGAGTGAGCTATCTCTCACACAAACCTTCGCATTATTTTGCGAGATCTACGTCGTTCTTCTACCGGAAATTACTCGTTTACTGTAAGAACTGTAACTGATCGAAAATGCGTTTACTGAGACAACGTTAACTGTTGACTAACTTTAACTGTAACATAAACATACTCTGTTTCTACCACATACAAATAGTACGCACGAACATCCACATGAACATGTGTTTTCTATTAGAGAAGATGTGTACAAGTGAGCTTGGCCTTTTCTTGCTCAAGCTACAGAAACTCTCCTATACTGAGTAGTTTCTTATTACCATCTTTCTCTCAGATGAATACCTGAAGTTTCAGGTTTCTGTTATTCATCTTTACATACGCGATCTCTGGCGTCTTCTTCTACATACGCGATCTATGGCGTCTTCTGCGTCTCTACCCATCTGCTATATCTCTATTCTCTATATCTCTATTCACACACACACACTTTTTTCTCTTCTATATGTGCTCTTATTTATACTGCACGCTCTTCTTAAGCACGTTCTTGTTCGCACTTCCCTTCTGTTATTCCTTTGCACGTTCTCTCTATGTACAGTTTGATTCGGCGTACCGTATTCTGATCCTGGGAGATTATGTACTGTACATAACGGTCGTGGATTTGTCCTTCCACTAAGGCTTTTGATTTTCTCTGATTCTACTTCCTTCTTTTTCTCTTTTTATGTCTGTTTGTCAAATTCTTGAGTGTTTCTTCAACAGCTCCCCCTCAATCACTAATTTGACATCTTCTGATCTTTCATATATCTTTCTTTCTTTTATACCTGCCATTTCTTTGAATCTGTTTGTCTTCATTCCATCCAAACTCTTTGTCAGCATATCTGCAATCTGATCCTTTGTCGGAGTGTATACAATTTCTAGCTCCTTCTCCATTACCTTTTCCCTCAGGAAATGATATTGAATTTCTATGTGCTTTGTTCTTGCATGAAATACTGGGTTTGCTGCAAGATATAATGAACTCATATTATCTCCATGTATGATAGGTAGACCTTGATCAATTCCCATGCTTTTGAACAAGGTCTGCATCCATATTACTTCTTTTGTTGTTTCTACAAGTCCTTTGTATTCGGCTTCTGTTGACGATAAAGCCACTGTGTGTTGCTTCTTCGAACACCAGCTTACCAGCTTATCTCCTAGGTATATCATATACCCGTGTGTTGACCTTCTGTCATCTTGACTTCCAGCCCAGTCTGAGTCACTATATGCTTTGAGCTTTATGTCGGACGTAAAAGGATAATATAATCCTTCTTTTACAGTTCTTTTAATATATCTAAGAACTCTCTGTCCTGCAACCCAATGTTGATCTGTCGGACAATGCATAAACTGTGAGAGAACTCCCACTGCATAACTAAGATCCGGTCTTGTTAGTGTAGCATAAATTAAACTTCCTACTAATGACTGATATTTCTTCATATCTTTAAACTCTGCACCACTGTATTTGCTGAGTTTATGATTTACTTCAAGCGGTGTTGAAGCTTCTCTACAGTTCTCCATATTAAACTTCTTCAGTAAGTTTAGGAGATACCCTTCTTGTGTCACATATACACCATGATTTGTGTATGTGATTTCCATTCCTAGAAAGTATGACAACTTTCCTAGGTCACTGATCTTGAACTCTCTTTCAAGTAGTTTCTTTACTTCTGTAATCCCTTCATCTGATGTTCCTGTGATTATTAAGTCGTCTACATAAATACAAATGTAGATCATACCTTCTTCTATTCTCTTTATGAGTAGACTTGCGTCAGCCTTCGAACTTTGGTATCCAAGTTCGTTTAGATATTTCACAAGTCTGTAATTCCAAGATCTTGGAGCTTATTTCAGTCCATAAAGTGCTTTTCTTAACCTGCAAACAAAGTTTGGGTATCTGGAACTTTCGAACCCTTCAGGTTGTTCCATGTACACTTCATCAGAAATGTATCCATTCAGAAATGCGTTCTTTATATCTAGCTGACTTAGCTTCCATCCTTTCGATGCAGCTACAGCGATTACTGTTCTTATGGTTGACATCCTTGCCACTGGACTAAACGTCTCGTCATAATCTATGCCATGCGTCTGGGCATAGCCTTTGACCACCAGTGTTGCTTTGTATCTGGCTATCCTTCCATCTGCAAACTTCTTTATTTTGAAAACCCATTTATTTCCGATTACTTTCTTACCATTTGGTTTCGGAACAAGTTCCCATGTCTTGTTCTCCTCCAGTGCGCTGATTTCTTCTTCCATTGCTTCTTCCCATTGTTTCTTGCCTTTTGCTTCATTATAGCTCTGTGGTTCTTCATCATCTTTGACCATATATGCATAGTCTTTTTGAGTTATGTATGACGTATCATACGAGTACCTTTCTGGTTGTCTTCTATTCCTCTTTGACCTTCTTGGTTCAAAATCTTCATGTGTATCTGAATACACGTCTTCATCTTCGTTTCTTATACCTGATCCGTTCCTGGACGTACTTGCCTGCATATGATTTTCATCTCTGTTTACCTGAACAATTGATTTCCCTTTCTCTCTTCTTTTTATTTCTTCTTCGAATTCTTCAGTCGTATGACTTTGATCTGCATACCAGCTTTTCTGTTCATCAAACGTAACATCTCTGGACACAGTAAATTGTTTGGTTACAGGATTCCATAACCTGTATCCCATCTGCTTTTCATCATATCCGACGAACACATATTTCTCTGCTTTCGGTTCAAGCTTATGTCTGAGTTGGGACGGTACATAAGCATACGCTACTGATCCAAACACTTTGCAGTGATCAAGTGTTGGCTTCTTTCCCCTCATAGGGGGTCATTCCTTCCAATGCTGTACATGGTAATCTGTTTACCAAGTATGTAGCTGTGTTTACAGCTTCAGCCCAAAGATAATTTGGACAATCCTTTTCGTTTAGCATGGCTCGTGCGAATTCAACTAGAACTCGGTTCCTTCTTTCTGCTACTCCATTTTGTTGTGGTGTATATCTACAGGTTATTTCTCTTTTAATACCTGCATTCCAAAGATAGTCATTGAATTCTCGGGAGAAGTATTCTCCCCCTCCATCAGACCTCAGTCTTTTAAGTTTTCGTCCGGTAAGTCTTTCAGCATATGCATGAAAATGCCTGAAGGCTCCAAATACTTCTGATTTTTCTTTCAAAACATAAAGAGTTATCCACCTTGTTGCATCATCAATGAATAGAACATAGTACCTTGATCCGCTGATTGATCGTTCTTTCGTTGGCCCCCATACATCTGTATGAATAAGCTCGAGTACTTCATCATGTTTGAATCCTTTCTTCTAGAAAGGTAACCTGTGGGCTTTTCCCAACTGACATGCTTCACACTTGTGAATCATATGTTGATTCTGTATATTTGGTAATCCCAATACTGACTGATTCGTTATCATAGCTTTAATTCCTTTTTCATTGAAATGACCCAATCTCTTATGCCATAAATCAAGTTCTGTAATTACCTTTTCTCCATGTGTGAGCAACGCTTGGCCAATGTTCCCTTGTACTCTTAAAGTAAAGAGTCTTCCTTCTTTCTTTCCAGAAACGATCTGGTTATATCCGTTCTCGGGATCTTCTACAAATACACCTTTATTTGTAAATCTGACCTGAAAACCTTTCTCAACTATCTGTCCCACGCTAATCAAATTTTTCGGTATTGTGGAACATACAAAACATTGGTTAGCAAATCTGCTCCACTCTTGCATTTCACTTTTCCAATTGACTGTACGCTATGTCTCGTATTGTCACCCGTTTGAACAGTGTGACTAGAACTACCTTTCTCTAGTTCTGACATTAGTTCTATATTTCCTGACAAATGATTAGAGCATCCAGAATCAATGTAAAATACCTTTAGATCTTCATTTTCTGATGTACTGATAGAGTTCATCATCAATGATGTATGACTTTCATTCTGCGTGTCGTTAGCGTAGTTGTTGTAGGTGGTGTTATAGGATTGATTATGTCCCCAACTTCTCACTCCACCTCTACCATAGCCTCCTCTTTGATTTTGTCTTCCTCTTTGATATCTTCCGCTTCTGCCTCTGCTATTACTGTTTTGATTTTGATTTGATCCTTGTTGATTGTGCCAACAGTCATGAGCCAAGTGATTACTGAGTCCACAGATCCAGCAAGCCTTCTTGTTGGTATTCTGGCTACTTCTTCCTCTTCCAAAACCTCTTGTTCTTTCTCTGCCAGTGCCTTTACCTCTTGCGTAATAGGCCTGAGAACTCGACTCTTCTTCGTCTTTTGTCTTACCTTTGTCTTTCTTTTTGTTCTTCATGTACATTGCAGAGCTTTGTCCTTTATCTGCGTCTCCTTTTAGGTCTTGCTCATATGTGAGCATCAAACCAAGCAACTGATTTAATTCTGGCACAAAGTGATTTAAAGAAAGTTCAGTTGATAATACAAAGGGTTTTCACCTTTCATCTCCTCTCAAACCTGTGAGCACTTGCGCTATCAATCTATGATCTTCGACTTCTTCATTTATGGATCCAAGACTATCTGCTAGATCCTTCATTTTAGTGACGTAGTCACTTATGCTTTGACTCGACTTCTTTTTGAATGTCGTAAATTCGGACCATAAGCTAGCCTTCCTGGCTTTCGTAGTATTTTGGAAATGATCTTCCAATGCACTCCATATGTCCTCTGCTTTCTCCAGACCTCTAATATGCGGTAGTAGATGGTCTGTTACGGTATTATAGATGTAAGCTCTTGTCGTTGCATCTTTCTTCTGCCATAGCTTCAAGGCTTCTAACTCTTCTTTTTCCGATTGACTATCATCTTCGAAGGTCGGCTTCTTTTCTTCTCCGGTCACGTACATCATTAAGTCCTTACTCATAAGTAAGGCTTCCATACGCATTACCCATGCGGGATAATTATCTCTGTCCAACTTATCAATAGTATCGTGGTCTGCCATGATCTTCTTGTTTCTGTTACTTCCGGTGAGCTTTTGTGAAACTTTCTGCCCTTCAGAAACTTTCTCGTTCTGGTTCCACTCGTTGTGGTTAACCGGCTCTTGCTTCCAATAATGGTGAATACTCTGGGCTCTGATTAGATACGCCTAGCTCTGGCTCTGATACCACTGTTGCGGAAATGTGGTATACTTCTTTTCTCTGATACCACTCCTTGACGACGCGACGAAGGCTGAGCCTTGCGGAAACCGCCACGCCCAAGAAGAGCTAAGCTAGAGTGATTTAGAACACCTCTGTAATCAATCAATAGCTTAGCAAAGTCTAGCGCTCAACATATAAGACTGCGCTCTAAATTCACTGAAGAATTTCACCGAAACTTCTCCAGACTGTCACTGAACTGACACCGTAATCGTACCGGAATTGTACCGGAATGAACTTCAAATCTTTTTATAATTACTTCAAGTAAACATACATGAAGTAAGAAAGTGACGCAAAAGCTTTCTTTAACTTACTGAACACTTTCTGAAGTTTAAGGAAAAACTGCACTAGTTCAGACAGCCTCTTTCCGGTCACGCTTTGTACTGTGTATAGATATCTTTTTCACCGGAAACCTTGATCAACTGAAAGTAGAGATGTCTAGCTACAGAGTGAGCTATCTCTCACACAAACCTTCACATTATTCTGCGAGATCTACGTCGTTCTTCTACCGGAAATTACTCGTTTACTGTAAGAACTGTAACTGACCGAAAATGTGTTTACTGAGACAACGTTAACTGTTGACTAACTTTAACTGTAACATAAACATACTCTGTTTCTACCACATACAAATAGTACGCACGAATATCCACATGAACATGTGTTTTCTATTAGAGAAGATGTGTACAAGTGAGCTTGGCCTTTTCTTGCTCAAGCTACAGAAACTCTCCTATACTGAGTAGTTTCTTATTACCATCTTTCTCTCAGATGAATACCTGAAGTTTCAGGTTTCTGTTATTCATCTTTACATACGCGATCTCTGGCGTCTTCTTCTACATACGCGATCTATGGCGTCTTTTGCGTCTCTGCACATCTGCTATATCTCTATTCTCTATATCTCTCTTCACACACACACACTTTTTTCTCTTCTATATGTGCTCTTATTTATATTGCACGCTCTTCTTAAGCACGTTCTTGTTCGCACTTCCCTTCTGTTATTCCTTTGCACGTTCTCTCTATGTACAGTTTGATTCGGCATACCGTATTCTGATCCTGGGAGATTCTGTACTGTACATAACGGTCGTGGATTTGTCCTTCCACTAAGGCTTTTGATTTTCTCTGATTCTGCTTCCTTCTTTTTCTCTTTTTATGTCTGTTTGTCAAATTCGTGAGTGTTTCTTCAACATAATATACCTTGTGAGCTTGAAATCCATGTAATAAAACATCAGATGGGCTTTGGAAGGTCAATTAGAAAAGATTGATGGAAAATAGATAGGCTTGGAACTTGCTATTTATGGATGAACCATGCAAGTTGTAACATTCACTACTCCCAACTTTATTAAATTTGAGTAAATTACTCTTAGAGAATGGTTTCTTATAAGAATAAGAGGCTATAATGCATACTAATATAATTTATAAGTAAGCTATGATCTAATTATAAGTTTCACATTGAACAATTGTATCCTTGACTTTTTAGGGATGTGCATAGAAAGACTACGAAACCATAAATTCCCAATGTCGCATAATATACTTGAAGAAGTTAAAGTTCAAGGTCAAAATGTATATTTAAGTTGATCTAGCTTATATAAAAAATGGTTTTTAAGTACTTATAAGGGCTCTTTAGTAGTCCAATATTCATCTACAATGAATTCAAATTTGAATCAATTTACGGGTTGTGTTTGTTGAAATCAATGCTAGAATCTAGGAAAAGTAGAAAATGAAGCTCTCTGGATCTCGGTGATTGATTGATTGTTCATCAACCCAAAGAACTCATGTCTCTTGGATTTATTCTTTTTTTATTCTTTAGAAAACATAAATCTTTATGAATCTTACGTAAATAATCCTCATGGAATATCATAAATGGTCATGAGCCTTTACATCAATAAGAGCTCCATAAATCTAAAGTTCACTTCAAGAGTGAATTCATCCCTAATACAAAGTCTTCTTAATAATGATGAAGGCTTGATGTCCTAACATACATCATCAAAGAGATCTCAACATCTGGGTGTCTCTCAATTAAGAAAACCTTAGCATGAACATGCTTATTCTTATATTTCAGAGATGTACATGCTTGGAGGAACGAGAATTTCCTTGCTCGGGGGATAGCCAAGGCCAAAAGCTAGAGAGTTAATACGAGGTACCTACTCATGATGGCCAGACGAGTAGACAGATGTTAGAGAGAACTCTAGATGGTGACTACGCAAGGGCTATAAATAGGTTGAAAAGGTGAGTCCCAAGCATGGAGTCTTGACTTCTCACATTTGGTATTAAAGCCTAGAGAGATCTTGAGCAAGGTCGAAGGTGATGGAAGAGGGAAGCAAGGAATTCTTCTTGATCATCAAAGTTCGTTTTTGACAGAGAAACCCACGACAATACTGAAGATTCCTTTTTTGAGGGCGACCAAAAGCGAGAGGGAGATCTCCAATAGTGAGAAAAAAATGGAAAGGATGGCTTACAATGGACCAATAAAGGTAAAAAATCTTCTAAAGGAGAAGGAGTTCAGCTACTGCCACCCAATAGGGCTTGAACTCACGATCTTCTGCATAAGAAGCAATTTCCTAATTTCTGAAAATCAGATCTTTGTTTTTCTATTTTTGGTTGTTCGTTTTTATTATTTCTTTCTATTTTTATTTTCTATTTTTTATTTTTATTTTTCATTTTATTCTTTTGATTAAGGTTTTATTTTCATTTCATACTTATATACAAAAGAATTTAAGTAAGCTAAGGGTTCGAGCTAGGAAAAATGTGTTCTAACTAGGGTTTTTATTAGGGACAAATAAGGATTTCTTATTGAGGGTTTCCAACTCCAAACAATGGTTAAATATGTACATTATGAGTTAGAAACCCATGATTTCTAAGGGTTAAAAGTCAAGGTTCCAAGGGTTAAGGGTTAGGTTTTCATGGGCTAGGAATTCCTTTTTAAGGGTTATTTTGAACATTTTCTAGGGGTTTGAGGTTTCTAAGCGTGAAAGTTATCATGGTTTCTCAAGTGTTATATAATAACATGGGTTTCCAAACTTCATTTGAGTATATACATAGGCGTTTTAAGGGGTTTTGAATAAAATACATTTATCGTTTATCGTTTAAGGATTAGCAGACTTTATAAAAGGAGATATACAATTTTCTTAGGTTGAGCTAGGTCAAATAATCATTAAAAGTACAAATGAAAAATCCTCATCACACAATCAATGAGATCAATCAAATACTTGAACATTTTACAAACTTTATTCATTTTCCTACAATCAAAACATTAGTTCTCAATTTGAAAAGCAAAGAAAATAAAATTCGGAAAATTTTGCACACTATCCCCGAGGCATTTCATTCCAATATCCATCCTCATTAAACCTGCATATCATCCAGATGGGCTAACTTGCAAAATCCAATAGAATCATATCAAGATTTGCTGATATATTCATGTAGTGATGCGTGTGAACACACTAGGACCATCGAGATACTTCTTTTTGCTCTTTAGGAGCCTCTTTCCTTTCGCTTGTATGTACACCTATAACCCAGATGTGTCACTTATCTTTGGATATTCTCTTGGTAATACATTTAGTACAGTGTGTTGTGATCCAAGCTTCTTCTTCTTCCTTGTGTTGTTCACGTGCTTTCGAACACCTCAAAATCAAACAATTTGTATCCGATCAGGTCACCACTTCATCTATGGGGTCATCAACAATGCTCTAATCAAAGTCTCGTTTCAACCTTTGAGTGTACTATGAAAACGCTTGTATAGGCAGTGTTGTCTTTTTGTTCCAAACTTATATATAGGTTTCAGTTTGCCAGTATAAGCACCTCAAAGTCTACTACAGGTTTAGTAGAACTCGAAAGGGTAGTTTTTTTCCACATTTTGAGATACAAACATTTTTCTACATCAAGGTATTTTAGTTGGTGGCCATGGCTGAAAGTAGTGATCTATTGTGTATGTTGGCTATTGAGGATACGTTGGATGGTAACAGTTACTCATTATGGGATTATATGATGTGTCATGTATTGGTTGCAAACGAACTATGGAATATTGCGCACGGTGTTGAAAAACATCCTATTACACTTGCAAATATAATTATTGAAAGTGATGCACATTGAATTGAAGATGGAAATATTCTTCATGTTCCTATTTGTGTTGCAGTTCTTACTGCACTTATTAGAGAGCAAATTTGTTGGGATGGTAGAGATGCTCAAGCACATGCATTGATAGCCTTGTCTATCAAATGTGTCATTATTCTCACATTTGCTTTTGCAGAAGAGCAAAGGATGCTTGGGATACACACTTTATACAAAGAAAGGAATGAGGCTTGTGTTGCTTACATCCAAAAGAAGTTTGATAGTGAGCACATGAATGAAGGAGATTCCATGGATAATTTTTTGACAAAGATCAAAGATTTGAAGAAACAATTGAGATCTTTTGATAAAGTCTTGCTTGATAGTCCGCTTTTGTAGACTGTTTTGAATGGTCTTCTAGATTCATATTAGAGTTTTTCTTCTACTGTTCATTTGATGATGAAAGGCAATCCAGATGCCTTAACATTTGAGGACTTATTCTCTATTCTACTACAAGAAGAGCAATCTAGGAAGAAAAGGTCCGTTATGCTTGTTATAGATCAATCTTTTTTGGCTAGTCAAAAGGGCAAAGGTAAATGGAGCTCTTCTACTAGTAAACTAAAATCTACTAATTCTACACAATCAAGGAAGGATGATAGAGACAAGAAGAAAATAGAAAAGCAAAAATTGTTTTGAAAATATTGTAAAGTAAATGATCATGTCACAAAGAGTTGTCCAAAACTAGCTGCAAAAGAGGCAAAGAAGAAAGAGGTTGGAATGGTTCTTGCAGAGGCCTCTACACGGAAAATGGAGTTTGCTAATCTTGTGGAGAATGAAGAATGGGTGTTTAATACTCTTTGTAGTTTTGGCCCATCTTCTCATGAGCAGCATATGTCTCTACTAGACTTAGACATTTGATATTTTGATAGTAGGGTAACCAAGCATATTACCCCACAACATGTTTTCTTCACTTCACTTGAGCTTGCCCCTTCAGGAAATACTATCACATGTGCCAAAAACTCCTCTTATCCTATCATGGGAGTTGGTAAGATCATTCTGAGTACTACTCCTAATGGTAGTTCCTCTACATTGTCTACTGGTACATTTGGAAAGCCTTGATGCTTGAACAAATATCAATGTTTTACTTCATAACTTGTTGTGTGACTATCCATAAGTGACATATGAACACCTCTTGTAAAATAAATCCATGAGTTTAACAGTCAAGATAAATATAAAAGGGTATGATTGAGAGAATCTCAAAACATTATGAGATGCACTTCATACCAACCAAGTAGTTGGAATCAAATCAATTAAGATCCTAAAAGTTTGGATCACCTTTTAAGTGGCTGATTCAAAACTCGAATTAAGATTACATCTATAAAAGAATCTGAATTTTAGTCACAGTAGGACAGCACAAAAAAGGAGACATTGAGCTTCAAGCTTGTGGGTACACTAAGCCCACATACTTATGAGTAAGCCTATATCATCTCTTTTGTATAATATGTTCATAATGTTATACATTTGATTCAGTTAGTGCAAGTCATTTGATGTCTACTATTGTGTGCTGCTAAGATTGGCACCCAAGGCTCTCTTGGCGATCGTTGGGAGCCACTGGCTACGTGCAAGAAAATTTTAATTTTGAGTGGCAATAGAGAGTTTTAAACTCCCTAAGGTAGGAGGATTTGAACCCACAACCTCCTACTTACAAGGCAAGTACTTTAACCACTACTCCATCTCTTTGAGTTATGACTTTATCTCCCTTTTCTCATATTTACATCAACTTTCACCTCCCTCTTCCTTTACAATTTCCAAGATGATCTCACACATGTGGAAGCGCCCGTCGCTTTTCTAGAGGATTGCATCAAAGAATAGGGCATAATTTACAATATGTAACTCGGATTTTAGCATATAATATATCTTTGGAAAGCTCTCGGAAGGAGTTGTTAAACTAACCTATTAGATTGAGGATCCAATATATTTTGAAAGAGGGGTTTTGTTTCTAGATATGGACCCTACAATAATGGAGGATTTTGGCAATTCACCTTTACCTGGGGTCTCACTCGAGCAACAATTAGAGCGTATGCGACAAGAACTTCAAGCAACTCAACAAGTTGTACAAGAACACGATGCTATGCTCTAGCAAGTACAAAGTGATGATCGTAACTTAATCAAAGTGGTGAAAGTGATTATCACAACACAAGAAGAAGGTGCCAGATCCAAGATAGGTGCTAAGAACTTTGAATTCTTTAGATTTGATGGATGAAAGGATGGCCAATTTGTCCTGTCATGGCTCTCTCAATTCGACGATCTCTACTCTGATGAGTCATATTTGAAGAGTGAGAAAGTCAAGATTGCTACCAATTATTTGGTCAGAAGAGCTCAACTATGGGGGTATGTATTACGGAATAGTACCAACCGTCCTACCACATGGGATGCATTTTAGTCAAAAATTAAGGAGTCTTTCCTTCCTTTCGGAATAGTACCAACCTTTCTACCACATGGGACACATCTTAGGAAAAACTTAAGGAGTCTTTCCTTCCTTCCCAGTTCCATCTACATGTACATCGTGCATGGACAACTTTTGGATGGAGAGAAGGAGATAATGTATCCATTTATACTGAATGTTTTGGCACTGTCTTTTATTACTTCGTTCACTTGAGCAGGTTCCAGAAGTAAGTTTGCAATGAAAATATGAAGATGTCTTGGAAATGGGAATCCAAGCAAATCTCCATACCCTCTGACCCACAACCTTGTATGTGTTACATAAAAACAAGCTCTAAAGTAGTCGTGTGGATTTTATTAATTATTAAAAATGGTATATGGAAGCTTGTGGATCTTATTAGTTATGAAAAATAACATGTGGAGGTGTTCACATCTCCAAAGTTAGAGAAAAAGTAGATAAAAGTAGATAAAAGTAGAAGGAAAGGAGAGGTATCTATTTTTAGACAAGGAAGGCGCTTTTGTTGATAGCCTCTCAATAAAGAGAGCGGTTATCTTAGTGTAGGTGTCCAAATTGAGTGATTCTTGTTGTGTTGCGAAGCTTACAACTTTTAATATGTAAGTAGATCAGTTTTTGTACAATTTTCAATGAGAAAACTCCGTGCAAGTAGGCAGTTTTTACATATCTTCTTTCTTGTGTCTATCCGGTGCCTCATCAGAGACATACCTCTCTTCAAACTTTCATATCTCAGTCGTTATGAGGTCTTTCTGAGTGATTTCACTTGGAAGAGTTTCCTTAGCTCTCATAATTTCTATCCATATAAAAATTTCTCATAGATATTGAAGTTTGCTTGCTGCTGTACATCATTTTTCAATTCCAATAGTTATTCATACCTTGCTGTTGCAGGCTTCTTCTTACCTTGACTTCAACCTGTTGGGTTGGGACTCTGCTCAGAGAGTTTCTGGTGGTCATTTTGCTACAATGACCTATTTCTATTTTTTGGAAAGTTTGGTGGAAAGTTTGTTTTTGAAGTTTGGAAATATTTGGTTGGTGTTTTGAAGATCTTGGGAGGTCTCATCATGTTTGGTTGTGTACTTTGATGTTTACAAGTTTGTAAACACAACATTGTGGTATCAGAGCTTTTGTTTTCTTTTTTGTATCATATCTTTCATACAACTTATTGCATTATCTTCTTTGTTTACAACATTTCAACATGGCAAATTTGAGTGGTGCATCGATTAAGAAGTTGTCAGATGGGAGAAATTATCCCATGTGAAAATTTAGAATGGAGTCTTATCTCATGTCTAAAGGTCTTTGGGGATTGATAACAGGTACAGAAGTGAAGTCGATATTACCAGAAGCTCCTACACAGGTGGATCGAGCAAGAGAGCAAGAAGGAATCGAAAGAGACAGAAGAGTTCTGTTTATTATATCACAAACAGTTTCCAATACTATGCTTGGGCATCTAAGAGGTTTGAATACTAGTAGAGAGGCTTGGGAGTCTCTAGAAAGATTATTTTCAACTACCAACAGAGCGAGGCAAAAACAACTTATAGGTGAGCTGACAAGAGTAAAAAAGAAACCACGACAATCAGTTAATGATTATGTTCTTGAGATAAAATCTCTTATTGAAGCATTAGCCTCTATTAATGCATCTCCTAGTGAGGATATAAAGTTTAATAGCATGTTAAATGGCTTGAGAGAAGATGAAAGATGGAAGTCTTTCATTATGTCTATCATGACTCGAGAGAATCTACCATCCCTTGAAGATTTACAAACGCTCATGATGACTGAAGAAATCAACATAGAAGGTGGGAACTCTTATCATTCGCAAAGAGGTAGTCAAGGACAAGCTCTTTATACTTCATCACATAGATCAAGAGGTAGAGGAAATTGGAGAGGAGGAGGAAGATTCAACAACAATGCAAGAGGAAGAGGAAGCTTTAATGCAGCTAGAGGAGGAAAAACAATACAACAAAGTCAACAGACTCAACCAAATCAACAAGACAACTTTACCTACCATTATTGTGGTAAATTTGGTCATTATTCCAGGGATTGCTTCTCCAATCCGAATAGAAGAGGTGATTTTAGAGGACGACAAACAGCAAGAGGCCAAGATCTCATGCATCACAACAACAACATAGTACAAGAGGAGGCTCAAACACAAAAGGAAAACGTTCTTATGGCTATGCATACAGAGATACATAAGAGGAAGGTAAACAACAAAACTTGGTATGTAGATAGTGGTTGCTCAAACCACATGAGTCACAACATGAATATGTTTGTGAACGTACACAAACCTTATTCAAGAGTCACAGTTGCTACAGGAGATAATACTGAGCATGAAGTAGTTTACATTGGTGATTGTCCACTTAATGAATATGTCACTCTTAGAGATGTTTTGTTTGTTCCTACCATTACAAGAAATTTGATTTCAGTTGGACAGATGGAGGACAATGGAGTAAAGGTCGATTTTGACAATAATCAGTGGCAGTCTTATCAGAAGAAGGATGGAAATTTTGTTATAAAAGGACAAAAGGTAAACAGATTATATACTTATGAAGTTGAAGTTCTAGATTATACAGGTTATATAATGGTTAATGGGACTCAAGTAAGTCAATTGGATTTATGGCATAAAAGATTAGGACACATCAGTGTTGGCAGGTTAAAAGATATTGCAAAGAAATCATTGATTGAAGGTTTACCACAATTACCTAAGCAAGATTTGGATTTTGTTTGCGAGGCATGCCAGTTTGGAAAACAGGTACGAACTCCTTTTTCAAAAGCAGGATTGCAAAGCAGAGGTATTTTGGACTTGATTCATACTCATGTATGGGTCCATCTCAAGAAGAGTGCATGGAAAGTAGCAAGTACTTTGTCATATTTATTGAAGACTTCTCAAAGTTTACATTCAAAGCATAAGAAGGTTGAGATCAGATGGAGGAGGTGAATATTTTTCTAATCAATTTCTTGCATTTTTGGAGGAAGAAGGAATTAAAAAGGAGACTACAAACAGATACACACCTCAACAAAATGGTGTGGCTGAAAGAAGAAACATGTCTACCTTGGAGATGGGTAGGTGCATGTTAAATGAAAAGGACTTACCACTTATTTTTTGGGCTGAAGCATGCAATATGGCACTTTATGTGATGAACATGTTACCACCTACTCAAAGTCATGTACAACAAGCACCTTATGAATTGTTTTATGGATCAAAACCAGATATTGCTAATTGTAGAATTTTTGGAAGCATATGTTTTGTTCATGTTCCACAACAGTTAAGGTCAACAAGGTCACAAAAAATGGTTTTCATTGGTATGGCAGAAGGGCAACCGGGATATAGATGTGTGAACCCAGATACGGGAGAGGTAATTGTTTCGAGAGATGTTATTTTTCATGAAGATAAATCTTGGTATAAACATGAAGTGCAGGTAGATGAAGAAGAAACTACAAGAAGTCACGAAGAAGAGCCAAGTTCTCCAAGTTCACCAGAGAGTCAAGTTATACATGAAGAGGAAACTCCGGAATTTATACAACTTGTATGAATCCAATTATTTGAAATGAGAACAACTAGCAAAGTTGTCCTGTTCCATGCTCTCATGGCACTATATATATTCTTGAAAATCTCGACAGAGTCTCCTCTGTCCTACTGAGAATGGTCACCAAAAAACCAATGCTCAATAATCACATATCTAGGGCATAGCTAGCCCATGGTGATCACACCACCTCAAAAAAAATATCATAAAAAACCTGTGAAAAGTTTTTTCCTTTCAACAATGCCTCCTGCATAAATAATTTCCAACAGTTGCAGATTAAATCTTAATTTTGACTAACTTTTACTCATCCAAAATCTATGAAATTTTCCACCCTCATGTATTTTGTTGCAAGATTTCATTAAGCACAAAAATCACTTGATTTGGATATTTTCTCAGAGTTTTATGACCATTTTACTGGAAGGGTCGAACACTCGATGACCAATTCTGAAAAATGTACAGGGTCATCTTCTTGAAGCCCTTAGACTGATCAAATAAATTCAAAATTCCATTTTCTTTGTGCCCAAATCTAGAATCACTTATCTAGTTTGAGGTTACAAAACTTCAATTCAAAATGAAATCCAATACTCATCCAAAAGTGTAATTCTATCTCTGCTACACCTACACTTAGGTGAGCCTAGAAACACTACTGCTGCACTTTTATAATACATTCTAACTATGAAGATAAATTCCAAAATCCTTGAATTTTGGGTATAGCATAGGGTCTATACTGGATTAGCTTCTCCAGCAAAAATTTTGGAAATTGCAGTTTCCAATTTGAAATATCATGTGCTCATCAGTCACATGTACCACTCTTTGCAAAATCCTTCTCAGAGATTGGTCTGAGAAGAATAGATCATTTGACCTATCAAATGATGTCCAATTGCTTCCATATTTTGCTAGCATATAGCTACCGCTATCTAAATGTAGTGGTATACGTTTCATAGTATTTGGACATTTTGATTTTTCACAATGACCAAAATACTAAGACCCTATACCTGCAAAATTTTAAATATTTGCAGAGGCTAACTTTTACTCTTTTGATTTTATCTCCTAAATGGAGAAACATTTCATCTTGAAATTTTATACACACCATCTGAAGGTGTTTAGCTAATGTTAGAAATAAAAATCATTCAATTTTAGTGAATGTGCTAAGATAACCAATCACCTCTATGTGACATGATCTCTCCTCATTTCACAAATTCCAGAGGCTATAGTTTCAAAAGCAGAGATTATTTGAAATTTCAAATGATCTGTAAAAATAATGAAACTTAGTATGCACAAAGTGCATCTCTCAAGCTTTCATTTCCAACAAAAATCATTCCATTTGGATCTACCAATTAAGAGAAATTCCGTTTGCAACAGGTCTATGTCACTTGTTTCAGGCCTCTACCTCTACTAGTAGCACTTTTAGTGCAGAGATCACTTGAGCTACCTAAAAGTCTCCAAATTTCTTGAAACTTGCTCAGGTTAAATAAAAGCTTAATTGCTACTTGCCCTCCAAATTTCAATAAATTTGGGCATTCCCACAAAGATTAGCATCCAAATCTTTATGAGGTTGGTACCTCACTAACTATTTGCTCGATCATTTTTTTCAAACTTAAAAATGACAAGACATGTTAATCCTTATGATTAAAAAACCTTATTCATTATCTTGGATGGATTATGTCATGGAGACATATCCATGCATATAATGATCATCTAGATCAATACAAAACAAATAATTATCCAAATCATCTCGTTGAAAAATCAACTCTTTATATGGTATCCACTCTTTTTGTAAAAGTGAACATCTATGGATGTCATTCTATTCATTGTGCTTCTTGCATGTTCATTAATCTCATTACAACTAATCATATACAAGCATTTAATACTTGTATTGGTGATCATAACTATAGCACTCTTGTGCTCACTCGGGATAAGTGTCTATATCAAGTACATAGACTCGCATGAAAAATAATTCATATGTTCATGCATTACTAGATGAAAATACATCTTGGTTTACTTGATGCATATACCTCGTCATTTAATTTTTTTAAAGGAAAAATTTTCCCACACATGGTACTTGTATCACATATCTCATGCTCACCCTAAGTCATCGTGGTGACACATAAAAGTGATCTTCTATAAGCAGAAAATGCATCATGCACTTCAATTTTCTACCAATCATATCATCTATGTATACATGCATTCACTCATGCAGTTTATTCTCTACTTCAATAAAATTATATGCTTTTCGCTATGCTGACAGAAGACTTTCTCTCTCACACAACACAACATCACTCTAGTTCTCACATGGCATATAACGCCATGTGCTTACAAAATTTCCGGTAGCATTTCGCCAAGAAAATAAAGCCTGAAAAAAAAGATTGTCTTTACAATGACAGGCATCAGCCTATTGGTTGGAAAACCACTCTCTTTACTCCAGAAACCTACAAATAAGAAACTTTGCCAATGTGTTGTTGGGCACTACACGCCCTCATAATCATGTCTTTTCTTTCTGCTTTCAATACCTGCAAAAGATTCTAAAACACACAAACAAGATCTGTGCATGCTTTTATGAATCAACATAAGTTAGTATAACTTCATGTGCATAGATAAATTCATGTAAAAAACTAGCTTTCATGCACATTCGAATGTTGATTTCATAAAGCTGGAAGAGAATACAATGCAAAATTATAAACTTTGATGCGAGAAGTATTCAAATGAATTTATTTGAGAGAAAACATATGATGCAAATGTATGAAAATCAATTCTTTCCTATCCAAAATATTTCAAAATATGATTAAAAACTCCTAATCATCATAATCGAACACTCAATTCACTCAAAAAAAAATTCTTGACAGTCAACAACCATCTAAAAGCTTGTGCACAGATGGCTTCCAATGGTCCAAATATGGATTACGACCAGTCAAAAGAAAGGTCTTAAAGTGTAGAATCTATACCAAGTTGAATTACTTGATTTGGATATTCTACGAGGACGTTATGGCCAAAATAATGAAGGTAGGTGACTGGGCAGCATACCTCCTTGAAATGATATTTAGAGAATTGAATGCTCTCTACAGGTGGTTTATAATTATCCAATGATACCTTCCAGCACTAATTGGAAAGCCCTTGAAGTCTACGTCCTATCCCAAGTTGAATTATCAAATTTTGATATCGTATGAGAGAGTTACGGCCATTTAAGTAGAGATAGGTATATTAATCTTGCTCTATCTCTTCTCTCTCTTTCTACTTCCTCTCTTTCTTCCTTCTTCATTCTCTTCTTCTCCCTCTATCTCTTTCTCTTTTTCTTTCTTCACATTTCTCTCTTCTCTTCTCCTCCTCTCTCTCTACTTTTTTTTTCTCATTTATCTCTTTCTCCATATTTTCTTCACTTTCTCCATCTCTCTAGTTTTCTCTCTTTCTCTTCATTTATTTTCTTCTCTCTTTCTCTTTCTTTCTCTTTGTCTTTCTCTTTCTTTATTTTTTTTCTTTCTCTTTCTTTCTCTCTCTACTTCTTCTCTTTTTCTTTCTCTATCTCTTTCTTTTTCTCTATCTCTCTCTTTTCTCCTTCTTCTCTTTCTCTTTCTCTACTTCTTCTCTTTCTCTTTTCTCTTTCTTTCTTACTTCTCTTTCTTTCTTTCTCTCTCTTTCTTTCTCTTTTTTTCCTTCTTCTCTTTCTCTTTCTTTCTCTCTATCTCTCTCCATCTCTCCTTGATTGTCTATCTTCACTTATCTCCTTCTTCATCAAGCGGAAGAACAATTATAATAAGAACGTCGAATTAGCATACCAACCAGCTCATATGTCCTAGTGGTTAGAGCACTTGTTTGAGATGTAGAAGATCATGGGTTCAATCCCTCCTCAGCAATGGTGGCTGATCTTCATCTAGACGTGTGAAATAATGCAGATACTTGCTTTTATTTATCCCGTCATGCGCAAGTATAAGCGATCCATTCAGCTTCTTTTGCTATTCGAGATCTCCATCGTCGTTGAAAGAGAGTATCCATCATCGCCATGGATTCACACATGCTGATTCCCTCTCAAAGCTCACAAATTCTCCCTCTCCTTGCCCTCCATGGATCTCTCCACCATGCTCTGATACCAAATGTGAGAAGTGGAGAATGACATGTCTGGGACTCACCTCCCAACCTATTTATAGCCCTTGCCCAGTCACCATCTAGAGTTCTCTCTAAGGTCCCTCTACTCATCTGGCCATCATGAGTAGGTCCTCGTATGAACTCTTTGGCTTTTGGCCTTGGCTATCCCCCGAGCAAGGAACTTCTCGTTCCTCCAAGCATGTACATATCTGGAATATAACAATAGAATCCTTCTTTGAGTGTACCCTTAATGTACGTCAACACTCTTTGTCCTGCAATCCAATGTTCTTTCCTAGGCCAATGCATCAATTGAGACAATACTCCAACTGCATATGACAAGTCAGGCCTAGTTAATGTAGCATAGATCAGACTACCAACCAAACTTTGATATAGCTTCATGTCCTTGAACTCGTGTCCTCCAAATCTGCTCAATTTGTGATTCACCTCCATTGGAGTAGGTGCTACCCTGCAATCATTCATCTTAAACTTGATCAACAAGTTTTTCAAATACCTTTCTTGAGTTACATACACTCCATGTTGAGTGTATGAGATTTCCATGCCCAAGAAATATGACAAGTCTCCCAAGTCCTTGATCTTGAAATCTTTCTCCATTTGCTCCTTTAGGCTTTGAATTCCTTTCTCATCTGTACGTATAAGAATTATATCATCAACATATATGCACATGTAAATGAACCCATCATCACTTGCTTTAACAAGCAAGCTACTATCCACTTTAGATACTTGAAAACCAAGTTCCTTCAAGAACTTCACAAGTCTATAATTCCATGCCCTTGGGGCCTACTTCAAACCATAAAAAGCTCTCTTGAGATTACATACATGATCTGGAGACCTTTCATTTCTGAATCCTTGTGGTTGCTCCATGAAAACATCATCTGAAATGTAACCATTTAGAAAAGCATTCTTCACATCTAATTGACATAATTTCCAACCTTTACATGCAGCAATAGCTATGAGTGTCCTAATGGTTGTCATCTTTGCCACAGGACTATAGGTCTCTTCATAATCTATACCATATGTCTGAGCAAACCCTTTCACAACAAGTCTAGCTTTATACCTAGACACACTTCCATCTGCAAACCTCTTTGTCTTGTAGACCTATTTGCATCCAATGATCTTTTGACTATTTGTTTTAGGAACAAAAATCCCATGTCTGATTCTCCATCAATGTATCATACTCCTCCTGCATAGCTTTCTCACAATTTTCCTTACCTTTTGCCTCTTCATATGTAGAAGGGTCTTCATCTGCTTTTACCATATAAGCATAATCTTTGGTAGCCAAAAAAGAAGTGTCATAGCTATACCTTGTAGGTTGCCATTTGTGTCTTGATGACCTTCTGAGTTCTCCACTTCTTGAGGTTTCTAGTTCATCACATTCTGGATCAAACCTTGGCACTTCTTCAACTTCAACCTGTACTTCATTGTTCTCCTCTTCATTTACACTTATCAGATTCTTTGGAATTGTAGGAACATATAAAACCTTACTCAAGAGAGTACTTCCATCCTTAGCCTTTATTGATCCAATTGACTTCACATTGTGCTTTGTGTTGTCACCTGTTTGAACTACATGATTAGTTACCTTACTCTCCAAATCAGTCATCAAAGCTATGTTACCACTCAGGTGATTGCTACACCCTGAGTCAATGTAGAAGACTCTTTGATCTTCACTTTGCCTTTCACAAGTTGCATTCATTATCAATGTTGAATCCTCCTTCTGATCTGAAGCATAATTGTAGTAGGTATTGTTGTATTGTTGACTTTGGAATCCTCTACCTGCATTTCTTCCAAAGTAACCTCTACTACCTCTACCTCTAAAATTACCTCTTTGATTTCTGCCACCTCTTCCTCTTGAATTAAAATTCTGATTATATCCACCATTATTCTGAGTATTATGCTAACAATCATTAGCTAAATGATTTGTCTTACCACAAATCCACCAAGCTTTGACTCCATCTTTATTACTTCTGCCTCTTCCTCTACCTTTACCACCTCCTCTTCGTCTTAGGAAGTTAGCTTGGCTAGTTATACCTTCATCTTCATTTGCTTGTTGCTTCCCTTTGCTATTCTTCTTCTTATCCTTTGAATACATTGCTTGACCTGAATTTTTATCACCTTCACCTTTGACATCCTGGTCAAAGGTTAGCATGTGTCATAGCAACTGATTTAAGTCAGGAGTAAAATGATCTAGTGATAATTCAGTAGACAAAATGAATGGCTCCCATTTGTCATCACCTCTCAAACCCGTAAGGATTTGCCTTACCAATTTATCCTCCTCAATATCTTCATCAATTGCTCCTAATGCATCTGCAATGTCTTTCATCCTTGTTACATAATCTAAGATGGATTGAGAGGCCTTCTTCTTGAATGTGGTAAATTCTACCCACAATGATGCCTTCATTGACTTTGTGGTGTTTTGGAAATGCTCCTCCAAAGCATTCCATATATCACTTGCACTTTCAAGACCTCTAACGTGAGGTAGCAAGTAGTCATTAAGTGCCATGTAGATAATGCTCCTGGCTTGAGCATCTCTCTTCATCCGAGTCTTCAAATCTGACAATTCCTCCCTAGTTGGAACACTAGGATCTCTGAACTGAGGCTTTTCTTCTTCACCTATAATATAACCTATCAAGTCTTTGCTCATAAGATGAGCTTCCATCCTCATTGACCATGCTAGATAGTTCTCTCTATCCAGTTTCTCTATCTGAAGAGAATCTCCCATCCTTTCTTCACCTGTGCATTAAATCCTTCAAGCTTTATGAGGAATAAGGTTACCTTTACTTTGAATGAAGTTCCTTTTGTCTTCTTTGATGTCTTATGGCCTCCTTCTCAAGCTTTGCTCTCAAGCTTTCAGGTTTTGAATCTTCAAATGTTGAATTCTTTATAACTGCAGCAGTCGGGGTCCTTCTTTCTTCAATTTTGATACTTACTACTCTGATACCACTGATGAAGAGTGTTAATCTCCAAAAGAACAAGCTACTCTTGAAGTTAGAGCACCTCTATATGAAGAGTAACTCAAAACCTTTACCAATTTTGAGGATCAATGATCAATTATCGAAATTTTGGATAAACTGTGAAGAAGATGACTACACAGAAAGTCTACTCCACATAACTCACTCATTGACTTATCAAATGTGTAAAGTTTTTGCTAAAACTTTGCACAAGGTATCGCCTATAGTTTTCACACCTCCTCCAAGTTAAATCATTCCAAAAGACTCAGTAGATCTTGAGAAATCATCTTAACAAGTCACCTATGTCTAGAACTATAGTTCTTTACAGTCGACTTTGACACCTATAACTTCTTAAGCTTGGTCTATCAAACTAGAACCCATTTAATCAAATGCTTTTAGTCATAGGTAGTTTACCTTCCAACTTAAAGAATGAGTGCTTGCTTGCTCAAAATGTACACTGTGGAAGGAGAACTGACCAAAACATTAGCATCAAATTTTGCACCTCCTGCAACTTCTCTTCTTTATATTTACACATCTAAATGTTCCTACACTCAATTCACTTAGCCTGATCACAATTAGAAGCTGAAAATTTGTACGGAGATCACTCAACTATAGAATTAGACTTGTACAAAAGCATTTCATAAAAGATTCAACACAGAAGGAGAACTCTCAAAAATATCGGGCACAACTTTTCTTCATTTCTGGAAAACTTTACATCTGAGTGATGAGAGAGATGTTAGTCACTTCTAAAGTGTCTAATGAGTCATACAACTTCTAATTTCTCTATTCACATGTTCTCTCATATTTGCCCCGATATTTTCCTTGTATATATAGGCAAATATGTACAAGCTCATAAATATACAAAAGTATAAGTGAGCTATCTCTGAATTAATGTACATATGTATACATATCTTCATTCTCTGAACATATTCTTTCTCCATGCTTCATGACTTGATCTTTTCTTCAGTCCTTGACTTCAAACCTTCATCAAAACTTCAATTGTTGATTGCCCTACACCAACAATCTTGCTCGTCGCTAAAACTCTATAAACCATAGCAGTTGGCCTCCGACATGAAGAATCAACGATTTCATAATTCATTTTTAGCGAACATACCCTGAGTATCTAAATGTTCAAAGAATGATATACCTTATAGGTGCCTTTTTGAAAAGGTTCCTCCTCGACAAGGGGATGCGCGATTTACACCACATACATGTTCCAGCATGGGAGAAGTCTTAGAGAATTTGAGGATTTATAAGAATGAACATAAATTTCGGAAAGCTTTATGATACAGGTAGGCCCCTCATGCACATGCATAGTTGATACTTGAATTTTTTTTGGAACAACAGGAAAGTAAATTAATGGAGGAATGTACAATCTGTGCAAGGGGCAAGATCCACACTCAGCTACAAATTCAGAGCCATATCAAGTCTCTGAGGTGAATACAACGAGGATAACACTTTTCTCCAGCAAGAAGGTCTATAATTAGACATCAACTCAAACATGCTACCTATGGAACTAGGAACATCCTGCATCTGATGGATACAATTATAAGAGGCTTTCCTTATTATAATAGGGAGGGACTTAAGGAAACTTTTCCTCCCTTTATTGAAGATAGCATTATTTGTGCTCAGCCATATCAGCCACAAGATGTGGCCCCTCCAGATATTCCATAAGAGAACATCCAAATTATTGCAGCAGCCCAACATAATTGCTTGTTTATTGAGCAGGGGTTTTCCTCTATCCACAAGGTACTTGTTGACAGGAAGCCAAAATTGTTTGGCATGAGCACAATCATGAAAGAGGTGGATAACATCTTCCGCATTGCCACAAAAGATATAGTTGCCTCCATTAGAGATGACTTTCCTGACTTTGGGGCCAATCTAGAGGCCCTGATGGATTGTGAGACATTGAAGGAAAGAATGTTTGATGGCATCTAGAAAAGCCCACAAAGATTTGAACCTGTACATCCATTGGTAGGCAGACCATTTAAGATTCCACTTTTTGTTCAGCTTAACAATAATTTGCCTTATAGACCCCTTCTCTTTCTTGAAATTCTTGAGGATGTCGACAACGATTTCAGCAAGATTGGTGTTCCTTCTGGTGCAACCCTCCAGTTGCTCTGCAAGTAAGGACTTGTGGTGGGCCATAACCTGCAAGCAATACATAGACAAATCAGTGATGTTGAATAGTTCTAGATCAATCATTTCCTTGTCACCAGACATCAAGGATTTCCAGGAATTGAATCCTGCTTTGTGACACTTATGCTCTCTAATGGAGAGGGAGCAAAGATTCTTTTTAGATATCCAACCAAGCGAGGGAGATGCATGCACAACAAAATTAGAGTTAGGAAGCATATAATCAGAAGGCACAAATAAATTTTTTGCTCTGAACCAAGCATTCCAGAAGCTGCAAGCCAGGTGACTACCCACAACAGTAAGGTCCTAGGGGGAAACAACAATATCCCAAAGATTAATATTATTCCAAGATTTATAATCAGAGAGAAAGAACTTATGATTGTTTTTGTGCAACAAGGCAGCTCAAACTTCAGAGGAGCATATACTTCTAGCAATCCACTTAGCAGCGAGAATAGCAGACATTTTTTTAGGGCAAAGAATACCAAGCCCTCCCTAGGATTTGGGTAAACAGCAAGTAGCCCAGGAAACTTTAATTACTTTTTTGCGATAACCATTACCACCCCAAACAAATATGTTAGCCAAGGAGATGATCTGGTTAATCTGCTTTTTAGAGGGGAACCAACAAGCGAGAAAGTAGACAACTTTGGGCAAGACATAATGATTGAGAATGAAGGTTCTGTGGGGAAGGGAGCCATTAGAATCATACCATAACATCATATGCTTCTTAAACCTCTCAACAAAACCGGGATTTTGCATGAGATGGTGACACCAAAACAGGGATACTAATGCTTCCTTGTATTTTCCTCTTCCTGTTCGCATCCCGAAGCCTGATATGACACACACACACAATCTCACATTTCACAGGCAAAGCCTTGGCAAGCCTGAAGTGACACACAGGCCATCCTCATATGTCACAGGTAAGGGTTAGACGAGCCTTCACTTTCGTTATACATGCACATCGAAAAGCTCATGCAAAAGTAGAGAGCAAGCTCGGAGTTGATAACCCAAGCAGTTCAATGACTTGGTTCTAAGTCAGGCCCGCTTGACTCGGATTACTGACCTTGGGACTCCTCAAGTTCTCCGTTCTTGTCTGAGAGTAGAGCAGGAAGTAGCCGTAATCCTTTGGGCTAATCTCTTCGTACCACCGACTGCCCAGCACCGGCGTGAAGACAGGATTTTCGCCATCGTTCCATCTCAATCAAGTTCGTCTGCCGGTCCAGAACGTCATACAGAGGCATTGACCTCAGATAAGAAGGGACATGCGAAATGGGCGTTTTGTCATGCGGCTTCTTCTTCGTAGTGCGGACGGCGATGGAAGTCAACAATGTAGCTGTCAGCGGATGTGGGATACAGAGAAGCTCGAAAGCACGGGACGACTCAACGGACTGTGCGAATCCGTGCGATCACGACAAATATACAACCTCTTCCCGCTCACGACGCAGCGTTAAGGTGCGTAGCTCTAGGGCGGCCAGAAACAAACTATTTTCTTTGTCCGCTTCCTGATCATGATATATCTGCTGCTTTATGAGGCTCCAGAAGTGGCGATAAATTATGAGACGTCGTTGCTGACTACCTCCATACCGATAACCTTCTTTGTGTCATTTTCGCTGCCAAAAAGGACACGTCATAGCTCCCAAAAGGTACCAAGTCGTGAGCACCTTACCATCAGCATGTTATATGCCGCATGTAACGGCTGGGCTCGATTGACGAGAGCATGTGGACAATAGCAATTATTTTTTTTGAGAGAACTAAGAAAGAAGTATATTATTGAGCAACTAGTACATGCTCTACAAGGGGCAGCCTCCAGAGTTACATCGGCGAAAAGAATAATGGGCCAGTCCAAAATATAGAATACAAAACACTTCCAACCGTTGGGCTTAATAGTGCTCACGATAATAAAAAATTTACAATGAACATGTAAGTAAAGAGAGGCACTATCAAAACCAAGCCAGCTTTATTTGTGCAAAAAGTAAGAAGAATTAGTGGGAAAAACAAGGCTCGGTCTATAAGACTGCTTAACTTCCATCTAGGCTCTCCTGATGTTACAAGTGAGCCTACTTCTTGAGGGGAGAAACAGAAGAGGACAAGACATAGTATCCCAACGAGCAATGTTAGTCCAAGATTTGAAATTTTTGACAAAAAAACTTATGAGAGTCTCTTTTATTCATAGACTCTCTTTTATTCAGAGAGTCTCTTTTAATTAGACAAGCTCAAAAATCATTAGAATCAACACCTCTCATAATCCATTTGGCATAAATCCATTTGGCATAAATCCATTTGGCAAAAATCCATTTGTCTCTTTTAATGAGACAAGCCCAAAAATCATTAGAATCAAAACCTCTCATAATCCATTTGGAAAACATGTTCTTTTCCATTCTAATTGGACAAAAATCCCCAAACCACCTTCTTCCTTGCTCATACAACACATCGTCAAGGAAACTTTATGGACTCTAAAGCAATTTTAGTTGCCTCTCCATAAGAATGTTCTAGCCAAGGGAATGAACTAGAATATTTCTTTCTTAGTAGGCGTCCAACTATATATAGGGCCTCTATCATTGAAAGTTACACGAAGGTGATAGCTTATCATTGAGATGATGTTTTGCACAACACCGGTCACGAGTCTCCCAATTGCTTTCTAGATTAAGTTTTTGGTGTGATGTTGAAGGTCATTCACATGTGGAATTTTCGTGATGGACACTCTATGGTTGATGCCTTGCTCCATGATAGGAAATCCATGATTGATACATTTATTTTGATGAGATAGTAATGTTGGAAGCTCTGAGCGCCTCCCTTGTGGGCTTCAAGGGCTTGCCCCCTTCTTGATTTCCCTCACTTTAGTTAATGGAAGTGCATGTTCCCTAGTTGGGAGTACCTCCCTTCCTAGAGAGAGCACTATTGCTAAAAAGGAAGAGCTCCAAAAAGTTTGCCTCATAGGACAATTTGTTTGGCCTGAGACCACCTCTACTCCCTTCCGCAAAGCTTTTGAAAACAATGGTTCCCTATTGGCTCAGTAATTTCTAAGTCTATCCATGCCAATCAACCACCTGCTTTTTGTTGGTGCAATAGAAACCAAGTCCACATACTTGGTTAATTAGCACATCTCTTATGGAGTTCTATGTGATCAATCTCTTGTAAAAATCATTTACATTTATCGTTGTAAAAGTGTCCTAGAACCAAGAGGAAGTTAGGAAGCATCAAATGTTGAAGTATTTGGTAGTTGAGTAATGAGAGAATGTATCCTATACTTCAGGATTCACTTTTAGGTGAACTTTTGAATTCGAATTCAAAGATTTGACTTCAAACTCGACTCTAAAGGAAGGATCAAACACTCACGTGCTATTTTGATTGAATGAGCTCATTTTAGAGAGGACATATTGTGATTTGAAGAGCTTTCTCCATAGCTCACTCATATGTCTCAAATTTTGTAATTGATCATTGCCAATGACATTGTATTTATACATGTTTTAATACATAGATTCTATCATATCTTCACTTCACTTCTCCACCATGACTACATCAGAACATTGATCTTCTCAGAGCTTGTTCTTAGTGTATGATTGATCATTTTTCATGATTTAAAGCATGAGAGATTAAGCATATTGTTTAGTATATAATTACAAAATCTCATTATTATCGCATCTTTGAATTGTGAGATATTAACATCTCTTTACTTTCTAGTGTCTTGACTGATGCACCACGAAAATATCGGGCATGCCCTATGATCTGCTAAACATCATACTCAGCATGTAGTTTATCATTTTTTATGAAATCACTCATGATTGGTAGCTGTCTAAGCTAATTAGATATCCTCCAAAGGAATTAGGCTTATTGCTACTATGCTCAAAGAACTGTTTAAATCACTGAAGAATTGTATAGACAAGAATAGTAAGTTTTTTATCTTGGATTAATTTCCTACCTATCTGTTTTGATACATTGATTAGTTGATTATGTTCCAAACAACATATATGTTTATTTATGATCATTAGCTAGCTAAAGAGGCCCACTACACTCCCTAGCAATTATCCTTTGCAGGTGTGAAGCATGTTTAAGCAAGACCACTTCATCTCTAAAGACTATCCACCATCTCCTCCAATAGTGGTATCAGAGCAACAACAAGCAAGATGGGAGATGGACTTCCATCCTTCATTGAAAAATTGGGCAGAAGCAACTACTCAGCATGCTCGCTAAGGATGCACGCCTACCTTCAAGGGAGAAGTCTATATGGATACATCTCAGAAGATGAAGAGATGCCAATACTCAAGAGCAAGCATCAACCCACAAAGGAAGAGCAAGAAAGGCTGGTGTGCAAAGGATGCTCTTGCGAAGTCTTATCTACTAAACTCTATATCTGATTTCTTATTGCCTTACATTAGGAATTGCAAGACCTCCCAAGATATTTGAGAAGTATCGTATTTCTCATCAAATACAAGAGCTAGGAAGAACCAGCTATGGATGGAGTTTACAACTCTAAAGAAGTAACCAAAGCAAGGTGTGGCTGATTATGTAACCAAGATAAAGGATTTGGCTAACCAACTTACAAGCATTGTAGAGGAAATAGAAGAAGAACACATAGTAAGGCAGATCATTAATGGCATCAAAGCTGATGATAAGTAGGAATCCTTCACCAAAGCAATGGACCTTTATATGGATATGCAAATACCTAACTTCAACATCTTGATGGGGCAACTCCTCACCCACGAGAAGAAGCTCAACAATAATGGTGAGAACTCTAGAGGTAACCAATCTTCTCCCCTTCATACGGATAAGAATAAAAGTAAGGATAAAGTTAAAAGCAAGAAGAATGAAGAAGAGGCTAGTACCTCTCAAGCTAACCACACAGGTAGAGAAAGAGGTGCTAAAGGAAGGGGTAGAGGAGGAAAGCAAGGCAGGGGGAGATCCTACAACACTCTACCTTGCACATTTATGGCCTTACGAACCACACCATAGAAGATGCTTCAAAAACACAAGGAATCAATGGGGAAGATGCTTCCATAGATGTTGGGACTTGAACTCACAACGTCCCGGTTAGGAGTGCGATGGGCTAACCACTTGCCCCAAAAGCCATGGTTGAGGATTACTTCCTAATCCTCTCTCTTAAGGCGTGGTTCAACCATCTCCTACTTTGATTATGTGACATTCCTTCCCCCTTAGACTGAGCATTGTCCTCAATGCTCACTTGTGGACCCTTCTAACTCTTGGACCCACTTTCCATGCATGAGGCCTTCCACCAACCTCAAACTCCAGCACATGGACCAAATTTGGACCTATCCCACCCTCCGTGGGTGCCCAAATGCCCATGCGCCTTCATCCAAGGCCAGTTTTCACACTCACCATGGATAAGCACTTTTTCCAAGTGCCCACAAATGAGGCGCGAACCTCCGTCTCACCCAATCTCTCAACTAGGCTCTGATACCAATGTTGGGACTTGAACTCACAACCTCCCGGTTAGGAGTGGGATGGGCTAACCACTTGCCCCAAAAGCCATGGTTGAGGATTACTTCCTAATCCTCTCTCTTAAGGCGTGGTTCAACCATCTCCTACTTTGATTATGTGAACTCACAACCTCCCGGTTAGGAGTGCGATGGGCTAACCACTTGTCCCAAAAGCCATGGTTGAGGATTACTTCCTAATGCTCTCTCTTAAGGCGTGGTTCGACCATCTCCTACTTTGATTATGTGACAATAGAGGTAGCTATGGACAACTTAGAGGCAGGTACAACAATGGAGGAAGCAACTACAATCATAACTACAATCATGGCTACAACAAAAACAACAACTATCAAGGAGGTTTTAGAGGAAGAAGAGATTACAACAACTACGCAGAAGACCAAAAGGATTCTCTACTCATCATGAACATGACGTCCAAGCAAGGTAAAGATGATGAGCATCTTTTCTATATTGATTCAGGTTGTTCCAATCATGTGGCTCGAAATGTAGCATTACTATCTCATCTTGAAGAACCCAAAGGAAAGCATGAAGTACAGACACCTGATGATATTAAACACTCAGTCAAGCAAATTGGAAATGTCAAGAACTCTGATGGTAACATGAACCTCTTAAGTAAGGTTTTGTATGTGCCAACTATAACAAAAAACCTAATTAGTCTTGGATAGATTGTTGAGAAAGAATTATAGGTAAGATTCACAAGGCATGGAGCATATGTGGAAGACCCTCAACAAGGCTTCAAAAGAATTGCTAAAGGTGAGAAATCTAGTAGATTATTTCCATTTGAGATTGAAGAAACTAGAAACATAGCACTCTTCAATTACAAATATCAAACCCTATCTGAGTTAGAGATATGGCACAAAAGGCTAGGACACATAGGAGAAAGAACACTAAAGAAAATATGCAGGGATCATAGTGTGCTTGGAATCCCCAATGTGTCCAAGCAACACATGATATACAAATGTGGAGCATGCCAATTTTGTAAAGGTCACAGGAAACCATTCAACAGAAAGGGGTACATGTATGAAGACTACTTGGAGCTTGTACACACTCATCTATGGGTTCCTAGCAAAGATTCATCAATCTCAGTATCAAGGTGCTATGTTTCGTTTATAGATGATTATAGTAGGTGGACAATCGTTTACTTTATGAAGCATAATGATGAAGTACTTACATGTTTCAAAAAGTATTTGGCATTAGTTGAGAACCAAACAAGTATAATCTTGAAGAGGATCAGATCTGATGGAGGTGGTGAGTATTTTTCACATGAATATGATTCATTTCTATAGGATAGAGGCATAAAGAGGGAAATAACAACAAGATATACTCCTGAATTAAATGGAGTGGTAGAGAGAAGGAACAGGTTGATAGTTGAAGTTGCAAGGTCAATGTTGAATGAGAAGAAGCTACCTAATTACCTATGGGTAGAGGCTATCTCCACAACCACTGACTTCGTCAATAGGATCCCATCCAAATCCTTTGGATGGAATGACACCCTATGAATCATGGAATGGGAGGAGACCCTCATTGGACCATCACAAAATATTTGGGTGCATTGCTTATGCACACATTCCCTCACAAATTAGAGGGACGCTTGACCATAAAGCTGAAACGTGTATATTCATTGGGTATGACCAAAACCAGGAGGGTTTTAGGCTATACAATCCCACTAACAAAGGATTTATAGTTAGTAGAGATATAGCATTTGATGAAAATAATTCATGGTTTGAAGATGATTGCAGGAAAGTCAAATTACCTTATGATTTGGAAAGTGATTTTCCAACTCTTACTCAAGAAGATCAGCAATTATTAGAAGATATCAATTCGGAAGATGAAGAGAAAATTGATCTCAAGGCATGGAAGTCAAAAGACAAGACCAAGATAAAGCAATTGGAAGGTATTCTAGAGTCCTCCAATCAAGCACTCAGGAGATCTCAAAGGGAGAGCAAAAAGCCCATAAGGTATGGCTATGATACGTCATTAGTCACCAAGCATATTGTGTATATCACTAAAGACTCTATGACAGAAGAAACTTCTTCCTTTGAAGAGGCTAGTAAGAGGAAAGAATGGAGAGAATCCATATAGTAAGAAGTAGAAGCACTTCAAGAAAACCATACTTGGGACTTGGTTCCCAAGAAGCCAAGCATGAAGGTAATAGGATCGAGGTGGATATATAAAATAAGAAAGAATTTAGATGGTTCTATAAATAGGTACAAGGCAAGGCTAGTGGCAAAGGGGTTTGCTCAAACCCATAGAGTGGACTATGTAGAAACCTTTTAACTGGTGGCAAAGATGCCAACAATTAGGGTTTTGGTAAGTGTTGCTACTTCCAAGAATTGGAATCTATATCAGTTAGTTGTCAAGAATGCATTCTTAAATGGATGGATATCAGAAGAAGTGTATATGGCACAACCACTAGGGTTTGAAGATAAAAGTAACTCAAGCTATGTATGCAAGCTAAGGAAGGCACTTTAAGGCCTAAAGCAAGCTCCTAGAGCTTGGAACCATAGGCTTGTTACTTATTTGCAAGGCCAAGGTTTTGTGGCTAGCAAGGAACATTCCTCTTTATTTATAAAGAAGATCAATTCAGAAATTATCTACTTATGTGTCTATGTGGATGACATTATCATTGCAGGGAATGATGCCAATGGCATCAAGCAGGTTAAAGATCAACTAATGGAGGAATTTTAAATCAGTGATCTTGGCTTGTTAACATATTTTCTTGGTTTAGAACTTGTGTATACAGATTCAAGTATACTTAGTACTTAGAAAAAGTATATTCCTGATATGTTGGTAAAATTCAAGATGGAGAATACCAAATTTGCAAGAACACCCATGGAACTCAACCATAAGATTACTTCTCATGAAGGAGAACTCCTTAAGGATGTTATAGGTTATCAAAAACTTGTAGGGAGCATCAACTATGCTACCCTAACAAGAGTAGAAATTGCTTATGGAGTAATTACATTGAGCCAGTTTATGCATGCACCAAGGAAGCCCCATATAGAAGCTCCCAAGAGGGTGCTAAAGTATCTAAAGGGTACCATAAATGAAGGGTTGTCTTATCCCTTCATATTTGACTTAGACATAAAGATTTATTCTGATGTAGATTGGGATGGCTCTAAGGATGATTGGAGGAGCACTTGAGGATATCTAGCTTTTGTAGGATCAAAGCCTATATCATGGTCATCTAAGAAGCAACCAATTGTGGCCTTATCATCTACGGAAGCAGAAAATAGAGGTTGGGCAAATGCAAACCAAGAAGCTATGTGGCTCAAGCGACTCTATGCCAATTTGGGGTTACACTTTACATTCCAATAATCTTTGGAGACAACACTAGTTCACTTCATTTGGCTGCTAATCCTATATATCATGTAAGGACTAAGCACATTGAAGTGCACTATCATTATGTAAGGGAGAAATTTCTTAGCAAGGATATTCAATTATCCTATGTATCAACCTATTTAAAGTGTGGAGATATACTCACATAGTCTTTGGATGGAATGAAGATCAGCAGATTCAAATTGATGATTGGTTTGTAGGAGATCAAGGAGGAATGCAGACCAAACATGTTAGACTTAAGGGGGAGCTATTGGTGAATAGAACAAGTCCACATACTTGGTTAATTAGCACATCTCTTATTATGTGATCAATCTCTTGTAAAAATCATTAACATTTATCCTTGTAAAAGTGTCTTACAACCACGAGGAAGTTAGGAAGCATCAAATCTCGAAGTATTTGGTACTAGAGTAATGAGAGAATATATCCTATACTTGAGGATTCACTTTTAGGTGAACATTTGAATTTGAATTCAAGAGTTTGACTTCAAACTCAACTTTAACAGAAGGATCAAACACCTGCGTATGATCTCGATTCAGTTAGATCATTTTAGAGAGGACATATTGTGATTTGAAGATCTTACTCCATAGCTCATTTATACTTTTCACATTGTGAAATCGATCATTTCCAATGACATTGTATTTGCACATGTTTTAATACATACATTCTATCATATCTTCACTTCACTTCTCTGCCATGACCACATCATAATAGTGATCTTCCCAGAGCTTTTTCTCAGTGCATGATTGATTATTTTTGATGATTTAAAGCATCATAGAATAATCATAATATCTAGTATACAAATACAAAAACTCATTATCATTGCTTCTCTGAATCGTGACATATTAACATCTCTTTACTCTCTAGTCTATTGAGTGATGCACCCCGAAAATGTCAGGCATGTCATATGATTTGCTAAACATCATACTCAGTGTGTAGTTTATCGTTTTTTATGAAATCACTCATGGTTGGTAGCTATCTAAGCTTATTAGATATCCTTCATAGGAATTAGAATAATTGCTACTATGCTTAGGGAACTGTTCAAAACAGTGAAAACGTGTAGAGACAAGAATAGCAAGTTATTTTATCTTGGATTAATTTCCTACCTATCTATTTTGATCCATTGATTATTGGATTATGTTTCAAACATGATATATGATTATTTATGATCATTATCTAGCTAAAGAGGCCCACTACATTCTCCAACAGTTATCCTTGGTAGGTGTGAAGTAGGTATAAGCAACACCACTTCATTTGTGAAGACTATCGACTATCTCCTCCAACACGTTTGGCTTAAAAAAATGAGGGAGTGGCCTTCGAGGCCCTAGATATTGGCTATTGGCATATATGGCACTTGAAATTATGTTTTTTTCAAGTGCTTCCCAGATTTCATCCCAAGTAAGTCCAAACCAATGCATTTTCCTCTATGGCTGGAACATCCTAACGTTTCCTACTTCCTTTAGAGATTCATTGCGGAGATATTTTCCTCAATGGATCCTCCATTGGCCTTCAAGGAAGATGTTGGGGGTTTCATCTATGACGGTGCATTGCACATTTCAACGCTAGGTGCAACCCCTAAGTTTTGTTGAAGCAAACCTTGACCTTGTTTCTCCCACCAAGATCATCATAGACATTGGTGAAGGAATACCTGTCCAAGAGGAGCTATTTTACAAAAGAATATTCAATGATTGCTTCCACTACCTTGTCTAGGGTTATGGGATCAAAGATTGCCCTGTAAGGCCAACATCTTTTTCTTTTTGGAAAAGAATAAGAAAAATGCTTAAGGAATGTTGAGACTTTGGTTGAAAAAATCATTTTGAACCCAAAAGATAAATCCCCAGATCTTCAACTAGACAAAGGCAAAGGAACACAAATCGAGGATCATAATTTAGAGGCCTTCACAAAATTTAGGCATAGAAGGAGAAGAAGTCCCAAAGGAGGGGGTGGTCCGGATCTCTCTCACTCATTCACTTAGACTAACAATATTTTTTTGCAATTTAGAAAAGCAAATCAATATTTCAAACTCCCCTAGTGGATGGAAGCAAGAGTTGAGTAAAGAGGATACCCTAGAGACTTCTTCCACAAGAAAGCAAGGTAATCTAGATGAATTCACATCCAACATGTAGAAGATAACCTCAATAGTGAAAGTTCTATCATCAACTCCATGCTTCCACGTAATGTTGTGAGGGGAAGGGGGTGTCTCAGAAAGGTAAAATTGCTGCTAGAATCAATGGAAGAGGCCCCTCACATGATGTCTCATATGCCAAGATCCCTCAATCTCTAGAACAAGAAAGGAAGATAAAAGCAAGAGAAAGAGGGTTAAATCACTAACCAATAAAGATACCTCCCTTGGTAGATGATGTTCGTTTTGTGAAACATTCAAGGGTTTTCTAACCCGTCAAGCACAGGTCAATGGCTTCAAAATAAAAAATGTCAACCCATAATTTATATGTCTCCAAGAGATCAAAGTTGAGAGAGTCTACAAAAAAGGTTAAGAGGCATCTCAAATTCTCATGTCTGGATGCGAGTGGTGGTGCAGCTATTAGCTTCAAACTGATACGACAATCTTTCTTGGCAGATACTAAAACCAATTGGAAGCATCAGTGGACCACCGCATCTTTTAAGGTCCTTCTTTTTCTCGCCAGTGCTTTGGTTTATGCTCCTAATCAAGACACAAAAAGACTAGATATTTCGCACTCTTTAGACTTTTGGAGGTCATCCTCTGTGTGCACTTTAATATGGTGAAAGTCTTGTCTAATAGATGGGACCAAACAACATGACTAATTGATGCAATTGAGAAAGAGGTCTAGAACATAGTGAAACCAATTCTTTTGGGAGTAACATTGTGAAACCACTTCTTTTGGTGTGGAAGGAGGCCTTATACTTTGGCGTTCTCCCTAACTCTCTCAATGAAGGGATGATTAAACTAATCGACAAAAGAGACAAAATAAAAAGAAAAATTAATAATCCGTGATCCATCACTATGCTACAAACGAGGTATAAGATCTTACCTAAGATTATTGGGAATCCAATAACCTTCCATCTACGCTCCTCGATCAATGAGGAACAAAACGGTTGCCACTACTTGATTTTTTTCTATGCACTTGATGGTTTTGATTACACTTTGAACTCATAGAAATTTTGCATAGTAACAGTCTTATTAAAGTTCCATGGATTTCGGAGGTTCGAGATGAAGCTCAGATTTTGAAGTTGTGGATATCGTGACACTTTTTCACATGTATCAATGAAAGATATTGAAGCTCAAATTCATGATCATATTTCAGTGTTAGATCGAGCAGAAGAATGATTATGAATTGAATGGGAAAAACATGTTTTTGGAAGCGGATGGCAAACGTAAAATCTTTGGAGAATTCAGATGCCATCTTTTGCAGCTCAAAATATCAAGAATTCGGGATTATATCAAACGATAAGTTCTGTTATATCCCAATGAGTACAAGTCCATTGCTTTTATAGGCTCCAATAGGCCAAGAGGACCTTGCCGATTTCCCATCATCGCTGAACATGCGCCAATTGATTGCCCCAAAATTGGAGGGGTAGATCAATTATGCCCCGAGTTTTGAATTGGATCCCCAAAAATAGGCAGTCGTCACAAATGGTTAGCACCAACAGTCATTTATCCACTTAAACTTTTACTGTCACTTTTGAATGCAAGCTGAGGCAAGTTGTAGAAAAATGTGGATTCGCACTGTTCTATCTTGTGCGTTCATCATTTCATCAATTTCTTCTTTGACCAACCTTGCTGCCTCAATAAGGCCAGGTTAAGCGGTAGTTCTTGGCCACTGCCCACATTGGACCATTACTTCCCTTTATGGATGCATACACAAATAATGCCTTCAGAGCTTTAGGGACCTTTGAACTTGCAGGTTTCTCTTGCAAACATGTTTCCCTGAGCTTGTGTAGTAACCACCACAGCAACACCATGAATTGTTTTATCCTGAAAAGATACCTTTGAGGCCTTCGGATCCCCATTTGGTTACAACATTAGGAGCAAAATCTTTTATTACAAGCAGAATTGATTTCGCAGCTTCTTCCATCGGTCGATTTCATCCCTACTCTCAGAGAGGGAGAGAGAGAGAGAGAGAGAGAGAGAGAGAGAGAGAGAGAGAGAGAGAGAGAGAGAGTTGTATAATTCATGGGTTCATAAGGTTAAACATATGGATTCTAAAGGTTAGAATATGATGTAGGTTTGCTTTGGTCTAACCCTTGAATTACCCTTGGAACATGCCTTGAACCTTTGGGTGAAACCCTTGGTTTTAACCCTTGAAGTATTTATTCATATGAGCTCCCAATTGAATGGTTCGAACCTTAGGCTTGATTTATCCTAAGGTGTGGGAACCTTGGTCTTGGGAGAAGCTTCTCTAGGAGCCACCTTGTGTGTACATGAGAGAAGAATCCTCATTTGATTTAGAAGGCATGTGATAGACCTTGGGAAATTAGAAGGCATGTGATCACCCTTGGGAAAGTGTTCACATGAGGGACACTTGGCTGGACACTTGGCCAATCTCAAGGACATGCACCCCCTTGGGCTAGAGGTATATATATGGGTGGAGTTGGATGGGTGGATACGTGCTCTCTCTTAGGAGTGTGGTCTTGCTAGTTGATTTATTTGCTTGTGGAAGATAGTTTCACAACATTGGTATCAAGAGCTAGGTTACATCTTTCTTGATTTAGGTGAAACTCCTTCCGTGATTAGTGTGGTCTTGCTAGTTGATTTATTTGCTTGTGGAAGATAGTTTCACAACATTGGTATCAAGAGCTAGGTTACATCTTTCTTGATTTAAGTGAAACTCCTTCCGTGATTATTCTCTTTAGTGTGGTCTTGCTAGTTGATTTATTTGCTTGTGGAAGATAGTTTCACAACATTGGTATCAAGAGCTAGGTTACATCTTTCTTGATTTAAGTGAAACTCCTTCCGTGATTATTCACACCATCTGGGAGACATATTCGGAGCTCTTCGTCGATGCTTGTCTACTTAAGACCTTTGTTTTAGAGGGCAAATCTATGTCCGCGTGACCCCCCACTAAGTGGAGCCTTCCTTACCAGTGCAGGACAGCAGTGCGCTCACGCGTATTCTACCTAATCAAGAGAGAGAGAGAGAAAGCGCAGAGCGCACATCACACACCTCTTATTATTCTTCTGGTAACAGTTGATGTTTTACTTTTATAGACATTAAGTTTGCAAAGTCTCTTCGTTTATGGGATTATCACGTCGCCTCTCATGCATCTGATGGGAGTTTTTCATTCTTTCTGCCGCCCTCTTCGTGAGTTCTTGTTGATTTAGTGCTTTATACTAATCGTGAGAGAGAATGAGATATGTTCACAAACGAGAAAGAAAGATTGGATTTATTCATGTCAAGAGAGACCATGGAACTTGAAGAAAGTGTACTTTTTGTTTACCTCAACTTCAACAAAGGATAGCTTGCAAAGCTAAGTATATATATATATATATATATATATATATATATATATACACTTAGCTTTGCAAGCTATCTTTTGTTGAAGTTGAGGTAAACACACACACATATATATATATATATGTGTGTGTGTGTGTGTGTTTTTGTTTCTTCACTAGCATCATGCATTTCATACATCATTTGATGCATAGGATGCATGCTTTGTAATCTATGAAGTACTTTTATCATGGATTAGAGAAAGTTCCCATTAATGGAATGGCATATGTTGTATACTCGTATGACACCAACAAGAAGGTGTATGTTTTCATAAAGTATATAATAGAGATGTCTATTGCATAACATATTTTTAAGATAAAAAATTCTTTTCTTCATAGAAGCAAACTTGTTGTATGATTCTGAAGCTTCAATTGACTTATATTTCAAGCATCATTGACCTCCACTATCCATAGTAGAAGTTGATAGGTGACCCACTACATCAGTAAGAGAAAGCATGAGAATTTCAGATGCATTAAACATCATGTGGAGTTTTCAAGAGAACCTCTTCAATTGTGGTTGGGCAAGTAAAAATTAAATTTCTTTGGTGTTCTTTTTTAATTGCATCATCCTGCATAAATAAAGCATTTAGATGCATACTTTGGGCATAAAGTAAGTATGTAAAGGCCTAAGAGAGGAAAAAGGACTTTTTGAAAAGATATGATGACCCGCTCATGAAACCTCAAGTTTGAAGTATTCAAATAAAAAAGCTTCCTCCTTCATGGAATCAAAGGACGGACGTAGCAAAAATGAAGGTAAGTACGATTTCCATTTCCATTTTTGCCTCTTTGACCATGCTAAAAGTAGTACATATAGAGATGCATTTTAAATGAAAATGGTGGTCCATATGCATTTTGAGAGATGCATAAGTTTAGTAATTTCTATGAAAAACTAAAGGCATAATTAAATAGAAAAAAGGCTTTTGATTACCATGAAAAAGATTGACCACCTAAATACTGTTAGAAAATGCATACAGAATGTTCATTATTGCATGGGATGAACATGAATGGTAACCAAAACCATGTATTTATGCATTTAATGGAGTTCTAAAATGGGAATTCCATGCATGCTTTAAGGAGGGGTTGAATATTGAAGAAAGGTATCATCAATATGATACTTCTAAGCAAAAGATATTCCTTAACTCTTTCATGAAAGTTAAGGAGTACTTTGGATGTCCAAGTAACTAAGTATGTTTGAGTTAAATCTCAAACAAATTAAGAACCAAATATGTAAGAAAGGAATTCATTAAAGAATTCCATTTTGGCAAGTAAAATTAGGTAACCTAGCCAAAGACTTGAAGCATATTTAGAGTCATTGGAAGAACATGCTAAGCTAAGAGGAACAAATGGGGTAGACACCTAGGAGAATGGTCTACCAAATAATTCCAATTCTTAAAGTCATCTTTGGATCTAAGTCTTGAATGTTAAAACTTCCAAAAGGATTAAACTCTATTCTGAGAATTAATCCAAGGAAAATGAATCATGATCAAGATAGGGATCCACTTGTAGACATGAACTTGTAGATTGGGTATATTGTCATTTGGAATACTTGAGCTTTATGTTTCAAGAAAACCTGGATGATTGAAATAAGTCCACCTAAGTTGCCAAGGAATGAGAAGATAGTATTTCTCCTCATTTTATTGAGCATGTTTTGGTAGGGACTCACTAGACGCACTTTGTGAAGTTATTACCTTTAGCTAAGTCCTATCAAATACAAATAAAGTATATTTGTATTTGAAAAGGACTATAAAACAATAAGTTAAGTTTAGAACATCTCAAGATTCCTCTGCTTTCTGTTGAAAGTGGAAGATGAATCTAGTATCTGGCCCTTTCAAGATAGAAATCGGGTATCTATCATAAACTCCTAAAAATATAAATTTCTAGGGAAGTACAAAGTGTACTAAAATATATTATTTTATGGAGCTCAAGGTTTACGAAAGTGCCAAAAGAAAAAGACCACCAAAGAAGTCCACCCTGTTCACTAGTCCATAGGTACAAGGCATGCATGTACATCCAGGTGGACTAAGGGAAAGTGATTTGGGCACGGATTTTGATTCATTTCTTTTCGAAATAAGGTAGGGATTAGCCCTTATCTAATTACTGGAAATGAATCTTAAGAGAGAGATGACCATGCTCAGAGTATAGATCATGGTGCACAGGGGAATACTTCACATATCATACCTACACACATTTATGTTGTATAATTCATGGGTTCATAAGGTTAAACATATGGATTCTAAAGGTTAGAATATGATGTATGTTTGCTTTGGTCTAACCCTTGAATTACCCTTGGAACATGCCTTGAACCTTTGGGTGAAATCCTTGGTTTTAACCCTTGAAGTATTTATTCATATGAGCTCCCAATTGAATGGTTAGAACCTTAGGCTTGATTTATCCTAAGGTGTGGGAACCTTAGTCTTGGGAGAAGCTTCTCTAGGAGCCACCTTGTGTGTACGTGAGAGAAGAATCCTCATTTGATTTAGAAGGCATGTGATAGACCTTGGGAAATTAGAAGGCATGTGATCACCCTTGGGAAAGTGTTCACATGAGGGACACTTGGCTGGACACTTGGCCAATCTCAAGGACATGCACCCCCTTGGGCTAGAGGTATATATATGGGTGGAGTTGGATGGGTGGATACATGCTCTCTCTTACGAGTGTGGTCTTGCTAGTTGATTTATTTGCTTGTGGAAGATAGCTTCACAACACACACACACACATAGAACTAGGGGGGCGGGGCTGAGGGTGGGACACTGAGGGTGGAGGAGAGAGAGAGAGAGATAGAGAGAGAGAGAGAGGGAGAGAGAGAGAGAGAGAGATAGAGAGAGAGAGATAGAGAGAAAGGGGGGAGAGAGAGAGAGAGAGAGAGAGAGAGAGAGAGAGAGAGAGAGAGAGAGAGAGAGAGAGAGAGAGAGAGAGAGAGAGATGGGTTGCTTCTCTGCGCTACACAGAATAAGGGCATCAAAATGGAAATGACTACAAGCTATTCTCCTCAATAGAATGGTATTGCATAAAGGAGAAACAAGACCTAATTGGATCAGTGAGAACCATGCTTGAAAGAAGAAGCTACCATATTGTCTATGGGTAGATGCAATATGAACTAGTGTGTATCTAGTAAATAGAACTAAATCCAAATCTCTTGAAGGTGTGACCCCTTTTGAAACTTGAAATGGTACAAAAACAAGTCTAGCTCATTGCAAAGTTTTTGGTTGTTTTGCGTTTATATATGTATCTTCACAAATCAGAGGAAAATTAGATGTTGGGGCAATCAAGGTTGTATTCATTGGTGATGATTCAACTCAAATTGCTATAGTTTCTATAATCCATCCACAAACCAATTTTCTACCAAAATAGATATTGTATTTGAAGAAAGATCATCATATCATGGGGAGGTATAGAAGGTAAACTTACCCAATGATCTTTATTCAAACTTTCAGCCATTAGTTAGCAAGCATGGTACAGAGGTGCAGAACTCAAGATGTGAATTAGATGATGACCAAGATGAGAAGGAAAGAGATTGTAAGCATTGGAACTCAAAAGGAAATGCCAAAATGCAAGAATTTGGAGAATGCTCTAAACACACTCTTAGAAGGTCAATGAGGGAGAGAAAGCAACCTGAAAGGTATGGATATGACTTTACATTTGTAATGAAGCAGTGCATTTATTTGGCCAAAGACTCGATTTGAGAGGTAAGACCAAAATATGAAGAGGCTAAGGGTAACCCTAATTGGTAGAAAGATATGAAAGAGGAGATAGAAGCCTAGAGGGAAATGGACACATGGTAATTGGTTCCAATGCTTACCAATTACAGGGTAGTAGATTGCAGATGGGTCTATAATCTCTAAAGAAATTCAGATGGTTCAATTTGTAGGTACAAAGCTGCCTAAAATATATAGGGTGTGTCTAGGTCCTTGTGCTTACAACTTTATGCTTGTAGAGGTAACTCACATGAGTCATTCATGAACTTTATTGTTGGTCCTCGCAAAAAATCTATAGTAGTTTAAATCTCAATGTCTTTGAAATGATACCAAGCAACAATGACAAAGACTTATTCCTTATCTTAAGATTTCTTGCATATTCTAAAATGCATTGGCATACCCTAGGGATTTTCTTTAGAGACCTTCCCCTCAACTCAAGCCTCATTTGTTTTGGTAATTTTGAAGCATAGATGTAAAGCTATTTTCCTTTTTCACTCTTCTTGTATCAAAGCAATTTAGTAGAGTACATGAAAATACATGAATCCAAAATAGGATACTAAAATTAAGAAACTAGAAAAAAAACTATCAATCATGTAGGTTTAGAATGTCTAGATTCCTCATGGAAAAAGGCTTTTAGGGTGCCATTAGTGCTACAAAGCTAGACCTAGACCAAGATTGGGTGAGAATCCAACTTGTGATCACTTGAGGAACTTTAGAGAGTAAAATGAGAGAGAGAAAAGACTTATCTTCATTTTATCTCACCACATCGAAAATGCCATGATAGAGCATTTACAACATTTAGGTACTTTTATGAAGGTATGGGAAACCTTAGAGAGACTTTACTCGATTTCAACCAAAGTTAGGAAGATTCAATCAAAGAATTATCTCAATAACATGAGGAAAAAACCTACTAGGAATATAGATTATTATATTTTGAAGATCAAATAAGTGAGCAACGCATTGGGATCCATAGCTTGTCACATAGATGATGATTATCTATTTGCATACACCTTGACTAGGCTAATGGACGATGAGAAGTGGAAGGCTTTACAACCTCTATATATGTCAGAGATATTATTCCCAAATTTGAGAAAATGATAAGCTTGATGATCACTGACATGATAAACATTGAATGCTCAAAGGTAAAGGGAAATGAAGCCCAAGCATTCTTTGTAGGTAAAGGCACAAGATGATAAAGGACTGAAGGTGGAGGAAGAGAAAGGCAAGGGAGAGGATCAAATGGACACACTGATCAAGATGAAAGAACTAAATTATCTTCATGAAGATGAAGGGTTAAGTTTAGTGGAAGAGGAGGAAGGAATAACCAGAGTAGAGAAACTAACAACTTATAAGGTTTCTTCATATATGGCAAGTATGGTCACTATGCAAGGGATTGTTTTCAAGGAGAGAAGAAAAATTAAACATAAAAAGGACAAGTTAATTAGGCATCCACTTCAAGTGACAATGAAAGTATGCTAGCTATGTTGCACATGAGTGTCTACATAAAACAAATATCAAGCAGATTGTACATTGATATTGCATGCACCAATGACATGAGTCGCAACAAGGATTTCTTTCAAAAACTCATGTTTCATAAAACAAAGGGCATGTGGAAATAGGTGATGATACCCCTCATCCCATCACACACATAGGTGATGTTATGTTGGATGGATCTCACAAAATTAAATGCTTGAAGGATTTCCTTCATGTTTAAAGAACCATGTTTCTATGGGTCAAAGGGTTGAGAGAGGATTGGAGGTCGAATTCAACCAAATGGAATACTTTATGGAAAACAGTGAGGAAGGGTATAAATTGATAGACAAAGGTAGAAAAGGAGGGAAGGCTATTCACATTGGATGTGAAGAAAAATTTGAATCACACTACTTACTTCGTATATGGAAGAAAAATCATAGAAAATTTGGACCTGTGGTGAAAAGGGTATGGTAATATCATTACTTAGAGATTGAAGGATACAAATCAAGAGATTAGTTCTAGAATTACCAAACCTTTATAATCAAAATCTTAAGAATTTGTGTGAAACTTGTCAATTGGGCAAGAAAAATAGGGTAGGTTTCAAGAAGAGAAATTATGTGACTTATCATCCACTTGACCTAGTCCATACACATGTTTGGGGAACAAAAAGGGAGAACTCAGCTGGAGGTAGCATGTACTTTGTAATTTTCATTGATGATTGCACAAGGATGACTTGGGTTTATAGTATGAAGCGTAGGCAAGTTGTCTTTTATTACTCTCAAAAATTTTGAAGCTTTTATATAGAAGGAGTTTGATAGTTATATCAAATGCTTATTATTAGATGGAGGGGGAATAATACATCTCTCTTGAGTTTTTTTAGTTTCTTGAATTCAGGGCATCAAGAGACAAATCACATGCAGTTACACACCACAAAAAAGAATGGTGTGGTAAAAAGGAAAAATATGTACATTGTAGAATATGTTAGGTGTAGGATGAAAGAAATGGATATCCCTACTTGCCATTCGACAAATGCAGTGACCAATGCAATCTACATCATCAAGAGAGCTCCCATATTAGGTATACTTGATACAACACTGTATGCAACTTGGTACAATAGGAAACTAGATGTATCACACTTGTGAGTATTTGGATGTATATGCGATGTGTTGATTCCAAGTGAACTAACTAGCAAACTTGATGATATAGCAAGAGATGTGGATTTATAGGACATCCAGCTAAACAAGAGGGTTATAGATGATATGAATACTATCGGGAAGAAGGAGGTCGAGTGAACGGGAGTCGGCGCTGGGGTTGGATCAGGCCCCTCTATGGGTGCGCCGTTTCCCGCTATCCTGCGAGCGGCGTCTGCGCGCTGGGCACCTCGCCTAAAATCTCTCGAGCATGGCGATCCTCGTAAGGCCCCTACCCTCAAGCAAACGTGCATATGCGTGAGACCGTAGGCGTCGAGAAAGAGACAAATCAGATATAGCGATAAAACACCGAAGTCAATGATACAATATAAATGTAGCTGAGGTTGTCCAATAAAAGTGAATGATACAGTGATGCCCGCTATAGTGTGGGTCCGTGATACAAAAAATCCGCTACAGTGCAGAACAGGTGAATGCAAATATATGCCGCCGCTAGAGTGCAGATCGTCCAAATATGAGATAGGCCTATCGCTACAGTGCGAAAAGGTGTCCAGGATCTTTGACGTCAGTCTTCACGGATGGATCTTTTCTTCACTTTCGGTCTTTGATCTTTAGTCAAAGCTTATCTTCAAGTCTTCTTCGGCAATAGTTTTACTTTACTTTACTTCAATAGTCCATGCAAAATCAAATACCTAGAAAGACGATCCACAAGCAAGATCCACGGGACTGGGAAGAACCAAATGAGTTTGCACCTATTTATAGGCCCCCCCTCCTTAGGACTAATGACACTAGAGGATACTGATGAGACTAGAGGATACTGATGACACTGGAGGATACTGATGACACTGGAGGATACTGATGACACTGGAGGATACTGATGACACTGGAGGATACTGATGACACTGAAGGATGCTGATGACACTGATGTTGATGTTGATGAAGAATGAAATTGAAGAAAAACTGGATCAATCAATGATAAAGGTGAAGCAAAATGATCAGGTGAAATGTTTCTGATTTGAGTTCTGTTTTTTTCTGAAAGAGCATATGCATTGCATCGATTTTGTGTGGTAAAGATATGTATGAATTTATGAAAATCATATAGAATGAAGATAGCAAATATCTATTATGGGTTTGCATGAAGCATGAGCGACTAGGAATGATATGAATGGAATCAGTTAGCAGACAAGAGATTTTGAGAGTTAAAGCTTGGGGATGTGATTGCATGCTTAGACCGAGTGCATGTGTATACTCATTGATTTGAACGCTTAGTGAGTGGGACTCTTTGGGTCCTACTGTTCATTTCTTACGAGATCTTACCTCCATATGGATCATGATTTATAGAAAAACTTCTTACTCAAGCCAGCTTATATGTGTGTGCATGTTGTTAGTGCACTACGATGGGCTAGTAGGCGGGTGGAACCACCTTGGCTGGGCAATCAAGGCCACGAGCCGTAGCTAGTTTCATCGTAGGCCTGACCTATTTGTTGTCATGCGCCTGCATGGGTCGATAGGCGGGTGGATTCACTGTGGCCGGGTGGTCAGAGCCACGAGCTGACGTTGATTTCATGTAGGGCTGACGTTGTGTATGTCGTGCGTTACGTCGGGTCCGTAGACAAGTGGGATAAAAACTTGGCCAGGCAGACAAGTCCATGAGTCGCACCCGATTTTGACATAGGCCGATTTGTGAAAATAAAAGATAAAAAGAATAAATGCTGAGCTGGGATGAAGTGAAAAAGAAAAGAAAGAGAAAAAGAAATGAAAAAGAGAAAGGAAAAGAAAGAGATCTAATGGAGAGTTGGACAAGTAGGAGATAAATAGTGGGAATCGAGGTATATTCTACAAACTGAGTTAGTAGAAACATATGTATTTGCTAGTACTTAGAATGAGTTGCTGGATCTGAACTAGTTGAACAAATAGAAGATCTAGAAAGCCAATGGTTTATTCATGTGATTACTTGTCAGATTGCAGACGCAGAAACATAGTATGATGTTTGTGAAGCTTGAATCTACCTAATTTTCTAAAATTTGTACTAATCTTTATAAAGCTGCATGGAGTGCATGAGATCATGCTCTGATTTTTGAAAAGAAAAAGATAAAAAGTAAAAATAGTTTTCAAAAGAACCCTAATACGCTTCTATTGAATCTTGCAGGTTGGCCCATCGGGACGATGTGCAGGTTTAGTGGGGGCGAATGTCGGGATGAAATCCCACATGGAGTGTGCATTGGTTTTTTTCAAAGTTCATTGATTTTATGAGTTTTGTGTGGTGTTTTCATTGAGAAAGTGGTAAAGATTATACATGTTTTGGTGAATTTAATTGACAGTGAGATGCAGAACCATGTGATTTTGTAAATAGTCCATAAAACTAAGTCTAGCCCCATGGAAACCCTAGGTTGGAACCTTAGTTTTTTCATTTACCTTAAGTCTAGCCCTTGGAATTTATTTAATTTGTATGTAAAGTGTGAAAGCAAACCTTAATTTAAGAAAAATAAAAAGAGAAAAAGAAAAAGAATCAAAAATGAAAAGAAAAGAATTGCAAAAATAAAAGAAGAAAAACCAAAAATAGAAATAAGAGATGGCATTTTTCCAAAATAGCAGATAAAAATGCAAAGTGATCTGGAATTAGAAAGTTTGTAAGGAGGTTAGAAGTTTCTAGAAGAAAGTCTAAGGGGGGAGGGGCCTATAAATAGGGGCCCAAGCTTCATTTGTTCTCCCCGTGGGTTTCTTCTATGGAACGCTTCTCCAAGTTGATGATTTCAGAGAATATATGAAGTGATTGTGGATTCTGAAGTAAAGAGAAGAGAGGCTATTGCTAAGGATACTTGAAGAAAAGAAAGGACCAAAGTAAAGTCAGAAGTAAAGCTTGGACCACGAAGACCGAAGCCGAAGTCCCGTGGGCGATTTCTTGCACTGTAGCGAGGGGTCTAGTTTATATTGGCCGATCCGCACTGTAGCGGCGGCATTTATTTGTATTGACCTGTTCCACATTGTAGTGAATTTCTGTATCGCCGACCCGCACTGTAACGGGCGTCTTTGTATCATTCAGATTTTATTGGTCGACCACCGTTACTTTTTCATCGTATCATTGAGCTCGTCTGCATCTCGTGTATTACTGTTGTATCCGATTGTCTCTTTCCCGACGCCTACGGTCTCACCCGTACGCACGCACGTCTCGTCACTTTCAAGAGGAGGGGGCCCTACGAGGATCGCACACACTCCAGAGAGTATAGGCGAGGCACCCAGCGTGCAAACGCCGCTCGCAGGACAGTAGGAACAGTACACCAGTAAGGGACCTGATCCAACCCCAATGCTGGCTTCCTGCCCGACCTCCTTCTTCCTGACCACGTGTAAAAAACAAGCTAAATGTATCAAGGGATGTCAAGTTTGATGAAATTTTATCTTAGTATTCTTCAAATGTATCTATGAAATCCTAGTGAGGACCACTTTGCTTGCACTATCTTGAGATCTTGGGAGCAGCTTTGACCCGCTTTGGTGCAATTCACTCCTTTTATTGAGGAGCATCTCCATCATCCTATTACTTCGAACCCTCTCATCGGTTCTGAGAGAGAGTTCATAGTTGGTTCCCATCCACATGTCTCCTAGGGGAGGTTGCGAAAGGTGGTGGGTGTAGTGTTGCAGACTATCTTAGTTTTCGAAACCTACTGGTGGAGAATGAGCAGGACCATTGTATGGAAATGCATGGTGTTTCTCAGATGATTAGGGATGCTAAGGCCATGATCCCGAGGGGCTAGGGGACTGAGGTTAATTCTCCACAACATGCAGCTTGCTTGGGGCCTTTACCTGGAGGGAGGTCTTAATTGCTGCCCAAGGAATCTCTGAGGATGGGGTTATTTCCTTCAAGATTGGTGATGAGGGAGAGATGATCTACTCTTGTATCAAGCCTAAAATCATTGTAGATTAGACTTTTCATAAGATTCTAGTGTTTGGCATGCATGTATGGGACTGATACATCAACTCTGATCACGCATACATTCAGACTCTTCCAAGTTCGTGGCTTTTGGCATGGGAGGCTTGACCGTTTCTCACCTCCTTGGGACCTAGCGCAGTGGTAATGGCACGATACCCACTCTTGAATGGAGGGCCACATTCTTCCCTTCTTTCAACACTCTGCTAGCCTAGGCGCATGGGAGGCTCAGCCATTATCTCACCTCCTTTAGGACTTGGCATAGTGGTAGTAGCCTGATCCACGCTGCTTGATGGAGGGCAACACTCTCTTAGGTTGGCTAAAGGACCATCCCAAGTGTGTTAGGAGGTCAAGCTCACTACAACTAAGTTTTGGCAATGGAGTGGGCTTAAGGGGGGGTTTCTCTTTGTCCTTTGACACTAGATATGGATGTTGAGAAGTCTAGTCAAGAGATCCTATTTCAATGGTTGGTTTCCATCAAGAGCATTTCAGTTGGCACTTGGCTAATCTTTCGGGGCAAACCTCTAGATTCTATCGGCTGTGGTTATCATTTGCAATCACATTGTCATTGTCTATGGGACAACCTGGTAGCACATAAGATTTGGCAGATCCTCTTGAGAATTCTTACCTAGAGGACAAGGCCACAAACCATCACTTCGGGTGTTGTTGCTTGGGGCTCTCTCTCTAGCACAATCCTCGACTAGGAGCATCTATTTGGTAGTATGATTATTCTAATTTAGGACGGGAGGATTGACACCACTCACGACCTCCACATATTGCCCTAGAATATTGAGGGTGATCCTTATTGGTAGTTGATCAATACTCTTACCATGTGGTTCATTTGGTGGGTAAGATGTCGATGCATCTTTGAGAGGTGCATGATCCTTCCAGTCAAGATTGTGCAACACCTATGGCTAGAGCTGATTCACACCTTGCATGGGTAGTGGGAGTATGTTAAGGCAGGCTTTGATGTAACCTATAGAGGGCAATAGGCCTTCATCCACCTATGGACAAAAGGCCCTTACTCTACCAATCAAGGTGACACTATCCTTTGGAGTTACCAACCACCTACGTCACTTTGTTTCCTACCCACAATGCCCCCCCCCCCCCCCCCCCCCATGAGTTAGGGTTTTGAGGATTCTACAAACATCTGGGTTGCTTTTCATCCTTGTACTTCCTTTTGAATCCCCAATGGGGATTGTAGCATGATGGGAATCGTTTCTATTTAATGGAGGGATCTTTTTATCAAAAAAATGTATCTTTGTAGGAAAATGAAGATGAAGAAAGGAAGACTTCAAGTGAAGAGCCAAAAAGCATAGTCCTTAGTGGAATAAAGTATTCGACTAATCACTCATCCTGGAATGGAGGAACTCCTACATCAATCCAATTTAGTGATGCACAGAGCAAAGGTAGGGCTCAAATCACAAAAGATAGAATAACATGAAGGGTTATATCTAATGCAAACCATTATGCGAAGAAGGGGGAGATCTTGGAGGACAACAATAAGTATCTAAATGAATAGATGGTGAAGCAAGAAGGTTTAATAGTGTAAGATATCGATTTGAAAGACCTATCTATGATTCAGCCATGGCCAGAAGTATGAATATATGAGCCAATCGCTTATGATATCAGGAACAAATTATAAAGTCTCCTATATGCTCACAAGAAGAGGCATATGATGATTGTTTACCTTAAGGTGTGTGTGGGGAAAACTTTGGCCAAAAGTCTTTTGAGAACCTAACCTTGAGCAAGACAATGGTGGCCAATGGAATGATGTCTCGCAAAGCCTTGTATATACCTTTTGAAAGTTTTTTTGTTTGTTTCCCTTCTTCAATTTTACAATTCATTCATTCCTAAAACATATAAAAAAAAAATCATAAAAGCCCAAGAAAAAGACCTAAAAAAAGGGATTCAGTTTACGTGATGAGCACATTGAGCATGTCATTGAAACCATCTAGTTTTTCATAACTTGACGAGATTCAACAAACATTAGAAGAGCTAAATACTTCAATAATTGTGCTTCTTAATTCCATTGATGAATATAAATTGATTTGAAAATATCTTGAGATTATGATTGAGGAAGTTAAAGTCAACACAAGTATAAAAGAGTTGATAAGACGGCTAAATCCATTGCTCAGTCCTTACCAAAAGGAAGCGATGAAATGTTGAAGCACATTGTAGAAGACCCTATTTCATGTGATCGAAAAAACATAGGACATGCATTCACTCATAAAACCAATAAACAAATTAAAATAGAAACTGATGATTCGTTTCTATTGCTTGTTGAACAAGAGTTATTTGTAAGAATTTTTAGAAAGAATGGAAAAGCTCTTACGATTTATCCTTATGAGATAGGTTGTGCTGATTTGTAAGGTACAAGGTCTTTCATAAAAAATCTTGTGCCTACTATCCAAGGGCGAATGGCCAAGCAAAAAGCTCCAATAAGATTTTGATTGGGTTTTTTTGCAAATTATCTTTTGATCATCAAAGCTTCTGGCCACAAGCATTGATCGGTGCAGTTTGAGCTTTTAGAAGTACAAGAAGAGGAACCACTAGCGAGAGTCCATTTCGCTTGGTATATGGAAAAGAGGCATTGGCACCATTCGAATTTATTATCAAAAGAGAAATTGGAGCCAGAACCATTGGAATCGAACCTCCCATCAGGAGACTGGTGGCATTAGAAGAATACAGAGTCTCTCTCTCTCTCTCTCTCTCTCTCTCTCTCTCTCCCCACCTTCAACGTCCCACCCTCAACCCCGCCCTGCCTAGTTCTCTCTCTCTCTCTCTCTATCTCTCTCTCTCTGCGAGTAGGGATGAAATCGATCGATGGAAAAAGCTGCAAAATCAATTCTACCTTTAATAAAAGATTTTGCTCCTAATGCTATAAGCAAATGGGGATCCGAAGGCCTAAAAGAGATCTTTTCAGGATAAATCGATTCATGGTGTTGCTGTGGTGGTTGCTGCACAAGCTCAGGGAAACATGTTTGCAAGCGAAACCTGCAAGTTCAAATTTCTCTAAAGCTCTGAAGGCATTGTTTGTGTATGCATCCATAAAGGGAAGTAATGGTCCAATGTGGGCAGTGGCCGAGAACTACCGCTTGAACCTGGCCTTATTTAGGCAGCAAGGTTGGTCAAAGAAGAAATTGGTGAAATGATGAACGCACAAGATAGAACAGTGCGAATCCACATTTTTCTACAACTTGCCTCAGCTTGCATTCAAAAGTGACAGTAAAAGTGTAAGTGGATAAATGACTGTTGCCGCTAACCATTTGTGATGACTGCCTATTTTTGGGGATCCAATTCAAAACTGGTGGCATAATTGATCTACCCCTCCAATTTTGGGGCAATCAATCGGCGCATGTTCAGTGAACATGGGAAATCGGCAAGGACCTCTTGGCCTATTGGAGCCTATAAAAGCAATGGACTTGTACTCATTGGGATATATACACAAATACACGTACGGGGCTTATTCGGGCATCTCTTTTGGACCTGTCTTTGCACTCTGTGACTACAAGCCTATTATAGGAAGTCACCCTGTGGTGAGGATACAGAGTGTGGGCTTCCCAGTGGAGGGCTAATAGCACTAGAGTGTGAAGAAGTGGCTTATTGTTCACATTATTGTTCCTTCTATTGTGATTTCTATGCTTATTGTTCACATTTTGTGTGCCTCTACCTTTAGTGTTTCCAAATCCACATGTACCAACTCCTTTCTGTGTCATTCCATTGAACCAACAAATTTTGAGTGGTGTGATTGATTTTATTATGGACGTCAAAAGGTTGAACAAAAATAGGAGAATCTCATGGTTATAGGAGAAGCCAAGCCCTAACTTGTTTGTTGAGAGAATCAATTCAATCACCCCTAAAGTGTAGGAACACTTTAGGAGTAGGAAGATTCAAAATTCAAATCACTTACATGTATATATATACATCACTCTCTACTCGCAAGGTAATGAGCTACCTCTACTTTTCCCATGTATCATATGTGCATTATCACTTACTAATTGATACATTTCTTCATGAACATTTTTGGGTACTGCTATCTGTCAACATTCCATTATTGTAGTGCTTTTGCAAAAGCAATTTCTCTCTTTATACCTCATCATTTGATGGACTTTAACTTGGTGTGGTACAGTGAAGTGTTTAGATTGTTCCTATAAAATATCATAAACTTTTGTTTGGCAGATCTCGAGATATGCGTTCATGAAGTAACCTATGTTTGCACTTCTTCTTGCTCCTAAAATGTCGGGGTGACCACCTAAGGTTGTTAAACTTATTGCTCACTGTGTAGTCCGTATAAGTTCATTAGATAACTTTTGTTAGTTAGATAAACATTTGAATTAGATTTGTGCAAAAGCTCTTTTGTCAATTCATACCAAGTTGTTAGCTCTAAGCAAAACTCTGAGTACCTATAATCCAAAAATAGAAAGTTTTCTCACAAGTCTAGTACATGGGAGTTATCTGCTTTGGCATAAAAAGTCGAGAATGATGTTCCAAAGCACATAGTGCTTCTAAATACATATTTGACAATATAAATGTGTCTATTAAGGTTCCATGAAGTCACATTGGCAAGTGTAGAAAAGGTTTTTTGCAACATCAGTCAGTCTCTTGAGTGTATCCAACCATCTCCTCACACTAAGGGCTTCCCAAGTCTTTTGAATTTCTTGCATCCTCTAATATGTGGTAACAAGGAATCCGAGGGATATTTTAGGATATATGACCTTGCTTGAGCATCTCGTGCACACAAAGTGTTAGATATTTTGTATCCTCCTATGAAGGTCCTCCTTTTGATCCTTGAATAGGCAGAAACTTATCAACTCTTACAATTCCATAAAAGTTGGTTCCTTGCACGTTAGATCGAATATTATTTTCCAATCAGCATAAATGTTCCTATCAAGATTCTCAATTCATTAGGAAAAACTATCACCCATCTTGATGTTACTCTTATTCCACTATGAATACTTTGAGTAGCTTGATGTTATGGTTGTGAGTGCTAAAGTTTGGTCCAACCAACAAGCATACGACTAGACTTGGAACTCTCCAAGAGTCTATTATACCTTTATGAGCTTAAACTTTATCTAATAAAACATCCTGTGTGCTTTGGAAGATCAATGAGAAAAGATTCATGCAAATAAGATAGGCTTGCACATTGAGTAGCTTAAAGAACTTGTTATTTATGGATGAATTAAGCAAGTTGTAACACTTAGTGCTCCTAGTATGATTAAGATTGAGTAAATTAATCTTTGATAATGGTAGCTTGTAGGGTTTAGATTATATAATGCACAGTAATATCCTTTATAAGAAATCTACGCTCCAATTTGAAACTTAGCATTGAACAAATGTATCCCCGACTTTTCAAGGATGTGCAAAGATAGAACCCGTGACCATAAAACCACAATGTCACACTATATACTGATCCACATTCTACAAAACGTTGTGCACATCAAGTGGACACTAGTATCTTTCCAATGAAGGCTTACTTATAAAAATTGAATCAGTGTGAAGAGAGAACCAACCTCCGCAAATCGATTAAACGTGGAGATGATGATTTAGAAAAATTGAGAAGATCAATTTGAAGATCAAAATCTATATGTATATTCATCTAACTTATATTAAAAAAGTTTTTTCAGCCCATGTGAAGGCTCAAAGGTAGTCCACTACTCATCTACAATGAATTCAAATTCAATTCAACACACGGATTGTAGTTGTTGTAATAAAGAAACCACTTTCGAAATTCAAGCTAAATTGATCATGGTGATTGATTGATTGTTCACCAACCCAAAGAGATCGTGTTTTTTCTTTGGATTTATTCTTTGCCTATTCTATAACGAAAATAAAGTTTTATGACTTTACATAAATAATCCTCATCGGAAATTGTAATTGTTCATGAGCCTTTACATCAATACGAATTCCTTATTGAAAGAGTGAACTCATTATCCCACAGGGTAAGGATTAAGACTCCACGACAGAGGCAGCGATGACGACGCAATGTCAAGGAGGCACAACAACATCTACTTTCCTCTCTGAGAAGGAGGAACGAAGTCTTATCCAATAAGCAATTCGACGAGGAGTTCTGATGATTGTGGACAGCAGATCATAATACTTCAACAGTTGAAGATACATCAAGGAAGAGGGTTTGTTAATGCCACACAGAAGACAATCAGTAAAAGAGATTTCGTCAAAGAAGAAGAAGACTCTGTGCAGCTAAGAGGAAGAGGAACGGATACCACTCAGACCTTTTTTTTTTTTTTTAATAAAAGGAAGTTCGGCCTTAGCCTATTCTCTCGGACTTTAATTAAAATAGAGAAGAAAAATTACAAGTGAATGGGACTAGTGCCCATGGGACCCCCCAAATCCCAAAATGCAGGGGAGGAGTATGGCAAGCTAGAGGGAATTACAAATGAGGCGGATAAATCTATCATCACCCTCATGTGGGACTCATTTGGGTTTCAACTTGTTGTTTTCGAGGAGATAAATACAGTGATGTCTAAACGGTGGAGATCTCTTATCTCGGGAGATTCTTTTACCTAGAAGAAACAAGGATTTCTCGATCCACCATTCCTTAGGAGTTTGGCCAAAATTGACAACACATCGCTCCCTCCAAATCTTCCAAAGAGTCTCACCCCTGATGGCATTCCACAGCCTCAATGAGCAGCCGACCGCCTCACCCAACAACACCTGTTGCCAATTGATTTGGTTCGTGAGTCTCAATACGGGTCACGTGATGCGAGATAACATGAGACTTGGGGCAATCGAAGAACAGGTGAGCTAAATCTTACAAGATCTGCCACATGAGAACGGACTTTTTAATCTCAATTAGGGGGTGCCAAATAGACATGAACTTTAGTTCCCATCGAAGTTTGGTCCAAGAAAGGGACCATCTCTTGTTAAGAGTGTGATGAACATCTAAGTTCTCTTTATCGGATTATACAATCTCATCAATTATTTTGGTGTCAATAGATAGAGATGAAGTTGAAAATGTGCTTGTCCGACAGCACTTCAGTAGTCGTCAGAAGCTTTGTGCTTGTGCTCTTCCTCTTGCGAATTTCCTCCGACGATAGCCTCGTTCCTGCGATAGTGAGAGGAGCTCCACGACAGACAGAGAGAAAGGCTCCACGACAGTCAGTGAGAGGAGCTCTACGACAGATAGAGTGAGCTCCACGATAGACAAACATCCTCAAAATTGGGGCTGCGCGATAGTGAGAGGCGTGTGCAACAGACAGTGAGAGGAGCTCCACGACAGATAGAGTGAACTCCGCGATAGACGGACCTCCTCAAAATCCGGGCTGCGATAGACAAGAGTCTATCATGTGCTTGCTATCTATCGCGTTATAGACGGGTCTTTGAAAACAACGTCTAAATTTAAACTACTTATTTGTGGTGGTTCTACTTGCGGCTGCTGTCTATCGTGTCCTTGCTGTCTATCGCATGAGGCTCGTGAATAGTATTAATGGTTTAAATAAACCCCTTTGTGCGTGTGATTTGGCTTCCGATTCAATCCTTTGTGCGTGTGATTTGCCTCAAGTCCAAGCAAGTGGAGTGTTCAAAGAAGCAAGTTGAGCTCATTAAAAAGCATAGCTCATTCAGGAACAAAGAGAGGAATCATGGATTTGGCGACCCCCTCGTTTGTGAGAAGTAAGCTAGCCCCTCCTCCCAGGGAGACCGGTAACCTAGCCTCTCTCTTGGAGGGGGGATCTTGTGTCGGCCTTGGAGCCTCTGAGAGTGCTGAATCCCCCTTGGTCTCCCTTAGTAGATCCGCAATTCTGTCAACTCAGGAGGAGCTCATGAAAGTTTGCCTCGTCGACCAAATGTTTAGCCCTAGGCCCCCGCTCGAAACCATGCGAGAGTGGCTTCGGAACGAGTGGTTACCCCATGGGCTAATTGTTTGTAAGTGTTAGTTCTTACCCGCAAGCCACATGTTGCTAGTCTTTGAAAATGAAGCGATGGCCTTTCAAGCCCTAAGTGTTGGAACCTGGAAACTTGGCCAGGCAACCCTGTGCCTATTCAGATGGTCCCCTGATTTTACTCCAGACAAATCGAAATCGCTTTGGTACCCTCTCTAGGTTGAGCTCCCTAACCTGCCATACTTCCTGTACAACTTCATGTGGGACATTGTTTCTCCTATCGGCAAGCCGTTGACCTCACACGAGGACATTGGTGGTCTCATTTATGAAGGTGCTAGACACTCGTTCAACGCTCGGTGGCACCCTCAAATGTGTGTTGAGGCTGATCTCAGCATGCCGCTTCCATCAAAGATAAAAGTGGACTTGGGTGAAGGGGATGTATGGGAGCAAGACATCAACAACAAAAACCTTCCCAACGCGTGCTTTCGTTGTGGCCAAGAAGGTCACAGGATTAAAGATTGCTGTTGCTCTAGCACAATGGTGAGAACCACGTTAAGAAGCTTCACCTCCTTAATTGTCAATCCGCGGAAGAGATAGGAGTGATATGAAGATCGTGAATGTGAGATGAAGTGAGAGTGAAGGTGAGAAGCATAGAAATGCACACACACATGCACACACACTACGAAGAGACAAGCAAGACACAATGGAAGGTGAGAAATTAGCTCTATTACTCAAGAACACTATTACAAGCTCAAAATAGCTCTAAGCTCACACTAGCCAACCACAAAAATGAGCTCTCTAGCTCTTTTTATAGTTTCTAGACTAGTTTTGACCGGTTTCACATCTAGTGACCGGCATAGTTAAAAATTAGGTCCTAGATGCTATTTGGAAGGGTAAACGATGTCTAAAAATAACGAAAATTGGTACGCGCATTCTACCTAAGCTCCTCAAGCTCGAGGACTCCTCGGCTTGCACAAAATGGAGCTATGGATTACAAAATGGGGTTTTCTATGTTACATATGTTACAATAGTGATAAAAATCACTGTTGGAGGTTTTTGGAAAGTATTTGAAAACATAATTATTTGAAAAACGATTTGACTGGCTCCCTGCTCTATCGTTACATGCATCCGTGTCGTCTGTGCCTTTGGCTGCTTCCAACACCCCCCTCCCTCTCGCTTCTGTCGTCCCTGACAGAACCTTGCTGTGAGGTCTACCGGATATAGTTCTGTAGGAGGTCTTGAGCGAGGGTGTGCTCGGAGATACGAATGCCTCGGGCCAGGTCTGCCTCGAGTTTCTCCTAGTTGATTGGTTGCGGTTCTTCCGGTGGCGGGAGCTGATAGTGTGTGGAATAGACCATTCGTTCACAGGCAAATAATTGTAATAAATGTGTAGGCCTGCTTATGAATACCTCTGAATGGTATTCCCAAAAACCGGTTGTGAACATCTCTTCGAATGTCTGCTTGTAGCACGCCGGTAGGTACTTTATTCTGCAGTGCCAAGCATAACAAACCCGTAGCGATGGCGTAGTACTCATATCATATACCAGATCGAAATTGCCATGCTCAAAGCCCGGGGTGTTGACATGTGGTGCCTTTACGCGTCGGAAGACTTTAAAAATCATTTGCATCATGTCAAAGATTTTGACAGTCATATGCGCCGCTATATCGTCCATATGCTTTAATCTAGGGAGCCAGTGGCGAATTGTAGCCATCATGTAGCCAACAGTTGGTAACTCAATGGGTGGCTTAAAATAGGGGTAATTCAACCAGTCTTGGCACTGCTTATTGTTTTGTACCTTAATAGCAAAGGCAGTCCAGGAGCGGCGTCGTGGCACTGGTCCCCAACACGGGTTATACTTCAAGTGCAAAGGTGCCTTTACCCATGTACTCATCATTTCTGGATACTTCTGTAGTAAATCTTTGCGCCACTCTGGTTGATAGATCTCTCCTTGCTGCGCATCTAGTGGCAAATCGTCCTCCTCGAATTGAGTTGCATGCGATGGTTTCTTACCTGTCTCTTTCTCAATGGCTAACTGGTATTCAGCCATTAACATGAAATACGGTTTATACTGTAGCTCATGCCCAGATATGTATCGTCGAGGGGCCAAATGAGCAAAGAATGGAGACTGTAATATTCGTTCTTCTATCATCGCCATGGCGTGTAATTGTGCCTCTACTCTCGCTGAGTGCGTTGTTCCAATCTCCTCAATAGTCTTCATCCACGCGGGGGTCGGAAGTTCGTACGTCATCTGACCTTCGGCCGTGACGCGTCCGCCTGGGATGGGTTGTGGCTCGTACGCTTCTTCAAATGTTTCCTCCACCAGGATGGTGACCGTTTCTTCCTCAGCTGGAAGCTCAGGTGGGGAATCTGGCCTTGGTGGCGCTTCGTATACTGCAATCCTTGATTCAAGGGTCGATACCTGGGCCCGTAATGAGTTGAGTTCCTCTAGGAGGTCAAGAGAGGGGTCCACAGGTGCTGGTCTGTCGTGGTGTGCCGGTTCTCGTAACTGGAGTAATTTGTGATCTTCTTTGAGTTTCTGTAACTCCTCGTTCATGCGGTCATATTCATCTAGCAATCTCACATGATCGTCTAGCAGCATCCTCATCGAGTCTGAAGGAATGGCTTTGAACCTGCTAGGACTGAGTGGTTGTTCTGGGTGGTCGAGCGCTGCTTCTAAGTTTTCTCGGTTCTGATCCTGTAAGCGCTGGTTTTCTTCCTTGGCGGCTGCTAGGTGTCTTCGTAGTAAGCCCATGTTTCGTGTTAGCGTTGCATTGCGGACTGTCTGGGCTCTTAATAAATTATCCAGGTCAGCAGTGGCTTCCTTGGTCTTTTCTTCGCTTTCGAGTTCCAATTTGTGATAAGCCTCGCGTAGTTCCTGGTAGCGGGTGTTCAGAGAGGCATTCTCAATGGACAATAAATTAAGCTGCGACTGTAAGTCATTGGTTGTCCTCTGCAGCTGCTGATAATTATCACCAAGAGATGTGAACTCATCTCTGACTTGCGTCATACATATGAACATCTGTCGGAATGCATTATCTACAGTGGGTGATAGTATTAACGGGGTGCTAAATGAAGATGCAGTTGGTGTAGATGCAAGGGGAACGGGGAATGGGGATGGGAAGGTTGATGATGTAGTGATTGTTGAAAATTGGGATGTGCCTAAAAATGTTTGTGCCGTGAGTGAAGGTAGTGATGGTGCAGTGGGTGGTGAGATGTCCATGTCGGTGGACGTATCTAGTGCGGTGACCGTGAATATGCGTGTGATCGTGGGTGCGCGTGCTGGTGTAAATACGGGATTCACAAATGTTGAGGGGTAATTTACAGGGGGGCTGGCTGGAGCAGCTTGGTGGAAAGGGGAAAGAGGGGTTACAGTGGGTCGGGGAGGTGAGACGGGGGAGAAGGTTAATGGCGGGGGGGATGGGAAAAGGGGTCTTGGAGTTGTGGGGAAAGATGGAAAAGATTGATGAAGGAATGGGTTGGATAGAAAGGTGGGTGTGGGAAGGGGTAGATTAGGGCTAATGGGCGCGGGAATTGTGGGGTGAGTGGTCGTAAAGACGGTTTCTGCAACACCACCGGCGAATGAAGATGTGGGTCTTGGGGAAGGAGGGTGAAGAGGGGAGGCTGGATGGACGGGTGGTGAGAGAGGAGCGGTTGGGGTGGTCGGTACTTCAGTGACTACTGAGGTAGGTACAGTTGTAGCGCGGGGTGGGGAATCTACAATGATGGTTTCTACGGCCAATGAACGTTCGGGGACGAGGCGTGCCTCCCTGGCTTGTTCTGAAGATTGTGCTCCGATTGGTACACGAATGTATTCGCCGGGCTTTGAAAGTAGTCGTACTCTGCGGGGGTCAAACTGTGGCAGTGGCTTTCGTTGCAAGTACCTGAGTGCCTCGTTGGAGCCTACTGATTGGACTAATTCTTTGAGTCCTTTGATATATGCGTCTTCGAATCCGCCTGTGACAAGTTCTTGTTCTATTATTTTTTGGCTCTCTTCCTCTGTCAGCTTCTTGCGTGCCCAAACTTTTTCCATAGTTCTATACAGCTTCTTGATAGCTAGAGTGTAAGCTGCTGCCTCGTAAGTTTCATCTTCATGGGTACTTGTATCGCCATGTGTGTCGGTTTGTTGGCCTTGGCCATCTGTCTGTTCCTGCTCTTGGGATTCATGTGTTCCCTGGCTAGCTTCGTCGTCTCCTTCGTCGTCATCGGTTGCTGTCCTTTCGTCATCAGAGCTGGACACGACCTGTCCTTGTGGCTGATCCCTGGGTGTGATAGGGTAGCTAGGCCTTTCAAATTCTTGAGAAAACATTTGTCCTTCTGAAAACTAGAACTCATTGGAGAATGCATCAGGCATCTCAAAATCAAACGTTTGGTCCAGTGGCTCTGCTTGTCCTGGTTCTAAATGCGGTATTGGAAAAGAGAAAGCTTCCGCACCGATAGTGGTGGGAAGTTCAGTTGCTGTGGTGATAGGTTCTGTGGTTGTGGCTGCTTGGGGTGCGACAGTACTGGTGGTGCCCTCCGTTACCATTGGTCTAGATAACCTTATGCGAATAGGTTGTACTGTGGGAGTGGGTGCTGTTGGTGACTGCTCTGGAGATGGTTGTGGAGAGGGTGATGTTGGGACTTGTAGGCACGGGATAGTACCTCTCATCCGCTTTCCGGCTCTGCCTTTGCTAGACTTTCTAGCCTTCCTAGTGGTGCCTTTAAATGCTTTCAGTTCCTCACTGGTCATGGCACGCTCAATTGGTAAGTCATACGCCAAGCACATATATATGATCCTGGTGAGGGCGCAACACCCATTGATTACCTTCTTTCGCTCCCACCTATGTTGTGCCAAATAGAGCTAATCAATTATCCAGCTGGCTAGATCAACCGTTTGCGGTCCAGTACATGCTAAGTATAATCCGAACCAGATTCTCTTGTGGGGCATGGTAAAACGATCCTGAGCTGGGAAAGCAAAGTGCTGCATGCATATCCGTAATGGCTTAGAGAGCTCAGGTGTTATAGCAGAAATATCCTCCCACTTAGTTACGTCACCACGCTTCATCTGCTCTGGGACTAGCCGTTCTTTCTCCGTTGGAGTGTGTGTTCCATGAATCTTGATGGCCGCTCTGATTAAATCCTTCGAAAGATAAAATCTTTTGTAAGGTGGATCATCCACTAAAGAAGGCAAAATAAAGGTTCCTGGGATGTCCTTATTCTCTGAGGCCAGCAAAGTGGTGATTAAGTAATAACACCTATAAAAGTCAGGTTTGGGCAGAGGATCACTGAAATACTCCGTGAAGCCGGCTCTAGCCCAAACATGAGTTAAGTCCTGGGTGTTCTCTAGGCCTTCGAATTCTCTTGAGAAGAATTGATACTTGCCCCATGTGCGGTCATCAAATGTCATATTTGCTTCAAAAATGAAGTCAGCATCAGCTAATGGTCCTGCTAGGCCTTGGAACCAGTGAGAGTTACGGTGTATCTTCTCTGTGTATCCCATAGGTGGGTTATCGATTGGCATGGGTCCCGGAAATCCTTGGAACTCTGGCGGTGGAGCGGTCGGGTGGGATTCTGCGCGTAAAACATTGAGGGGCACCGCAGCCACGCTGGGGCCTGCTTCCGATGGTCCTGCTTCGGTTTGCATGATGACTGATGAGCTAATGGAAAAGATCTGCTACAAAAGATTAACACATTAGTATGGAAATTAATTATGATCCCATTAAGGTGAGACCGCAATCCCTTTCCATAACCGATGTGTAACCCGTGTAGCCAAGTGTCGTGAAGTGATTGATGCAATGATTATTAGCAAAACTAATGCCGGTCTCTAGACACCTACATGGTCAGATTATGCATACATTTCTTGATGAGCTGTTATTATGCATGATGTGGGGTTTGGGTGTATGAATTTATACAAGGTTTGGTTGAGGGTGAATTAGTACAAGGGTGGAGTTTAAACGGGGTGGGAAAATTGTTAGATAATGGGGTACAAGAAGACGTCTGGATACGTTTCGGTATCCATTTCCTAAGAGTCTTTGAGTGGGTGGCATGTTTCTGCTGAGGTACAAAAAGTGGTATCGGGTTTGGTGGTATTGAAGGATGAAAAGGTTTCTGAGGGGTATATATTACATGGCTTGAGGGTTGGGATATAATACATTGTTTGGGTACCCAAATCTGCATGGGTGTGGGTCTATGGATAAGATATTTCTTGGCGATCCAAATCTGTCGAGCACTGGTACGTGTAGAAGAAGATCGAGGGGACTTTGGATGCGAACTCTGCTTCTGTTGCAACTTTATCCTGTTTTCGTCTGCAGTGTTGCCAATAGCCTGTGGTTGCTGTCCTTTTGGCACCCATATTTGTTTCGTGCCACTTGTTCTTTGATGTTGATACTGCTGCTTTCCTTGCCTTGTCTGGTGATGTCGTCGGTCTGGGTTCCTCTGTTGTGGTTGACTTGTTCGTGATTGGGTTTGAGAGGTCCATTGGACGCTCTGCTTTGGAAAAGAAGGGAGATCCAACACTTGCGTGACCTGCCCATTAGGAAGTGATTCGTTCTTTATCTTTAATCTAGGCCAGTCCGCAGCAAGTTTGGAAGGATGAGCACCGCAGGGTGTTGTGCTCATTTGGCCGCTGATGCAACCCACCTGACCGCTGATTGTGTTCATATGCCCTAGCGGTTGGGTAGCTGCCCCTTCTAGTTTGCAGGAAGCCCCAGGGAAGATCTCCTGTCGTTCTTCTGATTGACAATTGTCCCTACCCAAGCCCGAGTGGGTTGGAGTAGACGTAACGTGACTGGTCTGACCCAAGATCTTCCGGTCTTCCGTCGCATGTGTTTCATAGGGTCTAGGGTTACAAACCTCAATCGGAATGCCGTTAGGGAAGTCAAGCGGTATCACTCGCTTCTGTTCTAAGGTTCCAATCTGTAAGGAGCCTTGTCTAAGATTTAGGTCCACTAAGTGATCGTATAGCCAATCTTGGCCAAGGATTAGGGGTTCTATCAGGTCGTCATCATGGCACACTAGTAGCTTCGCTGTCATGGTCACATCCTTAATGAGGATAGGAAGGTCCACCTCACCCATGCAAGGGGTTTCCATGCCTCCTAGCCCTATGAGGTATGCCTCAATTGGCCGCATTTCTATTCCTGAATCCTTATAGTGGGACCATCTAATCGCACTAGTCGCAGCACCTGAGTCAATTAAAGCCCTGAGCTCTTGGCAAGGGTTGCCGTGCTCTAACCTGACTGTAATCAATGGTCTCCTGTCCACTATACTAGGATGAGTGGTTGACTTTACTTGACACATGGCCATGGGATATCTGGATGTAGTTTCCAGATGGTTATAATGTTCTCTCCCTAGTCCTTGTCTTCTTAACTTCATGCGTTTAATGCGTTCTATTGCTTTTGCCTGAGCTTCCGCTCGTATTCTATTTTCTTCCTCCTTACGCTTCTTTGCCAACGTGAGTCGTCTAAGCATATCCTCAGTAAGAGGTTCCTGATATAGCCTGACTCTACAGCCACTAATATAATTAGGCATTATATCTCCTTCTAACGTGGCTAATTGTACTGCTCCACTTGTTGAGAGTCTGTTAATGATCATAGGTCCATAACCTCGCTTTTCTAACTTACGTGCGTGTTGCTTTAGCGTATATACTAGAACTAAATCTCCTTCTTTTAGGCCTTTATCTTTCACATGTGCATCAAAATATGCTTTCTGTTGTTTCTTTGCTGCATATATTCCTGCTGCTGCCCTGAGCCTGGTTTCTCCTAATCGTTCCAAGTCCATTATTCTCGCTGATAATTCATGGCCGGTCCACTGATGTTCTTGTGCAACCTTAAGGGTCGGTATCAAGAAGTCCAAAGGAAGCACAACATTCTGACCAAAAACCATCTGAAAGGGAGTTGCATTGAGTACGGTCTTGTAGGCCACTCGATATGCCCAAACAGCGTGGTGTAACTGTTTGTCCCAATCTGAACGTTTGTTGTTCACGAGTTTCGTCAGTACGTTACAAAGGATCTTATTAGTGCTTTCAGCCTGACCATTGGCCTGAGGATGATATGGTGCGGATTTCTTGTGAATCACCATAAAATCCTGTAACAGATATTCAATGACTTGGTTTAGAAAGTGAGTGCCTCGATCGCTCACTAACTCTATAGGCAGTCCATATCTTGTAAAGACATTCTCAAATAAGAATTTTGCAGTTGTGTGTGCATCATTCTTTTTCGTGGCTTTTGCCTCTACCCATTTCGTAAGATAATCTGTGGCTACAATAATGTATTCCACATGTGTACCTTTTGCAGGGGGGTTAATGGGTCCTACAAAGTCTATACCCCACTTTGAAAATGCACGTCCGCCCATCATGGGTTTCAATGGCATTTCATCTTTGCGAGTAGGAAACTGAGTTCTTTGGCACACATCACATCTCTTTACATAGGTATGCGCATCCATGTGAAGAGTGGGCCACCATAATCCTGCAAAGAGGATGGCTTTGATTATCCTATCGGGTCCAAAATGACCTCCTGCAACACCTTGGTGTGCAGTCTCTAGTATGCTCAGATAATCGCTCTCATGAACACATTGTCTTAGATATCCATCTCGTCCTCTTTTGTATAGGTTATCGCCAATAAGTGAATAATCTTGAGCTTCCTGCTCCAAACTGCGTTGTCGAGCTAAGGTCATTCCTTGAGGGAATGTCTTCGTCCTCAAGTATGTCACTAATTGTTCACTCCAGTCTGGTGTGAGAGACACGTGATATAATGTAGCATGCTCTACTGGTGGTCTTTCACAACAAACATGGCATTCCTTACACAACCTGTAGACATCTGCTTCCATCGAAGGCCAATATACTCCTAGTCTATGCAGAGTCTGTAATGTACGATGTTTTGAATGATGTTGCTTTAATGCACCTATGTGTGCTAATTGCAACCAATTCGCATGTTCTGATTCATCTACACAACAAGCAAGAATCTTTTGATTATCCTGTTTATATATGCTTCCTACCATTATTTGGTATCTCTAAGACTTGGTAATCTCTCCTTCTTTGATCTTTATCCTAGGATTCTTGGGTCCATATGTGAGAATAGGGACTATAGGTTTAGCCCATTTTGGTGCTATCTCAAGGTTAAACAAGTATGCATCTGGTAGATCATCCGCTACTCCTTGAGGAGCTTCTCCTGAGGTTAATCTTGAAAGGTGGTCAGCTCTAAGATGTGTCTTTCCTTTCCTGACTACTACTTCAAAATCATACTCCATGAGTAATAGAAACCAACGTATCAATCGTCCTGTGTTACATGGTTTGTTGACTAAGTACAATAGGGCTTGATGATCCGTAAAGAACTTGAATTTGTTGGCCAACAAGTAGTGCCTAAACTTCTTTACTGCGCAGATCATCCCTAATCCTTCTCGTTCCGTCGTGGTGTAATTTCTTTCTGCTGCGTTCAATTGTCTACTAGCGTAAGCTATGGGGAGATCTATGTTACCTTCATTCGTGGGTTGTGCTAACACACATCCTATGGCGTAATTGGATGCATCCACATGTACATGGAATGGCTTACTCCAATCTGGGGTAGTCAATATAGGTGCTGAGCACAAACGTCGTTTAAGTTCATTGAATGAATTTTCACATTCATCTGTCCATTCAAAATTGGTTAAAAGAGAGTACAAAGGCTTGGCTATGATTGCATACATGTGTATGAATCTCCTATAATATCCACAATGGCCCATAAATGCCTGTACCTCTTTCACATTAGTTGGTCTAGGTAAATCTGCAATTTCCTTCACCTTTTCTTCATCCGTAGAGATTCCATTTTTTGACACAATGTGTCCTAGAATTTTGCCTTGTCTGACCATGAAAACGCATTTTTCTGGGTTCAAACAAACCTGATATTCTCGCCATTTGTCAAATATTTGCCTTAACTCTGGGATATGTGTCTGTCTTACATTTGAATGAGCACATAAGTCATCGACATAAACTTCCAAACTCTTGCGTAAGAATTCCTTAAAAACATGACACATGAGTCGCTGGAAAGTGGCGGGTGCATTTGTTAAGCCAAATGGCATCACACGAAATGCAAATATGCCCCATTCAGTGGCAAATGCCGTCTTGTGTTGATCTTCTAGAGCAATGGCTACTTGATTATAGCCTGAAAAACCATCAAGAAAGTTGTAAACTTCCTTGCCCGCAACTCTTTCCAATAGATGTTCTGTGATAGGAAGAGGATAACTATCTCTAATCGTTGCGGCATTAACTTTTTTAAGGTTAATACACACACGCAATTTTCCATTCTTCTTGGGCACAACCACAATGGGGGATACCCATTCGGTATGCTCAATTTCGTAAATGAATCCTGCTTCTATCAAGCGATCTATCTCCTCTTTAATCTTCGCAGCGTAGTTATCATTGTACGTGTACGGTTTCTGTTTTGTCGGTTTTGCATCTGGAGTCATAGGGATTCTATGAGAACATATATCTGGATCTACTCCTTTCAAATCTTTGTAACTCCACGCAAAAACATCTCTATATTCGCGCAATAGGGCAACTAGCTCTTCTTCTTCTTCCTTCGTCAAATCATGCCCTATGTATGTACATTTTTCTTCTTCTCCTTCTATAGCAACTATTATTTTCTTGGTTTTCTCTCGGTTATCATATACTTGTCCGTCATTCGCCTTTCTATTGGGCATTCGTACCATGATTCTTCTATCTTCGATTTCATATTTCTTGAAATTCTCGGGTACCTCAAACAAAGATTCTTCTTTTTCTGACATGGTTTCTTTCTTCTTTCTTTTCTTACCTTCACTCTTAGTAGTCACTTGAGTGGCTAACCTCACCTCATTCGTAATTTCCTCGTGTCTCTGAGTGTGAGTCTCTACCTCGAAAAAATATTCTTCCTCTGATGCAAAGGGTGGGTCCATGATAATTGATTCTAAATCAAAATCGCTTGCATCCTCAAATGCATCAGTGTTAGGTTCACACTCTTCTAAAATTGCATCGCACATAATTGGCTCTATCGTGAAAACTGAGATATCATAGCCATCCTCGTCATAGTGGGGTGTCCATTGTTCTTCATTGATGGCTACATCCATGGTTGCTAGGATTTCTGCCCAACCATGGGGTTCAAACTCTTCGTCTGGGAATACTACAGGTGCATAAGCTGGATCTTGAAGTGTTCGTGGATGTTGTTCTGCACCTAAGGTCCTTGCTTCTAATCTTTCTTCCTCTTGTTTGGCTACTTTACACATCCATAAATGAGTATCCTCATGCAACCAAGAAGGATCTGATTTTAATGAGTGCACGGATTCCGTTTCTACTGGTGTCTTATGGATGGTATTCCATTGTATTGGGGGTACATCTCGATGTGAATAGTCTTTAAGATTGACTTTGGTAGTCACTCCTAAATGTTGCAAGTACAACGAATTAGTTCCCCAATCTTGTACAATTTGCAACTGACGCATGAATGGTCGTCCCAATATCATCTCATAAGCATGATTTTTTGCAAAGTCACAAATGGCAAAGGTATGCTCAAATTCCACACCACAAGTGGTGAGAGATATGCCTTCTAGTAAGCCTAATGGTTTTTCTATGTGTCCATCAGCCATTTGTAGCTTCATCCTGGTGGGTCTCAATGCTGGCTTACCCGATCGTTTCCATAAAGCGATGGTAGCTATGGCTACTCCGGCTCCTGAATCCAAGATGGCTTTCCTGGTGTAGCCCTGATGGGTTATCGGCAGATAAGTGTTACCTTCCTCTCCTTCACTTACATCTCCGATCTTTTCTACGGGTATTTCTGGTACCTTGTTTTGTGATGCTATTTGTGAGGGAGTAGTAGCAAGCTCAGGGAATTGATTTGCTACATGTTTCCACAATTCTGGTTTTACCTTTAATAACTCCTCCAGAGTAAGGTTACATTGTACTTTGGTATTCTTGATCACTTCCGTGTTTCTAGGGATTACTGATTCCTCATTCCTCACTATTATTGTGGGTGCTCTCATACTAATAGACTTTGCTTCCCAAGGTCCTGTGAACTGAGGTAATTCTTGTAAAGAATTAGATTCAAATCTTGTGTGTTCACTCAGTTGTTCTTCCTCTACATCATCGTAAATAGAGGGAATGTCTTGGGGAAATTGTTCCTACAAGTCATCTATTTCTTGAATAGGAGGATGGGTTCCTGGTTCCTTTCTCCATTTCTCTTCTTGTATTTCTCTCAAAAATTCATGTGAATATTTATGTATGGAAGACAAATTGTCTTGACTTTCTGAGTTGGGTACTTGAGACAGGGATGGTGCATTCCTTTCCTGTGTCTCTGGGACAATAGGGTTCCTAGGCTGATCCTTTTTCTCTTTGCTTTCTATCAAGTATTCTAGCCTCTCCATTAGTCCTTGAAAGTGTAATTCCGGTTTTGCCATGTTATTCCAATTGAGATATCTAGAGGCTTCAAACAAAGCTTGTGCTAGTTCTACCATCTTCATGCAAAGTTTAGTTCTCTCAATTTCTAGATCAGCTCGAGGGTAGTTTTTGCTCATTTCAGTTACCTGAGGTCCCTCTTTTAATCTAGCCTGATATGCATGAAACATCATGTCTAGATTTTCTGGTATGGGTTCCGCTAAAACTGATCCTGATTTCTGAGCTGGATTCTCTTGATTCAAGTCTTGTGAAGTCAATTCTTGGATTTTGGCTCTAGATTCCTTCAAACTTCCTTCCAACTCACTTATCTTTTTACTCCATTTTCTCTTTATTCTATCTCTAGAATCTTTCCAAGATTTTGTCTTTTTACTACTAGATTCTGCAACTTCACTGGTTCCGGCTACTTTCTCTTGATTAAGCTTTTGGTTCTGTAAGAGCGCCTGGGCTCTTGTTATCGCTTGGATAGGCACGTATGTAGGGTTGGATCCATCTGCGTTATTTACAATACCTATCACGTTGATCGGTGTCACCTTCGTAGCATTAACAGGGTTCTTAGGACAATCTTTGATTATGTGCTCTTTGCCACAATCAGCACAAAAGCCCTGGATGTTATAGTACTGTGATTGTCCTGCTATCGGGGGGTGTGGACAATCCTTTATGAAATGATCTCCTTGGCACCTAAAGCATGGTCCTCTAGGGCCCTGTGGTCTCTGTTGTCTTAATTGGGGCCGTGGATTTGGGTTTGTGTACATCACATAAGCATAGTCGGGCTCCCAACTAGGTTCCACTGGTGGACTATCATAATGATATGTCTCCACATGTTCTGGTGACTCTGTGTAATATGCGGGTGGACTATCTACATGCGTAGAGTCAAAACTGTTTGAGTGTGGGTCACTCTCTGTGATCAAAGGTGAAGAAGGCACTAAGGCCCTACTTAGGTTCTCTTCTGCAGCAGCATATTTGACTGAGATGACATTCGCTGGTGGGGGTGGCTGTTGAGCTAAGACAGGTTGAGGTCTCTGTTGAGCCTGGTATGGGTAGTTCTGAGGAGGCCTATAGTAATAAGGCTGGGCATTGTATTGGCCTTGATACCTACCTAGCTGCGGGTATGCTTGCGGGTAGTTCTGTCTCACGGTTTGTTTGTTGTATGGGCAGTCCTGAGCCGTATGATTCGTGTATCTTCTCTCAATTATACAATATTGGCCACTAGGGTTGGCTTGAGGTTGTGGTGCATTGGGACACACATTTGCCGTATGGTCACCACCACAGGTGTAACAACGCTTGTTTGTTAGCACCCTAGGTTTGCTAGAGACTCCTAGTTTCTGGGCCACTTTTTCTGCTAGGTCTTCTATTGAGCTAGGCAATTTTGTGGATGCTAGAGATGAACAGTCAGAGTCCTTATATACCTTTGAGAGTTCCAACTCGTCTCCTAAGTTGTCCGCAATGTCTATACAAATTCTTACACATTGCTCTAGCGTTTTGGGTTCTTTTAGGTACACGTAGGAGCGTAGTTTAGAGCTCAACAAGCCATCTAGAAACAATGACACTTGCTTAGCTTGTGAGGGTAGCTCTTGCATTGGACATCGTTCAACATATTGTCTAAACCTACGTCCTGCCAGTCTTACGGTTTCCTGAGGGGTCTGTTTAAAACTATGAATCAACGAAGACGTGTCATGTCTAATCCCACTTTTAGAGAATTCGGTGATGAATGACTCTAAAAAGTGATGGATGTCTCTAAATTGCCTTTGTTGCAATGGTTGGAACCAAGTTAAAGCGGTATTCTTTAACGTTAGTCCAAATGCGTTGTATTGCGTGAACATGTCTTCAACTTGTTCGGCTCTTAGTACTTGCTTGAATTCTGCGACATGGTCATAGGGATCTCCTGTCCCATCAAAGTAATTCTTCATTGATTTTACTAACTGTGTGGGTCTCAATGTTCTTGCATGTTCACGTGGTCTAGGTAGAGGAAAATCATCTCTACCACCTAGTACTCCATGATCTCTTTGTCTATCCGCTCTATTAGTGTTCGTGGTTGTTCTATCTCTCCCTATGGGATGAGTGAAGCTTACTTCCGGTCTCTCTTTATTTCCCTCTCTTTGATTTCCATGGGCTGAGGATGTTCCTGCCCCGTGTTGACTTGTATTCATGTTTGTTCTAGATGGAGGGAATACCAATTCACCTCTCCATGTGTATGTGTTTTTAACGCGGTTAGGCACCACAAAGACTCTTTCTGAAGTCTCATCCAGGTATACAACCTTTCCAGGTGTATCCGGGTCCTTGAACTCGTATATAGTGATGATACCTACCTCACTAAGTATTTCGGTCTTGTATCTCCAAAAGGCTTCATCAGTTTCTTTATTTACAAACAACTCTATGCTTTTGTTGTCCTAAGGGATCCATTCTGGGATTAGTACTCGTGTCAGTACAGATTTCCCTCTAGGTGTTCTAGGTTCTTCTAATGGTTCTTTTCCTTGAAATTTTGCTTCCGTCTCTGGTTGAATCACACCAAACTCGTTGGTATTGTTTGGCTGCGTACTTAATATGTACATTGTTCCTTCCTTGTCTATGTACGCGTCTCTCTCGAATTTCACCACTGGATGTTCCAATCCAATGGGTTGATCGGGGTTGTGCATTTGCACCACTTGCCTTCGCAAACCATCCTCATAGATGCGAGCACCTAATCGGTTGGTTCGGAGAAACTCTAGTTGTGTTCTATAGGGTCCTTCTGGCTTTTCTAAATAGGCTACATTCGACCCTCCTTCTGGTCTTTCTGTGCTAAATGCCATTTCTGAATCACTAGTATCTGAGCTCTCGTAGGGATAATTACTATTCAATTGCTGAGCCCACGATCGTGCAGTAGTTCTTACACTTGCCTCTGATGATCTAAGGCTTCGTCGATCTGACTTACCTATATGTTTGCCCGATCTAAGGTTCATTAATTTTCTTCCTTGCACACTCAGTACACGCTCAGATCGTCACCGATTCTTTGTTATTACTGTCTTGATTCTTTTTAGATTTCTTTAGATTCTTGTCTTAATGTATGCGTCAGGAATTCGACTTTCCGTTATAATTTTGAGTTCTCGTTCCGTCAGACTTATGTTCTTTCCTTTAGGTTTTCGTGTCACACACCTTTACTTTAGTCTTGAACTTGATAAATTTAACTCTCTTGAACTTGAGGCGTTCCTATCGTCGTTAATCCACAACACTACCGTTTAGCCTAAGCTAAGAATTGATTGAGGGGGTTGAGTAATCTTCCAACCTCGAGTCAGCTTTTCTGGTTGCTCTGATGCCCAAGAAGCCGCGCTTCCCAAGCTTTATGCCCTTCACTGCCTTGCCTTGGTTGCCCTTGATTGCCCTTGCTAGACCTGGAAAAATCCAATATTAGACCAATTCACAGTTGGATGATCAAACACTTGAGTATATACACCTTTTAAGTCCCTTCCCTTTTGCCCAACTTTTCAATGCTTGCCCCCTGACTTTCAAGTCCCAAACTAGGTCAACCTCAAAATAGCTTATCAAAAAATAGACGTATCCTTTAAGAAAAAACAGTTGAGATCACGTAGTACTCGTAAAGAGCTTTCTAATGAGCTATTAAGCTCAAAAAACGGACTTCGGATGAAAAAGTTATGACCGTTCAGGCCCTGGGGGGTAAAAACTGACAAACAGGTTTTTCTCCAAATATGAGCTAAGGGGTCTCCTATGAGTTTAATCACCCAAAAATTTCCCAAAAATAGCCCCAAAATTGGCCAAAAAATGAAACCCTAAAATTTGCGATGGGGGTGCACAATCGCGATGGTCTGAGATGATCGCGATGGTCTGGGACCGTCGCGATGGCGTGAGGGTGCACCGTCGCGATGGCGTGAAATTGCACAATCGCGATGGTTTGGATTTGCACAATCGCGATGGCGTGAAAGTGCACAATCGCGATGGTCTGGATTTGCACAATCGCGATGGTCTAAAGTGAACCGTCGCGATGGCGTCAGTCAACGGTCAACGTGGACAATCGCGATGGTCCAAAGTGAACCGTCGCGATGGTCTGGGCGCGATGGCGTGAGCCAATCGCGATGGTCTGAATTTTTGAAGTGTCGCGATGGTGTGAGGGTGTCGTCGTGATGGTCTGAAATGCACCGTCGTGATGGTCTGAATTGCCACGTGGCACCGTCGGCGCGATGGCGTGAGCCAATCGCGATGGCGTGACACAATCGCGATGGTCAGAGACCGTTGCGATGGTCCGGCCAAGCCGTCGCGATGGCGTGAGCCAATCGCGATGGTGTGACACAATCGCGATGGTCAGAGACCGTCGCGATGGTCCACCAAACTATGAATTTTTGCAAGGCAGCTGTGGATTCGTAGAGGCGCTGGTGTCCTACATGCTGGTGTGGTCGCTTACCAAAAATGCCGAAGGTTGCAGACCATCGCGATGGTCTGACACACTCGGAAATTTCTGACAGAAGATGATTTTCTTACCTTTTTGCAGCCTTCCTGATGCACTGGAGCTCTGTACCTGCAAGAAAACTCAAGAAAACAAAAGTACACACAAGCACAAAAGTTCTCTCTCACTCTCTCACATGCACAAATGAGGGGAAATGAGGAGAATGAGTGGATATGGTGAATTTTTTGATTTTTTTGGAGATGAAGATGATGATGCGGTGATGAAGATGGAGTGTGGGGGAGGTGAAAAACACTAAAAACTAAGTAAAAACAACAACAAAAACTGAAATTTTTACCTTCCAACGCTACTTCTTGCTATACTCTTACCATCACACATTCGTCCTAGACTCGATCCCCGGCAACGGCGCCAAATTTGGTGTTGCTCTAGCACAATGGTGAGAACCACGTTAAGAAGCTTCACCTCCTTAATTGTCAATCCGCGGAAGAGATAGGAGTGATATGAAGATCGTGAATGTGAGATGAAGTGAGAGTGAAGGTGAGAAGCATAGAAATGCACACACACATGCACACACACTACGAAGAGACAAGCAAGACACAATGGAAGGTGAGAAATTAGCTCTATTACTCAAGAACACTATTACAAGCTCAAAATAGCTCTAAGCTCACACTAGCCAACCACAAAAATGAGCTCTCTAGCTCTTTTTATAGTTTCTAGACTAGTTTTGACCGGTTTCACATCTAGTGACCGGCATAGTTAAAAATTAGGTCCTAGATGCTATTTGGAAGGGTAAACGATGTCTAAAAATAACGAAAATTGGTACGTGCATTCTACCTAAGCTCCTCAAGCTCGAGGACTCCTCGGCTTGCACAAAGTGGAGCTATGGATTACAAAATGGGGTTTTCTATGTTACATATGTTACAATAGTGATAAAAATCACTATTGGAGGTTTTTGGAAAGTATTTGAAAACATAATTATTTGAAAAACGATTCGACTGGCTCCCTGCTCTATCGTTACATGCATCCGTGTCGTCTGTGCCTCTGGCTGCTTCCAACAATTGCCCTTTGAGACAAAAAAGCAAGCGAAATCAAGAAGCCCCCAGAAACGCTCAAGACAACAAAGGGGCATTGACTCACTCAACGAAGGATGAGGAAGTCAAGGGCCCCCTTAATCCAGAAGCTGATGCAGACGGGCTCATCAAAGTAAGAAGAAGGAGGAAAAGAAGCCCTAGGGGGACTTCTGAGCGAAACAACATGTCAGTTACCCCCTCCAGCAACTTGAATCGCAATCTTGAAAAGGAGATCAATGTGTTTGACTACCCAGGTGGGAACTAACTTGAGGTGGACACCAACGACAAAGCCCTAGAGATCCTTGATAATAAAGAAACCTCCCAGGAGGGTTACACTACAAGCAAAGAAGACAGCTTTACTACTAGTAATGAAGATAACATGGATAGTGAAAATTCCATCATCGGATCGACTATTGCGGAAACGGTGTCGAAAACGATGTCCAATTCTTCCCATCAGGAGGCATCTCACAAAGGAAAACAACCTATGGAGTTACCTTGGAAGAGCCCCCACAAGAACCTATTGCTAAGTCGGGATCCGATCCCAGTGAAAAAGAAAGATGAATCCAGGAAAAGAAAGGACAAAGCTCCCTCCCACAAAGAGGGCTCACTACGACAATGATCATCATCTCGTTAAATGCTAGAGGGCTAACCGACCCCTCAAGAGCGACCATCATTGGTCAATGGCTTCGAAACATTAGCCTAAACCCAGAATTTATATGTAATCAAGAGATTAAAATTGACGAGAAGACCTCCAGAAACGGCTTAAACATGTCTGCTCGACCCATGTTTGGATTTCAACGGCGCACCAGCGGGGGTTCTATGGAACAATAATCGGTATTAATCAATTCTGGTTTGAAAAGCTTGAGAACTCCATTGAAGATGAATGCCATCGATGGATTGTTGTTTCTTTTGGGGACCCTTTTTGCTTTACTTTAGTTTTTTTGTATGCCCCTAATGGGGAGTTAGAGAGACTGAACACTTGGGCCTCCTTGGACTCGCTCCCCCACAACGTGCTTATTTGTGGTGACTTCAACATGATGGAGGACCCTATGGACAGATGGATGGGCAAGGGCAGGGTCATCGATAGTCGGGAGAAAGAAACATGGGACAAAACCAAACTACACTTGGATTTGGTCAAATTCAAAGATTTGAATGGATTTTCTTGGTCAAATCTCCAAGCAGGCGAGGACCTGAGGAAAGATAGACTTGATAGATGCTACGTTTCTCAGAGTTTTACTCATGAGTGGGGCCACCCTTCCCTCTCGCAATGCACCGACCTCACCATCCTTGATCACTACCAGATGATTATCACTTTCCAACCTTTCACCAAGATCCGTAAGGCTCCTTGGTTCCACGCCAGTGCGCCCTCCTTCTCTCTCCCCTTTGTCCATCAAGAAATTGCTGATGTGTGGAAGGAGGCGTTCGCCTCCGGCTTATCCCCAGCCAAGTGCTGGAGAACTACGGTCGACAAGTCACGATAGATCATGATTAGATCCAGGAAGATGCTTGAGACTCTGCAGCAAGCTCGTACAGAAGCTCTATATCATAGACTCTGGAGGCTCGAGGAGGAAGTGAACAAAGGAAAATCTCAAGCCCAGATAGGTCTTCCAAAAATCAGAGCGCTACTTAGATACGAAAAAGAAGTACAAAGGAAAAATTTGCAAATTTTCTTCAAGGAGTGATGGGCTGGCAAAGCCGACAAACCCACCAAAGAGATGTGTCATATCCTTAAAAAGAAACATAACAGAGAATTGATCCTCTTATTGCTAGACTTAAATGGCAATGTATGCAATACGGAAGAAGATAATTTTGGGATCATTTCAGGGCACTTCACGAGACTCCTGGGGACCTCAAACCCCCTCTCCCACCTTAGAAGGGACTGTATGGCACCCATATCTAGGGTTTCCCCCCATAGGGTACCACTCAACCTTCGTTCCCTGCTACATGCCCCTATCTCTGAAGCAGAAATCATTGAGGTCATTGATGCCCTCCCTTCTGGTAAAAGTCCAAGACCCGACATGCTCACTAATGAGTTCTTTAAATCCTTCAAGTTGGTGGTTGCCAACCCTCTTCGTCTGGTTTGGCAAGAGGCACTCAAGTTTGGCTTGCTTCCATCTTGTCTCAACAATGGCATTATCAAGTTAATACAAAAAGCGGAAAAGAACAGAATAGAGAACTGGCATCCTATTACGATGCTCCAAACATGATACAAGATCATTGTGAAAGTCATTGCCAATAGAATCTCTTGCCACTTGAGAGCGTGGTTAAGCCAGGACCAAAAAGGTTTCATCAAAGGCAGGTCAATTTTGGAAACCATTATAGATATTTGGGAAGGTCTTGACTTTGCAAATGAGTCTAAACAAGATGTGGTCTTCTTCAAGATCGACTTTGATAAAGCCTACGACAGGCTGCAATGGGACTATATTCTGCAGTCACCCCAAGATCTTGGATGTAGTAAAAAATTCACGAAGATGATCGTGACCCTTCTCGAAAACGCATTGACCCAAATTAATATTAACGGGAAACTTTCGAAGGTGATCAAACTTAGAAGATCTATCAGAAAAGGGTGCCCATTGGCTCCCCTTCTTTTTGCCATTGCCACGGAAGGGCTTAGCAGGCTGGTGGAGCATCAGGTGGAAGCTGGTAATATCAAAGGCCTCCGTTTGCCTCATGACCAGAGCCAGATCACCATGAGACTTTTTGCCGATGATATGAACATGTTTGTTCACAATGATAGTACCAGCCTAGAGACGTTCTGGAGGTGTCTAGCTACTTTCTGTGAAGCCTTTGGATCCACAATCAACCACTCTAAGACCGCCTTTAGAGCTATTGTTCGGTCACAACCCGACCTTCTCATTGATCATGGCTGTCAATTCATTCCACAGGGCCAAATTTTTCGGCTTCTTAGGATTCCCTTGGGGTTTGGTGTCTCTATGGAACAACAGTGGAACTGGGTGCTAGCGAAACTTGCAAACAAGCTTAACTATTGGAGAGGTATGCAAATCAATCTTGCTAGTTGTGCTATGGTTATCAACACATTCCTCTTATCATCTACCATTTATTTCCTTTCTTGTTGGAGATCGAAAGAGAAAGATATGTCCAAACTGGATAGTATTTGTAGAAACTTCCCTTGGATGGGCAACCACAATAGGAGGGGGGTGCCTAAAATCAAGTGGTCCATCTGCACGAGCCATAGAGATAGTGGGGGCCTTGGTATCCTAGACATTGGGTGCATGGCTAACAAACTGGCGGCCAAATGGATGATTAAGGCTTGGTGCAACCAGGAGGCCTCATGGGCCAAGTTGATCTTCAGAAACAAGAATGAGTTGGCTCTCATGGGTTTCCCAAATTGGAAGAATCTTGACATCTTGACCTTGCTGTTTTCCGCGATGCCCATCTTCCGGAGAGGCTCAAATCTCGTGTGCTCCCTATGGAAGAGTTGGAATAAAGTCAAAAGCTACACAAGAATAAGTGAAGACTGGAAGTGGGCAGCCGGTATCAGACAAAACGACTCTATCTGGTTTTCAATCACTACAATAGATCGATGGTATATCGAGGTTTTTACTGAGGAAAATGAACGCGGCTTTATTTGCCGCGACACCGGTGTAAAGGTCGGTGTGCGCATGGATACCAAAGCGTCGGTATATGCGTCGGTATACGCATCAGTATATGCGTCAGTATATGCGTCGGTATTACCGGCACCCATACCGGCGCATATATCGAGGCTTGTGCTGGACATACCGTCGCCTACTGGGTGTACCGATGGTTATTCCGATGACACTGCTGGGAGTACCGTCGTGTATACCGATGACCATACCTGCAAATTTTTTTTTGGGCAGAATGTTTTGTCTTTTGCTACAACAACATTACCATGATGTTGCTTAACAAAGGACAATACACTCTGCCCAAAAAAAACCGAGTACATGTGATGTGTACTGTAATGACAATCAAAATATGATTTCATGAAACAGAGTATTATTGGACACAAAAGAGATAATCAGAATGAACTATGAACCATGTACAAAAGAAGTTATATATTTCAATAATGAAGCATGTACAAGAGTGTGGCAAACAACTGTCATATATGACGCTTTTACAAAATGTGGCAAAGCAATGTATTGCCATATGAAAATCAAATACAAAATATTGGTCTTCCACTGCCATACACATGCAAAGAACGTTCCATATCAACACTCCTGCAACAAAGAACATTAATGGAATGAGATAAATTCACATGAAAATTACAAACAACAAGTAAAATCTAAGTTTATAAATTAATTACCTCATCGCAAATGCTCCCATGAAACTACCGCACCGCGTCCCTCCAAGTCCTGCAATAGTGCAGTCAACCCATGACTATATCCATAAGTCTCCTCCGTTCGTGTTGGAGGACGACCCATTGCCAGCTCCTGAAACAAATATAAAAAGATTAGAGAAACATACATGAGAAATTTAACACAAATAAATTCAATAAATGAAACGGTACTTATAAACTCATGATGCATCGTGTCATATCCGCCACTGCCCAAATGTGACGGTCCAATCGTATCTAAACGTGTGGCTACGACATTTTGCTGCTGGCGATATCGATTCGGAGTCTGCTGCTGGTCTTCACGAATCATGTCTTACTTCTCAGCATCTAACCATACAGGCTTTGGTAAGCCTTCTCTAAAAGCATCACGAGCCTCGGATCGTCGATGGGACATGACCTCACGTGCGGTGTGCAGAATCGACTCTGAACTGACAATAGACTGTCCATCGACTGGTCAGAACTCCTGGTAAATCGTCTGTGTGATATAATTCTTCCGATCTATATCCTGTTCACTCCATTTCAGCATGATGGAGTGTCCAAACTAGATGGAGCAAAGTTGTCATATGCGTGCACGCATTGCTTTGCCAGTCGCATCCATCACCGGAGCTCCATCTCGGATACTATACACCTTGGAGTCATCATGGTCATGAGCATCCCAAGGTGTACGTGGTGTTCCACGTGGTGTACTGTGTGGCGTACCTACATCTGAGGTACTCGTCCTACAAGTAGAAGCGGGTGACACAACGTCCATCGCACTACCTCCACAACAACCGCCTCCTCTGCCTCCAGACCTACCTGTAGATCCACTCCTAGAACCTCCTGCTCCAGAGCGTGACCTCGATCTACGAGACGGGCCAGAACCTGTATCACACTGAGGTGTCCAACGCACATGTCTACTAGTAGACCCAGTAGGAGATGGCTACAAAGATGGTCGTGGTGGAGTCACAAAGCTAGGAGACATACCTCCTACGAGAGTAGCACCACCTGCAGGAGTGACACCGGCAGGAGTGACACCGGCGGGAGTGACACCGGTGGGAGTGAGGCCAGCGGGAGTGAGGCCGGTAGGAGTAAGGCTGCCAAGAGTGAGGCTGGGAGGAGTGCTACCACGAGCGATCCAATACTGTGATGCAGCAGCCATATACGTAGGAGGAACCTGAGAGATGAACTCCAAAAACTGCTCCTCTTTCATGGAATGTGGAGTGAATGGAGGACTGTCTCCCATCCTGCTCTGTAATAAAAGAACTCAAATAATTAGCATGCGATAAGAAAAGTAATATAGAGAATAAACAAAAAAAACAAAAATTAGTACGTACAATTGTTTTATTCAAAAGTCCTCTATTCTAGCATCCTCTTGAAGATCCGATGCACTGAGAATATCTATCTCTATATTGATGGCCTCTAAATCGCTTGCTATGATGGTTTCCTCTTGATCATCATCTATTGCTTCGTCTTCTCGAACAATGACCTCTTCTTCAATGACCTCTTCTTCTGGAACAATGATCTCTTCCTCCTCGACTATCGAATGAATCTCTGAGTCCACTAGAGATGGACTTTCTTCTACATCTATGTTTTCAAAAATTTGTCTACTACGTGGAGCGAGTTGTAAAACAAATAGCCACTCTCGGTCTTTTGAATCTGGTATAAAAACAACTTGCTCACAGTGTTCGGGAAGTACAAATGTATCCCTTTCATCTGTCCATAATCTTGTGGAGTCGACTTGAAGCAAACCGCTCTTATCCCGTCTCACTGTTGCGTTTCTTCCAGAGGTGACTACTTTGAACCATTTCACATCAAAAACAAAGTAGTCAGACTTTCTAAAAGATAGTTTGAAGATGTCTTGAATCACACCACAATAATCTAACTCGCCTTCTAGAGCATTATCATCTCTTGCACTCGCTCTACTTTTTTGCAAAAAATTCATCATCACTCCACTATCAAAAGTAGATCTATTTTGATCCATTCGTGCGATTCGAAAGTGTCATCCATGAGACCATAGTGCATTGTATTTAATATACTCCCAATCACATCCTTTTGCGAGTTCTTCTTCTTCTTCAGAGATATCTTCACCCACTGCCTTTGCTTCTGAAACCGTTGTATCTAGCCATCTACTCGTTGGAAAAGGTGGGAGAGGTCAAAGATTTTTTGGAAGAGGCAAAAATCGACTGGAATGATTTCTTCGAAACTGATCTCTTTCCTTTGCGTTAGTTTCCCTGGCAAGTTCATACCTTTCTAACCACTTTTGCATAGGCTCAGAGTTAACTATGCAAAACTTCATTGCCTTCTCTCTAAAAGCTGCATCCATTTTTCTTTGCAATCCTTTACCTTGTGGTTCATCGCCTACGAGAGGAACATCTTCATCATCACTCCATAAGGGAGGCATTTCGGGATCCGATATATGTAGAAACTCAGTTATGAATACAAGAGATTCTTGTACAAGCCATCGCTATGCCATGCTATCCTCTGGACGTGCTCTCTGTCGAACAAACCCTTTTAATGTCTTCATAAAGCGCTCTTAGAAGAACATCCATCGACTATGGACAGTTCCTGCTATTGCAACTTCATCTACCACATGAACCAGTAAATGAAGTTGAATAGTGAGAATACTTGTGGGAAAGTATTTCTCTACCATACAAACAGCCTCGATAGCATTGAGTTTTGCACTCTCTATGCTATCTCTATTTATCTCTTTAGAAGATATCCACCGTACTAAAGAACTAATTTTATGAATGGTTTTTTGTACATCCTTTGAAAGACAATCTTTTAGGGCTACAGGGAGCACAAACTGTAAAAACGTGTGCCAATCATGAGACTTGAGTCCTGCAAGATCGTCGTTTCATGTGAAAGCAGTCTTTAGACACCTCATGCATCCAGTAGGTGTACGAAACTCTGAAATTGTTTTCTTCACTTGTTGCTCTTCCATCTTGCGAAGCACCCAAGGAGCTCTTGGTAACGATACTGTTTCGTTGGGCTTAGTAATTGCCCACACCTCTCGCATATGACCTCGCTCTTCTAAGTCCTCCCTTTGTGCTTTGCTTTCTTTGTTTCTTTCCGATCAAAGTTTTTCAAAGAATCTCTCCCACATTCTTAAAAATATGCATCGGGTCTACCAAATGATTGATCACCAATTCACTCCAATAAGGGAGTTCATGCAAAATGGACAAACGTTTCATGCCAGCAACTGGATTTTCTGAATCCCACAGTTGTTTCCAATCGCTAGCTTTCATTTGGTGTTGCGCTTGTTGACCAATTTGTCCTTCACGTAAAACATGTCCATCAGGCAAATATCTATGATGTCCTTCATAGATAGTTTTACATAGTGCTTTGGAATAGCGTGCTTCGAGTCGTGGTCCGCATAAAGGACAAGCATGGTAACCCGAAATCGATAAACCTAAACATTCACCATAACTAGGCCAATCATGCATTGTCCACATAAGTATGCCTTGCACTCGCACGTCTCGTCTTCTTATAGGTCGGGACATGTCATGCACAGTAATCCCATCCCATAAAATGCGCAGTTCTTCCACAAGTGGTGCAAGATATACATCCATGTTTTTTACCTTATACTTACCTGGTACAATAAGAGCTAATAATAAATGACCTTTGTTTGTGGCCAACCATGATGGGATATTATAATTAACCAAACATACATGCCCTATGCTCCATGAAGAACTGCGTAATCCAAATGGATTCACTCCATCCATAGCTAGGCCTAGACGTATGGACCGAGGCTCACTAGCAAACTCTAGCCACTTACTATCTATGTGATTCCAAGCATCAGAGTCAGCTGGCACTCGCATTACATTATCTGTAGACCTGCTCTTTGTATGCCATGACATTAATAGAACTATAGATTTGCATCTAAACATGTTCTTAATTGGTGGAATGATAGGAAAGTGGCGAAGAACCTTTGCGGGGATTGCTTCACCTACAATGTCTTCTCTAAACCTATTTGCTCCACACTTTGGACATACGTGGAGATGCTCATACTCATTCCGAAAGAGAATGCAATCATTCGGACAAGCATGAATTTTAGTATAATCCATTCCAATGGACTGTAAAAGTTTTTTCGCATCTCCACGTGTTGGAGACATGTCATTTCCCTCTGGCAAAAATTGATCTTTAAGAAGCCTGCAATAAGCAATTAAAATGATATTAGTAAATGAAGTTATTGTGATACAACAATGAAAGCCAATTTGTTCTCCACTTACTTGAACAATTCAGTGACACTACTATCTGACCATCCATAAATGGATTGCAGATTGAGCATCGCGAGTGAAGCACGTAGTATAGATATCTTTGCTCCATTGTAAAGTGGTAAACGAGCTAATCTTCACATGTTTTCATATTATTCATCAACTTCTTATCGTGGAATTTCTGTTGTGTCCATGAAACTCTCGACACCTTCTTCACCATCATGATCTTCGTCCATCTCATAAAATGCTTCAAGCATCTCTTACATATGTTCATTCTGTGTAATATTATTAGTGCTTGCTTGTATGTCTAAGTCCTTTTTTTCTCTCTTTTGTCCACGCGAGGTTACCGGTGCAATGTTGTTTGGGTCCATCTGCTCACCTGGGGGACCATGCGAATGATAGCGTAGGTTTTCCAGTCGACTCCTATCAAAGGATCCATACTCTCTAACATGTGCAGTACAAATCCATCGTTTCTGATAAATTTGATACTTGCACTGTGTGCAAGGACATGCCACTCTCTTCAGGATCCAAAGAAGCCATCTGCTACAATATGGGCATTTTAGAACATTTGTTTTTTTATTAAACCTAAAAATCTAACTCTTAAAGACTTAAATCTGAAATACTAAACCTAAATACTTAAATACCTAAAAAAACTTAAAACCCTAATTTTAAAACCCTAATCTATATAGCTATCCTATTTTATCTATATATTCGGATTTTTTCTTGATTATTTATTTATTTATTCAGATTTTTTTCCTCTTAATTGAGTTATATGTATGCCTAAATCCTAAAACCCTAATTTTAAAGATCTAGTCCTAAATTATGTATATTTCTATACACATGTGTATATACATGTATATATGTATTATATGTGTATGTGTATGTGTGTATATATGTTATGTAGGTGTTAAAACCCTAAAACCCTAATCCAAATGACCTAGACCTAAAACATGTATATATATGTATGCATGTGTATATATATGTGTATATGTATATATATGTGCATATAGATAGGTGTATAAGTATGTGTGTTTGTGTATTGTATATATATTCACTCTATTTAAAATGATTTAATTTAAACCTACTTTTATATATTTAATCATATATAATTCATTTATTTATTTAAAATACTAGTTCTTATCATATTTTATTATCTATATAATTATCCCACCTTATATATATATATATATATATATATATATATATATATATATATATATATATATATATATATATATATATATATATATATATATATATATATATATATATATATATATATATATATTATTTATATATTCAGATTTTTTTCCTTACTTAATCCTATTTTTATATATTTAATTATAAATATCTAATTAAATTTTTTAAAACATTAGTTCTTTTTATATTTATTTATGTATATAATTATCCTATTTTATATATATATTTATTTATATATTCAGATTTTTTCATTATGTAATCCTATTTTTATATATTTAATTTTATATATTTAATTAAATTATTTAAAACACTAGTTCTTTTTATATTTATTTATGTATATAATTATCTTATTTTATATATATATTTATTTATATATTCAAATTTTTTCATTACGTAATCCTATTTTTATATATTTCATTTTATATATTTAATTAAATTATTTAAAACACTAGTTCTTTTTATATTTATTTATGTATATAATATCTTATTTTATATATATATTTATTTATATATTCAGATTTTTTTCTTATGGAATCCTATTTTTATATATTTAATTTTATATATTTAATTATATATATTTAATTAAAACCCTAATCTTAAAATTCTAGATCTAAAATATGTATATTTTTGTATGCATGTGTATCTACATGTATATATGTATTATATGTGTATGTGTATGTGTGTATATATGTTATGTAGGTGTTAAAACCCTAAAACCATAATCTTAAAGATTTAGACTTAAATCTGAAAGACTACAACCTAAATACTTAACCACCAATAAAAATCTAAACCCCTAATCCTAAAACCCTAATCATATTTTATATATATATTTATTTATATATTCAGATATTTTTTCTTATTTTTCTCTATATTTTTTCTTAATATAAATATAATTGAGTTATATGTATGTCTAAACCCTAAAACCCTAATCTTAAAGATGTAGACCTAAAATATGTATATTTCTGTATACATGTGTATATACATGTATATATGTATTATATGTGCATGTGTATGTCTGCATATATGTTATGTAGGTATTAAAACCCTAAAACCCTAATCTTAAAGATTTAAATCTAAAATATGTATATTTCTGTATGCATGTGTATCTACATGTATGTATGTATTATATGTATATGTGTGTTTGTGTATATATGTTATCTACGTATTAAAACTCTCAAATGCTAATCAGAAAGACTTAGACTTAAATCAAAAATACTAAAACCTAAATACTTAAACACCTATAAAATCTAAACCCCTAATCTTAAAACCCTAATCATATTTTATATATATATTTATTTATATATTCAGATTTTTTTTCTTATTTTTCTCTATATGTTTTCTTAATATAAATATAATTGAGTGATATGTATGCCTAAACCCTAAAACCCTAATCTTAAATATCTAGACCTAAAATATGTATATTTCTGTATACATGTGTATATACATGTATATATATATCATATGTGTATTTGTATGTATATGTAAATAGCGTAAAAACCCTAATCCTATTTATATATATTTGATGTAAAAAAAAACTTCAAAATAAAAATAGGATCATATGTGTGTATGTATGCATGTATGTATATATGTGTGTGTATGTATGCATGTGTACATGTGTGCATGTGTATGTATGCATGTGTGTGCATGTGTATGTATGCATGTGTATACATGTGTGTGTATGTGTATGTGTGTGTATGTAGGCATGTGTGTGTACGTGTGTGTATGTATGCATGCATGTGTGTGTATGTGTATGTATGTGTATGCATGTGTATATATGTGTGTGTATGTGTATGTGTGTGTATGTATACATGCATGTGTGTATATGTGTGTATGTATGCATGTGTGTATATATGTGTGTTATATGTATGCATGTGTACATATGTGTGTGTATGTATGCATGTGCATACATGTGTGTGTATGTGTATGTGTGTGTATGTATGCATGCATGTGTGTGTATGTGTATGTGTGTATATATTGTATGCATGCATGTGTGTATATATGTGTGTGTATGTATGTGTGTATGCATGTGTGTGTATGTATGCATGTGTGTATATGTGTATATGTGTGTATGCATGCATGTGTGTATATGTGTGTGTGTGAATGTATATGTGTATATATGTATGTGTGTATATGTGTGTGCGTATGGTAATTCCCAGTAAATTACCGATGCTTATACCGATGCCCATACCGATGCCTATACCAACGCATATACCAACGCATATACCGGCGGCTGCGGGCCACACCGATGATCCGTTTAAAACGGTCATACCGATGGTCACTTGACCGTCGGTATCTTTAAGTGACATTTTTCGAGGCCCATACCGATGCCGACTATGGCCGTCGGTATATGCAACGTCGGTATGCCCCTCATATGTTGTAGTGGATCCATGGCATTTGGAGTGTGGAATCTTCTGACATTCAAAATGCCAAGAAGTTATGGAACAAAGGCCTCAAAAAATGGAAACATCTCTTAAAACAAGACACCAACCGCTGGATCAACTTTGAGGATATTGACCCTTGCGTCAACATTTCGTATGAAGAATGGAACACTTTGCAAAGCACATGTCTCGCCTGGGACCGACACAAAGTTTGCCTTCTCATGGGACATGACACCTCGAGCTCGCTTGGTCTCAAATGGCACAATGGGAATAGCCTATTAAAAATCCTGAACATCAAAGAAATGATTGACTATCAGGTTAACCTTAACAAGAAGTGGTGCCTATCATGGACGCGGCTTCGGTGGGACATGAAGTTCATGGCTATCTAGCACCCCCTCATAGAAATCAAAAAGTCGGTCCTCTTATGGAAAATTCTTCATCATGGAATATGGACCAACCTTAAGGCTAGCAAATTTTGTGGGACTCCTCCCTGGTGCAAATGCTGCTACCGGTCTATCAAAGATGTTTCACACATCTTCTTTACCTGCCCCAACTCCAATAGACTCTGGCAAATGGTTGAAAAGAAAACTAGACTTCAGAAACATCTCAGTTGGAAGCAAGCCTGTTGGGAGAAGCGATCGACTGCTCCCCGACTCTCTGGAACGCCATCAGAGGCGAGGTCCTATGGAAAATCTGGTGGGAAAGATGTGTTTTCAACTTCGGTGACTCCCCCAAAGAGTGGTCAATTCAGAAATCGTTGTTCCTCCTTGGCAAAAGGATTGTTAACTGTAAGAAATCCCCCCCCCCTTCAGGCATCATCAAGTACTCCTTTTGATTAATAACAAGCTTAAACCCAAGTGGGCCCCACATGAGGGTGATGAGAGGGTGATTAACCTTCTTTGGAATGCTATCTAAGCTCTGTAAAAGCTTCCCTTGCTTTGTGGGATTTGGGGGGTCCTGTGGGCACTAGTCCCCTTCTCTTGTACTTTTCTTTATTTAATTCAAATCCGGGAGAGTAAGCTGATGCCGAACTTCCTTTATATTAAAAGAAAAAGAGTGAACTCATTCCTAGAACAAACGCTTCTCAAGAATGATGAAGGCTTGATGTCCAAAAATATATCAAGAAAGAGATCTTGATAGTTGGGTGCCTCCTATTTAAGAAAATCTCAGCATGACCCTCTTTATGAATGTCAAAAGCTTTATGGAGAATCTTAATTTCTTTATCAATGGGACATGGGCATATATAAGCGCTATCCTCAAAAGCATACATAGCGTGTACACGAAAAGTATATGAAATAAAATGTAAATGAAAGGCCCAACTTATAGCGAAACCTTATCTAAAAACACTTACAAGTGCCTATCAACTCCATTCTTTAGACCCAAAAAACATACATGAAGATGTAATGACTCCTTCCACCAAACGTAAATGCCTCCAAGAAACCTCTAACAAGACTCAAGAGTTGATATTCTTTCTTAATTCTCAATTTAGATTACCAAGGACACACAATCTCAAGAACCTTTACTGCCAAGATTGATCTTTAAATCAATCTTTCCAATTGTCTAGTTCAAATTATTCCAAAATGATAAAAAACAAGAAGTGATCATCTATTTAAACGTAACCTCACACAATCTCATCGCTAGTCCATTGCTTGCCTCACAATATATAGCATTATTGGGGCATAAAATGTGACCACTAGGTGGATCAGGTCAGGCTTTTCTATGAGTCTTTTCATAGCTACACACAGGGTGTTTGGTGCACTGCTTTAAGAAGTGGGATGTGCATTCAAAGATGATTGAAGTGATTGAGTATGAGAATGTGCTAGGGTATGAATGATCTAAGATGTGCAAGTGGAAATAAGTTAAGTAACTTAACTAAGTTTAGTAAGAGTTCCTTTTTGTTTCTGGTGGGAGAAACCTAGCTTTGTTCCATAGGAAGCAAGTACATGGAAATAAGAAAATCCATACTTTTTTGGTCTATAGGAATGTTACAAAATTGATATGCAATTATTGGAAGAAAATAAGTGGAAAGAAAAATGTAAATATTGCCTTGTTCTACAAATGTATTTCGAAATTGATGCATTAGATGGAAAAGACTTCTATAGAAGATGAATTCACTATAGTGGAAGAATCTACATCCATTAATGAACAATCATTAAAACGAATCTAAAAGAGTACTAGTGATGCTAAAAGTAAATTCCTATACAAAATATGCTAAAAAATAAGATATCAAAGTCGTTTCTAGCTCAATGAACTAAATTCATCCAACTAGGAAAGATGGATGAATAAGAACCCCAACATCTGTAGCCCCCAGCATCAACAAACACTTGATCCTGCTCCACCTTCTTGTAAGGTTCATAATTGGTTCGTAACTCTGGTAAAGCTTCATATTAATTTGTAAGATCTTGTAAATGCTCATACAATCTTGCAATGCTCGTAATGGTCATCAAACCCCAATCTACATCCGTGCGTTCTATGCACATGCCTCATCGACCCTACTCCAATTTCTTCTATAACACATAACTCTCTCTCTCTCTCTTTGTGTGTGTCTCTCTCTCTCTCTTTCTCTCTCGATTTTACTTTCCCTTATCCCATTGTCCTTTCTCTACTATTGTTCATAAATTTCTGCCATCACAATTTGTATCTCTCTCTCACCATGCTCTCTCTCTCTATCTTTTTCTCTCTCTCTCCCCTCTTTATTCAATCATCAACACGCCTATGCATTAGCTTAAGCTCAAGTATAGAACAACCATACAAACACTCACAAACATACATTTTAATGTATGTGCACACATGTTCAAACCCACAAATTCACTTGCATGCACATGCAAATACACATTTACATATGCATACATACACACAAGTTATAAACATATCTAAACACTCGTTCACGTAGGGAATCACACTCCTACTCATTTGAAACTGCCCACACACAAAAGTGAAAACACATTGCTTTCCAATTATGAATAGATATGTAAACAATTTTCGGCATACTATTGAAACATTTTCTCTAAAAACTCCATGTAATATGTAGGACGGGGCATTTCTCCTAAGAGATTCACCTTTTATGGAACAAGATTCCATGTCCTTAAAAATAAAAATCATTATGCATCAATGCATGTATTGAAACTCTCTCTACTGACAACGATTCGAGAATAAGAACGAAGCTAGGAACATCAGAATTGATGAAGATGAAAAACATCTTATTTACATAAATGACGAAGATGAAAAACAATGACGAAGATGAAAATCAATCATGGTATCTGCACATAGGTCAAATGGCAAATTCGTAGTGCATATTTACACGCAAAGATGGCATAACAATCAAGTAGCATAATCTAAGCCGAGCCCCTTTTCTCCATCGAGTATACAAAAAAATGATGTGAAACCATCTCTCTCTCTGACACACATGCACACACTCTTCTCTTGATATCTACCGCATCATATTCATTCCATCATGCTTCCTCTCTCTCTCTCTCTCTCTCTCTCTTTCTCTCTCTCGCTCTCTCTCCCTACGCCTTTCTCCTATGACATCCTTTGCATGTGTGTTTTCTAGAACTGATCTGCCACCATCATTTGTCCATCACTCTCTCTCTCTCTCTCTCTAAGTGTGTGTGCATGCGCAACAGTAGTTGGAGGGGGAGGAGAATGTCTCTCTCTCTCTCTATGATAACACACCATCGAACCCTCATCTCCATCTCTGCATTCTATGTATGTGCCTCATGGACCCTAGTCAGATATCATTTGTAGCACATAACTCGTTCTCTCTCTCTCTCTAACTCTCTCTCTCTAACTCTCTCTCTCTCTTCATTCTTCACGTACCTACAAAAAAAAACATTAGGAAATACAATAGACAAATCAAAATGTATATATACATACAAAGATGCACACACACGCATGACACATCACTCGCTACACTCACACATTTACACTCACATGCACATGCACACAAAAACATGCACACTCAGACACACACTCATACACGATTTCATTTACACACACATGAGTGACAATTAGTCACACATGCACACATAGAAAGAGTTAGACACATACACACGTACACTTATGTGCACTTATGGAACACATTTTAAGAGGTTTATAGATCATCAAATTTTAAGAAGATTTTAATTTTTCTGAATGTAAATCAGAGTGGAGAAATCCATCAGACATCTGCCCCTACTAAACATGCACATCATCATAATGGGCCAACCCATAGATTATTAAAACAATATCAAATGTTTTTTTGGCAAACTTAGTTTTGAATGTTTCCAAATGGTGTATCAAATATGCTTTTAAATGAAAATACAGACTCTAACAGTAAAGAGACTTTAAAATTATTCAAGCTTGAATTAAAACTCTTTTGTTCAATGTATGAAATTGAAAACAATTGTTAGGAAATCCTATAGAAATCATTTACATAGTCATGGTACTATCCCTTCTATTGATTCTATCTATAAGTATTGATTATCTTATATAATTGTTCTATCACTTACATTCTTAGCCACTGGCCATAAGATGCTACTAACTAATTCCTCTATAGCATACATCCACCTTGTATAGTGAACTTAGTAAATCTCAGATGTGGTATCGTGACAATATCTCAATCATGAGAACTACTTTTTATCTTTTTTTCTTTTTCTTTCTTTTTCGTTTCCGTTATTTAGGTTTTCTCTTTTGCACTTTGTAGCAAGCATTGATGTAATGCTTCTTTTATTTATCTTTTTTCATCAAAAATTTTTTCTTAAAGGGGAAAGACCTAACCCCTAATCAGAGCAAAGAATCTATAGTCATGCTACAACTAGAATCAAGATCTCACTAGCTAAGATCATGATCATTTCTAATGATACTTTAAGTTGCTAAAGGATGCTCTTAAAATCAAGGTGTACACAAATTGCCAAAATGACCACCGCCAAGACTTTTCTTATTAAAGCGGCTGCACGGAATTGGAAGCTACTTCAACTTCATGTGAAGAATACTTTTATCAATGAGTGGATCAATGAAGAGGTATACATGACACAACCTCCAAAGTTTGAAAACCCTAATTATCCTACTCATATGTGTAGGCTAAAAAATGCACTCTATCAATTAAAACAAGATCCAAGAGCTTAGAGTTTTAGATTGGTAACCTACTACAAGTTCATGGCTTCAAGTCTAGCAATGTAGATCCTTCTTTTTTCATCAAGAAGGTTCACAATGAATTTATCTATATATGTGTATATGTAGATGAAATAATTGTGAGAAGTGATGAATTGAATGGAATAGAAAGATTCAAAAGACATATGCTCGAGGAATTCCAAATTAGTGATCTAGGAGAGATTAGACTCTTCATAGGTATGGAGGTCATATACATAGATCAATTGAAGTTCTCAACTCAAAGAAGGTGTGCCACTTTGGGGGCTCCTTGTAAGGTAAGTTATAGAGACTAGATGAGAGAATAGTACAAAGTGGGGCTGATCATCTTATGCACATATCTCCAACTAATCAGCCTATAATAATAGCTTGGAACACTTCATGTTTATCCTTGTATTTTGTGTGGGACACCCTCAAAAAACAGGGGAGATCATCAAAGTATCATCAAAGTGGTATCAGAGTGGGAGAGTGACCATGCTAGACAATGCGCACATACAAGCCATTGCAAGGGAAGACTGCACACCACACGCTTGGACAAGCATATAGAGGAAAAACTCAAGGACGAGTGCCCATGATAAGAATGGATTTTTCTTTTCTTTGATCCCCTCTCAATGATTCCATGAAGTGAAGCCTCTTCTCTATTTAACATTGACATATCCATCTTCTCCAACCCGTGGCCTAATGCTTCAGCCTTGGATTGTACCGATTTTAATCACCTTATAAAGTTATGCTCATGAGCTTGGTTGATTGGGAGAAGTTTTGCTCAAGCAAAATTCCTTTGCAGTGCTTCTATAAATAGGTAGGTGAGCATAGTTGGGCCTAGTTTTTTATCGTTTGGCTTTTGAATTGACTTTTGTAACCTAGTATGACATCCTAGATTTCATTTGTAGGTGCTAGAACACTCATATTTGAAGGAGCAAAACTGCATCATTTTTTGTCAATATTCATAGTTTGGGTCATTGCCACCCACTTATGGCATTGTTTTGTTGGGTTTTGGTGCTTAGACTCCTCTCTAGGCAACTGGACATTTCATTTTTTTGTTTGAGCCAAGGAAGGATTGGAAATGCGAGCCTTGACACTTCCAAGATTACAAAAATTTCATTTTAGAAGGTTTCAATTGTATCAGGGAAGTGCTCTGATGCTATGTTTTCTCTCTTTCTTTCTTATAAAGTTTACTTTCATTGCTTGTAAACACTCTAGTTATTAAATGGGAGGAGTAAAACATGGATCCTAAGGATAAGAAACCTTAAGATCATACTTCTCCACTTAGATATGAAAAGCTAGAGCACCAAGACCATAAGGTGGAAGAAGTAGAACAAGATCAAGATGTAGAGCAAAAAGAACACCAAGAAGATGAGTACTCTACACAGCTTTTATGATGAGTTTGTTAAACATAAGCAAATCATCGAGATCAAAGAACAAACTTTTAGGTGAGAGAGACATTCATACCATGACTTCTCTCATAGAATAACTTAAGTCTCAGATCATCTCGCTAGCGACTCAAGCTACCTCTATCCTAACTAGAAGGGAAACACAGATGCCTACTCTTCCTATAATTGAGTCCACTAGGGATGATATCTCTTTTCCTATCAAGCATAAAGCTAAGAGTTTTATATAAACTCCCCTCCAAAAAGACCTCAAGAATCTACCTTTATAGGGGATGAACATGGGAGAAACAAGGATGTTCTCTACACTTTCTTGCAAAAGTGGAATGACCTGCATAACCTTAAGGGCACCCCACCTTAGTACCATGTGCTAGAAGCAAGTCTCTAACTTGGCCCACATGCTTATAAGTGGTGGATGTCTCAAGGAGGTGAATTCCATCCCTATGGAATTTGCTAAGTAGAAAACTATTTTCTTCAAAGAGTTGCTTCTTGAGAATGAGGGGACGAATTGAGATGAGTGAGATAGGATCAAATAGAAAGGTAGGCCATTATCGGTCTACATATCCCACTATACAGAGATCTACTCAAGCGTAAGGGGCTAGATGACTTTCAAGAAACTAGGCCATTATCGGTCTACATATCCCACTATACAGAGATCTACTGAAGCGTAAGGGGCTAGATGACTTTCAAGAAACTAGAGCGTTTATTAGGGGCTTAGAGAAAACCATTAAGAGAGAGGTAAGAAGAAATACACCAAACACTTTTGAGGAGGTGACGAAGAATGCTTAGATTTATGAGGATCATAACTATCCTCAGTATGCTCTTACGGAGATAGATCAACCCTTGAAACCACAAAGTATAAACAAGTTCAAGAAGAATGGCTCAATGGGGGAAAACAAAACCTTTCTTAAGAAACAAAAATGACAAGGGCCTAAGTTACCTATTGAGTAGTCTGAGATGGCCAAGAGGAAAAAATTGAAAGAACTTGGAGAAGCTTGTAGAAGGTATAAAAATGCGTTTCAAAGCGACGAAGTTTGGTCTAGCCAACCTGCACAAGACCAGCCCTTAAGCTTATGGAGACTCAAATAGACCTTATAAGCATGTGATAAGTGCAAAGAAACACACTATGTACTTTGAAGCATCAAGGAGAATGAGTCGATACAAAACAGATAGGTTCGCGGGTCGACTAGCTCAAAAAACTTACTATCTATGGAGGAGACAATGAACTTCAAATGCCCATAGCGACCAACATGATTGGAATTAGAAAATCTCCTTTTATGGGAGTGATACACATAGAGTTGAGTGTATAGAATGCACAAAAGTATAAGGAATAAGCAAAATATGCTATAGGAATGAATGAGACATTCACCGGTGGTACTTCCTATTTTTAAGGAATATGTAGAGATTGACCCCGAGACAGAAAAACTCAGATTTCTCCCAGTCTACCAAACCAAATGCTATGAAAATTTATAGGCATAAACTAAACACTAATATCATTCCAATGATCCATCTTCCAGTCAATTTGAAGTTCTACAGAGAGAGAGAGAGAGAGAGAGCAATAGCCTCTGCAAGATTACTGTTGGCAAAGAAGATGATGTAGAGAATTGAAGGAGCAAGACAATGATGGTCACAAGTGTACGTATATTGCTTTCATGTAATGTACAATTGATTTCAAGTCTTTATATAGACTCTAGGAGTGTTCCACGACTTCTACAAGTGCAGTTTGAATTCAAATGAAGGTGAGGATGATTGATGGAGGGAATCAATTCACTTTCCTACAATCTAAGAAAAGTGAAGATCTAGTTTGATCTACTTTTAGGTGATTGATTTCTTGATTGAATGCAACTTCAACCACCAAAAATTCGTGGGATTTGGGCTTTATCTTTCTACCTTTACATGTGTAAAGTTCAAGGCTTTTACAACGGTAAATGAACCATCAAAAATCTCTCAAAAAAATACAATAAATGAGCATAAGAAAAAGAACTCTCCAACAGATATTCTTTTGACGCGATAGCCTTTGATGTAGATCACATCCACCTCAAGCATAGTTTATGATTGATGTTCCAACAGCTCCCGCTCAAGCTAAAGTATGCTTGAGTCTTCATTCTTTGATAGGTTGAATATTTGCCATAGCTTTGAATCTACAAAGCTTTATTCCATCAAGTGCCTTTGTCATCATATCTGCTACTTGCTTTTCAATTGGAACAAAAGAAATGTCAATCTCCTTTGCCATGAGCTTCTCCCTGATGAAGTGGTAATGGACTTCTATGTGCTTGGTTCTCGCATGGAAAATAGGAGTTGCTGCTAGATGCATGGAACTTACATTATCTCCAAATATGTGAGGTTTGGAACTCACAAGTCCCAAATTTGTATACAATGCTTTTAACCATATTGCCTCTTGAGTTGCTATGGTCAAGCCTCTATACTCTGCTTTAGTTGAGGATAAAGCAAGTGTTAGTTGCTTCATGGAACTCCATGACACTAGCTTCAAATCTGCAAATGCTAAGTTACCAGATGTATGTTTTCTATCATCCTTAGCTCTTGCCCAATCTCCATCTAATAGATTTTGATATTCAAATTTGAAGAATAAGGATAGAATATAACTTCGTTGATTGTACCTTTGAGATACTTAAGTACTCTCTTAGCCGCATCCATGTGTGGTCTTCTCGATGAGTGCATGAACTGACTAAGCACTCCCACACTATATGAGATATCTGCCCTTGTAGGAGTAGCATATATCAAGCCACCTACCAAGCTTTGATACTCTTTAATGTGTTCAATTTTCTCACCTTCATAAAAACTTAGTTTATGATTCATCTCCAAAGGTGTACCTGCAGGTTTAGTGTTCTCCATTTTGAACTTGAGAAGAAGATCCTGAATGTATCTTCTTTGAGTCAAATACATTCCTTCATCTGTGTATATCACCCTGCATACCTAGGAAATATGTGAGCTCACCTAGGTCATTGATTTCGAACTACTCTTGCATGTGTCTCTTGATCCTTTGAATGCCATTTAGATCATCACCTTTCACAATAATATCATCTACATATACACATTTTTTAATCAATTCACTTTCGTACAATCTAGGAAAAGTGAAGATCTAGTTTGATCTACTTTTAAGTGATTGATTGCTTGATTGAATGCAACTTCAACCACCAGAAATTCGTGGGATTTGGGATTTCTCTTTCTACCTTTACATGTTTAAAACTCAAGGCTTTTACAACGGTAAATGAACCATCAAAAATCTCTCAAAAAAATACAATAAATGAGCATAAGAGAAATATTTCTCCAACGGATATTCTTTCGACACGATAGCCTTTGATGTAGATCAGATCCACCTCAAGCATAGTGTAAGCTTGATGTTCCAACAAAAATTGTGTTGTACGTGCCTATATCTTAGCTATGTATAGTGGAAATATCCACTTAGGAATGGGGGAAGAAAAGAACCGATGAAAAAAGAGTAGTACAGATCTTGATAATGGCAAAAGGGCGCTCCAGCTCTTGTAGATATTGTATTCATGGTAGCGCTAGGTGCAAGGAAGTGGAAGTGATGCACAAGAACATTGAGCACACATGTTTCTTGACACATTCATTGTGGTCACCTTAGTTTGGACCACGCAAGCTATTTAAACTTCATGGTAGTGTATATGAGACAAGGATGCCAGTTAGGATAGATGACTCTACTACTCATAACTTTATAAACTATGCCTTTGTCAAGATGCTTAAGATTCCCCAACAACCTAGTGTACATGAATTCATAGCATCTATGATGCAAGAAGAAGAAGAGAGGATATTGGATACTATGGTGTCCAATTTGGAAGTCAAGGTACAGGATTACATTGAATATGTCGACTTCCAAATTATGAATATGGAGAGGACATACGTTGTTTAGGAAGAGAGTGGCTATGGAGTTTGGGAGACACACTTGAACATAGTTACCAAAATAGCACTATTGAGTTTCTAAATAATGGAAGTAAATTTTTTATATAGGGAGAGAGAGAGATGTACCTCGTCCACCTCTCATTTTATCTTTGGATTTGTATATTGTTTTTCAATTTTAGCATGTATAGGAGATATTCTTGTTGTATAGTCAAGATTTTGCACATTTCATAAACACTTCATATAGTTTATTTTTTCATGCTATAAATGTAACTATGGACAAGACATTTTACTATTATTTCTTGTAAGAGTATTGTTGAGCCCATAAAAGTCATGTTGGTCAAAGTCAACTGCAATCAAAGTCAAAAGATCAAAGTCAAATGGTCAAAGTCAAATGGTCAAAGTCAACAAGGTCAAGGTCAAAGTCAACAGGTGTAAAGTCAAAGTGCTAAAATGCAGGTGTCAAAGTGCACAGGTAGTGCACAATTAATTGTCCACAAAGGGTAAATTGGAGAAAGTGAGTTGCAGGTTGCAGAGGTATTTTCTCTAATTTCCCTAAGGTTCAAAGTCTGTTTTAAAGTGTTTTGGAAGGTTCAGGTGAACCCCCCTTACGTGCAAAAGTGAAGACTTAAAAGGAAATGTGAAGGTATGTGAAGCGGCAGCGTACGCACAGGTGAAAGTATGGCCCCCCATTAAAATTTTGGGTTTTAGTCTAAAGTCACTACAAGACAAAACAGTGAGTCGGCTGCCACTTGGGAAGACAATCTTGGGACATCAAAGTGAGCACCAAGATACCATTGCAGTTAGGAGCGTACGTGATCGACACACTCAAATCAAGGCAAGGTCTATTCTTGGACCAATCTTAGAGTAAGCAAGAGAAGCATAGTCTAAGGGAAGCAAGAGAGAGAAGTGCAAGAGTCACCAGTGTGCGATGCAGAGAAGTGGAAGTGCAAGGTGCATGGAGAGTGACTAAGGATTTGTGCAGAGAGTGCTAAGCTATACTTCCCCAAGGATCTCAAGGTCTCATTGCACTGTGCACGTGCCGACAGAAGGTATTCACTCCTCCCCCTTTGTGGAAGCTTGGTGCAAGGTGTGCACAAGGATAAGCTTGAAGCAGGAGGAGGTCTGGTGCAGAGGAGGCCGGTGGCAAGAAGACTTTGGGATATTGGGTATTTTGTAATTGAGCACTCTGTGTGATTGTGCACAGAAGTATTGGCTTGTATTTTGCTTCAAACATTGTCATTGTCTTACTGTAATCAATCGACAAAAGCTTCCAAGGTGTATTTCCTCTTCTAGTCTTTTCATTTTCTCCTACAAATCCTCAAACTCCTTCTTGTCTAAGAATCCCCCAACAAAATTTGGCACGCACGGTGGGACTTCCAAGGAGATTTGAGCTTAGGAGAAACCAAGTGCAAAGCATAGAAGAGATCAAGTGTCGACAGAACCACAGTGCTACTTCATCAAACAAAAGGTAAATATTCTTATCAAGTGTCTCATATTCAGTGGGCTATGAGCTGCTCATGACCGCAGCCTGGTCCCAAGTATTGAGGGTCACCTGCAAGCAGACAAGAAGGAAGGTTGTTAGAAGGTCCCCCATTCCACTATCTTCAACATCATCAGTCAAGAGCATGGCGGGTCAGGTAGACTTGGAAACTTTACTCTCTACATTAAATATAAAGTTTCTTTCTTTCAAAGGCCTAGCTCAGGAGGATCCGGATGAACACATTCGAAGGTTCTTGGCACTATGTAAGACTAGAGGCCTAATGGGTAGGGAGGATGCCTTTTTGATTCTCTTCCCTGCCACATTAGAGGGATTAGCTGATAAGTGGTTCAGCCAGTTTGCTGAAAACCATTTTACCACTTGGGATGTGATGAAAGATGCTTTTAAAAATCAGTTCCAGCATGGCAACACTGCGGAGATTATCATAGAAGAGCTAGAAAATTTAAGATTAGGTCTAGGAGAAAAGTTCCCAGAGTTTGTGACTCAGGCCAAAGCACTAATGGCTAAATTGCCAGATCCACCAAACAATTTTTTTGTTAAGAAATGGTTGGCTTAGCCCCTACTAGTGGCCACCCAATGCAAAATAAAGGAATTAGTGCTACCTACAGCCTCCATAGAGGAGTTCATCAGCACAGCCACACGCTTCGAACAGATAAGGTACCAGTATGGAGCAACTTATTCCCAACCAACATATGGTACAGAAATGGAGGATCCAGTGATACAGCTAAGGAAAGAGCTGGAGGGCTTAAAAAGAAATAAGCCCTACAAAGAGGAGGAGAATGCTGTTGCTCAGTTGAGAAGCAAGATTGAAGCACTAAAGCTCCAAAAGGAGGAGGAGGCCCAGGCAGAGGAATTGGCTCAGCTTCGACAGGAGTTGCAGGAGCTCAAAGGAGGTGGCATCAAGAGTGGACTTTGGTGCTCCATGTGCAACAAGCAAGGTCACATAGTAAGTGAATGTCCTCTGTTAAGTGTGACTTGTCAATTATGCAGGAAAGTTGGCCATGAGGCCCATGAATGCCAATCAAGAGGAATGCCTGCAATGACATACTCGACACAAGGAGGACCCCCAACACCAGCAAATGTGATGGCTGCTGTACCAAATCAAGGTAACAACTATAATCCTAGACAGAGGAATAACTTTGGAAATGGGCCTAGGAGGCCAATCCTCTGTTTCAGATGTGGAGAATGCGGGCACTATCAAAGTAGGTGCACCCTACCAGAAAATGCCCCTCCTTGCAGGAACTACCCTGATGCAAGAGACCATTATACAAATTGTTGTCCTAAGAATCAAGCCTCTTCATCCGGGCCTCATATTCAAATGATTTCGGTGCACAAAGAAGAAGTGTCTGATCTGGTCAATGAGCCATCACCATCTACCAGGGTGGTGCAATTAGAAGAAATAGAATCTTTGACTGTGCAGACAAGAAGCAAGGGGAAGGCTCAAGTAGACATAGAACAAGGGTCAAAGATTAAGGAATGGAATCAAAACAGAGAACCATCTGAAGATAAAGTCACCATAGGTGCAGGTACAAGTCAAAAAGGAGATCTCATATGCACCAGTGATGCCATTGGGCATGCCTTCAATAGGGCTCATGAGGAGTTTGAAAAGTCAACTGGAGCCCATGCTCTCAAGGAATCAGAGGCTTCAAAACTACTCAAGTCCATGAAAAAGGAGGTTAGTATTTTTTATTTAATAAAGATGGATGGGAAATTCAGGTCAGAGTTATTGCAGATAATTGATGAAGCTTCCACTACAAGTTTGGTGGCAAAGATTGCTGTTTTACATAAAGGAAAAATTGTAGGGGAAGCACCTCTTACAGATTATAAAAGTCCTCGGCTGACAGTATCTATCAAGGGTCATGAATTTCAAGGAGTTATTGTGGATGGTGGTTCTGGCATTAACTTGATGCCTGAACATACCATGGAAAAGATTGGACTCCACCCTTCAAGGCCTGCAAATTTCACTGTTACTTTGGCATATCAGAGCAAAGTAAGGCCCTTGGGAGTGATCCCAAAAGTTCCACTTGAAGTACAAGGTAATCTATTCATTTTGGATTTTGTGGTTTTAAGATTGCCCCAGGTTGAAGGAGGATTTCCCCTCTTAATTGGACGACCATGGCTGAGGCATGCAAGTGTCATTCATGATTGGGGCAAGGACACTATGTGGGTACAAAAGAAAGGGCAAGAGCTGACACAGATTCATTTAGAAGAGGGCCCAGATAATCAAGGAAACACTAGCATGATGCAAACAGTTGGCATATGCATGGAAACAGAATCGGAGGATCAACCCCAAATAGATTTCGAGGAAGAAGAGGATATTCTAAATTGGCTCCAAGCAGGCAACTCTTCCTCTTCTTTTGGAATTTTTCTTAATAATTCTTGCACGGCTGAAGGTTATGATAAAGATAAGGAAAAAGTTCAGGTTGATGGATTGGGAGAGCCCATCACAGACCATAGAAGGGGCAGGAAGACAACCCTCAAATACAACTTGGAGAAGGATATGACAACCACAGATAAAGAGGTTACTAAAGCTAAAGGCAAGGTAAAAAATGAAAGTGAAGAATGTTCTTTCCCAATTCAAGAACTCGCTGCAGGATGGATGCAGGACAAGGAGGAGCACATTGAAGTCCAAAATACACCTGCTTATGAAGCAATGCATGAAAAGCTAGTAGAAGAAGACAAGGAAGAAGATGAGCACGAAGATAATATGGTAGAGAGAAATCCTGTCCAAGAAATACAATTAGGCACTCAAGACAATAATCGGCCAGTTTTGGTGGCCACTTGGTTGTGGAACCACCCAGGGCTCCTTGAAAAGGTAAAATCATTCTTGACCCATTACACAGATGCTTTTGCCTGGCATTATAAAGACTTAGAAGGAGTGCCTGCAACTTATGGAGAGCACAGAATCCCTCTGGTTGATGGAGCCAAACCCATAAGAGGGAAGAGTTATAGACTTAATCCAAAATATGCTGAAGCTGTTTATGTGGAAATACAGAAGATGGAGGATGGAGGAATCATCATTCCTGTAGAACACTCAGAGTGGCTCTCACCTATGGTTATAGTACCAAAGAAGAATACTAATAAAATCAGAATTTGTGTTGACTTTAGAGCACTCAACAAGGTGACCATTCTAGATGGGTTCCCAGTGCCTTTTGCAGAGTAGGTCATTGAAGAAGTGGCTGGGCATGCGTTATATAGCTTTATGGATGGATTTAGTGGCTATAATCAAATATCAATACACCCAAAGGATCGTGAAAAGACTGCTTTTATCACACCTTGGGGAACATATGTGTATGTAAAAATGTCATTTCGGCTCAGAAATGCTCCAGCCACCTTTAACAGAACGGTCAATCTCATTTTTGGCCCCCTATTGCTGGAATCACTTAGAATCTTCATGGATGACTTCTCTTCATTTTCAGGTTCTCACAAAGAAACTCCTCTAGATTGTTTGGACCATCACTTGAGGCAGTTGCAGAATGTTTTCAAAAGATGCAGGGAGACTAAGCTAAAGCTCAATCCAAACAAATGTCATTTCCTTGTGACAGAAGGAACTCTCTTAGGACATGTGGTGTCGGCTAAAGGTATGGCCCCAGATCCTGACAAAATCATTTCTATATTAAAGTTGCCTAAACCTAAATCCCCTAAAGAGATTCAGAGTTTCTTGGGGCATACTGGATACCATAGAAGATTTATAAAAATGTATGCAGAGATAGCCAGACCATTGGCTAGACTTACAAGTAAGGAAGTACCTTTTAAATGGGAAGAAGAGGAGGAAAAAGCATATCAAACATTACGGTCAAGGTTAGTGTCTGCTCCTATTTTGATGACACCTGAGTGGTCAGAAATCTTTCATATACATGTAGATGCCAGTGCCTATGCAGTGGGGGCAGTTTTGACCCAACCCAGTGAAGAATTTAAAATGGATAGACCAATTCAATATGCCAGTAGAATTTTGACCAAGGCTGAAAGGAATTATAGTACTACAGAAAGGAAAGCCCTAGCAATGGTCTTTGCTGTCCAAAAATTCCGTCATTACTTACTGGGAGTAAAATTTATTATTATAACAGATCACCAACCATTAAAATACTTACTCAACAAACCACAAGCCACTGGTAGAATATGGAGGTGGTTATTGTTGTTCCAAGAGTTTGATTTTTCTGTAGTCCATAGACCAGGTAAAGAAAATGTTATGGCGGATCACCTATCCAGAATCAATATGATAAATTCAAACTAGTGGAATCAATGATGATTTTCCTCATGCTCATTTGTTTGCTGTACAAGCTCAAGGGTGGTATTATGATATCAAAAATTTCATTAAAACTGGGTTGTATCCAGAGAAGGCTAGTGCTGTGCACAAGAAGAGACTGCTAATCAAGAGTAGACCATATACCTTCATTGAAGATAAATTGTATAGACAGGGCAAGGATGACAGGTTTAGGAAGTGTTTGGAAGAAGAAGAAGTGAGGGAAATCCTTCACTCTGCACATGAAGGAACAGGTGGTGGGCACCTTCCAAGGCATATTATGAGTCAGAGGATACTCGATGCTGGTCTATGGTGGCCTACACTATTCAAGGATGCATATGAATGGGGAAAGGCATGCGACGTTTGCCAGAGGTGTGGACCTAAGCCAACAAAGCAGAGGCATAACCCCTTGATTGTTTCCACTTCCTGGCAACCATTTGAGAAGTGGGGGCTAGATTTTGTAGGGCCCATCTACCCTCCCGCAATTCCAAAAAGAGAAAAATATCTCTTGATAGCTACAGATTATGCGACAAAGTGGGCTGAAGCTATTGCCTCCCCTGACTGCACTGCCCAAACTGTTGCTGCTTTCATTTATAGTAGCATCATTTGCAAGTTTGGATGCCCACTTGAAATTTGTACAGATCAAGGTACCCATTTTTTCAATAAGGTCCGGGTAGGAAATTTTCAGTAGGTATAGAATTCTACAAAGGACCTCAAGTGCTTACTATCCAAGAGCCAATGGACAGGCTGAATCGACAAATAAGGTTTTAATCTCAATGTTAAGAAAGGAGTGTATGTTACAACCCACTTCCTGGGGCATTGCTTATCAAGGTACCCTATGGGCATACAGGTTAGCCTACAAAGAGGCCACAGGATATTCTCCATTCCAACTAGTTTATGGCATATTGCCCATTGAGCCCTTTGAATTTTTACATGGATCACCTAAGATAGCATTCATGCAGGGCAAGAAGGATTGTGATGTCTCTCAGAGGCTCGGAGCACTACATAAAGTGGAGGAGATTCGTCTACTAGCAACAAAACAATTGATAGAGACTCAGATGAAGAGGAAGGAGGCACATGATCGACATCTGTGGAACAACAACATTGAAGCAGGCATGTTAGTTCTTCTCCATAGACCTCATCTTCATACACAACTGAGAGGAAAATGGCTTCCATATTGGGAAGGACCTTACAGAGTCAAAACAATGCTAAATTGGGGTGCTGTGGAGTTAGAGACGCTGAAAGGAGAGGCCTTGCCACTGGTCAACATATCCAGGGTCAAGGCCTATCATCAACACACTTGAAGAAGTATGGATCACCTGGAACTGTAAAATTTGTCCAGGTTGTACATAGCTTTCTCATCTCATTTTGCTCAGTTTTAGTAGTTTTCTTTAGCAATTTCATTCTTGTTCCTGGTGTGTTTAGCAAACCTAGAAGGCATTTCATAACCTCTGCAAACGAAAAACTTTTGGGTATTTTTTGGAAATTTTTCTAGCAATTTTAGCATTTTTCTAGCATTTTTTATCCCTTTCCGATGTCATTTTCTTGACAAATAGGAGGAATAAAAGGAGGCTCTCTGTGGTTTGATGAAAGAAATGGGGCCTAGCCTTGTAGATTATTTCATGAGAATTTTTACAGAATTTTTTGGCAATTTTTGGCATTTTTTTTATTTTTCCTTCCTTTTTTCTATTTTTTGGGTTATTTTCCACTAAAAAAAACCCCCCAGGAATTTCGGGTTGAGGCATTAAAAGAAAAAACAAAAAAAAAAACAACCCCCCCATTATTATTTTTTAATTTATTTTATTATTTTTATTTTTTCCTTTTTTTTTAAATTTCTTTTCTTTATTTTTTAATTATTATTATTTTCTTTTTATTTTTTATTTGGGCGTTCGAAAAAAAAAAGAAGACAAAATATTTTTTTTACTTTTTATTTTATTTTTTAAAATATACAATTTATCTTATTTTTATTTTTTTTATTTTTTATGGCTCAAAGCTTTTGGCTCTGGATCGTGCCTCGGTTGGCCGTTTTTTACAAACATGGAGTCATTTTCATGTTTTTTGGCACCTCTGGACTCAGTTTTTGACCTTATTTTTCCAACTTAACACATTTTCTATGAGTTTTGGTTAAACCCTCAAGTTTTGAGCACATTTATCACATGTTTTTATTTCTCTACATTGTCCACATGGTATATTCTCACCTCATCTTACATTTGGTTTTTCTATTTCCCATATGTACCCTCTGTGGCCCTCTAGTTTCATCATTTTAACCCCCTCCAGACCCCTGATTTGTATTCCCAATCCCTCCCTTTATACAATCTGCCCACCCACATCATCACCCCTCCCTGCCCCATCCATCTCCGCACCCTCAGCCCTCCCTTCCCATTCCTTTCTACCCTCCCATTGCCATCCTTCTTGATTTTCCATAAAAACATCCCACTCCTGGTTCTTTTCTGGTGCTTGTTCTGGTGGAATTGGTTGCTGCTCAGATGTCCTCTTCCAGTTTTGTAGCTCCATTATCATGGTGTCCTATATGCTCACCATTTTGGCTATAGCTCTCCGGGACGGAGAGCACATTAGGTGGTGGGCAACTGTTGAGCCCATAAAAGTCATGTCGGTCAAAGTAAACTATAGTCAAAGTCAAAAGATCAAAGTCAAATGGTCAAAGTCAACTAGTCAAAGTCAACAAGGTCAAGGTCAAAGTCAACAGGTGCAAAGTCAAAGTGCTAAAATGCAGGTGTCAAAGTGCACAGGTAGTGCACAATTAATTGTCCACAAAGGGTAAATTGGAGAAAGTGAGTTGCAGGTTGCAGAGGTATTTTCTCTAATTTCCCTAAGGTTCAAAGTGTGTTTTAAAGTGTTTTGGAAGGTTCAGGTGAACCCCCCTTAGTTGCAAAAGTGAAGACTTAAAAGGAAATGTGAAGGTATGTGAAGCGGCAACGTATGCACAAGTGAAAGTATGGCCCCCCCATTAAAATTTTGGGTTTTAGTCTAAAGTCACTACAGGACAAAACAGTGAGTCGTTGGTTGCCACTTGGGAAGAAAATCTTGGGACATCAAAGTGAGCACCAAGATACCATTGTAGTTAGGAGCGTACGTGATCGACACACTCAAATCAAGGCAAGGTCTATTCTTGGACCAATCTTAGAGTAAGCAAGAGAAGCATAGTCTAAGGGAAGCAAGAGAGAGAAGTGCAAGAGTCACCAGTGTGCGACGCAGAGAAGTGGAAGTGCAAGGTGCATGGAGAGTGACTAAGGATTTGTGCAGAGAGTGCTAAGCTATACTTCCCCAAGGATCTCAAGGTCTCATTGTAGTGTGCGCGTGCCGACCGAAGGTATTCACTCCTCCCCCTTTGTGGAAGCTTGGTGCAAGGTGTGCACAAGGATAAGCTTGAAGAAGGAGGAGGTCTGGTGCAGAGGAGGCCGGTGGCAAGAAGACTTTGGGATATTGGGTATTTTGTAATTGAGCACTCTGTGTGATTGTGCACATAAGTATTGGCTTGTATTTTGCTTCAAACATTATAATTGTCTTACTGTAATCAATCGACAAAAGCTTCCAAGGTGTATTTCCTCTTCTGGTCTTTTCATTTTCTCCTACAAATCCTCAAACTCCTTCTTGTCTAAGAATCCCCCAACAAGTATGTTGTTAAACACTTTAAAGATGTCATGTTTTAATCTAGACATGTTCTCCACACTTACTTACCTAGAGGGCTACCAGCTAAGAGAGGGGACATTGACCATGCTATTGAGGTGGTTACTAACACCAGCCCTATTTGTAAGCCACCTTATAGGTTTAGTGTCTCTCAACATGAGGAGATAAAGAGGAAATTATAGTATTATTTAGATAAAGGCTCCATTAGATCTAGTGGCGCACCTTGGGCATCGCCAATGCTCTTTTTTAAGAAGGAGTGCTTAATGAGATTATCCATAGACTATAGGGCACTAAACAAGGTAACTATGAAAAAAAGGTTTCCAATGCCTAGGTTGGAAGACCTATTTTATGAGTCACATCAAGCTGGGTATTTTTCCAAGATTGACCTTACACCGAGATATCATTAGATTAGGATTACGAAAGAGGATGTCGTTAAAATTGCCTTTCTGACTAGATATGGGCACTACAAGTTCTTGGTGATGCCTTTTTGTCGCACCAATGCTCCTATCACTTTCATGAAGCTCGTGAACAATGTATTGCAACCTCATCTAAGGCAGTACGGAGTAGATTTTTGGATGATATTCTAATGTATAATAGATCAAAACACGAACACTTGGAACACTTGTGAAATTTTTTCCAAGTCTTGAGGGAAACTTCACTCTTTGCCAAGGAGATGAAGTGTGAATTTTTCAAAATAAAGGTTAGAGATCTTGGGCATATAGTCTCCCAACACGGAATCTAGATGGATCCTGAAAAGTATGGGCTATTATAGAATGAACACATCCTAGGAGCCTAGAAGAGCTATAGATCTTCAGAGGTTTATCATGATTCTATCAAAGGGAAAAGCCTAAAGGGAAAGAGAGAGCCTTTTATTGGGGAGGAGAACAAAAGCAAAGTATGGAGAAATTGAAGGTAGCAATTGCGAGAGCTTCCATTTTGCACATGGCAGATCCTGATAAACCCTTTGTGGTTGCTATTAACATGAGTGATTTCACTATAAAAGAGGTTTTCGCTGATGATGGTTGACTAGTAGCATTTGAGAGTAAGAAAATAGAAACTGATCAAGATATTTACTCCATCTATGAGAAGGCGTTGTATGAAATTATCCACGCTTTGAAGAACTCATGTCATAACTTAAATGGTGCCAAAGTTATGATAGTGTTTCATCAAGAGAGTATTACATGGCTCTCTAATCAAACAAACCTTAAAGATCATAAGTCTCGATGGTTAGAGACCCTTCAGGAGTTTGGTTATGCGCTTAGGTATAGTTCCTAAATATCAATAATAGCTTCCAATATTGATATGCCCTTGATGAGTCCTTTTTGGTCCTCATTAAGCCACTTCTTCAAGTGCTAAGAAATTCTGTTGGCAATTACTTTTGCAAGGATCTTGTACCTTATTTGAAGCATCGTGATCGAGCACTAGTTTTCAATTCTATTCTTGTTATATTTGTTATGGATGATCTTGATGACACCATTGTTTAGGCATTTGGAAACTGCACCAAAAGCCACTGCCTCTTGCCAAACCAAGCGTAGCGGAGTTTCCACGAGATGTTTGTGAGGCGGGAAAGATTCGGGTTTTTCCCATTGGGGAGCTCATGGATAACTTGAACAATATTAGTCTGAAATGGGCATGTCAAGGAGAGACTTCAAATTATGTTGTATTTTCTAGGGAGAGACTATGGAGATGTTCGCCATCCAATCCCGCCTATGGGAGAAAGGGATTTCAAAACCCCTAGGAGTTAAGGGGTCAACAATAACAGCATTTTTTTCTTCTTTGATTTTGCATTTGAGCCCATTAGTGCATATCAAGAAGGGAATCTTGTCTCCTTTTCAGTTCCTGTTGAGGATGCCACACATCTCTTAAGTTGGTTTGTCGGCCTTACCTGCCCACCAATCTTGAAAGTATACTTTTAGGTTTTTTCATGGACAAGAAAACCATCTTAAACCTCAGATTCCATGTGATTTTTGTATATCTCATGTTGGGCTAATATTTTGGAGAAAATAATGTTACCATTGCATTTGGAATGTGCCAAAACCCCAAGATCGACTTTCTATTTACTGAATTCTGACGCTCGGAGGTCTTGTTTCCAACTGATGATGTCATTGATGATATGATCAAATCGTAACCGCCCTTGAAAACATATAAAATGAGGGGTTGAGCACATTCATAATCACTCTTGTGGATACCGGTCTTGGGAGCTCAAGGGGTCATGACCGCCAAGTAAGTACTCTCCAAGTTCCAGTTCCAGTTCTAGTCTTGTCTCTTGTTCAAGTCCTGTCTAGTCTAGTTCTTGGACATCTTGTCTTGTCCTCTTGTAATCTCGTAGTACGAGATCTTGTCGAGTTCTTTCTAGTATCTAGTTCATTTCCCAAAAGGGAGTTCTTGTAATCCAGATATCTTGTTCCATACCTACGATTCCAAGTTGTGGGATCTCTTGTATCATCTCTAGTCCAGTTTCTCCATATCTATCGGTCTCGAGTTGTGGGATGTACTGTATCAATTACGTATTCTTGTATCATTTTCCCTTTTTGGGTGTTCTTGTAATCAGAAGTGTATTGCTGAAATCCTGTCTGGTGTAGTCAGAGAGCACAATCTAGTGCTCGCCTGATATTTTGGCAAGAATATCCACATCAAGACCGTGCCAAGCATGATGGACTCCATATCCATACTCAGAAATATCGAGTCTACTCTAAGATGATACATATAAAAAACTTCGAGACTTTGAACGGAGGTTACAACAAGGTGATCGCTCTGTTGGAGAATTTGCATTAGACTTCAAAATTGTATTTCAAGGATCCGCATATCAAGAAGAATATCTAGATAATCAATTTCAAAGTGGTCTCAGAGATGAAATAAAGGTTTCTTTATCCTCTACATCTCAGTTAAAAACTTTAGATGAAGCTATCAATCAAGCAATTCAGTGTGAGAATCAGTTGCTAAAAGAAATCCAAGTCCAAGAGTTAGAAATCGTGAATAATAAAGACACTATTCCTCAAGAATCTGAATCAAGAATCTTTGAAGCCCTAGAAGTCATTTCAAATGATATGGAGTATACATATTATAAAGATATCAAGAAAGTAAACCATAACGGTGAGTTCGTATTCAATCAAGGAGGTGTGCTTTCTCAACACTCTTCATCAAAGATCTTGGAAAAACCACAACATTCCACTATAAGCTCAAAGGATCTATTGCATAAAGAACCCAAGGAAGATCAAGAGACACCCTGTCCTTCTCCATCTATCAAGATTCAGGATCATGAAGAATTCGAGATCGTGCATGTATTCGATTCAAGGATCTCTCGAGGAATATTGGAATGCCTTATTCGTTGGAAAACATATGACATCAGTGATCATACTTGGGAGCTTATAGAAAATCTTCATAGAGCAGAATTCAAGGTTCGTGAATTCCATAAGAAGAATCCAATGAACCCCAAGCTAGAATACATGGCTGCTCCTCGTGGAACTCATTGCTTGAGGGGGAGGTGATGTCATGGACAAGAAAACCATCTTAAACCTTAGATTCCATGTGACTTTCATATATCTCATGTTGGGTTAATATTTTGGAGAAGCTAATGTTAGCATTGCATTCTGAATGTGCCAAAAGCCCAAGATCGACTACCTATTTACTGCATTCTGACCCCCGAAGGTCTTGTTTCCAACTGATGATATCATCAATGACATCATCAAATCGTAAGGGCCCTTGAAAACCTATAAAAGGAGATGTTGACCACATTCATAATCAGTCCTGTGGATACCAATCTTGGGAGCTCAAGGGGTCGTGACCACCAAGTAAGTACTCTCCAAGTTCGATCCAGTTCTATTCTTGTCTCTTGTTCCAGTCCTATCTAGTCTAGTTCTTGGACATTGTATCATGGCATCTTTCTCTCTCTCTCTCTCTCACTCTCTCTCTCTCTCTCACACACACACAGCCCCTACGTGCCCCGCCATCTCTCTCTCTCTCTCTCTCTCTCTCTCTCTCTCTCTCTCTCTCTCTCTCTCTCTCTCTCTCTCTCTCTCTCTCTCTCTCTCTCTCTCCCCCCCTCCCTCCCTCTCTCTCTCCCCGTAGCTCTCGCCACCCCCTCATACTTCCCTCCCCCCTAGCAGCCCCCACAACCACCCCCCGCGCACCCCTCATATTTCGCCCCACAGCCCACCCCCCGCCACCCCCTCATATTTCTGCCCTAAGCCCCTAAAGCCCACCCCCCACCATGCCCTCATATTTTCCCCCTCATCCCCCACAGCCCACCCCATGCCACCCCCTCATATTTCCCCCCTAAACCTCCACAACCACCCCCCCTACACCACCCCCTCATATTTCCCCCCTTAGCCCCCACAACCCACCCACTTGCCACCCCCTCATATTTCCCCCCTCAGCCCCCACAGCCACCCCCTCTAGCCCCCATACTTCCCCCCGCAACCCCCACAACCTTTGGAAAAAGCTCATTTATACAAATATCTATGGATGCCACTTGCAAAGGAAATCATGTGAGGAGAAAGATGCATTGATGAAGTGCAAGAATGAGCTAGAAATTATGTTAGATGCTATACAAGGGGGGGGGGGGGTTTGATGAACATCCAACGCGGAACATCTTGTGGAAGATAGGGGCAAAACACCACAAAGCTAGAGGCTTAATATTTGCCTCTACTGCAGTCCTCACATGTAGTGAGTTGCGTAGATCTCTCTCTCAAACTCCACCCACACTCCACTCCACCCCCCTCAAACTCCACCCACACCCAACCCCACCCTCTCCCAACTCCACCCACCCTCAACTCCACCCTCCATTCCAACCTCCCACGCCTCCCACCACTCCCGACACCACCCACACCACTCACTACCTTCCACCACTCAATATGTAAGATAGGCAAAAGATGCTGCTGGAGCTTCCGTGACATCAGCAGAAGATTTCTTTCATGGTTAGATGATCAAAAGCTACTACAAGAGTTATGTAAGTTATGAGTTTTGAGGGGCATTACAATATCATAGGCGGCTTATAATGAGATCTCAGCTTTCATTCAAAAGTGACAGTAAAAGATTAAGTGGTAAAAGTGTAAGTGGATAAAGGACTGTTGCCGCCAACATTCGTGGCGACTACGTATTTTGAGGATCTAATTCAAAACGGAGGCTAGTACCATATTTGACCTACCCCTCCAATTTTGGGCAATCAATCAACACATATTCAATGAACGTGATAAATTGGCAAGGCCCTCTTGGCCTGTTCGAGCCTATAAAAGCAATGGACTAGTACTCATTGGATATATATATATATATATATATATTCATACATACATACATGCATCCTCTTTTTGCACTCTGAGGCTACAAGCCTACTGTAGGAAGCCACTCTGTGGTGAGGATACAGAGCGTGGACTTCCCAGTGGAGGGCTAATAGCACTATAGTGTGAATAGAGTGGCTTGGTTTTGTCATTCAGTGTGAGTGAGTGGTATTTTCATGCTCTTTCCCTTAGAGCAAGTCTTTAGACCTTTGTACTGATTAGTGCTAGTCTGCATTTAGTTGTGATCATTGTATGTACTGGATGGATCTCTTGTACAGATTCTGATTAGTCCTGGAATGGCACGTTAACCTAGAGTATCAACTTTTAGGGCATTTCTCTTGCTTGTATTGTAATCCCCTGTTCGAACTAAGGAGTCAATTCCTCCTTTACTATTGTCATTGCCATTTAACTTTCTTTCTAACGGCCTGCAACACCGTGTGTCTATTGAGATTGTGCTTGCTCACAAGAATGCCACAGGGTATATTTCCCTAAGGAGAACCTCCGTTGAGTAGGTGAAGTACTAGAAGTTCATATTTTGTGCATTTGTTAAACATAAGCACCCGAGTACCTCCTGTACAGTTTGGCACGCCCGGTGGGACACTTGCATTTCTGTGAGAGGCCCTAAGCATAGTAAATAGTCGTTTTCTTCATTATTTGTGCCCTATTGCATCTTGCAAGTAGGTGTATGACGCATACGTGAGCAGATAAGGAGCCTCTTCGTGTATGCAGGAGCCTTAAAAAATCAGCTTTACCTTTGAATAGTGAACCAACATCCCCTCTACCCCCTTTGAGTTTATGTGTTGATTTGGGTGCGATTCCACTATCAAAAGAGAAGCATAGGAGAACATTAGACTTCTCCTCAGATATGTCAGAGGAAACACTAGTGCCAATGGAGGATATCTCTCATTTACTCTGCAGACTCAATATCAAGTTTCCTACCTTTAAGGGACAAGCTTATGAGGATGCTCATGATCATGTGAGGAGATTTATCTCCCTATGCCCTGGACGAGGTTTGCAGATTAGAGAGGATGCAATGCTGGTAATCTTCCCATCCACATTGGAAGGCCTTGCTGACAAATGGTACAATCCATATGTAGATGGCCATTTTGCTACATGGGAGGCTCTAAAGACAGCGTTCTCACAGACATTTCGACCAAGTGACTCCTCAGAAAGAGCTCTAGATAGCCTAGAGAACCTAAGGCTAAGATCAGCTGAATCCTTTCATGAACTTCACATTAGGATGAAAGCACTTTGTTGCACGTCTGCCACATGCTCCAAGTGAATTCTTGGTTAAAAAATGGATAGAAAAATCTCTACCCAGGTCATCTCACCAGAAGCTACGTGAGTCTCTTAGATTGGATGCAACCCTTAATGATTTTGTTACAGCGGCATCACACATTGAAGAATCTAGGCAACATTTTGAAGGGGAAATACAACCAAATTATGCAGCAGAACTAGACCCTATTGGGCAACTGAGGAAAGAACTGGAGGCATTGAGAATGTAACAAAATCACCAAGAAGAGAAGGTCTTGCCAGCGCCGCCTCGCACTGATGATGAAGTAGCCCAACTTCACCGTGAGTTAGAAGATTTGCAGACCACTCAGGATATAAGAAGGCAGAGAGACTGTTACTACCTCAAGGGTACACAGCAACGAGGTAATCCTCAAGCTCTGGATTCATATTATGCTAGTACTTCAAATGCACCTAATAGAGAGGATAATTGTACAATGAAGCCTAGATATAATAGGTCATTGATGTGTTATCGTTGTGGTGAGTATGGCCATATGCAAAATAGGTGTTCCCTTCCAGAAGATGCACCTCCTTGTCAGCATTGTCCAGAGGCCAAGGATCACTATACCAAAGATTGCCCATGAAGCCGCCCTGCTCCAATTCACATGATTGTAGTCTCCCCACAAGTAGAAGGTATGACCACTGAGTCTTATGCTGTTTCATCTTCTTCAATGCCCATGATGACTAGAGCCTTACAAGCGGTAGCAACCCCTAGAGAGGAACAAGAAGGACTCCAGGATAAAAAGGAGGAAAAGAAGGTTGGGTGGAAGGACCAAGCAGATATTGAAGGAGTTTATGAAAGGATGGCTACTTCACTAAGGGACCAACCAACAAGTCTGCAAGAACACACACATGAAGTAAACATTAAGCAGATATTGAAAGGTATCCATCACAAGGTTATTCTGCACGAACTCATAAAGATGGATTAAAAAATAAGGAGTGACTCATTAAAGATTATACACTCTGCTCACTTGATTCAACCACCTAGTATAGACGGTTTCGTGGTTGATTTCCCCCTGCACCCTTGGATGACTACCAAAGCTCAAGGTTATCTATTTGTATAAAGGAATAAGCTCTCACAGGTGTGATCATAGATGGAGGCTCTGGAATCAATTTGATGCCAGATTTCACAATGAAGAAACTGCATTTGAACCCCACCAAGATGGGACCATTCACAGTTACCTTAGCAAATCAACATCGGGTTGCACCACTTGGCATTATAAAAAAGGTACTAATGATAGTACAAGGTTTTCACTTTGTTCTAGATTTTGTTTTTATTGCACTTCCACAGGAGACTTCTTACCCTTTAATCCTGGGGAGGCCTTGGCTAAGACGAGCAAAAGCTTTGCAAGATTGGGGAAAAAACAAACTGTGGATTTCAACAAACACCAATAGCCAATTGCAATTACAATTGGAAGAAGGATTTGGACTCAGAGAAAGCTACTGGGTATACTGTGGACACTCAGGTAATGCCCTCTTTACCCCAAGAAGAAGATACATTATTGAATTGGAAGATGGAAAGTACAGAGTGTTGCATGGTGGAAGTCAATGAAATAGAAGAAGAACTTGCAGATGAAGAAGTTGTAGAAAAAGGCCGTGAAGCTCACAAAGAGTTAGAGATTGAAAATTTGCACTTGAATACAAACATTGAAAGGGCAACAAATATAGAAATATCAAGGAAGGAAAGTTATGAGCCTGAATGCAGAGAAGATCTTCCCTTTTCAGATATACCTCAAGGGTGGACCAGAGAACATATTGCAGAGTATAAGCTAAATTCCACTCCTCCATACAGTGGAGATGATTTCTCAAGCAAGACTAGTCCTGAAACACTTGTTCAAGAAGTATATCTAGGAGATGAAGAAAACCCTCAAGTAGTCCACTTGGCCTCTTGGCTATGGCATTATCCCCCTTTACTACAGAAGGTAACTTCTTTACTTTTTGCTTAAAAAAATGTCTTCGCATGGTCCTACAAAGATCTAACAAGGATACCACAGGAGCTTGGATTACACCAAATACCCGTAGTTGAGGGGGCCACGCCTGCAAGAAGTAGGCCGCATCGACTCAATCCAAAGTATTCAAAGGTGGTAAAATTGGAAATTACAAAACTAGAAGAAGCAGGTATAATTGTTCCAATAGAACATTCGAGGTGGCTTTCTTCTATGGTTATTGTACCCAAGAAAAATAGTGGAAAAATAAGGGTGTTTCTGCTGAACGGATTATGGTTGACCCTACAAAAGTTACTGCTATCCTTTCCATGCCTATTCCACAAAGCGCAAAGGAAGTGCAAAGTTTTTTGGGCCATGCAGGATACCATAGAAGATTTATACGAATGTATTCAGAAATAGCTAAGCCCTTGTCAAGGCTTACTAGTAAAAAGGTCTCCTTCTCATGGAGTGCTGAACCTGAGAAAGCATTTTTTGAACTAAAATTGAGGTTGTGCACTGCTCCACTTTTAAGAGTTCCTAACTGGTCATTAGACTTTCATGTGCATAAAGATGCCAGTCTTCATGCTGTTGGTGCAGTTTTGGCTCAACCATCATCACACAAGATTGATAGACCTATCTAATATGCGAGCAGGCTACTTACTAAGGCAGAAAGGAACTACAGTACGACTAAAAGGGAAGGTTTGGCTATTGTATTTGCTCTTCAAAATGTTCGGCATTACCTTCTCGGTGTACATTTTATAGTCATATCTGACCATCAGCCCTTGAAGTACTTGATAAACAAGCCTAGAGTGGCTGGAAGGGTCTAGCGATGGTTACTCTTGTTTCAAGAATTCAAATTTGATATTCATATTAAGCCAGGAAGAGAGCACTACATGGTAGATCAAGTATCCAGGACTGCAATGAGTGAGAAGGCAACAAGTATTAATGCTGAATTGGTAGATAGTAATCTCTTCCTAGTAGCAACTCAAGCTGAACGGTATGATGGAATTCTCCATTGTCTCACTACTGGAAAACTTCCAGAACACTTAACACCTATAGAAAAGAGAAGATTACTCCTCAAAACCAAAGGATACTCACTTATAAATGGGAATTTATATATATATTGTCAGGATGGTATGTTGAGGAAGTGTGTTTATCCAGAGGAGGTAAATCTTTTGCTAGAGGCAACACACAGTGAAGGGCATCAAAAGGGAGAAGATTTGGCTCACAGAATCATCTAGAAAGGACTATGGTGGCTTCATATCTACAGGGATGTGATCAAGTTTGCTAAAGAATGCCACATTTGCCAGAGATGTGCTCCTACGCCAACCAGATTGAATTTCCAACCATTAGTCATATCTATAGGATGGCTACCATCCGAACGATGGGGTCTTCATTTCATAGAACCAATTAGTCCAACTAGTCAACCTGGTGGATTGCACAGCTTTAAGAGTAGCTAAGTTTTTGTATAAACGTATTTTCTCAAGATTTGGTTGCCCATTGGAAATCACTAGTGATAGAGGCACACATTTTGTAAATCAATTGCTCCAATTTATATTTGATAGGTACAAGGTTTCTCATAAAAAGTCTTGTGCTTACTATCCAAGGGCAAATTGCGAAGCACAAAGCTCCAATACGATTTTGATTGGGTTGCTGCGCAAATTATCTTTTGATCATCAAAGTTTTTGGCCACAAGCATTGATTGGTGCAATTTCATCTTTCCAAACGACAAGAAGGGGAACCACTAGTGAGAGTCCATTTCGCTTAGTGTATGGAAAACAGGCATTAGCACCATTTGAATTTATTATCAAAAAAGAAATTGGAGCCAAAACCATTGGAATTGAAGCTCGAATTAGGAGATTGGTGGCATTAGAAGAATACAAAGAAGGAGCAACGCAAAAACTTTAGGTAACACAAGAAGAGCACAAGAGACTGCACGACATGTATCTTAGGTCCAATGAAGTGCAAGAAGGATCCTTGGTTTTCATGCATCAGATCCCAGCAGTTTCAACCAGATTGGCACCCAAATGGATAGGACCATACAGGGTGGTAAAGGTATTACCACATGGAGCAGTACATCTGGAGGATTTCCACGGTAAGACGATACCCTTGGTCAATATCTCCAGGGTGAAGAATTACCTGAATTAAGTCAAATGGGAAGCACTTCATTCACTCTATATACCGTATTTCATGCAGTGTTTGTAGTTTATTTTGGTCTTATTGAAATAAGTAAATAAGGAGGAATTCCACTAGGTCGGTGCAAAGACTTGATGTGAGGATCTGTTTCACGGCATCTTTCTCTCTCTCTGTCTCTCTCTCTCTCTGTCTCTCTCTCTCTCTGTCTCTCTCTCTCTCTCTCTCTCTCTCTCTCTCTCTTTCTCTCTCTCTCTCTCTCTCTCTCTCTCTCTCTCTCTCTCTCTCTCTCTCTCTCTCTCTCTCTCTCTCTCTCTCTCTCTCTCTCTCTCTCTCTCTCTCTCTTCGTAGCTCCCGCCACCCCCTCATCCTCCCCCCCCCCCGCATCCCCCAGAGCCACCCCCCTGCGCCCCCCTCATATTCCCTCCCTCAGCCCCCACAACCCACCCCCTGCCACCCCCTAATATTTTCCCCGTCAGCCCACACACCGCACCCCCTGCCACCCCCCCATATTTCCCCCCTGAGCCCCCACAACCCACCCCCTTGCCACCCCCTCATATTTCCCCCCTCAGCCCCCATAGACCACCCCCCGCCACCCCATCATATTTCCCCCCTCAGCCCCCACAGCCCACCCACCCGCCACCCCCTCATATTTCCCCCCTCAGCCCCCACAACCACCCCTGCCACCTCCTCATACTTCCCCCCGCAGCCCCCAGAGCCTTTGGAAAAAGCTCATTTATGCAAATATCTATGGATCCCACTTGCAAAGGAAGCCTTGTGAGGAGAAAGATGCATTGATGAAGTGCAAGAATGAGCTAGAAATTATGTTAGATGGTATACGAGGGGGGGGGGGGGTTGATGAACATCCAACGCAGAACTTCTGGGAGATAGGGGCAAAACACCACAAAGCTAGAGGCTTAATATTTGCCTCTGTTGGAGTCCTCACATGTAGTGAGTTGCTTACTTCGTGAAGGTAGATTTCCACCCTCAAACTCCACCCACACTCCACTCCACCCCCCTCAGACTCCACCCACACCCAACCCACCCTCTCCCAACTCCACCCACCCTCAACTCCACCCTCACACACCTCCCACCACTCCCCACACCACCCACACCACTCACTACCTTCCACCACTCAATATGTAAGATAGGCAAAAGATGATGCTGGAGCTTCCGTGACATCAGTAGAAGATTTCTTTCATGGTTAGATGATCAAAATCTACTACAAGAGTTATGTGAATTATGAGTTCTGAGAGGCATTACAATATCACGGGCGGCACATAATGAGATCTCAGCTTTCATTCAAAAGTGGCAGTAAAAGAGTAAGTGGTAAAAGTGTAAGTGGATAAAGGACTGTTGTCGCCAACCATTCATGACGACTGCCTATTTTGAGGATCTAATTCAAAATGGAGGCCAATATCATATTTGACCTACCCCTCCAATTTTGGGCAATCAATTGGTGCATATTCATTGAACGTGGGAAATTGGAAAGGCCCTCTTGGCCTATTGGAGCCTATAAAAGTAATGGAGTAGTACTCATTGGATAAATATATACATACATACATACAGGGGTCCTCTTTTTGCACTCTGAGGCTACAAGCCTACTGTAGGATGTCACTCTGTGGTGAGGATACAGAGCGTGGATTTCCCAGTGGAGGGCTAATAGCACTATAGTGTGAAGAAAGTGGCTTGGTTTTGTCATTCAGTGTGAATCAGTGGTATTTGGATTTCCGAGTGGAGGGCTAATAGCACTATAGTTTGAAGAAAGTGGCTTGGTTTTGTCATTCAGTGTGAATTAGTGGTATTTTTGTGCTCTTTCCCTTAGAGCAAGTCTTCATACCTTTGTACTGATCAGTGCCAATCTGCTTATATTGTAATCCCCTATTTGAACTAAGGAGTGAACTCATCCTTCACTATTGTCATTGTCATTAACTTTCTTTCTGAGTGCCTGCAACACCGTGTGACTATTGAGATTGTGCTTGCTCACAGGAATGTCACAAGGTATATTTCCCTAAGGAGAACCTCCCTTGAGTAGGTGAAGTACTGGAAGTGCATATTGCCTGCATTTGTTAAACGTAAGCACCCCAGTACCTCCTCTACATACATCCTTTCTTGTCCTATTGTAATCCCATAGTACGAGATCTTTTCAATTTATTTCTTGTATCCAGTTCATATCCCTGAAGGGAATTCTTATAATGGAGATATCTTATTTCCTACCTACGATCCCGGGTTGTGGGATCTGTTGTCTCATCTCTAGTATAGTTTTCCATACCTATGGTCCTGGGTTGTGGGACATCTTGTATCAATCACATATTCTTGTATTGTTCTCCTTACATCGGTGTTCTTCTATCAGAAGAGTATTTCCGAAATCTTTGATTTTCTGTAGTCTTGTCCGGTATTGGTAGTTCCCTTTGTTCACTTCCTCCTCAAGATGCCAAAGCCTCCAATAGAGCTTCTTTCTATGCCTCCATGGAACATTGGGAAGCATCTTGTGACTCTTGACCAAAATTTGACATGTCTTCTCAACCGCAGCCCTCTAATATTGGGCCGGTGAAAGCCATTAGGCAAACATGAAACCAATGCACTGTCCTAAGTTTAGGAGTCGGTTTGAAGATGAGAATAAACACGTATTGGTCGGATATGGTGAGGTCAATGTGTTGAGAGACTGTGGGTTGGTCCCATTGATGGATAATGTGCTATGCAATATAACTTCTATTGATTCTTTCTTTCCTCAAGTCCTCCCTAGATTGGAAGCTCAACCAAGAGAAGAAATATGTATCTTTAATCTCCACTAGGTCCAGAGGGACTTGATTTTATCCCAAATATCTTTCTCATGACTATCAATGGTACACCCATGTTGTCCCACTGATTTGACTCTGGTCTTCCACCATGTTGAAGTCTCTGCAAATTGTCACATTATGTGAAAGAGAATCCAAGAGACCTAGATGGCAATCCTCTCTAACTATATGTTTGGGGAGTACATGGAGACCACAATGAACTGGAAGGGGCCCCTGAAGGAGGTAGTAATACAACAATGTTTTTGATCTTCATGAGAATTGATTATTATACCAAACCAAAAGTTGTGCCACCAGCCCTTTTGGGATGTGAAGTGGTAACCTAGACATGAGTTGAAGAGATGCGTTTGAGTCTTTTCTAAAGGTCCTCTCCATCGATTTCAATCTCTTGAATACAGATGAAATCCAGGTTTGGGCTATTATCCGAAAACCACTAGCCAATAATAGCCTTTCTTGAGGGGTCACACCCCCTGGCATTAAATGATGTGATGATCGTTCTCGATGGGTACCCGCTTTGCGAAGAGGGACCTTATCTTTTGTCTTCTTGGGTTCTTATGTAGTTTCTTTTGTGCTAGAAAAACATTTCAGCATTGAAATCTATATATGAAATAAACTGCAAGGGATAGAATAAGGTGCAAACATTGAATTAGTTTTTTGATGACAGACGATATCCTACTTAAGCTCCTGGATCCCAATTGAGATGAAATTGCAAGGTTTGAAATTGAAATATGATTTGACATTGAACTACAATAACTTGCATAAGAGTGTTTGAGTTTATGGACACATATTGAAACTCAGTTTATGTATTGCTAGAATAGAAGTAAATTCATGTGCACCTCTTGCATCCTATGTGTGGAGCTATAACTCCTTGAAACTACTTAAAGCTGATGAATACCTAAGTTGAATTTCAATTACCTTTGGATTGAATTTGAGCCTCTGGAATAGTTTTCCAAGTTTGGGAAGTTATGAAAAATAATCTAGAATTCGATTTAGTTCAATCGAAGTTAGTATGGTTAGAAAAGCATGGGAAAGTTGTTTTCACCTTCTCCTAAGCACATGGACCACATATACTTTTCCTACAATTGGGGAAAATATTTCTTGATAATGGTTAAAAGTTAGAGCTAATAGAAACGCTAAAGTTAGATGTTTTCATCAACACTATTTAAACTTCCTTCATTCAAACCAACCTTTGAAAGATATAAACTTCCACTCTAGCATGTGTTGGATGATTCCATCATAAAATAGAATAAAATAAAAGGTAAAAACTATAGAAGGATGCGGTCCAAAGAAAACAAGCAACATTTAGAAATCAACAATTAGCAAAAGTAACTTGTTACTTTAATGATAAATGCTACATATATAAGTTTTTACTGAACATACTGTGCGACCAACTTTTATGTTCTTTTTTTTAGAGTACAATGAATTGGAAAAACACTCACACACCTGGCCTCATAAGGTACAGACCCCATCTTTGAGAAACTCGTAAATATGTTTAGACTTAAGAACCAAATCAATTGGCAACAAGCGTTGTTGGGCGAGGCAGTTGGCTGCTCAGCAAGACTCTGGAATGCCATCAGAGGTGAGACTCTTTGGAAGATTTGAAGGGAGCGATGTGCGGTCAATTTTGGCCATACTCCTAAGGAATGGTCGATCGAGAAATCCTTGTTTCTTCTAGGTAAAAGAATCTCCCGAGATAAGAGATCTCCACCATTTAGACATCACTGTATCTATCTTCTCGAAAACAACAAGTTGAAACCCAAATAGGTCCCACATGAAGGAGATGATAGATTTATCCGACTCATTTGTAACACCCTCTAGCTTGTCATACGCCTCCTCTGCATTGTGGGATTTGGGGGTCCCATGGGCACTAGTTCCATTCACTTGTAACTTTTCTTATTTATTTTAATTAAAGTCCGGGAGAATAGGCCAAGGCCAAACTTCCTTTTATTTAAAAAAAAAAAGTAGACATCAAGCTAGGAGTTGATAGCCCGAACAGTTCAAGGATTTGCCACTAAGTCACGCCCACTTGAGTCTAATTACTGACTTTGGGACTCTCCGACTTCTCCATTCTTGTCCCGAGGGTGGAGCCGGAAGTCGCCATAATCCTTTGGGCGAATCTCTTGGTACCAACGCCATTGCCCAGCAACGACGTGGCGACAGGACTGCTGCCATCGATCCATCTCAATCAAGTTCGATTCCCCGTCCAAAACAATATAACGAGGCATGCGCAATGCGAGTTTTCTAATGTGGCTTCTTTTTGGCTTCTTTTCCGTTTCGCGTAGGGCGATGGAAGCCAACAACGTAACTGTCAGCAGATGTGCGACGCAATGGACGGTGAGATCACGACAAATGTACAACCTCTTCCCGCTGACGATGCAACGTTAAGCTGCAGCTCTAGGGTGGCCATAAACAAAGCATTCTTTGTCCGGTTCCTGATCATGATGTACCAGCCGGTTTCTGACGACCTCCATACCTCCATATCAGCCCCTTCTTTCAGTCGTTTTCGCTGCCAAAAGGGATACGTCCTTCCCGAAAGGTACCCGAATGGATAGAGCCTTAGCACCAGCATCATGGCAGCATGATATGTATGTCCAGAATGTGACAGATGGACTGCACTGACGACGAGCACGCGGATAACAACATATTTGGATGTGCATTCACCCAAATTCCAATCAGGGCCTAAACTTGACAGCCACACGTGACATTTCTTATGACACGCATTCCTCGTGATTGTCTTTCATGTGATAATTTTTTTCATAATTTACATTTATCAAATGATAGACAGTTTTTGAAAATGGCAGGCAACTCAATATGAGCTAAATTCACATCTATGGTAAACATATACCAATATACCAATATGGATCTCAAAATATCCCAAATTCATCATCAAATTGATATCTATGAGAAAGTCTGTTTTTTCTATCATATTCTGACCTCTCCTTTGAACTCAAACTCAAGCTGAAATTACACACACACACACACACACACACAGAACGTGGTCTTTATCTTTCTATTGATCCATGTCCAATTATATTATATGAGTTACTTGAATCTATTCCATTGACCTCCCTTCTACCACCCAATAACTAAATGAAGTTAGAGCTCCAGTCTAGGTCCGAGGCTCATGGACTTCATGCTTAAAATAATGCTTATAAACGCATGCTATCGTGCCATAATCATAAATTTTGTAAGACTTAGATAATTCTTGAGGCTATGTATGTAATACGGTGAGAACCGAGTGAGATAATCTCCCTAGGAAAATGAGCCAACAAAAAATAACCATAGCATGAAAAAATAAAGAGGCATTTCAAGCCCAGGACATAAATGCCATTAACAAAGCCTTAGACTTTATAAGGCTATGGCATACAAATAATCGATGATGATTTTCCACTCCAAAACCTACAAAAGGCAAACACTTTTTGAAGATTCGTCTCATTATATATTCTTCTCATTTCATTTATTTGCAAATGTTAGAATATCATAAAACCTCTAGATAGTTTGTAAGGCATGGATATATAAAAAAATAGGAATAGGCATGGATATATAAAATATACAAATATATGAGCATCATTGAACCAAATAATTATAAATATGGATTTGATAAATAAAGAAATCTTATGAAAGACATTTTTGGTAATTCAAAATACTTAAACATGAATGCTCACAACATGTTAAATTAATTAGTAAACGGCATGTTTTCCTGTAAAAATCCTTTCTCGGATTCGATGCTATTACTAATGTCCATATCCATTTCTCCATCAACAATAAGGCTCGATGTTTTAATGAAGTCAATAAGTCGATCCATCCAAATATCAAATTCATCATTCCAAATATTCATTGAAATTCCCCATGCATCAGTAGAAAATAGCATTAATTAATCCAATTTATCCAATGCCAAACTGCATTCAGAAATGCTTTTAGCATAATTGTGTGTAGAGAAACCCCTCTCACAAGCTATACTGTTTATTGAAATAACCAAACATCTTTTTGATAAACACATGCCTTTTTTAAGACTTATCCAAGCATGTCTCTGCATGTCTGTTTTAAGACTTATCGAACCATGAATACACTTTACTAGAAACATTATCCACAAAAGAAAACACATGTGGATGTGATGTGAAACCATCTTTTGTCGCAAGGGCTTGTCTATGTGCAATAAAATGTATGACCATAATGCAAGGCATTGATGATTCAAATGGTGAGACCACACATATTGTATGGGCAATAATCATCAATGTATGACCATTGGCTATTGCCATGAGCTTTTCAATATGTAATCCACTTTAGAGGAAGAAAATATGCACAACATTATAAATTTCCATTTCATTCCCATTTTCAATGGATAATAATTTTATAAAGCTACATTTTGGAACACCTTTTTCTTCAATAATCAAATACAAAGCATAGGTAATGATATACTTTTCTAGTAGCATCTATGCTTTCATTGATCAACAAAGGAATGAAAGGACCTTCACATATACTTTTTGAAATTAGTTTTCTCAAATAGCCCCTTAAGGCAAATAATATATCCCTGCCACATATAGTACATGCTATAATATGCTATTGGACCCTCAATATTTATGGCTTTAACATAAATTAACGATAATATAGTCTAGATTTAGACTGTTTTGGGTATGCAGAATCTACTTGTTTACCTCCACCTTCTTTTATTTTTCAATTTTTTTCGAAAACAATAGAAACAACATTAAAATAGTGATGGAAATTTTACAATCTTTACTAATGCATGATCCCAAGATACATGAAATAAAAGGGGAAAAAACAATGGTACAAAGTAGCAAGGGGAAACATGTCTAAAAGTCAAAAAGATATAATGAAAGTCAATGATGACATACACATCACCGGAAAATGGAGACTCAATTATTGTTTAATGACGATAAGATAACAAATAGTTTTATAGAGTACAAGGAAAGAGAGATTTTCCTCCGACTAGAAGGTTTGAGATACAATGAAAGTCAATGATGACATACACATCACCAAAAAAAGGATACTCAATTATTATTTAATAATAGTACCATAACAAATATTTTTGTAGAGTAAAAGAAAAGAGAGATTTTCCTCCAACTAGGAGGTTTGATATTGTGTAAAACAAAAGATTTTTGAAGACCATGGGGAACATCCTTTTGAATGTATAGAAAACTTTTATTTCTAATCTTCTTGAGATGAGCCATGTGAAAAAAACAAAGATCTTTATTGGTGTTTTGGAAAACCTCTTGATTCTTGCTAATCTAGATATTCAATTAGGCATGAGCCTTCTACAGATGTCAGAGGATCATGTCCATCTTCACAGAAGACTGAAGTAAGACTTCTTTGTAATCAAGACTCTTTTTCTTGTATCTAATGCAATAAGGAAGAAGAGCATCCTTTAAGTTTTGAGAATTTGTATACTTAATGAACACATGGGCCAGATCCTCTTCTCTACAAAAGAAGAAACACTTATGAGCACCTACATTAATATATTCAGTGGTGTTATCAATCTGAAGTCCATTGTGAGTGATGATGCATTGCAAAATAGAGTGTTTAACATTAAACACTAATCAGAAAAGCCCAAAGGGAAAAGAACTTGTATGTCTAATGATGTGTATTCCATTGGACTTTCCATCTCTTATTCAATGTCCTTAAAATCATAAATATAGTAACTTCCATATGTTTAAATTGCTTAAAAAAATATGGTGGTAAAGATCATCGAGTTCCAACGCTTTACATCCATCAAAATATCCAAGCTTTTCTAGAAAAAGCATTTTATGTTGCATCAACACATGTTCACTCGCAAATGATAGATAAGTTGGGATTTCATCATTTCTTTGTAGAATTAAAACCATAGCATCAAAGAGCTTACATTCACCCTCTTTATTCACACTTCTTGAGTTGAAAATGAAGTTCTTAATCAATATGATCATTTAGTTCAAAGAAAAATCTTCTACAATTGTTCATTTCATATGTTTTAACGTCATATGTTTTAACGTCAAATGTTTTTGGAGGGGAGTGAGCCACCAAAGCTTCTTTATATTTTTTCGTCTACAACGAAAGGTTGGATCATACTTCTCCCTGATATCTTTGAAATAATTTAAAGTAAAGCTGAAGGTAGGATTAGTTGTCATGGGATATCCCATGTTCCAAGAAGTAGACATTGAACCTACTGAAAAGTGATATAAAGTTTAGATTGTCCAAAGGGTATTAGTTTCATACTATCAAAATCATACGATTGTCATATTATTCAACATGTATCTTGCTACCACTAGGAAGGGATGAACTTGTCCTCTTACTTCAAGGGTTAAAAGACTACACCAATTGGCCCAATGAGCAGAGACACTTGAAAAGTATTTTATTACCAATTAACTTTTGCCATCTAGAAATCACATAGAAGATCACAATGATTTGAGAATGTGTACCTTTCTTATGCAACATTCAAGCATAAATGACCTCACAAGTATACTTAAAGATACCTTTGCTAAATCCAATTGATCATTCTCTCAACTCTTGAGAGTGGAATCCATACATTTAAAATGCAAAGTATCTCACTGAGAGTGCTCACTCCTAGTCTTAGAACCAATGCCTCCAAGACACAATATTTGTTTGCTTCACTAGGCATGCACATAGAGACCACATTTCAATTCTAGATCCATTTTTCATAGAGTATTTATTGTTGAGATATGAGCTTTGGGTCAACTTTAGAAGACAATAGCAGATTACTAAGGAAAGAAAGATTTAGAGAAATGAACCTCTCCTTAACACTCAAAGATAATTAGCTCCTACACACAAAAATATGTAAGGCAGACATGGAAACTCCAAGTCTAGTGGGAAACTTCAAGCAAGCAACTCGCTTGCTAGGGAAGGGATCTTAAAGCTTATTGAAAATCCCATGAGTCCTTACACATATGGAAACATTTTCTGAAGTGCATTCTCTATATCTATGATCTTGAATAGATACCCTATATAATAGGGATCTTTGTTCCCAAATTGTATGCTTTGTCACACCTAAGTGTGATAGTTGGTAATTGATTGTTGTGACGGGGGTTTGAAATTCAAATTTGAATACGAGTCTTTGTGCTTGGTCTCTTGCTTCTCATTTATCTAAATGGAATCCATAAAAAGGAATAATAACTTGTTAGTTTAATGATAAATGTTGTGTATATAAGTTTTTACCGAACATACTCTTGATCCAATCAGTTACAACAAATCAACCGTCAGGATATTCTTAATAAGTTTTGGTGATATAAATAGACCGTAGTTTTCTTGCAACTAAAATTCCATAAACCATAACAGTTGAACTCCGACACGAAAAATCAACGATTTCATAATTAATCTTTACTAGCATACCCTGATTATCTTAATGATCTTAAAGCATGACATATTCATTAATACCTTTTTCAGAAGATTCATTACAGATAAAGAGGAAGTAGGTCGCCTTTTCTTGCTTAAAGAGACGTACATCTTAGGTGTGCCTTTTTGGAAAGGCCCCTCCCCAACAAGGGATGCGCTATTTATACCACATGTATGTTCCACCACTGAGAAATCTTAGGGAGTTTCAGGATACACAAGAATTGTGACAAATTTCGGAAAGCGTTATGATAGAAGTAGGTGCGTCATGCACATGGATAGTTGATATTTGACTTGTGATAAGATGAGACGGTGACACCAAAAACAGAATAATAATGCTTGCTTCTAGTTTCACCTTCCTGTTCACATCCGGAAGCCTAAATTGAGGACCACACCAATCTCACATTTCATGGGTAAATTTTTAGAAAGCCTTAAATGACACACACGCTAACCTCATGTGCCATAGGCAAGGGTTAGCAGATCCTTCATTTTTTGTTTCATTTTGAGAGTACAATGAATTGGAAATACACTCACACATGCGACCTCATAAAGTAGAGACACTGTTTCAAGGATTTACCACTAAGTCACGCCCACTTGACTCTAATTACTGACGTTGAGACTCTCCGATTTCTCCATTTTTGTCCCGAGGGTGGAGCCGGAAGTAGCCATAATCCTTCGGGCGAATCTCTTGGTACAAACGCCATTGCCCAGTATCGACGGGACGACAGGACTGCTGCCATCGTTCCATCTCAATCAAGTTTGATTCCCCGTCCAAAACGATGTAAAGAGGCATTGAGCTCAGATAAGAATGGGACATGCGCAATGGGAGTTTTCTTATGTGGCTTCCTTTTCGTATCGCTTAGGGCGATGGAAGCCAACATAAGGAGGAGCAAAGATCACTTTTTCTCCTGTTTTATGGGACTGAGAAAAATCCTCAACCTTTGCCTCACCTCTTGTCAAGATCCTCAAATGGTCCCTATGAGCCCCTTTGTGATTTTGAAGAACAACCGATGTAATGTTTGGAAAGATAAACTCCTCCTCATGTACTCGAAACCTAGGAGGGACATGATCACTTTTCTTGATGATTATGTTAATTACTACCTCATGTGAGGTCTCCCCCTCCCTTTCGAGGGAAGGTCGATCACTGTTGTAATTCTGTTTAGCATCAATTTTATACTTCCTGTTTCTCTCTCAAAAAAAAAAAAAAAAAAAAAAAAAAAAGAAGCCAACAATGTAACTGTCAGCATGAAGTTCGAAATCAGCAAGGCTACGCAATGGACGGTGAGATCACGACAAATGTACAACATCTTCCCGCTGACCATGCAATGTTAAGGTGCAGCTCTAGGCTAGCCATTATGAGCCGTCGTTTCTGACTACCTCCAATACCGATAAGCATTGATCAGCCCCTTCTTTCCGTCGTTTTCGCTGCCAAAAAGGATACGTCATAGACTCATACCTCCCGAAAGGTACCCATGGGGTCTTAGCACCAGCATGATATGTATGTGCAGAATGTGACAGATGGACTCCACTGACGACGAGCACGCGGACAACAAACATATTTTGGATGTGCATTGCCCCAATCACGGCCCAAAATTGACAGGCATTTGATAATTATTCATAGAACTTACATTTGTCAAAGGATAGACAGTTTTTGAAAATGGCAGGCAACTCAATATGAGCTTAAATTCACGTCTTTGATAAACATATGCCAATAGGGAACTCAAAAGATCCCAAATTTGATTGCATAGTTCGCTAGGGTTCTGTGGAGTGCTCTCGACAGATCTTTTTGTGCACGGCCTCCCGGCTCCCCCCTCCTCCCCCTTCTTTGGGGAAGGGGTTCTCTGTGTGCGTGCATTTTCATTCTCCATTGTATCCATGGATTTGTTCGAAGCCCTTAGGAATTGGCTCTCTCTTCTTGGGGAAGATCAAGGGGCAAATCCTAGTTGCAACCGACTACCTCCAGAGAGCCTCCATGTCAACTGTGTTCCCTGTTATACCTCCATGCTCGGCCTGGACTCCAAAGGCCTTATTGCAGAGAAGGATTCAAACACTGGTAAAAGCTCCGCTATCCCGCAGCAGGAAAGAACAACAGGCCACTCTCTGAAGAGGTTGTATGCTGACATGGCTAAAACAAGGACCAATCATGAGGAAGTCTTCTATGATATCCACCATTTCACAGGTAACATCTGCTGAACTATGTCATCTAATAAAGGGAAAGGTAATGTTTCTGAAAACCCCCATGAAATTGTCCTTGATAACATCTATAGTGACGAAGAAGATGATGCTTTGATCATTGAAAAGTCATATCTAGATAGTTGGCATGAGCATCTCACTGATAGAGTGGTCATCGGTCTATGTCACGGCCCTAGGCCAGCACAAGAAATTCTGAAAAATTGGATTAAACAACATTGGGAGTCAAGAGGTCTTATGGTTAAACATATTCAGTATAGCCCTAATAATTATTTCCTTTTCTTTTTTGAAGATCCAAACAGTGCTCTTCAAGTTATAAGTGAAGGACAGTGGTTAATCAGAAATATCCCTGTGTCTTTCTTCAAATGGTATATTGGGTTCAACCTTAAAGGGCCTAAACCCACCAAAATCCCTGTGTGGGTGGAATTCCGTGAATTGCCCATTGATTATTACCCTTGGGTTGAAAGTTTAGGAAAGATGGTTGGTAAGTTCCTTGGACAAAAAGGCAAGAATAATATTATTAACCCAAGATGGGACCCCCAAGTCTTAATAGAAGTTGACATAGCTAATGAAATCAAACCGCATATCGTTATCAAGGACTCAAATGCTAAAAACCTTCACACTCAAAAGGTTTTATACAGAAATATCCCCAATGCTTGCTATAATTGCAATAAACAAGGTCATATTATCAAGGACTGTCCTTTGCTTCAGGGGCAAAAGCCAAAGGAAGGGGTAGACTCCAGTAAAGATTCAGCCAAATCTGTTCCTAACAGTAGTTCCTCCCCCACCCCCCTGTTAAGACAATCGCTAATAAAGGTAAGAAGAAAGGTTTCAAGCCTGACAACATGTTTGGTGTTCTGCTAGAAGAAGTCTAGAACCCTTTTTCAGGATTGCCCCAATCAGTCTGATATCATCGGACCCTCAAGCCTTAAAGAAAACATCAACCCTAATGAATTGATGGTAGGTACAATCAGGGATGATGTAGAGAGTTCCAAAGGGGCAGCAGTGTAAGTATGAACAGGATGGTCCCTAATCATGAAAAAAAACAAACTGGTCAATGTTCCTATCCACAATGACCTTAAGGGAAAGGTTATCTCTAAACTTCTCCCTGTTCCTTCATTCGCTGACACTAAACTGTCGGATGAAATCTTCACACAGGAATTAGATGCCATGCACCATGATAAACTGGAAAATATGGACAATGACCTTGTCAATGATGAAATTTTCCATATGTCTCAGGATGTTGATATGCCAAGACAATTGGTAGTCACAAGTAAACCCAAAAGAGAAGATTCAGTGAGATCATCCATCTCAGCAATTAAGCCTACCAAAAATAGTAGGAAATAAGTTTTGTTGCTTATTTTTATGGCTAATCTCTCTATTCTTTCAATTAATGTAAAAGGTCTTACAGATCCTGCTAGACCTAGAATGATTAACAGGTGGATTCAGTCCTTACACAGACTCCCTGATGTTTTTTGTTTACAGGAGGTTTAAATTCGTGGTTACTCTCTCAAATTTAATCTTAATATTCTATCTACTCACTTCAATTGGTTGTCCACTAATCATGAGGATGGAAAATGTGGTGTTGTGATTGGGATCTCTAAGTCCCTATGCCCATACTCTGGATGGTAACTCCTCTAGTAGCTCCAACCAATGGTGCTCTATCAGGTTGGGTAACCCCTATAACCTCTTTGTCATCTCTGTTTATGCTTCTAATAACAGTCTGATTAGAAACACCTGTTGGGAAGAACTCAGATAAGTTCAAGGGCCTCCTATTTTGGTTGGGGATTTTAATATGGTCACTTGTATTAAAAACAAATGGGAGTGCAAAGGTAATACCATTAATGGTTCTGAAAAAGCTGCCTGGAATGAACTTTGTAACCTGCATGATTTTGTTGATGCTTCTCAAAACTCTGGTTTTACTTGGTCTAATAAGCAAGTTGGTAATGCTTATACTGTTGCTAGGCTAGATAGATGTTATGCCAATAATGCTATTCTTCAAAAGAGCTGGGAGGTGAGTGCCTTTACCGAGAATTTCCTTTTGGTTTCTGATCATAAACCCTTAAATATCACCTTTAGAATGGCATGTCGTTCCTTCTGGTCTCGATGGCCCCATATAGATGCCAACCTTCTTAAGCTCCCTTGTATTTTGTCCGAAACTAAAAGAATTTTTTCCCATCACTTTACCAATACTAACTCTCCTTCTTTAGCTTGGGAAAAACGGTTAAAGATGTCCAACGCTTGTTCACTCACTTTAAGAGACAAGTGAGAGAGTTTAGAGCTAAAAGACGAAGTGCTATTGAGGATAAGCTAAAAGCTCTGGATGTTACTTCTCAAGAGTATCAAAATTTACACTTGAGATTGTGCAAGGAAAGTTATCCTGAAGCTAGCTATTCTCTTGCCTCATCAAAAGAATTTTGGAGTGGGAAAATGGATAGGAACAAACATATGTTTTCTCTCTTGAAAAAAAAATAAGGTCAAGGACGTCATCCCCAAGTTGAAAAAAAAACAAGGTGGTCACACTTTAAATATTGTGGAGACTCTACAGGAGGCTAAAAGCTTCTTTATGGATGTTTTCTCTGGTTCTCCCAAGTGGGGGGAGGATATTCAGAGGGCCAGAGCTACTATTGCATTGAAAAGGAAAAAAATGATTCCTGAAAGCCTGGTTCCCATTCTGGACCTGCCCCTCACTGTCGGTGAGATCAAAGAAACCATCTATAAATTCAAACCGTGTAAGTCTCCAGGTTTTGATGGTCTTCCCAATGAATTCTTCATGATGCTATGTGATTTCCTCACTCCTTATATTCTCTTGGTGTGGGAAGTGGCTTCTAGCAAGGGATTTCTCCCTTGTCACATTAAACACTGGGGTTATTAGACTTATTCACAAAAGGGGTAGCAAAGATGACCTTAATAATTGGAGACCTATCACTTGTCTTAACACCATTTACAAGATCATTTCTACCATTGCCAGAAGACTCAAGTCCCATGATGAAAGTTTTTATCCTCCCTGAGCAAAAGGGCTTCATCAAAGGTAGATACATTCTTGATGCTATTTTTTCTCTTTGGGAAGGGATGGACAATGCCAAGGAAATTGACCAAAACTTCTATTTTTAAGATTGACTTTGACAAGGCTTATGACAGGATTGAATGGGACTTTACTCTCCAATCTCTACAAGATATGGGTGCAGGTAAAAGATTAATCAAAAGTGTTAGTACTCTTTTTGGTAATGCTTGCTCTAAGGTTGGCATCAATGGGCATATTTCTGACCCCTTTAAACTTAGCAGATCCATTAGGCAGGGTTGCCCTCTTGCTCCTTTTTTATTTTCCATTGCTACTGATGCTTTGGGCTAGCTTGTGAAAAATGCTATGAACAGTGGTTTGATAAGAGGTATTAATGTGCATAACTCCCCTTCCCCTCTTGGGTTACAAATGTTTGCAAATGATACTAATGTTGTTCTTAATGCAGATGACCTCTCTGTGAACAAACTTTTGGAATGTTTGGAGACCTTCTGCCTTGCTAGTGGATCCAAAGTTAATCACACTAAAACTAGTTTTGAAGCTTCTAATGATGTTTTACCTGATTGTGTTGCTAGACTTGGCTGTAATATCATTAAGGATGGGGAGATTTTTATATTCCTGGGGATTCCCATGGGTTTCCAGATTACTTTTGCTCAAAGGTGGGACTGGGTGGTAGAAAGGTTTAAAAAACATTTGCTTTTCTGATATGATGTTAAGAGTTCCCTCCCCCATAGAGCTTTTGTTCTTAACCATTACATCCTCCCTAAACTTGTGTATTTCTTGGCTTGTTGGTCTCCTTCTAGAAAACAACTTGAGCAGGTTATTTGTTTGGCTAGGAACTTTTTATGGGGTAGCAAGTCAGACCAAAAGAAAATCCCTAAGGTGGCCTGGAAAATCTGTTGCTTACCAAAGTATCAAGGAGGTTTGGGTATTTTAAATCCTATCAAGATGGCTGATAACCTTGCTGCTAAATGGATTTTGAGATGTATTAATTGTAATGATGTGTGGGCATGTCTCCTTAAAAGAAATACAACTAGTTTCTGTCTGTCTGATTACAGAGCTTGGAAAAACATCAATTCATGGGACATTTTAATATCTCCTCATCCTATCACTCCCCCTAAAGATTTGTTTTATTCTCTTCATTTCTATATGCAAGAATCTCCCTGGATAGGCTAGTTGGCCTTCTGTAACAAAAAAAAGTCTAGCTATCAAGGAGCACAAGTGCCACAAAGCTGGTGTCACTACTTGGAACCACTTCATGTGTGATGGCATGGTAAGGAATGTCCAAGATGTCATTTCTGACACTGACTTGTCTATGTCTTGCTTGCTGGTGATCTACAATCATAGAGACCTGCTGGTGGAAAATATTGATAGATGGCACAGGAAGAAGATGATCGTGTTGGACACTACTGCTATCATTTTCAGGCACTTCAAAAAGCATAAGGGATTTGTTGATCAAATTCTGATTAAGCTTAACAATAGATGGCAAGTCAATTGGTCTCCTCATCAACAGACCTACAGATTCAAAGCTTTGTGGGCTTTTTCAGACTGTAGCAAGCACTCCTTTCTTCAATGGCTGATGTTGCACCATGGTCTGTGGATTGGGCACAAAGTCAGGAAAGTTCATACTAATGGTGGGATCTATACATTTTGTGGCCTTGTGGAGGATGTTTCACACCTCTTTTTTGAATGTCATCATGCCAAAAAGTTCTGGTCTCCTATGGAAAAATATTTACAGGCTAATGATTTCCCCCAACTGAGCAAGATGGAGGTGATTCTTGGCTATTGCAGGAATTTGGACATCCTGTTGTGGAATATCTAGAGGGGCCACATTCTATGGTATATTCGGCTCAGTAGGAATAAAGCCATGTTTGGTAAAAGAAGGAGGAACTACCTCATTTCCCTTCCTGAGAAACTTAAAAAGGCCTCCTTGGCATGTATTAGGAACATCACATATGCCCCCAATCATAGTTCTGATGTGTACAAGGTTATGGCTGAAAATATGCCATCCAAGTGGAAGAAACTTCGAATGTATTTTGACTTGTAATTAAGTCCTTGGCATGGGTGTCTCCTGCCCAAGGCACATTATGTACTTCCCACCATTAATTTAATTTTCGTGTTTCTTTCAAAAAAAAAGATCCCAAATTCATCCTTAAATTCATATTTATGATAAAGTGTCTTTTTGCTATCATATTCTCATCTCTTCGATGAATTCAAACTCAAAAATCAAGATGAAATTATAAACACACACAAAAGTTGGTCTTTATCTTTCTATTGATCCATGTCCAATTAGAATATATCACTTACTTGACTCTCTTTCAATCATCTCCCTTCTACTACCCAATAACTAAATGCACTTAGACTTTAAGTTTGAAGCCCATGGTCTTCATGCTTAAAATGATGCTCGTAACTTGTAGTCTTTATAGTACACAACAAAATATAAGTGCATGTATTGATGCCATAATCATAAATTTTGTCAGGCTTAGATCATACTTTGCTCTAACTCTTTATGCTACTTATGTAATATAAGAAAAATTTGAGACCACATCCGTCAGAAAATTAAGCCAACAAAAATAACCACAACATGAAAAACAAAGAGGCATTTCAAGTCTATGGCATAAAAGCCATTAAGAAACGCTTAGAATTTGTAATCCTATGGCATAAAATTAATCAATGATGATTTTCCACTCCATAAGCTACAAAAAACAAACACTTTATGAACATTCTTCTCATTTCATTTATTTACAAATGCTAGAATACCATACAACGAATATTCCTCTCATCACATATTCTTCTCATTTCATTTAATTACAAATGCTAGAATACCATAAAATGTGTAAATAGTTTGTAAGGTATACATATACAGAAAATAAGAATGTATGAGCAACATTGATAATTATAAACATAAAATTGATCAATAAAGAAACCTTATGAAAGACATTTTTCTTAACTCAAAATACTTAAACATGATTCCTCAAAACATGCCAAATTCTTTCAACTCACCCAAATATATTCAAATGCATCATTCCAATTCATCATACAAACTCATCATGCATTTGTGGATAATATCATTAATACAAACATAAAGTTGATCAATAAAGAAACCTTATGAAAGACATTTTTCTTAACTCAAAATACTTAAACATGATTCCTCAAAACATGCCAAATTCTTTCAACTCACCCAAATATATTCAAATGCATCATTCCAATTCATCATACTAACTCATCATGCATTTGTGGATAATATCATTAATACATCTAAAGTATCCAATGCTAAAGTGGACTTAGAAATTTTTTTAATATAATTGTGTCTAGAGGAACCCATCTCACAAGCTATAGTGTTTGCTGAAATAACCAAACATATTTTTTATAAACACATCATTCCTATATATAAGACCTGCCGTCGTTTTTGTTTCTAAACAAACTTCCCATGCATCATGCATGCCTTTATTTTTTGCTAATCGATCTAGCATTTCAACAAAATCCTCTCTATCATTGATACATCTATGTATGTCTATTACAAAAGTATTGATTGCTTTATGATTTTTTCTAATCATTCTTAACTTTTCTTTTGATATTCATTTCCATCCTCTCGATATGAAGGCAAACTAAATATCTTCAATGCATTAAATACAAATACAACCTGAAATCACCGAGTCAAGGCATTCAGACTATTTTGCACACAAATTTTTTTCATACTAAGACATTCTTCAAAGCATCAACTTTTTAGGATGACACTCTCAAATGCGATAGTCAAGTCTAGCATACTATTGTTCATATTATCTTCCATAGAATTACATTGTGCAATAGCACTTGCACATTAGTGGCTTTCTTCTTATGATTCTTATGAATGGGTGTATGTACCAAAAATGATCATCTATTTGTACCTTTGCATCAACAAAACTCAATGAATCCTCTTACTCAAATACAACAATCAGGGAAGGAAGGAAGAAGAAGAAGTTGATTACCCGCCAAAAAAAATCATTAGGAAAAAAGACTTTGTGCACATATATATATATATCCCCGCACATACATGCGTATGGTTATCATCTTTTCATGCTCGCCACACTTTAAACCCAATACCACGTTTTCATGCTCACCATACTTTTACATTCACTTTAATTACACAACTTGTACACTCCATTCGATAATCCAAACTCACACTCACCTCACTTTTAATTCTCACTTTAATCACATATCTCACACACTCCATGCTTTCACACACTTTAATCACATAACTCGCACACTCCACTCTTTATCTTGCACTCACACACACCACACATTACTCACATGTTTTTTCTTTTTATTTTATTTTGTTTATTATTATTATGCTTTTATAATTCCCTTTAATTTAACCTTACTAAAGTATAACCTAATTAAATACTAATTAAATACTTTAATATTCTCCTATATTAGGATAGATGATTAAATCATAATATAAGATATATTCACCAAATATATATTGGTTTAAATATTTTTTAACTCAAAGGTTTACACACATCACATATATGTAAATGATCACATATATACACACCTATACATATATATACACACTTAAACCCTCAAACACATTCACATAGCACAAACACACTTACTTAAATACTCATATATATAGATAGACACATAGGCTTATACCCATACCCCCACATATACACTTAGAAACTTAGGGTAAAACCTAATACAAGTATGTAGAGGTAGGGTATATAGATGGTCATTTCTTAATTAAGTAGTCATGCACTTTCACACACATAGGTGTATCGACACTCTTATCCATATTCATAAACATAAGAATTCATATAATGAGGTTTGATCTTTTTACATCTCTATAGATTTACTGTCTGTAGGTACTAGAGAGAGATTAGTCAAAATAACAAATCTTATCAAAGATGTTTTGAGAATTAGAGATAACCAATCTTGAAACATAAACTTTTAATTTCCCTATTAGTCAATTTGAAGGATGAAATCATTCTCACATCGGTCTCCACAATAGTGTTAGAGCTGATCCAAGTCCCGATCCACCTCCAAGTATCACTTTTGAGCCTTGCAAGTTTCGAAATTCTAGAAAGAGAGTGACAATCAATGCATTTTCTTATAGTGAACTAAATGTAGAGCACTGAACGCAAAAAATTAGAACAAGATTCAAAAAAGTTTCACACAAGGAACTTTTATTCTCTTTTGCATGCTCTACCGTTCTCTCATACAAAATTTTTCCTAATTCTTTCATCCTTTTTGTTCGTTTTTCAATGAAAAAACATAGTATAAATAAGTTCTAGAGAGAGAATATGAAACTTGTCATCCCAAAATTTTTTCCACATGCATTAAATGACCTGATTGTTCATTCTAAGAATTATCCTCACAATGGAATTCAAAAAGTTCAAAATGAACTACCTCACTAGCAAAAGGCCTATTACATTATGCCTGTGTTCCTCTTTGAGTGTGAGAGTGTGTGAGTGAGCTCTCTTCCTTTTCTCCTTCCTTTTGACATGGTATTAGAGCCAGTATGGCTATAGAGAGCTCATGGAGAAGGCCAACAGTGAAGACTATGTGAGAAGGCAAGGAGAAAGCGTAATTCACAAACAACCTCAAGTTCCTACAAAAGTTTCTGTGAAAGTAGAAGGCATCCAAATATTTTTGTTTTAGACTCATCTCGACCTCTATTTTGAGACTGCAAGGTGGGGCCCACAAAAAGACAAGGTCAGTTTGCAAAACTGTAATTTGCGTCTTGTTCGAAAACACTTAACTAGTCTCAATCCAAAAGTTAAAGTGATTTTTTGTATTGTTGATACACGAAAACTATGTTTTTTTGAGATAAAACTATCATGTTAGTGCAATAGTGTTCAAGCAAAGGACTACTTGTAGTGTTTTTGCAGTGTTGCGAATTGCTACAAAAGATGGAAAATGTGAATGGAATGAGTCAGCTTATGAGCCATAACCTAGAAAAGAAAAACTTCCATGCTTGCATATTCAAACTGAAAAATTTGCTAATGGGCAAAGGCTACTAGAAGTACATTGAATGAGAGAACAAAAATGCTCCAGAGTTGCCTTAGAGGAATCAGATTATAGACCAGTTAAGAGCATATGAGAAACGGAAGCAAGGAGCATGAAAGATAATGTATTCGCTATTTGATAGCATATAGGATAGCATGATTGGGCACATACAAGTGCCAAGAGTCCAAAAGAGTCTTCGAACAATTTATCATACCATATGAGACCAATATAAAGGCACATAAATTTTAACAAAAGAACAAGCTACATACACCTTGAAAATCAAAAGGATATATGAGTCACTTGCATCTATTATCGTGAACATAGATGATGATGATCAAGTTGAAGTGTTCCTTCATGGCTTAGGATCTACATATAAGTAGCTCAAAACATCTATTTAGACCACATAAAATATTTAGAATTTTGTGTATCTTGTGTCCATGCTAATTATTGAAGTTAAAGAATCTTAGTGAGGGCTCAAGATCCCAAGGAAAACCTATTTTATGAGTAGGTGTTCTATGCTATCAAAGAAAGAGGCAAATGTAGAGGTTTTGAAAGTGGAAGTGGAAACAGTAACCAAAACCAAGGTCAACATCAAAATCATGCAGGAGGTAGAGGATAGTCGTGAGGTAGGGGGATCCAAGAAGCTATAGAAATTTCCAAAGAAATGATTCAGGTAATGACAGTAAAGGATTCTGGTATTGTGGTAAACCTACACACTTTGAACTTGATTGCATGTTGAAGAATCGAAACAATAGAATGATATAAAAAAAGTATGCATCCACAATTGTAGATGATTTTGAAAATCTATTCATGGTTCACCATCATATGAGGAATATGATGTCTATGGATGTTTCAAAATCAGATGGTAATGGCTGATATGTTGATTTAGGTGCTTCTAATCACATGACCACTCATGTAGAATGATTTAGTAGTTTGAAAAAAATGGTAGTTCTTGGATATGTTGAAAAAACTAATGACACATCACATCCTATCAAGCATACAAGAAATATAACACTATCTATGGAGGACAAGAAGGTCAAACATCTTGCTGACATGCTACATGTTTTGAATATAACAATGAATCTAGTTTCTGTTAGGCAAATGGTTAACTAATGATTACTAGTCACCTTCAATGCATTTGGTTTATATGTCAAAGAGTACAAACATGTTGGAAGATTGATTTGTAAAGGAAACAAATTGGTAGGATTTTCACCTTAAATATGAAACTTCTTGGAATGAATGCATCCATGTTTGCAAAAGTTGCAAGAGTTATTGTTAACATTGTTACCGTTCGGATCCAGATTGGGAACAATCTTCCCCCACATACTTTGATGGACAAGTCTATCAGAGCATGTGTGTTTATAGGTATTTCTTATAACATCGTAAATAGAAGATACATGAGGGCAACACTTTAAATAAACTGCTTCTGCTTTATTTACAAAATTCAGAATTTTCTATTTTTAAAGCAATCTATTATTTTTTACAAAAATAACTAAAAATACTATCTTTTAAAAATAAGTATCTTTTAAATATTCTTCGAAATATTTGAATAAGTCCATGTGTGTTCACACACTCATGGATCCATGTGCATTCACATAAAAATATTTGAATATGTCCATGTGCGTTCACATGTGCTAAACCAAAACACAAAACACATTAAAAACCTCAAGGCATTAAAATCAATTTAACATTCCAATATTCCATAAAGTATAATAGTCCTCTCAATTGCTGAGCAATTGACCTCAGTTGATAAGAACAAAATAGACATGGATGGCCACTCACATGTCCCATCACTGAACAATCATAAGCATGTTCAGTGTAAAACCATATGCATGGAACTGAAAAACTCGAATTTAATATGAATGTAAATGATAAGCAGGGCTTCTTTTAGAAAATCATGAATGATTAACAACAGTCTATTTACTAACCATTGCTCAATGGAACATGAAGAAATAAGAAATATTTACTATGTTCTATACACTTGAATGCATATGCATACTAATTTGATAAAACTTTTGGTAGAATAACGACGTAATTTTGAAAATGGAAAAAATTACGACAAGCGATTTCTGTGAAATTAGTGCGGACAAGCACAATCTATCTACAAATAGGCCAAAAGGGGATTACACACCCTGAAAATTTTAGATTTTTCTCCTCGCTAACTTGCAAGAAAATACTTACTTATCCCTGCGAGAAGAATACATGCATCATACAACACAAATCCACGTCTAAATTATGCATTGTCGAAATGATTTCATTACTCAGATTTGCATGCAAAAAGATTAAAAACTTTCTTTTAAAATGGTTATCTCTAAATTCCCAAAAGCATAATTTATCTAAGAATTTAATTTGACTAATCTCTTTAAGTGCTTGCAGATTCAAGAAGTTGAATATATACCTGATCGGAGTGGGAGAGGATCACTCAACATTGATTAGAATAGTTTGCTTTATTTCTATTTACATCCTCTTTCATATAACATTTTTGTGTACTTCAGACCTTGGTAAGTAAATAATTCTCTTTTATGTGTTCTTGTGAATCTCAAAAATGAGCAATCCTACATATGAGTAACCTTGACTGTATGTGCTGAACTAAGTTAATGTGAATGTATTTCTATCCATAATCTGTCCATAGATAATCATGGATGTTTGTATGTGTTCCATAAGTATGAATATTTATATATATGCTTATGTGAGTGCCTAAAAACTTAGGTATTCAAGGGAGACGTATGCAGAAATGAATATGAACTTAAGACTACGTGAGCAAACCCTAAGTACTTGAGTGAAGTGTAGGGTACTTCATGATCTTGTAAGGATTAACCCATGCGAAATATATGATGCGTGGGTAGGAATGAATTGTGTTTATGTGTGCATATGTTCTTGTCTATCTTAGTTTGTGTGTTTGTATTTTTGTGGCTAAGAATGTATATGTTTCTAAATCTATACATAACTACCTATATCTATGCATGCTAAAACGGTGCCTATGTATGTGTTATAAATGTGTGTGATTTAATATAAACATGATATGAACCAAAAATGGTATAATATATATATTGTATTAATATACTTTAATGAATGTTAATGTATATATTTAGCTTAGTATATATGATTGAATCACATAAAATTTAATAAAGGTAACTAATGGTTAATGTAATTAATTTAATATAAGCAAATTTAAGTTAACAAATAAGTGCATGTAGTAATGTGCATGTTCCAAAGTATATACTCAATGGGTACATTCCAAATATGTGTAGGCTCAATATTTCATTTAGAATGTGTACACATGTATATTTATATGTAAACTCAGTAAGTATATAAACAATAAGCATTGTGTATAGGGAAATATACCATGCATCTTTAGTTTTTGACATGTGTATATATGCTAAAGAAGATGTGTGCGCATAATTTTGTATATATATGTGTTGGCTGTTATTTGGGTTTTTTTCTAATGCTATTTTCAGGTACGTCGCATGGAGAGAGAGAGAGGGAGAGATAGAGAGAGAGAGAGAAAAGGAAAGTTTTGACTTCTTCTTTCCTTGTCCTTCCCTGCTTCGTCCTTCTTTCTCCTTCTCGACTGCTACGATAATGCGTGACTGATACAATGCTTGACGAACGATGAGAGAGAGTAAGAAGAGAGCATGAGAGAGTGTGAGGAGGAGATTCCACCATATCTCCTCCCTCTACTCCCTCTCCCTTTGACAGAGCTTATGTCTCCTTTGTCTTTTCGTTCTGTAGATGATGTCTATGTAGTGCTCACTCAATTATGTATCGCTATAGTGATTGAAAACCACCATCGTCAAGTCTGTGTTCGTGTATGTAACAAAGAGAATGATTTTTGTTTGCCAAGAGAGTGCGACTGATCATTTCCCCTTTGAGGGATTCGTGCTCAATGTGCATATGTATGATCCCCCCCCCCCCCCCCCCCCCCCCCCCCCCGGCGCCTTTTGGACCTCTACACGTGCATGCACTGAGGCCGAGCTAGAGCAGGGCTGTGTACACAGACGAGAGAGGGAATAATAGAGAAGATGGGGCTCCAAGTGCTCCAGACAAGAGAAAATAAATCACTGTAACTGATCAAACAATAGAGATAGATATAAAATCATTGTTAGATAGAGAGATCGATTGAGGCATATAGAGAGAGTTATGAGTTTCAATCTATAGTGTGCATGCATTGTAGTAGATAATTAGGGTTCCATAGACTCTATAGAATTTGTCAGCATTTTAGGCATCTTTTGTGACGAAGGAAGGCATAGATCCATGTACATCTATGAACGTGCTTTGCACGGGTGCATTGCTCATCTTACTCTGGAGCAGATGGATGCTCTAAAGAATATGCTTGGCATGCTCTCCATTGTGAAGAATGGCATTCTTCAGCTACAAATAATGCGAACGCCTGAGTTCGTGGGGCTGAGTCAAGCCACATAATTTGGCGTGCTTTAAAGTACGCAGAGGAGGTTATCACCAATGTAATGGATTTGGGGATTTGGCTGGAGAGCTAGAGTTTCGATGATAAGATGTTAGGATTATTCCTTCACGATGAAAGGGTGTTTGCAACCCGATACCAGGCTTCCACGACACTATTTGCAATAGGAAAATCATAGGGGTGAAGGCTTTCTTCAAAGGATACAAGGCTTCACAAAGGCTCATAACCACTGAGTGTCACTCTGTGCTCAACAACGAGGGTCATGGAACTCACACATCTTCAATAGCTGCGGGCAACCTTGTTCTTAATGCAAGTTTATTTGCGGAAGCTCCAAGCATCACATGCAGAATGGCTCTGCACACATGTACTGCTGACTACAAGACTTGTTGGTTAGCAGGCTATGTCAACTCTATTATTTTGGTTGCATTTGAGGCAACTATCACTCATGCCATAACCATTATTTCTTTACCTATTGGCAGTGCTATCTAGCCTTACTTCTTTGATCTTATGACTATAAGAAGCTTTATAGCCATGGAGGAAGGGATTCTTGTTTTTGTGTTAGCAAGAAATCCAAGACCCATCCCTCAATCTATGGGTAGAATCTCTCCATGGCTCCTTACTGTTGGAGCCAATATGTTTTGATGGAGAGTGTTAATATCCAAAAGAACAAGTTATCCTTGATGTTAGAGCACCTCTATATCAAGAACAACTCAAAACCTTAACCAATTTTGGAAGACCAATGCCAAATTATCAAGACTTGAGTTAAGTGTGAAGAAACTCATTACAAGAAAATTCTACTACACTTAATTCACTCATTGACTGATCAAATGTGTAAATTTTTCAATGAAACTTTGTATAACATATCTCGTAAAGTTTGCACACCTTTCTCTAGTTAAATCTTTCCAAAAGATTCAGTAGAACTTGAGATTTGCTTCAAAAAATGTACCTATGTCTGAAACTACTCTTCTGTGTAGTCGACTTTGACACGTGTAACTTCTAATGCATGGTTCTCCCAAACCAGACAGCATTTGTTCAAATTCTTTTAGCCACAAGTAGCTTACCTTTGAATAATAAGTGCTTATGTGCTCAAAACTTTACACTGTGGAGGGAGTTCCGATCAAAACATTGACTACCAGGATTGCACCTATTCCTATCTATACTTCTTCACATTTACACATGTAAATGTTCCTACTTAAAATTCTCGCAGCCCAATTACAATTAAACTCTAAAAACTTGTAAAAAGGTCACTCAACTATAGAACTAGACGTGTACAAAAGCATTCCTCAATAGGATAAACACAAAAGAAGCACTCAACAAAAGATCAAGGTGCAAGTTTCTTCTATTTAGAGAAAACTTACATCTGATTGAGACATCAAGTTCTTCTCAATTTCTAAAATTCTTAATGAGTTCTAAAACTTGTCAGTCATCATCCCTCCTACTCATGGTACATCTATATCAAGTATATATAGATGTCTACATCAGGACTCATCATAGATGCAAAGTTTTTATGCACTAATTACAAGATTAGCATACATGTATATACAAGTCTTCATCTTCTGATCATGCACTAAACTTCAAGCCTCATATGTTGATCTTTGCTTCATTCTTTGACTTCAAATATTTTTCCAAATCATCAATTGATGATTGTCTTGCACCAACAGCTCCACATCAATCATCAATTATGATTTTCTCCATCTTCTTTATTCCTGCCATTTCTTTGAACCTCTGTAACTTAGGTCCATCCAAGCTTTTGGTTAACATGTCTGCAATCTAATATTTTGTTGAAGTAAGTATGACTTCAATTTCTTTATCAATCACCTTCTTCTCAAGAAATGATATTGGATCTCAATATGTTTAGTCCTGGCATGAAACACAGGGTTAACAGCCAGATACAATGAACTCATATTATCTCCATGAATAGTGGGTGTACTCTGAATGATGTCAAAACTCTTCATGAGAGTCTTCAACCATATAACTTCCTTTGCAACTTCAACCATACCGTTATACTCTGCTTCTGTGGATGACAAAGCAACTCTCTGTTGCTTCTTAGAACACCAAGAGATTAACTTATCTCCCACATAACATAGATATCCATGTGTTGATCTCGTATCATCAGGATTACATGTCCAATCTGTATCACTATATATCTTGATGTTTGTATGTGATGTGAATCCATAATACCCTTAATGTATCTCAGCACCCTTTGTCCTGGAATCCAATTTTCTTTCTTAGGACAACTGCATATGACAAATCAGGCCTAATTAATGTAGCATAGACTACACTACCAACCAGACTTTGATATAGCTTCATGTCCTTGGATTCTTCTCTGCCATATTTGCTCAATTTATGGTTCATTTCCATTGGAGTAGGTGCTACCCTGCAATCTTCCATTTTAAATTTGATTAGAAAGTTCTTCAAATACCTATCTAGAGTCACATATACTCCATGTTGAAGTATATGAAATCTCCATGTTTAAGAAATATGACAAGTCTCCCAAGTCACTAATCTTGAACTCTTTCTCCATTTACTTCTTAAGAATTTGTATGCCCTTCTCATCTATACCTCTAAGAACTATGTCATCAATGTATATGCACATGTAAATGAATCCATCATCACTTGCTTTAACAAGCAAGCTACTATCTCCTTTAGACACTTGGAAACTAAGATCCTTCAAGAACTTCACAAGTCTATAATTCCATACCCTTCGGGCCTGCTTCAAACCATACAAAGCTCTCTTGAGCTTACATACATACTCTCGATACCTTTTATCCTTGAAACCTTCTTGTTTCTCCATGAAAACGTCATCTGAAATGTAACCATTTAGAAAAGCATTCTTCACATCTAATTGACATAGCTTCCAACCTTTACATGCAACAATAGCTATGAGAGCCCTTATAGTTGTCATCTTTGCCACAGGACTATAAGTCTCATCATAATCTATACCATAGGTTTGAGCATACCCTTTCATAACAAGTCTAGCTTTATATCTACGCACACTTCCATCTCCATACGTCTTTGTCTTGTAGACCCATTTACATCCAATGATTTTTTAATTATTTGGTTTAGGAACCAAAATCCATGTCTCATTCTCCATCAATGAATCATACTCATCCTGCATAGCTTTCTCCCAATTTTCTTTACCTTTTGCCTCATCATATGTAGAAGGATCTTCTTCTACTTTCACAATGTAAGCATAATCTCTAGTGGTAAAAAATGAAGTATCATTATTGTTGACCTTCTAGCTTCTCCACTCTTTGAAGCCTCTAGTTCTTCATATTCTGGATCAAACCTTGGCATCTCTTCACTATCAATATTTGCATCAACAACCTCTTCATCATCATGAATTTGAATCTATGATTTCCCCTTTCTTTGGATCATGATTTCTTCATCACCTATATGAACATTAATTGTACCTGCATACCAAGTACCTTGCTCATCGAATGTAACATCCTTTGACACAAGGAATTTCTTTGTGGATGGACTCCATAATCTATAACCCATCTGCTTATCATCATAACCAATGAACACATACTTTTCAGCTTTAGGTTCCAATTTATGCCTCAACTCAGATGGCACATATGCGTAATCCAAACATCCAAACACTTTGCAATGATCTAAGGTACGTTTCTTACCCCACCATGCTTCATATGGTGTCATACCCTGCAAAGCTTTACATGGTAGCCTATTAACCAATTATGTGGTTATATTTAGAGCCTCAACCCACAAATAATTAGGGCAATTTTTCTCTTTCATAATTGACCTTGCAAACTCAATAAGAGCTCTATTTCTCCTTTCTGCTACACCATTTTGTTGAAGAGAGTACCTACAAGTAACTTCTCTTTTTATACTTGCATTCCATAAGTAATCATTGAACACATTAGAGAAATACTCTCCCCCTTCATCTGACCTTAGTCTCTTCAATTTTTGTCTTCTGATTCTCTCTGCATACACATGATAGTGTTTAAATGTATTGAAAACTTCTGATTTATCTTTGATCACATATATAGTGATCCACCTGGTACCATCATCAACATATATCACGTAATATCTTGAACCATTAATGCTAAAGTCCTTTGATGGACCCCAAAAATCTGTATGCACCAATTCAAGGTTCTTTGAATACATGAAATAATGTTCATTATATGATTGCTTATGAGCCTTACCTAATTGACATGCTTCACATCTATATGCCATGTGTTGACCTACAACATTATGCAATCCAAGCACTGAACCATTGTTAATCATATCCTTAATACCTCTTTCATTGAAATTTCCAAGACTTTTGTGCCAAAGATTTAACTCGGAGATCTTATGTCCTCCATAAGTGAACATGGCATGACCAACATTGCCTTGAATTTTCAATGTGAAGAGCCTTCCTTCTTTCTTCCCTAAAACAATTTTTTTTTTTACCCATTGCTAGGGTGTTCCACAGAAACTCCATCATTAGTGAATCTTAATTCATATCCTTTATCTATAATTTGCCCTACACTTATTAGATTCTTTGGAATTCTAGGAACATACAAAACCTTACTCAAAAGAGTACTTCTATCCTTGGCCTTTATTGATCCAATGGACTTCACATTGTGCTTTGTTTTATCACGTGTTTGAACTACAGATTCTTTGATCTTCACTTTGTCTTCCACAAGTTGCATTTATAATTAAGGTTGAATCCTCTTTTTGATCTGAAGCATGGTTGTAGTAGGTATTGTTATAGCAATGACTTTGAAAGCCTCTATCTGCATTTCTTCCAAAGAAACCTCTACTACCTCTACTTCTGAAATTACCTCTCTGATTTCTATTACCTATTCATCTTGAATTAAAGTTTTGATTATATCCTCCACCATTCTGATTATTATGCCAGCATTCATGAGCTAAATGTTTAGTCTTACCACAAATCTAGAAAGCTTTGACACCATCTTTATTGCTTATGCCTCTTCGTCTTCCTTTGCCACCTCCTCTTCCTCTTAGGAAGATAACTTGACTAGTAGTGCCTTCATCTTGCTTCAATTGTTGCTTGCCTTTGTTAATTTTCTTCGTCCTTTGAATACATTGCTTGACGTATATTTTTATCCACATCACCTTTGACATCCCTCTCAAAGGTTAGCATATGTCCTAGGGATTGATTCAAATCAGGAGTGAAATGATCTAGTGACAATTCAATGGATAGAATGAAAGGCTTCCACTTCTCATCTCCTCTCTAAGAATTTTTCCTATTAATTTGCCCTCTTTAATTTCTTCATCAACTGCTCCTAGTGCATCTGCAATGTCCTTCATCCTTGCTACATAATGAGAAATAGATTGAGAATCCTTCTTCTTGAATGTGGTAAATTCTACCCACAAAGATGCCCTCCTTGACTTTGTAGTGTTTTGGAAATGCTCCTCCAAAACATTCCATATGTCACTTTCACTTTCAATCCTCTAATGTGAGGTAGCAAGTAATCATTGACTCCCATGTAGATAATGCTCCTTGCTTGAGCATCCTTCTTCATCCATGTCTTCAAATCTGAGAGCTCTTCCCTAGTTGGAACACTAGGATTACCTAGATTCTAGTTTTTCTTCTTCACCTGTGATGTATCCTATCAGATCTTTGCTCATGAGATGAGCTTCGATCCTCATTAAGCAAGCAGGATAGTTTTCTCTATTCAATTTCTCTATCTGAAGAGAATCTCCCATTCTTTCTTCACCTGTGCAATGAATTCTTCAAGCTTTGTGAATAATGAATGTACCTTTACTAGGAATGTAATTCCTTTTGATCCTTTTGATCCTTTTGATCCTTTTGCTAGCTTCAGGCCTCCCTCTCTAGCTTTCACTTCAAAATTTCACCATTTGAATCTTCAAGGATTGATTTTTGTATATCTACATTAGTTGGGATCCTCCTTTCTTCAAATCTGATAACTCTTGCTCTGATACCACTAATGGAGAGTGTTAATCTCCAAAAGAACATGTTATCGTTGATGTTAGAGCACCTCTATATCACGAAAAACTCAAAACCTTAACCAATTTTGGAAGACCAATGCCAAATTATCAAGATTTGAGTTAAGTGTGAAGAAATACATTACACAGAAGATTTTGTTGCACTTAATTCACATATTGACTCATCAAATGTGTAAATTTTTCAATGAAACTCTTTATAAGGCATCTTCTAAATTGCTACACTTAATTCACATATTGACTCATCAAATGTGTAAATTTTCCAAGAGATTTAGTAGATCTTCAGATTTGCTCCAAACAATGTACCTATGTCTGAAACTACTCTTCTATGCAATTGACTTTGACACTTGTAACTTCTAATGCATGGTTCTCCCACATAGAGCGCGCTTGTTCAAATGCTTTTACCCAAAAGTAGCTTACCTTTGAACTTAGACAATAAGAGCTTACTTGCTCAAAAATTTAAACTATGGAGGGACATCTAATCAAAACATTGACCATCAGGATTGCACCTCTTCCTATCTTTACTTCTTGACATTTACACATATAAATGTTCCTACTTAAAATTCTCTCAGCCTGATTACAATTAAACTCTCAAAACTTGTACAAAGGTCATTGAAATATAGAATAAGACTTGTACAAAATCATTCCTCAATAGGATAAATATAGAAGAATCACTCAGCAAAAGATCGAGGTGCAACTTTCTTTTGTTCACAGAAAACTTACATCAAATTGATACATTAAGTTCCTCTCACATTCTAAGTAATTAATGACTTGTAAGACATGTCACTCATCGTCCCTCCTACTCATAGTACATCTATGTCAAGTATATATAGATGTTTACATCACAACTCATCATAGATGCAAAGTTTTTATGAACTAATTACAAGATTAGTATACATGTAAATACAAGTCTTCATCTTTTGATCATGCACTAAACTTCAAGCCTCATATACTGATCTTTGCTTCATTCTTTGACTTCAAATCTTTGTCCAAATCATCAGTTGATGATTGTCTTGAACCAACATGTTTGACCACAATTTTATTACTATTATCATTCTCGAAAACAATGCATCTTGCACGAGAGCATGTATTTACAATGAAAAAGGACCCTTAATGTATCCTAGCACCCTTTGTCCTGCAATCCAATGTTCTTTCCTAGGACAATGCATGACTTGAGACAACACTCCAATTGCACATGAGAAATCAGGCCTAGTTAATGTAGCATAGACTACACTACCAACCAGACTTTGATATAGCTCATGTCCTTGGATTCTTCTCCGCCATATTTGCTCAATTTATGGTTCACTTCCATTTGAGTAGGTGCTACCCTGCAATCTTCCATTTTAAATTTAATTAGCAAGTTCTTCAAATACCTTTCTTGAGTCGCATATACTCCATGTTGAAGTATATGAAATCTCCATGTTTAAGAAATATGACAAGTCTCCCAAGTCACTAATCTTGAACTCTTCCTCCATGTACTTCTTAAGAATTGGTATGCCCCTCTCATCCATACCTCTAAGAATTATGTCATCAATGTATATGCACATTTAAATGAATCCATCATCACTTGCTTTAACAAGCAAGCTACTATCTGCTTTAGACACTTGGAAACCAAGAGCCTTCAAGAACTTCACAAGTCTATAATTCCATACCCTTGGGGCCTGCTTCCAACCATACAAAGCTCTCTTGAGCTTACATACATACTCTCGATACCTTTTATCCTTGAAACCTTCTAGTTTCTCCATGAAAAAAGCATCTGAAATGTAACCATTTAGAAAAGCATTCTTCACATCTAAATGACATAGCTTCCAACCTTTACATGGAGCAATAGCTATGAGAGCCATTATAGTTGTCATCTTTGCTAGAGGACTATAAGTCTCATCATAAGCTATACCATATATCTGAGCATACCCTTTCACAACAAGTCTAGCTTTATATCTAGACACACTTCCATCTCCATACCTCTTTGTCTTGTAGACCCATTTGCATCCAATGATTTTTTGATTATTTGGTTTAGGAACCAAATCCCATGTCTTATTCTCCATCAATGCATCATATTTATCCTGCATAGCTTTCTCCCAATTTTCTTTAATTTTTGCCTCATCATATGTAGAAGGAACTTCTTCTACTTTCACCGCATAAGCATAATCTTTAGTGGTCAAAGATGAAGTATCATAACTGTACCTTATGGGTTGCTTTCAGTTTCTTGTTCACCTTCTAGCTTCTCCACTCTTTGAAGCCTATGGTTCTTCATATTCTGGGTCAAACCTTGGCGTCTCTTCACTATCAATATGAGCATCAAGAACCTCTTCATCATCATGAATTTGAATCTATGATTTCCCCTTTCTTTGGATCATGATTTCTTCATCACCTATATGAACATTAATTGTACCTGCATACCAAGTACGTTGCTCATCGAATGTAACATCCTTTGACACAAGCAATTTCTTTGTGGATGGACTCCACAATCTATAAGCCCTCTGCTTATCATCATAACCAATGAACACATACTTTTCAGCTTTAGGTTCCAATTTATGCCTTAACTGAGATGGCACATATGCATAATCCAAACATCCAAACACTGTGTAATGATCTAAGGTACGTCTCTTACCCCACCATGCTTAATATGGTGTCATACCCCCCAAAGCTTTACATGGTAGCCTTTTAACCAAGTATGTGGTTATATTTAGAGCCTCAGCCCACAAATAATTAGGGCACTTTTTCTCTTTCATCATTGACCTTGCAAACTCAATAAGAGCTCTATTTCTCCTTTCCGCTACACCATTTTTTTGAAGAGAGTACCTATAAGTAACTTCTATTTTTATACCTACATTCCATAAGTAATCATTGAACACATTAGAGAAATACTCTCCCCCTTCATCTGACCTTAGTCTCTTAAATTTTTATCCTCTGATTCTCTATGCATACACATGATAATGTTTAAATGTATTGAGAACTTCTGATACACTTGGTACCATCATCAACATAAATCACATTATATCTTGAACCATTAATGCTAAAGTCCTTTGATGGATCCCACAAATTCTTATGCTCCAATGCAAGGTTCTTTGAATACATAAAACCATGTTTATTATATGATTGCTTATGAGCCTTACCTAATTTACACGCTAAATTATGCAATCTAAGCACTGAACCATTGTTAATCATATCCTTAATACCTCTTTCATTGAAATGTCCAAGACTTTTGTGCCAAAGATTTAACTCGGAGATCTTCTGTCCTCCATAAGTGAACAAGGCATGACCAACATTGTCTTGAATCTTCAATGTGAAGAGCCTTCCTTCTTTCTTCCCTAAAGAAATTTGTTTATACCCATTGCTAGGGTCTTCCACAAAAACTCCATTGTTAGTGAATCTTAATTCATATCCCTCTCTATAATTTGTCCTACACTTATCAGATTCTTTGGAATTGTAGGAACATACAAAACCTTACTCAAAAGAGTACTTCCATCCTTGGCCTTTACTGATCCAATGGACTTCACATTGTGCTTTGTGTTATCATCTGTTTGAACTACATGATTAATGACCTTCTTCTCCAAATCAGTCATCAAAGCTATGTTGCCACTCAGGTGATTGCTACACCCTGAGTCTATGTAGAAGACTCTTTGATCTTCACTTTTTCTTCCACAAGTTGCATTTATAATTAAGGTTGAATCCTCTTTTTTATCTGAAGCATGTATGTAGTAGGTATTGTTATAGGATTCACTTTGAAAGCCTCTATCTGCATTTCTTCCAAAGAAACCTCTACTACCTCTACCTCTGAAATTACCTCTCTGATTTCTATTACCTATTCGTCTTGAATTAAAGTTTTGATTATATCCTCCACCATTATGATGATTATGCCAACATTTATGAGCTAAATTTTTAGTCTTACCACAAATCTAGCAAGCTTTGACACCATCTTTATTGTTTATGCCTCTTCCTCTTCCTTGGCCATCTCCTCTTCCTCTTAGGAAGTTAAGTCCACTAGTAGTTCCTTCATCTTGATTCAATTGTTGCTTGCCTTTGTTAATTTTCTTCGTCCTTTGAATACATTGCTTGACCTGTAATTTTATCCACGTCACCTTTGGCATCCCGCTCAAAGGTTAGCATATGTCCTAGCAATTGATAGAAATCAGGAGTGAAATGATCTAGTGACAACTCAGTGGATAGAATGAAAGACTTCCAGTTCTCATCTACTCTCAAACCTATAAGAATGTGTCCTCTTCAATTTCTTCATCAACTGCTCCTAGTGCATCTGCAATGTCCTTCATCCTTGCTACATAATCATAAATAGATTGAGAATCCTTCTTCTTGAATGTGGTAAATTCTACCCACAAAGATGCCCTTGACTTTGTAGTGTTTTGGAAATGCTCCTGCAAAACATTCCATATGTCACTTGCACTTTCAAGTCCTCTAATGTGAGGTAGCAAGTAATCATTGACTCCCATGTAGATAATGCTCCTTGCTTGAGCATCCTTCTTCATCCATGTCTTCAAATCTGAGAGCTCTTCCCTAGTTGGAACACTAGGATAACTGAATTCTAGTTTTTCTTCTTCACCTGTGATGTATCCTATCAAATCTTTGCTCATGAGATGAGCTTCCATCCTCATTAACCAAGCAGGATAGTTTTCTCTATCCAATTTCTCCATCTGAAGAGAATCTCCCATTCTTACTTCACGTGTGCAATGAATTCTTCAAGCTTTGTGAATAATGTATGTACCTTTACTAGGAATGTAGTTCCTTTTGATAATTTTGATCCTTTTGATAGCTTCAAGCCTCCATCTCTAGCTTTCACTTCAAACTTTCACCTTTTGAATCTTCAAGGATTGATTTTTGTATATTTGTAATAGTTGGGATCCTCCTTTCTTCAAATCTGATAACTCCTGCTCTGATACCACTAATGGAGAGTGTTAATCTCCAAAAGAACATGTTATCCTTGATGTTAGAGCACCTCTATATCAAGAAAAACTCAAAACCTTAACCAATTTTTGAAGACCAATGCCAAATTATCAAGACTTGAGTTAACTGTGAAGAAATGCATTACACAGAAAATATTGCTACACTTAATTCACATATTGACTCATCAAATGTGTAAATTTTTCGGTGAAACTCTTTATAAGGCATCTCCTAAAGTTATCACACCTTCTCCAAGTTAAAGCTCTCCAAGAGATTTAGTAGGTCTTGAGATTTGCTCCAAACAATGTACCTATATTTGAAACTGCTCTTCTGTGCACTTGACTTTGACACTTGTAACTTCTAATGCATGGTTCTCTCACACTAGAGCCCTCTTGTTCAAGTTCTTTTACTCAAAAGTAGATTACCTGTCAACGTAGACAATAAGAGCTTACTTGGTCAAAAATTTAAACTATGGAGGGAGATGTGATCAAAACATTGACCATCATTATTGCACCTCTTCTTGCCTTTACTTCTTCATATTTACACATATAAATATTCCTACTTAAAATTCTCTCATCCTGAGCTAGAAATGTTGGTTTCTCAAAAATCAATGTTTTTGTGCCTTAATGTAGAGAAAGAGAGGGAGTGAGAGAGAGAGAGCTCCATCTCTTAACCTCACTTCTCTCTATGATCTCCTCAGAAGCAGAGATTGGTAGACAGGTGGCAAGAGAGAGAGAGAGAGGACGTTGTATCTTCGGTCATGAGTTTTCACTACATATATCAATTTGTGAGATTGAATTTCTACTTGAGCAAGGCAACAAGAATCGTGTTTTTTTTTTAGTTTATCTCGTATACAGTATTCAAATCAGTAAGTGGCATATCTAGAAGAATTTCTCTATTGCTTATAATTCTTTGCTCTATGTAGAATATTTTGTCATATGGTATTAACTTGATATCACTCAAACATTGATTTATGCCTATGATTTGTTCGATGTGCTTGAGTTTCTAGTGGTAACGAGGAATATTATAAATTCACTACACATTAAGGGTGTGTAATGGATAGCATCATGCTATAGCAAGAAAGTTATGCTCTTTAGCATAGTCGAAATTATATGCACTCATTTGCTCTTTCATACATTCCCATATTTACGCATCGGTTTGTTAAGAACATGGCAATAAACAAGTTTAGAGGATAGCTTTAGTCATCAAAATTATGCATAATCTATTAGCTAATCGTATGCTTTATTCAGATGTGTTATTGGTTTTGCCTCTGACTCAATGAAAAAAGGGAGTTTTTTTTCCGTTGATGATTTCAATTGTGGAAGCTTACTCTATGATAATGTTCTCACATATTGTTTTACATAGTTTCATTCGTGAAGCTAATGTTGGATTGCGTAGGATTTCCTTGTTTATTCATCTATAAATTGACACCATGAAATTAGTTGGAGGTTCATATGGGAAGGCATTCAAGTAAACTCTTTTGATTAAGTTCCTGGAAGTCTCTGAAGTTACACAAATTCACAACATTCCATATTTTTAATGAAACGCTCTATGGATCAAATATCTTCAGAATGAAAAGCATAGCCCTTTTGTTTAAAAGAAATAGCTTTATACGTTAAGGAAATGATTTATACCTAAAATAGTTCATCAGTCGTCTTCTTCTATAGATGCACTTGTATATTTCCCTAAATGTGAGCAGGGATAATTCTACGTGTGCATGCATGTGAGAATATTAAAATGCAAGAATGCATGAATATATATGCATGTGCAGAAATGCATACGCATGAATAGTGTATAATGATGTGTGTAGGATCATGAGTAAAGCATACATAAGTAAGTGAATGAGCATGCCTGTGTGTAGAATGCATGCATGAATGTACAAAAATATTGCATGAAAAGCTGCATGTGCACAAGTGTGTGAAAGCATTTTGTATGCACGCGTAAAATATATATGCATCTATTCATGAGAGTAGTGTGTACGTGTGTCATGCATAAGAAAAAACATGCAAATGTGAGAATACAGGTGCATATATGCAAAGGGTACACAAGTTAATGTGTGCATGCGAAATTCATGTGTGTGAATGCATGTTCAAGTGAATGTGTTTATACGTATGAGATAGTATGTAGATAAGTGCATATGTAGCATGTATGTAGGTGCATATCAGAGAATTGAGAACATGGACGAATGTGTTAAAACATGTATGTGTAAATGCATATATGCATAAAAATATGAGTCTGAACATAAGTGTATCCGAATAAATATGTAGGAATGCATGTGTATATATGTGATTATATAGAGTACATTAAAGATGCATATGCATAAGTATTAAATATATGTACAAAACATGTATGTAAGTAGTGTATGCATGAATGCATTTACATGTGTGTATAAGCATGCGTAAGAGAGTATGTGTACATACTTATGCATGTATGTTCATGAATAAAGACCTGTACATAACTAAGTAAATGTTAATGATAATGCAAATGAGTATGAGAAAATGCATGTATATAAATTAATATATGTAGTATGCATGGGAAATGCACTTTCAGATTCCATACATAACATTACATTTTCTTCAAGTTGTGTTTATATGCCATGAGTACTTGATGCTCCTTTCTCTTTATTGATATGTATGAAGGTTGGCAGATTCGGAGGATGTGGTGGATGTGGTCTAGAATTGAAGTTGAGCCCTTCAAACCACTTGAATGTGATAACCGAAAAAACTCTCAAGATGCATTCAAAAACGGGTGAAATGTTACCAATATGACCATAGCTTGGTGATTTCTATCTCATGCTTAAATATTTGGGGTGTATATTTATTCTCAGGTCATTGATTCAAAACTTCAAATGAACATGATACTTGCATGAAAAGTTAGTACGTATGTGTATTTTCATTCATATGTGAGTATTAATGTGTGCAAAATGTCCATATGCATGCCTGTATGAGCATAATGTGTGCTAGGATGTGCGCATTATTCTTTATTTACACATAATCATTCTTTAAGTGTATGAAATGCATAGGCATAAATATGTAAGCGTAAATGATGATTTGATCATGTGTGATTTCAACCTTTATAAGAGTATGTAATTGTATATGTATGTGCATTTGATGCATAATATTATACAAATATATATTATACTTGTATAATATATACAAGTATGGATTCGATGGGGGCGGCAAAGTTTCTTTGGCATGAATAGTAACCACATTAGGGAAGAAGAACGCTCTCGAGGGATGATTTCGAGAGGGATAAGTGCTATCATCGAATGATGGGGAGGGGGGGAGGGGGGGGGGGGGGGGGAACAACGGAGCTTCCGCTTATGGCAAGGATGTATGGAAGAGTTTCGGAAAAAGCATGCCCATCAGTTTAAAAGATGCAGGGAAATCTCTTCAGGAAGGGGAGGCAAATGCGTTCATCGATAGTTCTAGAATGGCTCAAGATTGGAGTGCTACGCTATTAAGGGTGATTGAGGCCAAGAGAAACGACATAGGGAAGTGGAGATAGGATTTAAGGGATGGCATGTCGAGGGACTTCTCCTGGGTTCGGGAATGCATCTAGGAGTACATCAGTGCATATGTGTCTCTGAAGCAGTTATAATGCGACTAAACCATAATTTGGACTTTGGCCAAAGCTAGAGATGTATGCTCTGCTACGACCAGCCTGAACGAATTCATATTACCTTTGGATATAGTAGACCTGGATTGAATGCAGTACTCTGCACTTGCATTCTATGGTGTTGACTTAGGAATTGAATGCAGTACTCTGCACTTGCATACTTGCATTCTATGGTGTTGACTTAGGAATGCTTCACCTTGTTTATCAAGGTCTCGCAACTGTTCTCTCAAGAAAATCATAGGAGGCATCCTTTAGCTTGTTGCACAATCATTATTCTATACTTATTCTAAGGAACCTAGAATCGTATGGGAATATCTCCATACAAAGGGTCATCGAGAAAATGAAGAAGAATTACATTGAAGGAGGGACTTCCTTTGCTAACCAAATCTCAAAGAAAGGAAAAGAGGATAACTACTAGTATGTATCTACACCTGTAATTGCATGTACGACAGCCCTATGCTTTTGGAAGCAATTATTAATATTATGCAAGTTAATCCCTACTCTGTGAGGGAATGAATGACCGGCTCCATTGTATTAAAGTTTACCGGTTAGGTATTAGGTTTGCACTAAAGATTTCGGAAACCTTTAAGGTTTTCTAATGCGCAAAACCAATAGCTGGGAAACCAACCGGTCCTTTAGGCTTAAGCGTTTCCCGATACAGCATTTTCTTTAGAAACAACCGAAACCGCTATGTAAATACTTACTTGTGTCTTTTCTCATCTATGAGGCCTTTGTATCCACATCTGTATGCGAGCTTGGATAAACTATAGGTGACAAAAGAATGGTGTAAGCTTCCTTTGTGTCTTCTAAAGTGCATATTTGTGTGTTGTAAGTACCATGTGTTAGTTTGTATCCACAATATCACTGGAATGTTTGCAGCGATCGTATTGAAGTTACCACAAGCGAAATTGTAGAAGTAGAACCGCATTTGTTCCAATCAAAGTTGTTCACTTGTAGCGGCTGTAGACAGTAGCAAGTTCCTTATGATGATCACTGTTATTATATGTTCATAATCAGTACATCTATTAGCTCATAAGATTCAATTCACTTGAGGTCTTAATTCCGAAATCTTCTTCTGCGCTGGAAGATCTAATAAGTAGAACTTATAAGATGACGAGAATAACAGATACTTGTATATGAATGAAAACTACATAATATTTATTTAAGATGAGAGATAGATTGTGAATGGATCATTGTGGAATGATAATGCACCAAACCTTCCAAGTCCTTTCGAGAAAGTATGCTAATCTGAAATGTCAATCTGTTTAGCATTTCTCGAATATATACATTCAATTCACCAATGCTTGTATCAAAGCTTACAGTAACAACTATTCGCGAGTGACTGAACTCAAGAATGTTTTATGTAGCTGCATACTATTTTTATGATGCCAAAAAATGTTGAAGTTGATGTTAGTAGAGAAAAATGAACCATAACATTTTTTCCTCTAGCAAGGTGTGCTGCATGGACTTGTTCAACAAGGTGACCAACTCGAGAATATATTTCAAGGAAAATACAACCAACCATAACCGAATTAAAGCCTTAATTTCGATTTACTAAACTTTAGTAAGAGAAAACTTAAATTGTGAATTCCATGCTATTCGCTCGTTTATCGAATCATGTTTTGAAACTTACTTCTTTTTGTCACTCTTTGCATAGCTATCCCTTCTGAATCTTGGATAGTGAATGGGTTAAACAACATTAACTTATCTAGGAATAATCACACATGTTATCCATTGTGAAGAATGACATTCTTCAACTACAAATAACACGGACGCCTAAGTTTATGGGGCTGAGTCAAACCAGAGAATTTGGCCTGCTTCGGAAAACAGAGAGGATGTTATCATCGACACAATGGATTCGGGGATTTGGATGGAGAGGGAGAGTTTCAATGATAAAATGTTAGGATTATTCCTTCACGATGGAAGGGTGGTTGCAACGTGATACCAAGATTCCACAGCACTATTTGCAATAGGAAAATCATAGGGGGTGAAGGCTTTCTTCAAAGGATATGAGGCTTCACAAAGGCTCATAAGTCAAACCATTGAGTATCGCTCTTTGCTCGGCAGTGAGGGTTATGAAACTTACACATCTGCAACAGTTGCAGGCAACATTGTTCTTGATGCAAGTTTGTTTGGGGAAGCTCTAGGCATCGAATGCAAGATGGCTCTGCACACATGTATTGCTGCCTACAAGACCTACTGGTCAGGAGGCTATGTCAACTCTATTATTCTGGTTGCGTTTGAGCAGGCTATCACGGATGGCAAAAACAGTATTTTTTACCTGTTGGTGGTGTTATCTCGGCTTACTTCTTTGATCTTATCACTATAAGAAGCTTTATAGCCATGGAGGAAGGGATTCTTGTTTTTGTGTGAGTAGGAAATACTAGACCCATCCCTCAATCTGTGGACATCATCTCCTCATGGCTCCTTACTATTGGAGCCAGTATGATTGACCGAAATTTTCCTACTATTGTCATTCTTGAAAACAATGCGTGTTGCACTAGAGCATTTCTTTACAATGAAAAAGGACTTGGACGTAGTCAGCTGCCTTTGATTTATGCTAGAATTGATGGTTCTCAAAAGTCAATGATTCTGTGCCTTATTGTAGAGAAAGAGAGGAAGTGAGAGAGAGAGCTCCATCTCTCTACCCTCACACCTCTCCATGATCTCCTTGGAAGCAAAGATTGGCAAAGAGGTGGCAAGAGAGAGAATTGTTGTATCTTCGGTCATCAGTTTTCATTACATATATCAATTTGTGAGACTGAACGTCTGCTTGACCTACACAACATGAATGGTCGCTGTTCTTTTGTTTATCTTGTATAAAGTATTCAAGTAAGTAAGTAGTATATGTAAGAGAATTTCTCTATTGCTTATAGTTCATTGCTCTATGGACAATATTTTGTAATATGTTAATAACTTGAGATCAGTCAAACATTGATTTATGCCTATGATTTGCTTGATGCACTTAAGTTGCTAGTAGTAACAAGGGATATTATAACTTCACTACACATTAAGGGTGTGTAATGAACACCATCATTCTCTAGCAAGAACGTTATGCTCTCTAGCATAGTCGAAATTCTATGTACTGATTTGCTCTTTCAGACATTCCCGTATTATACGCATTCGTTTGTAGAGAACATAGCAATTAACAACTTTAGTGGATAATTTCTGCAATCAAAATTATGCATAATGTATTAGCTAATCGTATGCTTTATTCAGATGTGTTTTGTGTTTTTTCCTGCGACTCAATGCAAAAAGGGACTTTTTTTTCCCGTTGATCATTTCAATGGCCAAGCTTACTCTCTAATAATGTTCTCACCAATTGTTTGACTTAGTTCCATTGTGAAGATAATGTTGGATTGCATATGATTTCCTCGTTTACTCGTCTCTAACTTGACACCATGAAATTAGTTGGAGGTTCATATGTGAAGGCATTCAAGTAAACTCTTTTGATTAACTTCCTGGAAGTATCTGAAGTTACACGAATTCACAAGAGTCCGTATCTCTAATGAAAAGATCTATGGAACAAATATCTTGAGAATGAAATGCATAGCCCTTTTGTTAAACAAAACTAGCTTTATACATTAAGGAAATGATTTATACCTCAAATAGGTCATCAATCTTCTTCTTCTATAGATGCACTTGTGTATTTCCCTAAATGTGAGCAGGAATAATTCTACGTGTGCATGCATGTGAGAATATGAAAATGCAAGAATGCATGAATATATATGCATATGCATGAATAGTGTATGATAATGTGTGAAGAGCATGAGTAAAGCATACATAAGTAAGTGATTGAGCATGCCTCTGTGTAGAATGCATGCATGAATGTACAAAAATATTGCATGAAAAGTTGCATGTGCACAAGAGCATGAGAGCATGTAGGAACGCATCAAATATGCATGCATCTATTCATGAGAGTAGTGAGTACATGTGTCATGTATAAGAAAAAACATGCATATGTGAGAATACAGGTGCATACATGCAAAGGTTACACAAGTTGATGTGTGGATGAGAATTTCATATGTGTGAATGCATGTTCAAGTGAATGTGTTTATACATATGAGATAGTATGTACATAAGTGCATATGTATTTTGTATGCACGTGCATATCAGAGAATTGAGCACATGGATGAATGTGTTAAAACATGCATGTGTAAATGCATATATGCATAAAAATATGGGCGTGAACATAACTGTATCGGAATAAAAATGTAGGAATGTATGTGCATATATGTGATTGTATAGAGTACATTAAAGATATATATGCATAAGTATTAAATATATGTACAAAACATGTATGTAAGTAGTGTATGCATGAATGCATTTACATGTGTGTATAAGCATACGTAAGAGAGTATGTATTCATGTTTATGCATGTATGTTCATGAATAAACACTTGTACATAATTAAGTAAATGTTTATGATAATGCTCATGAGTATGAGAAAATACATGTATATAAATTAATATATGTAGTATGCATGGGAATGATAAAAACAGGCATATTCTTGAGTGTATGTGTACATATGTAAGAGATATGTGTGTGCACATGAATGACAAATGTATAAGAGTATGTGTGAATGTGAGGAAATGTATATGAGAAATGCAAGTATAAGTGTGAGTGTATGTATAAGTAAGATGCATGATTTAAAGTACCGTTTGTGCGTATACATGTATCAAATAGATGTTCATAAAAGATGTATGCATGAATATTTGTATGAGCTATGTTGAGAACATAAACAAAGTGAATACATATAATTGAGGTGTATACATACATGAGCATGAATACATGTATGCGCTGCAAAAGTATGTGTGTGATGGTACATGAAAATATTCAGAAAAGAATAATCTTTATGGATAAAAGTAAGAATTCAATGTATTTAATAAAATCCATGAGTGTTTTCATTCGTTATAAAAGTAGTTATGTTTTTCTAATGCTTTTTTTCAGAGCATTGATGAGTACTTATGAGCAGTTGAGATCGGGAGATTGGAGTTGCAGATGTGCTACTTCCTCTACTTTTTTAAATCAAATTGTAAGCTTAATTTTATATTAGACTTTAGCATTAGAGTATTTGTATAGGGTTTATTATATTTTTGGATCATAATAGTAGTTTTATCACTTAAAAATTGTATAAAACATTTATCTTTTGTATAGGATTGCTTCTATCATAATCATGTGTCTTTGTTCACCTATCTTTTCCTTGTCTTGAATATCTCGTCCATTTGTCTAAGTATCTAATCTGTTAATGGACTTCGGTGATCCTTACGACACATCTATTCCATTAAGTAGCATCCCTAATAGATTTTAAAATATAACTATCCTTGTTGAAGAGTTGGTAAAAGATTGCATTACAAGCGAAACCTTAGTTTCATAGTCATACGATTACGGCATGTCTAGGAATCCAGCGGCATAGCCATATGGTTATAGTAATACTTCATTAAGCTTGATCACATCTCTTAACCTAAGTGACATTGAGTAAACACCCTGCATGTAGTTGCCTTATGAGACCATAGCAAAGTTTGGTTCTGATCGGCTTGGTGGACTCCAGTCACGCCCCTCGATAGTGTATACTCTAAGTACTATGCAAAATTGCATGTCCTATATGTAACATGATGCAAAAAGAGAGCAACGATGCATATAAATTGACAAGAGAATTATCTAGAGGTTCAAAAGATCATTTACAAGTGTGTGTAGGTACTGAAGATTGTCCACATTCCATCTGAATAACTTTTAGAGTATTCCCTAATAAGTTGTACTTCAGAAGGATGCTCAAAAAGGGTTATTGACAAGGAAAGAGCCAAATCCTAACTATAAAGATGATGTGAACTAAAGCCAAAGTATGGCTTGTGGCCATTTAATGGGAAGTGCTCTGAGAGAGCTTTCCACGGCAAGAAAAAAAAAACTCTGGATTTGGATGTGATTTGCCCATGATATGACCAATTCTATAGAAAGCATTAGCTAATTAGATGAATTTATGAATATGGCTTCTAAAATAAACTTTGAAATTCATTTCTAAGCGCCTGTGTGTAATCTTTTGCAGATTGGGTACAATCTCCCCCCACATACTCTGATGGACAAGTCTATGAGACCATGTGTATTTATAGGTATTTCTTATTATGTCATGAATAAAAGATACATTAGGGCTATGCTTTAAATATTTAACTTTTTCTTTATTTAAAAAACTCATGGTTTTCTATTTTTAAAGCAATCTACTATTTTTTACAAAAATAACTAAAAATACTATCTTCTAAATATTCTTCTAAATATTTGAATAAGTCGATGCATGTTCACACCCTCATGGATCTTCACCTAATAAATAAAAAAAACAAATTCAAACCTCAAAGCATTAAAATCCATTTAACATTCCAATATTCCCTAAAGTATAATAGATATAGACATCTATTATAAACAAATCCGACATGTTAATATGCAAAAAGCTGAAATTGACGGATTCAAATGAGCTTTTCAATGGACTACTAAATTTCTAGGTTGTAGAGATACAAAAGGTATGTGTCATATGTCAATTTGGAAAAAAAATCAAAAACATCATTTCCACATGACAAGAATGTGAATGGGAATGTGCTAGATATAGTACATACAAATGTTTCAGGGCTTGCAATGACATCTATGGGCCGTTCCAAGTTTCATGTCACTTTCATTGATGACCATACATGGAAAATATGTGTATATTTCATGAAAAAGAAGAGTTAGTTGTTCACTCACTTCTAGAATTCCGAACCTATGGTGGAAAAGCAGATAGGGAAGTATATTCAGACATTAAGATCTAATAAAGGAGGTGAATACATGTTAAATGAGTTCAATAAGTTTCTTACAAGTCATGGCATTTGACATCAATTCTCATGTAGGTACACATCACAATAGAATGGAATTGCTAAACACAAGAATAGAAATATTGCAAAAATAGAAAGAGCATTAATGGCTGAGAGGAATATGCCCCATTGTTATTGAGCAAAAGTGGTGCACACTGTTGTATACATCATGAATAGAACTTTGACAACTATTGTACATCAAGTTACACCTAAAGAGAAGTTCACAAGTAAAAAGACAAACTTATAACATATAAAATTTCTTGTCTTTATTACTATATATATATAAATAAATAAATAAATAAATAAATATATATATATATATATATATATATATATTTGATATTCCCTTTAGAACTAGGGATATAAAAGTTACAACCCACTCACATGATAGGTGAAGGTAACAAAAGATGTCATGTTTGATGAAATTTCAAGCGTCTATATAGATGCGAGAGATGGAATTAATTTTGAACCAAATGACAAAGAAAATCCTAAAAATCATGTGCAGAATCACAAGTTTTGACTGGACCAAATGCATCACTAAGCAATAGTTCCAACTTAAATATATTCAGTGGAAGATTGCATGGAAATTCATGTCCAGAAAATTCACCAAATACATCCAAGAAAGGTAAAGAAAAGCTTTCTACTAGTATTAGAAAGTCTGAAAGTTTTGAAGACATTGATGAAGATTCAAGTGGTTCAAGAAAGAGACTTGATGAGGAACTTGGATTTCCCTCTATGAAGACTCCGAGACTAGGAAAGGCACATGCAAATGATATAAGGACAAGTTACCCAAGACCAAGAACATCTATCAAGATGTGGAACTCATTGCAGCAATTGACCTATGGTAGTTACATGATTCGTCATTGTGCCTACATGACCTAGATAATACAAGATGATGAACCTTCTTATTTTGAAGATGCAATTGGAAATGTAGATTGGGAGAAAGCTATGGATGAGGAAATGGATACACTTTATGGAAATGAAACATGCAAGCTAATTTCATTGCCGCAAGGAGAGAAACCCATAGGTCTCAAGTGGGTTTACAAGGTAAAGTACAATGTTGGTTGTAGCATAGGCAGGTATAGAACACGATTAGTAGAAAAGGTATATGCACATACATATGGCATTGATTATGAGAACATGTGCAGCCATGTAGCTAAAATTTCTAGTGACAATGCACTTATTGTATTAGCTACAACAAAAGGATGGGCTTTGCATCAGACGGATGTGAAGAATGCTTTTCCACATAGTGAGCTATAGGAAGAAGTATACATGGACCAACCACAAGGATATGAAGATTCAAAGTATGCTGAATATGTTTGCAAATCAAAAAAGGCTTTGGATGGACTAAAATAGGCCCCTTGTGCTTGGCATGCAAGGATTGTTGATTATTTAACCACCATTGGATTTTTCATGTGTGATGTAAATCATTCATCATATGCAAGGAAGGGTGATGATGGCATCACAATTTTGGCTATTTATGTTGATGCCTTGATTATAGGTGGTGATGATGAAGAAAGCATTGAAGATGAAAAGCAACTCCTTATGCAAGAATTTGACATGAAAGATATTGGTATGTTGTGCCATTTCTTGGACATTGAATTTATACATACAAAAATAGGTTTATGGATGTCACAAAGGCAATATGCCTTGAGTATGCTGCAAAAGTATGGTATGTCTGATTGTGAGTCAATTGTTCCATTAGATCAAAATTTGAAGTTGGATACTACATCAAGTGAAGAATTGGTAAATGCTACTTTATACACAAAAATTATGGGAAGTTTGACATATGCCACAATTACAAGATGTCACATGATATACTATGGGTAGAACAATAAAGGAGAGAGCCTCTATTAGAGAAGGAGTCTGATTTAAGAAAGGTATTCTTAGGCGTGGTTGGGAGGAGAACATGACATCTTTGTGTGTGTAGGAAGGAAGCTCAAGCTCGCGATGGCGCGTTGGCAAAAGAGGAGGCTTGGGATGGTAGATAAATGTAAGATATGATATAAGAGCACCTTTTTTTGACTGTAGATCTCGCCAACGGCTTCAGGATTTGAAACCACGACCTGGTTAAGAGATGCAAACGCCTTACCCAACATTCCAACATGGCTTCCATGCCATACAAGTGGCACCAAAAATACTATAGCAAAATCAATCAGACCTTTGTGGCGTCCGAGCTACTTATCATGCCTTGGTTTGTTGATACAATGCAAGAAGCTTCTTAGGAGACGTATCCATCCTCAGCTTACGATGTCCGTGAGACCATGTGGAGCTATGGAAGAATAGAGGAAGAATGTTTGAGAGAAGTGTCTTCAAACGAGGATCGAGAACATACAGGAGAGATGCAAAAGTGGATGCACCTAAAAGAGTACGTGAATGTAGAGCATCCTTTCCATGAGCTTCCCAGTACCATGGTTCCAAAGTCAAAGAGGATGGAATTTCATCTTAATCATAGGTATGAGCATTTTTGTTATTTTGGAAAATTAAAAGACAAGAGTTCGACTCTCAGAGAAGGACAATGAAGGGTTTACGGGCCAAGTTTTTGGACGGAAATCATATATATGAGCGGTATGAGGTATATACTCTCATTTTGAGTTAAGGATTCCCTCAAAAATAAGTAAGCACAAGCTTTAGGTACCTCCAAAATAGCTTACTTTCATAATTTTCACATAAATTTCAGGGCCTATATTGACAAGTAGCCATTTTGGGAAGGGGAAAAGAAGAGGTATTTTTCATAGATTGGTAGTAAAAATCATGCACACCTATATTCTAGTGTATTGACTTCCATATACAATCAAGAAATTCAAAATATACCTCAGTATGATGGGAGTTTGAAGCTCCACAATACCCACTTCCATCACTGTTTGAGAAAAAATTTCAGCACTTGAATCGAAGAAATTCCCATTTTGGAAGAGGAAGAAAGAGGTGGAATAGTTATGGATGGATGGGAAAAAGTATATATACTAAGATTATGGTGTATGTAATTCATAGGAAAATCATTAGATTCATTAAAGTAATAAGTTAAGAAGGAATTTTATTTCCTCAAAAACCCCCTTCCCGCACTTTTTGAAAAAATTTCAGATGTTAATTTTTATCAAACTCCACTTTTGGGAGTAAGAAAAAAGATTATTTAAGAGGCTTCCCATGGATTAGTGCACACATACATGAAATATGATGTATGAATTACCATGTAGAAGAGAAACATCAAGAAAAATTCACATTTGGAGTTGATTAGGAGCTTGCTAAAAGCTCCCATTTAAGTTTTTGCATAAAAGCAAAAATCTTGATTTAGGCCTCTTTTGGGGAGCGAATTAACATGCACGAAGGGAGGATTTGGAAAAGTGAAAATAGGCCCAAGCATCTTCATATACCACTCTCTAATTTTATGGAGAGAATTTTAGCATTTGCTTGATGGAAGAATGCTTTGGGGCACCCCAAAAATCATATTTTCACACTTTTTCCAGCCCCTCCAACAGTCCACTAATTTAGCATGTACCACTTGGAATGGCCATATCGTGGGCTAGAAAACTCCAAATTGGACATGCTATGGCTCATTTCAAAGAGCACAAGGTCTACTTTCAGTTTATGAGAAAAATGTTTGGAAAATATGTATTTTTGCAGGTCTGTACAGCTCTGCAAAGTCTGAACAGTTTTTGGCAACTACCTTCCGGGATCCATATCTTTCAAACTGGGAAGGCGATTTGAGTAATTTCACTTCGAGCTCTTTGCGCATGCTATATATTTCCGTTTATGAATATTTCCAGGTCCTAAAGTGGTTTTTGCAAGTGTAAAGAAGGATTACTAATGCATTTTTTTTTACTAATTTTGTATTATTTTAGTAATCATTTGACCATGCTTTATGTTTTGGGGAGTGTTCCGATGTTTTCGGACACTTTAAAGTTATGTTAGGACCTGAGGAGGAAGGTGCAGAGGTCTCGAAGCCTGCCGAGAACGATTGGATGTATGCAATTCCAAAACTAAACTACTCAGGGACGAATGCTTTATGCTTCAGGCATTTTACTTTATGTTATGGCATGTTTTGTATGTACATGCATAGATTGGATTGCATACATCAAATGTTGATCATTGTTTAAATTATAAAAGTATGGATCAATGGGATAGAAGCACACTTTTTGATTGTTTGCCGGAAACAGATTGCAGAAACTATATGGCTATGCAACACAGAGAATTGTTGCTAGCAATTGCTCTTATGTTTTTGCAGGTTATGGAATTCATATATGAGTTTATGGCGTGCATGCCATGGGCCTGTCAAGCCCTATGTTGTTGGGTGGCCGGTATGCCACTGAGCTTATGGTTTAATTTTTTTTTGGATTCCATTTCCTAGGGAAATGCTGTCGAAAATTTTCCCCCCTCATGGCGTTATATACACACTTGCTTTTAGGTAAGAATGTTATGGCATGGTAACATACCTTTTCTTCAAACGGCAATAAGATTTAGGCATCCTTATAAGCATTTAGTTGATGGACTTAGTACCATCACAGTATTATACATAAGGCAACTTCAGTAGCAACATGATCCCTACACATAATCCTTATGGATTTAGGCTATAGGATTGCTAAGGGAAGGAGCTACACCTTCACCATTAGTATTGTGCACAAGCAATCCTATAGGTTTTAGGAAGTTGCATACAGGCACGCGAGATACAGTTTGATAATCTCCAACCTAGTGAACATTTATTTATCTTCACAAGAGTCTCAGAGTATGAGTAGGAGACTATGGGGTATTATTAAGAATACCCAAAGAGTGATTAGCTTCACTCATATACATCACTTGAGCAAGGAGTGAAGCATTTCTGCTACACTACTAAGGAAACCAATTAGATGGGATCACAGTGATGGGTTTCAATGAGAGAGCATCGATGGGTGCTAGTGTGATTCGTGTGATGTTTAGGAAGGCCACAAACATGGCACTAGCTCTATGACTCAGAGCATAGATCCCTTAGTCTGGAATAGTTGGGGTACCTAATACATATATGTATGTTGGGATCTACTAAGAGGAACTTAGACCTAATCTTTGTACCTTGGAACAAGTTGGTTTGGAATAGAAAGGTATATCCATGGTCACATGTTGACTAGAACCAAACTAACTAGTTCGAGGACATGGGACTCATTTGAGTCCACTAACATGATTCTAGGATATGGGATTCATTAGAGACCACCTATATATTCCATTACATATGTTTGGAATATATATTCGGTTTCGTGTAGGTATGACAGCGTGAATTGGAAGAAAGCTCCACTGGTATGGGACGGTGGAAACAACTTCCCTTTGAGCACTCTTCTTCTATGGCCAGGAAGAAAAAGACTCATCATTCATGGTGTCATGTCTCACTAGATCAGAGGAGAGCTCTTAGTAGACATCTCCTTAGGATTGGAAGTTATCCTTCTTAGTTTAGGGAAGATTAATTCTTCCAGTAGAGAATGTGATAGGTGATTTTATCACCATTGGCATCACATACTCAGTTTCAATATTTCAGGAAGGATAATTCCATTAGTTTTATTGGATCATATAGGTCCATGCATAGAGTATGGTTAGCATAGATAGCTCTTAGTATCGATACACATGTGTTTATGGTATCATGTCATATCATTGCTGACCATTTTAGCAGAGGGCTTTGACCCTTGTTAGGAATTAATTTTCTCCACTCTTCACTACATACACCTTCATTGGTTAGGGGAGATCTATTCTCCATCTTCATAGGAATGTATATAATGAGGGATTATGCATCAGTCATGGAAGAGAGGAGCAAATAAATTCATGAGTTTCTCTTTTAAGAAAAGGAGAAAGTGGGAATCAGCTCAGAGATCCATGAGAGATCTCATTTTAGTTTAGTGGTCTCACTTTAGCTCCTGCTCTTTGAGAAAGAAAGAAGGAAAGGAAAAAATGATTTCTTTATACGAGAAGAATAGAGTATGTTTTCCTTTAGACAGAAGAGGTGTTTGGGAAACATCTTTTAGTCTTTATTTTAGAAGGAATTTATTTACTCTACTTTTCAATGTAATTTTCCTTCACATGGGAGTATAATTCTCCACTATTTTGGCAGGAAAAAGAATGGAGAGCTTATATATGTGTTCTCAATTATGGATGCGTAGAGCAAATGGATTCAAAGGAGTCTCTTCCAAAGGGAAAGGGAAAGTGGAATAGGTTCCACTGCTAGAGCTCTCTTCCTTAGAAGAGATTGAAGAGAGAGAGAGTTTCACTTTCTCACTTTTAGGTTGTCGAGATAGAAGTGGCACTCTTCTATCAAAGACAGGAGGGAGATCATTTAATCATGATGGTTAGATTGAGTCTCACATGTAGACCCCAGAGAGAAGTGGTTATGTTACTCCATTGCTGGTCTTTGACTAGATGAGATGATCTAGTTATTGACATTATTTGGACTCGAAGTAGAGTTATGACTCTTCTCTTTAGCGTTTATAAGAGATAGAGATATATCTAAGCTATTAGGGTACCAAACTCTTAATTGGTGTTACATCATGAGTATGATGAGTAAACATCAGTTAGAAGGATGGGTACTTAGGGATTATCTGAATCTCAAAGGGAATGCTTTTTGCATTCATATGGCAAACTAAAGGGAAGGGAAAATTTTAGAGTTTGCACTAGTGCCAATAGATGCTCTTCCAATAGAACTTATTCCAATGGTAAAGGATGACAAACCACAGACTTTTTGGTTGGTGAAATGTAGAGATTGCATTTTACTATCAAGAAATTATTATGTATGAGCTAGATGATGGAATTGCATAATTACAAGGTAGTTTAGAGTAAACTATTAATTGTGAGCATACTCACAGTTAGGAAGACATGAAGTGTTATGATGGCAATCTATCATTTAGTTTTAGATGGGTTTGGAGTCACTTGTTATGGGACTTTATTCTATATTTCAAAGGATTCTATGGTTTATTATCTCCATTATGGTATGGTCAAGCTTATAAGTTTGGCACTTTGCACTTGCTTCTCATACTATTACTCCATAGAGGATACATCATATGGACTTAGGTCATTTTGATGATGTCACTTTTCATGGGAGTGATAGTTGGAGGTGGAGTGTAAATGGGAGATAGTAGGCACCACTTAGACGGTTTCCCACCTTTGAGATGATCTCATATGAGACTTCTTAAGGGGAAGGATATGGGGAAACAACACACAGCGATGACCATGTACATAGAGTACATGGGGTTCAGGGGAGTCCGAGTACTTTTTTCTACCACTATGGACATTTCATTTATATTTTCGAGGACAAAAATATTTTTAAGGGGAAGGAAATGTCACATGATATACTATGGGTAGAACAATAAAGGAGAGAGCCTCTATTAGAGAAGGAGCCTCATTTAAGAAAGGTATTCTCGGGCGTGGTTGGGAGGAGAACATGACACCTTTGTGTGTGTAGGAAGGAAGCTCAAGCTCGCAATGGCGCGTTGGTATAAGAGGAGGCTCGTGATGGAAAATAAATGTAATACAAGACCTGATCTAAGCTACACTATTGGACTCAAAATTTGATTTATGTAGGTTTTGACGAATCCATATTCAAATGCTCTGGCGTGCACTCTATTTTATGTGAGTGCTACTTTGGATTATGCATTGTTTTATGAAGCAGCTGTAGATTTGCAGGTTCATGGATACACCGATGCAGATTGGGCTTCTAGTATTCCTGATAGAAGATGTACTAGTGGCTTCCTATTCTCACTTGAAAGTTCATCTATTAAATGAGACAACAAGAAGCAACCCACTATTGCTTTTTCACATACAAAGGCTGAGTGTAGAGGTGTTCCAATGGTAGCATGTGATGCATCCTGGTTAGAGATGTTACTTGCAGATTTCGGTGTGGAAGTGCAAAAGAGTATCACCATCTACTCTGATAATCTTGGGAGCATAGAGTTAGCATGGAACCCTCTTTTTCATGTGAGAACAAAGAATTTTGAATTTCATTATCATTTCATCATCGAAGATATTAGTATGTGATGTTTACCTTTTTTATGTTAGGATAGATTAGTAGCTTGCTCAAAATTTCACTAAAGCACTTGGATTTCAGACGTTTCAAAAATTTCTTGGATTACAGGACCTCATGTTGAGCTTGAGGGGGAGTGTTGAGATATCCAACTCAACATGTGATGATGTAGGATGACATATATCACTTTCTCATTTCTCTAACACATATAGTGGTCACATCGGTATATGCCAAGGATACTTCATTTAGCTTTACTAGATTTATCTATCGAGGGTGATGGCACATTTTTTTGTTGCTATCACACTCATTCATGGAGATTAGGATTTTTCATATGTATTGTTGTTTATATATTGCACTAGTTATATTTTTGTTTTAGGTTATTCTTGTCGATTCAATTTATGTAATAGAAGATGAAGATCATTCTTCCTTGCCTCAATCTATGTGTGAGCACCTCTTTGATTGTGAGAGTGTGTGAGTGAGCTCTCTTCCTCATCTCCTTCTTCCTAACACCAACACCCATCAATTCTCATTTACTCATCAGATCCTCGTCACATTTGCTTGTTCATATGGAATCAAAGTGCACCAAAACTTTGTAGAAGCACTTACTCTAATTTTTATTTATTTGTCGTTGTTTCCCTCATAAATACATGCCACCTCCAATTTGGTGACGGCCTTTCCAAGAGAAGAGAGCTCCCTCTTGGACACACATGAAGCTAAAATGGAATATATATTTCGGATCTAAAATTTCTAAATGTTTCCTCATATTTATAATGGATAAAATCTATCTATGCTTTGAAAATACAATTGAGAAGCCATTGATTTAGTGCTTATACAACATTAGTGGAAATCCTTGAATCATCTCCTTGATTAAGTAGATGGTGCATAAAACAATGAGAAGGCCTTGTTACATCCAAGATCTTTTTAGTGAAATTAATCTTATCTAAGAGTAGAGATGGAAATCTCTACAACATTGGATTTTGTGATCTCTAGTGTATTAAATAATCTACACATGCCTTCGAAAGTTTCCTTGAAAATCATGTCTAAAATCAACATATTCCTAGAGAAATTGATCCAGAAGTGAACAATGGTTTGTGTGTTTATGCATGTTCCTAATATTCGAATACACATCAATTTGTGGGCTCCACTATTGTCTGCTACATCTAAATAAGGTGAAGGAAAAATATTAGTCTTTTTTGGAGGCATGGGTTCTTAGAGAAGAAGTAAGAATTTTGAGTGAGATAAATTGCAATAGAAAGCTCCTATAGTGTAGCTTATTTTTGCAAAAGATCTTGGGTTCATTCAACAATATTCTAGAGAATCATTAATTTGAGTGAATAGATGTATCTATAAGTATACCAATGAGGTCATTCATGCTTCAAGGTTGTATAGAACAAATGTATATTCTCCCATTAATGGTATGAAAGAGTTTTTACATACAAATACATTCAAATAAGACCAAAACAAGACATTGAAGGACATCAAGGAGTTATTGGTGTTGGTTCAATTTCAATGGCTCATAGTCAATTCAAGGGAATTCTACTAGTGAAGAAGGAGAGAATCTACCTCATTTGTTCAGCACTTGTGAACAATAGATATAAATCTATTGTTATTTTTCACTTTTCTCATATCAAAGCAACCTAGAAAAGTACACTGGAATAAATGATGCCAGAGTATAATATTGAAATTGAGAAATTAGACAACAAGAATGATTAATCATGTACGTTTTGAATGTATCACTTTCTCATGAAAAAAGGATTATGGGGTGCCATTAGTGGTAGAATGCCAAACCTGGATTAGATGAGAATCCAACACCTCATCACTTAAGGAGCTTAAGGGACTGAATGAGAGAGATAAAAGGCTTATCTTCATCTTCTCTCAGCACATTAGCAATGTCATGATAGGGCATATACAAGATCTAGGTACTACTTTGAAGGTATGGGAAAACCTAGAGAGACTTTACCCCACTTCAACCAACATGAGGAAGATTCAATCAGATTATTAACTCAATAATCTAAGGAAATCACCTAGTAGCAATATCAATGATTATATTTTAGAGATCAAATACATAAGTGATGCACTAGGATTGATAGCACGTTACATGGATGATGATGATTTAGTTGCATACACCTTGATTGGGTTAAGGGATGATTGGATTCTAAAAGTGGAAGGCTTTGATAACTTCTATATATTTTAGAGATACTCTTCCCAAATTTGAGAAAATTGTGGTGTTGTTGGTGATTGAGGAGATGAGCATTGGAGGCTCAAATGCAAAGGGGAATGAAGCCCAATCATTCTATGTAGGTAAAGGTAGAGAAAGATGAGGGAACCAAGATAGAGGAAGGGGAAGGCAAGGAGAGGATCAAATGGAGATCCTCATCAAGATAAAAGAAGTAAATTATCTTCATGAAGATGAAGAGGAGATTTTAGAGGAAGAGGAGGAGGGAATAACCAAAATAGAGAGAAGAACAACTTTTAAGGTTGTTTTATAATAGGCAAGTATGTCACTATGCAAGGGATTGTTATCAAAGGGAGAAGACAAATTCAATATAAAACAGACAAGTTAGGTATGCGTCCACTTCAAATGAGAATGAAAGTACGCTAGCTATGTTGTAGATGAGTGTCTACAAGACAGAAAAGTCAAGCACATTGTACATTGATATTGCATGCAGCAATCACGTGTGCTTCAATAAGGATTTCTTTTAAAAATTGCATGTTTCATCAACGAAATGGCATGTAGAGAGAGGTGATGATACCTCTTGTCCTATCACACACAGAGGTGATGGTATATTGGATGGCTCTTAGGAAACTAAATGCTTGAGGGATTTTCTTCGTGTTTCCACCATCACAAAGAACCTTGATTTTGTGGGCAACGGGTTGAGATAGGATTGGAGGTCGAACTCAATCAAAAGAAATGCTTTATGGAAAACACTAAGAAAATGTATATATTGATAGCCAATGTTAGAAAGGAGGAAAGGCTATTCACATTCAATGTGAAGCCAAATTTGAATCTCACTTATTACTTCTCATATGGAAGTAAAATGGTAGCCGAATTGGACCTATGGCACACAAGGTATGACATAGCATTACGTAGAGATTCAAGGATACAAATCAAGAGGTTAGTGATAGAGCTACAAAACCTTTATAATCAAAATCGTAAAAGCTTGTGTGAAGCTTGTAAGTTGGGTAAGCAAAATAGTCTACCTTTCAAGAAGAGAAATTATGTGAGTTATCTATTTGACCTAGTCCATATAGATGTTTGGAGACCAAAAAAGGATAACTCAATCACAGATAATAGATACTTTTTAATTTTTATTGATGATTCCACAAGGATAAATTGGATTTATTGTGTGAAGCATAAGTCAATTGTATTTTATTACTTCCAATGCGCAAAGCTTTTGTAGAAGAGGAATGTCATAGTTATATAAACTGCTTAAGGTGAGGTGGAGGGGGATAATAGTTCTCCCTTGAGTTCTCTAATTTCTTGAAGTCAAATGGCATCAAGAGACAAATCATATGCAGGTACACACCACAACAAAATGGTGTGATATAAAGGAAAAATAAGTACATTGCATAATGTCTTAGTGTACAATGAACGAAATGGGAATGCTTAATTGCCCTTCAACTGGTGTAGCAGCCAATGAAATTTACATCAGGAAGATAGCTCCCACATCATGTTATGCAACTTGGTACAATAGGAAACTTGATGTGTGACACTTGAGAGTATTTGGATGTACATGTTATGTGTTGCTTCCAAGTACATTAAGTAGGAAAATTGATGATACATCAAAGAGATGTGTGTTTATAGGATACTTAGGTGAACAAAATAGTTATAGATGATATAAACACACAACAAAGGAGCTAAAGGTTTAAAGGGATGTGAGTTTTGATTATGTTTTTACCTGAATATTCTTCAAATGTATCTATGTAGGCAAATGAAGATGAAGAAGCGAAGACTTCAAGTGAAGAGCAAAAAAGCATAGGGGCCTTAATGGAATAAAGGATTTGAGTAATCACTCATCATGAAATGGAGGAATTACTAAATCAAGTCAGTTTAGTTATGCAAAGGGGAAAGGTAAGGCAAAAATCACAAAGATAGAAGAAGATGAAGGGTTATGTATAATGCAGACCATCATGCAAAGAAGGGGGAGATCTCAAAGGTCAATAATAAATATCCGAACCAAGAGAATAATGAGATAAGAAGGTTTAATAGGCTAAGGTATCAATTTGAAAGAGTTACATATGTTTCACTCATGGCTAAATACTACACATATATGAGCTAAGTGTTTGAAGAACCCACATGCTTTGATGAAGCAAATATATGCATGGAATGGAAAGAGTCTATGTAGGAGGAGTGTTATAAATTATGGAACCTATTGAACAAGGAATTGTTGGAGTGTTAATTTATTAATGTATTAATGTGTTTTGGTGTTTTTGTTATAGAATTTGAAGGTTCATGAGGGCGTGAAAGGCATGAAAGGGTGGACATCAATAATCCGAATTTAGGGCGGACATCAATAATCTGACCTATAATTTATTTAGTTTGCAAATAAATCCGCGTTGAGGGTTATATTGTTAGAAACAAATAGAAAAGTAGTGGTTAAACTAAGGGTCATTATTGACCATAATCTTTGATATTGAAAGCAAAGCCTTTCCTTAAAAGTTATGAACTTTTACTTTCATGCATGCTTTTTGAAACCGCTCTCATATAACCACTATTTTGACATAATACAAAATTCTTACAAATACATGCACTCTATCGACTATCAAAATAGAGTGCATGGGGGACATTGCACCCAATATTGCATTTTGTCTCATCTCTTGGTGTGTCTATTTTTCTATGTACTTTTTGCATCCATAACCTTTGTGTGCACGTGAGAAAGATCCTGATAACAGTGGTATCAGAGTCATGCATGTGTCACTATGGAGGGGTCTATTTTCTATTCGTTTTCTTGATGGATCTCTATTTTGTTGTTCTTTGTTCGCAATCCGATTCCAATTCTAATTCTGATTCCGGTTTCTGTTTGCGTTTTTGTTTTGGATTTCGCTTCCAGTTTCAATTTCCGTTTTCATTTCCGGTGCCGATTGCCATTTCGGTTTTGGTTTCTGTTTCCGTTTTTGGTTTCGATTCCTGTTCCTGTTTTAGTTTTAGTTCCAGAACCACAACCTGCATTTACACCTATGTCTACTCCTTCAACTTACTCCAAGGCATTGACTAAGGCATCGACTAAGGCATCGACTAAGTCATAGAACTTAGGCATAACTAAGGCATTACTTTGGCATCTTTGGCACACAAGGCTCCCTTGGCAACTCTTGGTAACCGTTGGCTACGCATGAACCAATTTTAATTTATGAGTGGAAATAAGGAGTTTTATATTCACTAAGGTAGGAGCATCTGAACCCACAACCTCACTCACACAAGGGAAGTGTTTTATCACTACAATATCTCTTTGTGTTCTCACTCTAGTTCTCTTTTCTTATATTCAACACAACTTTCATCTCTTTCTTACTTTTTCAATTCCCAAGAAGGACCCCTCCTTTAACATTTTAATTCAAGCAATTTCAGAAATTTTTTTACATATCTAGCAAGAGGGTTTTGTTCTCTAAATAATCATGGACCCTACGAACACCATTGAGGATTTTGGTGAGTCAGCTCTACCCAAGGTACCACTCAAGCAAGAGCTCGAGTTCCTACGGCACGAACTTTGAGGCGCTCAAAGCCAGATCCAACAACGCGATGTACTCCAGAAGATGCAAACTAATGAAGATAACCTTACGAGGGTGGTCAAAGCTATTGTCGCTTCCCAATCGGATGGCATGCATTCCAAGATTGGTGTTAAAAATTACTAGTTTCTATGGTTTGATGGCCGTAAGGATGGCCCTTTAGTTTCTTCATGGTTGTCATAGTTTGATGACTTTTATACTAATGAAACATATGCTAAAAGTGAAAAAGTCAAATTTTCCACTAACTATTTAGTGAAAAGCTCAGCTCTGGTGGAATTTTCTACACCATAGTATAGATTGTCCAAGAATGTGGAAGGATTTCCAAGATAAAGTGAAGGATTCTTTTCTTCCTCCTCAATATCATCTACATGTTCGACATGCACGGACAACCTTTACATGGAAGGAGGGTGACACGATCACTACCTACACGGAGCGGTTCAGGCAAAATTTACAATTGGTTTGAATGCTTGAAGATGCACCAAAGGATAGCTTGCAACAGAAATATGAAGATGGTTTGGAGGTGGGAATCCAAGCTAAGCTTCACACCCTACGGCCTACAACTCTCAACAATGCTATCTCTTTTGCCTATGATGCAGAGAAGGAATTCCACTCTATAACCAAGTCGATCCATCTCCAACAACCACATCAACAATCACTTTTTGTTGAACCCACGTTTCCTATGAAGCGTAATTTTAATGCCCCATCTTACTCTAGTTTTCTTTGTCCTCCACAATCTAATTACTCAACTCCACCTGTTGCTTCATCTCTCCAACCTATCAAACCACCTACCCTTCTAACTTCAATGGTGAATGCCCAACAAAAGCGACCATGTATCATCTGCTAGAATTGTGGTAAACTTGGGCATACAAAAATAAAGTGCTGATTGCGACCCCTTCACATGAAATGAGTTGTAGGTCAATTGCATAACATGGACGCACATAATGAAAAAATTCCTCCTCTTTGGATAGAGGAAGCATTGGAGAAGACTTAAGTACCTTGGGTAATGAAATCTCAATTCATTCTTTACTTTGCATGCAAGGTAGTATCAAATCCAAGCTCGTTAATATTTTACATGACGATGGTAGTTCACATGATTTCATTTCAAATTTATTAGTACAAGAACTTAAATTAAAAACATTTCCTTCCTTGTATAAAGTGCAAACTACATTTCAAGATAGTTTTTATAATGTAACACGAGAAGTACAAGATGTTATGATTAGTATCATCATTATGATTTGAATTTAAAGATCAAATCATTAATTTGTCTACACGGCTTGATTTCTAGCCATTTCATTGATTAGTCATACTTAAGTAAAACGTGCATGTAGGAAAGGATTCAATTCATGCATTATTTTTGTCAATGTCATCAACGATTATACTCATACACTTCTTGAATCACATAAACCTTTCATGAAATACTTATAAGGATAGTTTTATTTCTGAGTATCCCTCTGAATGACCACAATATCGAGGATCCTTTGACCATAGCATAGACTTATTCCTTGCTAGTTCTCCTCCTCATAAAGCACCTTATAGACATGGCCCACTACACCAAAAGGAAATAGAAAACCAAGTAAATGACCTATTAGAAAAAGGACCTATAAGGCCTAGTTCTTCCCCATTTAGAGCACCTATTCTCTTTGTAGAGAAGAAGAATAGAACTTATCAAATGTGCATTGATTATAGAGCCCTTAACAAGATCACAATAAAGAACAGATACCCTATTTGTCGAATAGATGATCTTTAAGATAAATTATGAAGAGCTCATGTCTTTAGTAAAATTGGTCTAAAATCAGGTTACCATTAGATTTGTAAGACACCAAGTGATATGTTTAAGATTGCATTTAAAACTCAAATTGGCCATTATGAATTCATGGTAATGCCCTTTGAACTTACTCATGCCCCTACTACATTTGCACGAATGATGAACATTTCTCTTTATTACCAAGATTTTCTTCTTGTATTCTTCAAGGATATACTTGTTTACAGTAAGAATTATAGTGAGCATGAGAAGCATCACAGTTTTTCATTTACTACAAGACAACACACTTTACGCTAATCCTGAAAAGAGTAACTTCTTTCAATGTAAGCTAGAATATCTAGGACATATTATTTCAAGTGAAGGTGTGCATTTGGATCAAAAAAAAAAATTATAGTAGAATGGCCTATACCACAATCAATGAGTGATGTTTGTTCTTTTCTTGGGTTGGCTAGTTTCTATAGGAAGTTTGTTCAAACTTTTTCTTATTTAGCATTGCCTCTTACCTTGTTATTGAAAAAGAAAATAAAATTTGCATGGGGACTTACCCGACAACAACCCTTTGAAGAATGCAGGCATGCACTTTCACATGCACCTGTTTTACAGCTACGTGATTTTTGACAACACTTTCATGTTGTTACTGATGCTAGTGGTTCAGGAATATGTGCTCTTTAAATGCAAAATGATCATCCTATTGCATTTGAGAGTAGGAATCTTAAGTCCTCAAAAAAGAATTATAGTACATATGATAAAGAATTGTTAGCAATTGAGCATGCTTTGCAAATTTGGAAACACTATCTTAGGGGCTCTAAGGTCTTAATCAAAACCAATCAATAGGCGATTAAGCATTTATTAAATCAGCCCTTAATATCTGATCCGCATCTTAGATGGGCTTCATTCATTCAAAATATCCAACCCATGATCCAATATCAACTTGATAAAGCTAATGTTGTCACTGATACTCTTAGCCATTTTCCTTCACATTTTGTTGTTTTGCATAATATTCCTGCCATCCAAATTCATTCCTTTCAAGAACTGATTTCCACTTATGCATCTGATTTGTATTTTTCATGTGCATGGCATGACTTCAACAATGGTGCATCTTTATCTGATGAACAATATAGATTTCATTATGGTTTAATTTATTTTCAACATAGATTGTGGATAACCCAAGCTTTTAAAGATTTTGTGATCAAAGAAATGCATGAGCCAGCTTACATGGACCATAGAGGCATATAGAGCACCATTTCTTCTTCAAAATATTTCTTATTTTGGCCACACATGGAAAATGATATTGCACATTATGTTTCTCAATGCATTATATGTGAGCTTGTAAAACATCATCATGGTAAACTGTTTAAATTATTAATGCTACTTCCCATTCTGAATGAGCCATGGGAACAAATCTCTATGGAATTTATCATAGGTCTTGCTATCACTTCATCACAATGATATGATTTGGACAATAGTTGATAGGTTTAGTAAATATGCATATTTTATTCCTTGTAGAAAAAGTTTATCTCCACCTCAGGCTACAAAATTATTTATTAAATGCATTTTCCCACATCATTGATTTCCTAAAGTAATGTTATTTGATCATGCTATTAGATTTTGTAATCATTTTTGGGTTGCCTTATTTCAACATTTTGGTTCTAAAATAGATTTTAGCTCTGCATTTCATCCCAAAAGTAATGGAAAAAGTGAAGCTACAAATAGTAGTATTCCTAATTTATTGCATTGTTATTCATTAGATAATCCTAGTAACGAGGATCAAAATTTGCCATGGCTTCAATTAGCTCACAATAACACCAAGCCCACCACTACTAGTCATGCACCTTTTGAAATTGTTTATGGCAAAAAGCTTCCCACGTCCATGTCACTTACCCTAAACGGCATTCTGATGACTGATTCTATTGCTGAAGATCACATTTCTATACTTCACGATGTTCACGAGCACATTAGGAAAAGTCAAGAGCGATACACACATAATATCAATACAAACTTAGCTAAGGCATTCAAAGAAAATGATCTTGTGTGGTTGTGTATCATTAAAAGACATCTCAAAACTATTTTGCATAGTCCTAAAATTAAACTTGCTCCACAGTATTATGGACCATTTCACATTATACAAAGAATTAATGAGAACTCATTTAGATTAGATATACCATCTCATTGGAATATACATAATTTTTTTCTTATTAGTTTTAAATCAATTAAAGGAACTTTACCACTCACTCCACTTCTTGATGACCCTCCTCTAATTGAAGAACAATCTAGAATCTTGGTTCCTAAGAAAATAATTGATCATAATGTCACTATTACACGCACAAGTACTGAATATCATCGATATTTTGTTAAGTACAAAAATCACTCTACTGAAGAGTGTCAATGGATACATAAAACACACTTAACACCCCATTATGGCCACTTAATTTTTGCATATCATGCACAAACACATTAATGTAATTCCTCCGTGAACATTTCCATGCATGCCTTCTTTTACATGGAACATGCATATTTTCATTCAGTGATGGAACATGTGACTAGCCATCGACATTTATTGTTATTTTATCAACTGTTGTCAATTGCTTTTTTAATTGAGGGGCATGTTATAAATTATGGAATGTGTTGAACAAGGCATTGCATGAGTGTTAATTTATTATTGTATTAATGTGTTTTGGTGTTTTTGATAAAGCAGCTAAAGGTTCATGAGGGCGTGAAAGTGTAGATATCAATAATCTCACTTTAGGGCAAACATCAATAATACGACTTATAATTTATTAAATTTGTAAATAAACCCGTGTAAAGGGTTGTATTTTTAGAAATAGTTATAAAAGTAGTGGTTTAGAATAAGGGTCATTGTAGAGTGCAATTTGTGATATTTAAAGCAAAGGCTTTCTACAAAAGTTACCAACTTTTACTTTCACGCATGCTTTTTGAAGCTGCTCTCATGTAACCAACTATTTCAACATTATCAAAAATTCCTATAAATACATGCACTCTATGGATTGTCGAAATAGTGTGCATGGGGGGAGATTTCACCCAGTACTCATTCTATCTTGTATCTTGGCATGTCTATTTTTTTGTGTGTTTTTCGCATCTATAACCTCTATTTGGGCATGAGCAAGACCCTGATAACAAGGAGATCAAATCTTGAGGGGATAATTAGACTAGGACTCTAGTGTCAAAGAGGATGCATGTGAAGTTCATTGGAGACAAGTGGGTATATAAGGTAAAGAAGCACTTAGATAGCAACATTTCTAGGTAAAGATATGGCATTGTAGCTAAAGGTTTTGAGAACACATATGGAGAAAATTATGAAGAAACATTTAGCGTTGTGGCTAAGATGAACACTATCATAAAAATCATTCCAATTGCATCAAGTAAGCATTTGAAGATGTGTTAACTTGATTTGAAAAATTCTTTTACGAGTGGAGAGGTATCAAGAGGTAGTATATGTAATAAAGTAAGTCTATGATCTTAAGGGTCCGATCGGTTCAGACAGATCTGAAATCAGAAACCGTTTGGTCACCCATGTGTATGACCAAAGATCTTGAGTCTAGACTTACTGGAATGTCATTTACTCTTGTAGCCAAGTGATCCACTTAGCCTAGTGGTTAAGACTCAAGGATGTGAAGGAGGAAGTCTTGGGTTCAACCCCCATGGGATACATGGGGAGAGTGTTTTGTCCAAAGAGCTCTAGAGCCTTCTAGAAGCATCCACTTGAGTTAACTCGGGTTAACTAGGACACTTGGCGCACATGTAGTTACATGGATGACACATGGATGACTAGTATCCACCTGCCCAAGAAGGCAGTCCCTTGGAGAGAGCTATATATAGAGGCATTTGGTTGGGAGAAGAGTCATCTCTCTAGCAAGTGGTGGTTGTAATTCTTGTTCTCTTGCATTGGTATGAGAGCTAGACCATCTATGGAGACCTTGTAAGGGACTATCACCTTCTTCTCAAGCTCCCATGGAGATCACTAGATGATCTTCATCATCATCGTTAGTTTGTGGTCTTTGAGACTCTACGAAGGTTCTTATTTCTTATTTATATTTACTTTCGGATTCTTTCGATGAATCTTTCCTCGCTCCTTCTTCTTCCCCATCTCATAGCAAACCCAGACATTCGCAAATATGTGCTAAGGTGAGCTCTTCAGAGGCATGTCCCGAGTAAGGCAGTCGATGATTGTGATGGTGATGATGATGGCATGGTGCTGGTTATGTATAGAAGCTCTGCAATTCCAATACGCTTCCTTTGTTGAGGGAGATGGGATCGATGTGGTCCAACAGGTCTGGTACAGCGATGAGTCTTGCTCCAATGCATATAAGGATAACGACATGCTTTGGCTCACTGCCTATCACAACTCCCAAAACCGTGCATCTGAAGCTAATGGTACAAACATAGGTAGAGCTGTCTTCTAGAATACTATTTGTTTCTAGCTTTCCAATCTCAGCTTCACCACCTCGTTTTCATTCGATATAATCACCACCCATTCCTACCTCAATTGCGGCAACGACATGGCCTTCTTCATCTCCGGCTCACAAGAGGCGCCCCAAAACAGCGACAACTATGTTTCCCTTGGCCTTATGAATCCCAATCAACTAACCTCTTCTGTAACCTTCTTCGTAGTGGAGTAAGACATGGCCAAGAGTGCACGTTACAACGATGTTAGCTGGAGCCACATTGGCATTGATGTAAACTCCATGGTTTCCCTCAATGTCATAGACACATCTCCTGATGCAGGCTCTCCCTACTACCCCGACCTCTTCCTTTACGACAACTCTAGCTTGATTTCCTGGATCTAGTACGATCATAGCTCTAACCTCATCCAAGTTTGGATCGCGAAAACTAGTAGGAGCCATAGACCAGAGAACCTGCAAAAAAGGCGATGTGTAGAGAAGGTTTGATCTCCCTATATAGCTGTTGGGATTCGAACCTGAGATGCCACGTAGACAGAATAGCTCCACTATCTGCGCCACCCAACCATGGTTCATAACAATTATTGTTTTCAGTAAAAATTACATAACATCTTATCTCAATGTTGTAGATATTTATAAAGGAGGAGCAAAGTTTAGATATACTCGCATGGTGGATTTTGGGATTCGAACTTGAGACACTATCAAGATAGGACTTCTGTCTTCACCATGAGCCCAATATGCTTTCTAGAGCATATAAGAATTTCTGCTCCTTATTTGTAGGTAGGAATCAAAAAGACAATTGATACTTTCAAAGGGATAGAGGAGGCTTGAATCAATAACTCGTTTAGGAGGAGTCTTCCTCTTAATGTGTGAGACCATCATGCCTTCGGGAGGAGCTCAGCCAGGATCAATTTTCCTACCTATTTCTACAACAAAACCCGAGTTGAGAAGCTATCTCTAACCCGAATTCTCTTGAATTCTTTGTGTTCTCTTGATTTTTCTGCATCAAGTGCAAAGGAAGTGACTTTGCCACTCCATCAAGTGAAGGGCATTGGAATTTGCCATCTGTAGAAGCAATGATCTTCAAGGAGGAGTATGTAATTCTTCCCCATGGACCAAAGAATGGGCAATGGCTCTTCGCAAGGGTTAATGGAAGGATGCGGCTTAGTTGGGAGATATGTATTTTCCAAGTTAATGATTGATTTCATTATTTGTTTTTGCTCTCTCCTTTCATGTAGGATGCATTTTTATCATTGAAGTATGGTAGTAAACTTCATTCTTGATAATCTTGATGCAAATTATTGAAACCTACATGAAAGAGCATAAAGATATTGAAACACTCATTAAACACAAGTATATTCATGCATCTACGAAAGATTGTTGGTGCATCTCTCCTTTCAAAAGAATGTTTTCACGCACCATACACATTTTCTTCTTGCTTGCAAAAGGAATAGGATGCACTCAAGTCTGTGCACATGTATATTTATAACCTTTTGTAAGGTAGAGGATAGATTGTTTGTGCATGGATGATTGGATGCACACATGTCAAGCTCAAGAACTACTTGCTTTAAATTTGGTACATGAAAGGCGAATTCCAACATGTGCATGCACTCACATGCATATGCATGATTGTTTGTTAAGAAGTTGAATGCTTTCAAGTTCAAAGGATAGTTGATATGTTCCAAATTTGAAAAAAAACATGGAACTTTTGAAGTTTGTTCTTTGATTTCATCTTGATGAGTGATGAATCTCAAAAAGATGAATAAACTTTAGCATTACTTGAACTTTAGTGTTCAATAGTCGGATGCTAAATTCCATGATTGCATCTCCAGTCAAGATGCAAAGTTTTCAAAGAGTATGGAAACTTTATTTAGCACTTTTTTGAGGATAAGAAAAGGGTGCTTGGTTTTGTTTAACCTAATTAGAGCTTGAAAAAGGAACCCAAGTAACCTTTAGGAATCAATATATTTTCCCAAAAGATATATCAAAGTAATCTTTAGGAATTAAGCTACTTCCTAAAGATAAGCCAACAAAGAAAATATTCTAGTTAACTATTTAGAAGGATGGATGTTCCATCAAAAGGTTTTCAAGTTTCCAGGGCAAAGCACGTGATTGTAATACAATCATGTGACGGAATCAAAACCTAGAAAATCTAGTTAGAGGTAATGCTTGAAACTTTAAAATTCTTTTAAAGAATTGAAGCAAGAAGGTACTCTATCAAGAGATGTTTTGACTTTAGGATAAGTATCACCCACACTTTAATGTGAATATAAAATAGGGTGGTATGGGACACCAGATTTTATAATCAGATTGATGTAGCAGAGATGGTATGGGACATTGGACCATGGGTTCATAATTATCTTTTAGTCCTAGTTTGGATCTTGAGGTTAGGTTTGATCCTCAAGGGAATTAAGACTTCAAAGAAGGAGTTTAATACAAAATGGATGAAAGTAGTATCTCAAGATAGTTCAAGATAGCTTCAAGGTCAAGGAAACAGAAGATATGAAGAAAGCAACTTCCAAGATCTTCTTGAAACACTTCAAGATAAAGTGTTGTTAATTCAGAAATATTTGATAAATTTCTGAAAAAGTTGGACTTTGATTTTGAGTTGATCTTTTCAACCAATGATTTTATTGACTAAGTCAAGCATCAAGTTCCTAGTGTAACATGGTAAATTCACTCTTTTGACTCAAAGAAATGCACAAGACTTTCATTCTAGTAAGGAGTCGAAAAGGTTGAATATGACCTAACTTCGTCTCAAGCGAAGCATTATTTGAATACAAAACTCATCAATAGAACCTCAGTGGGTCGACACACTGATATTGGTTACCACACAAGTATCTTGTGGTTGGATGATGTTTTATATCTGCTCTAAATCTTTTTGAGAATCTAGCTTATTTCTCTTAAAGATAGAAAAAATGCTTCAATAACCTGTTAAATCAAATCTTTGAGAAGTTAAAGTCCTGAGTCATCTAGACTTTGACTCATAGCAAGTTTACATAATTTTGAAGTTTGAATTGGTTGTACAAAGTTTTAGTTATTTCTTTCCGCTTTCCAAATCTTTTGGAATTGGCTCATATATGGTACCTGATTCCTTTTGCAAAAGACTAGGGTAAGCCGGATAGAACTAGATAACTAAATTGAACATCCTAGAAAGATGTTATAGAACGTTTTTAATCTTCAAAAGAAAATAAGTCTAAGTGGACTTATTTATTTATTTTGCTTCAAGTTATAGCATAAATGATTTCTTAGAGTCCAGTATACTCTAGAATAGAGAAGTTAAGAATTGCTCAACAGATTGACAATTCCCAAGAACTTTTAGCCTTTGAGAAAAGTATCCTAAGTTGGATTTGAATTGGTCAAGTTAGAGTACAGTTGACTCAAAAAGTAAATGGAAAACTTTATCTTGTAGTTTACATAGGATTTTTTAAACTCATTAGGACAAAGAAGTCCTCTAGTCGAGTGAAAAAATCAAGTAACTATTGGATCAGAGTAAACCATTAAACAAACATCCAAGTTAGATGTTTGGGACAACCAAACTTCAAGTTATCCAAAACAAATTCAAGTGAATCTCAAAGTCTTATGAGGGATAAGAATCCCACCTTCTTTACTAAGTCCATGCACCTGTCATGCCTAGAAATGGACTAGTAATTTGAATCCATCCAGTTCACAAGTTCGTACCTAGATCGCACATCCAAGAAACTCTGAATTGGCTAGGGATGATTTTAGATCCACCCTTATTATTCATTCACTACTTTGAACTTTGATTAGTTTATCAAAGTGCAAAACAAGCCAGTGTTTTGAATCATTTGGGCAGGGATGCCACCACAGAGATGAGATATGATCTTCCAATTCTAGAACATGACCATATTCTTCTAGTTTTAGAACATGAGGCTTGGGGGTGCCTACAGAAGTTATATAGCTCTATTTCGAGGATGAAAATATTTTTCAAGGGGGGAAGAATTTAATAAAGTAAGTCTATGATCTAAGGGCCTAGCCGGTTCAGACAGATCTGAAATCGGACATTGTTTGGTCACCCATGTGTATGACCAAAGATCTGGAGTTTAGACTTATTGGAAGGTCATTTACTCTTGTAACCAAGTGATCCACTTAGCCTAGTGGTTAAGACTCAAGGATGTGAAGGAGGAGGTCTTGGGTTCAACCTCCATGGGATACATGGGGAGAGTGTTTTGTCGAAAGAGCTCTAGAGCCCTCTAGAAGCATCCACCTGAGTTAACTCTCGTTAACTAGGACACTTGGCACACATGTAGTTACATGTTTGACACATGGATGGTTAGTATACACTTGCCCAAGAAGGTAGTCCCTTGGAGAGAGCTATATATAGAGGCATTAAGTTGGGAGGAGAGTCATCTCTGTAGAAAGTTGTGGTCATAACTCTTGTTCTCTTGTAGTATACATGTACCAACCATTTGGGACCAAAAGGCTTTTAGACGAGTTCATCAATTGTACATACAATCAAAGTAAAATGGATATATCATTGTTCTACAAAAGAGATGATGAAGCATCTTTCTACTTATGTGTGTATGTGGGTGACTTAATTTTTACGATTGATGATGAAAAATACACCAAGGGCATTAGCTTGAATTTTGCGAATGAAACTAACATGTCAAATAATGGAGCTTTAAGATACTTCTTTGGTTTCCAGTCATCTACAAGGCTAATGGTATCTCACTTATGTAGAGAAAGTACATCTTGGATGTATTAGAAAAGTATGGAGTCAAAGAAAGAAACCCAATGGAGGTTACCATGAAATTAACTTCAATGGAAGGTTATGAAGATCAAGATGCACTTTTAGTATGCATTATCACAAGACCACACCTACCCTATATAATTATTGAGATTTCTCAGTTCATCGAGACACATTGGGTTCCACATTTACTTGTAGCAGAAAGAGTAATCTGAAATCTCAAAGGTAACATAAATAAAGGTCTCTTCTATCCTTTTGAAGATCGTTTGTAGGTACAAGTGTTTTGCATTCAAAGAAGATAGGAGAAGTACAAGTGGATATGCAGTGATGCTTGGCAAGAAGGTCATCTCATGGATGGAAACAAATCAACCTGCACTTGCCCTATCTTCCATGGAAGTAAAATATAGAGCTTTAGCACCTCACACATGAGCTTATGTGGCTCAAGAAGTTCAAGCAAGAGACCAAGCACAAAGAATCAGATTCAAATTCGAATTTTAAAAACCCTTTTCATAACAATCAATACCCAACTATCACACTTCAATGTGATAAAGCATTCAATTTTGGAAAAGAGATCCCTATTACCTAGGGAGTCTTTTAAAGATCTACATACACATAATGCACTTTCAAAAATGTGCCCACCATCGAGAAGAAATCCCTCGGGGATTATGTGTGGACAATTATTTTTCAAAATTGTTTCTTTACTTTTCTGAAACAGAACTGATACTTTGATTACAGAATGATGAAAAGATTAATAAATTATTTAAATGTTGGATTGGTTTGAGTGATTGAGTGATAAGAATATTTCATGTGTAAATTAGATCTATATATTTACATGTTTAATGTGCATTAACTGGTTAAAAACGTATTCCAAACCACTAAAACCCTAACTCTAAACCTTAGAAACTAAACTATGAACCCTTGGAAACCTTAAGGTTTTAGCCCATAATGTATATAAAACCCTAATCAAACCTTGATATTTTCTCAATAAAACCCCTAGGTTGGAAATTTAGAATCACAATTTTTCCTGACTGTAATCCCTTGATCTCATGAAATTTGTACATAGATGTGAAAAGAGAAACCTTAGTCAAAAAAATAAAGAATAAGAATATAAAAAGACTTTTGATGACGGAGAACAGTCGTCGTCGAGATTTTCTCTCCTCTCTCATTCATAAAGGCCTACAAGAAACACATTCGGTGAAGATAGCCAGAATTCCTCGAGAAGTCCAAGATGCATCAAAGATGTCAAAGGGAGTTCACATGCAAACTTTGGAAGCAATCAAGCAAATCCACGGTAGTGGTGAAAGCTGGTCAAATTTTGGAAATTAGGGCAAAAATTTCAATGTCTCCAAATCACATGAAAATTCATATACTTGTAAAGCCTATCAAAGGCATTCTATAGCGCAAATTTCACATGAAAATGGATTTTCTAGCACATTCATATGCCATGTGCATTTTGTAAAAAATGTAATTTTTCCACTTAGACCCTACAAAATTTTGTATAGGAATTTTAGTTAGCCATATGGTTTGGCATGTATAAAGATCATATGTGGATATCTTTCCATAATCCTATATTATAATTGATTTCTTAGTAGATAGATTACTACTTAAGATACAATTTTACACAAGTAGAGAAATCATCATTTGCCCTTTTGACTCAAGTGATGTGGATATGTAATGCAATGTAAAGATTGAAAAGAAACATGCATGAAGTGAAGTTGCAAACAAGCAAGAGTAGAAAAAAAGTGGAATGAAGTTGAAAAAAAAAAACAAAGCAACATGAACTTGAAAAATTAATGCTATTTTTCTTTATATATATATTTTTTATATTATTTTATTTTTATTTTTTTGCTTTTATTTTTTCTAAATCATGGATACTCCTATTTATGAATAGGCTTCATTGTTGTCATCTTATTCATCATCCAAAATGTACTCGTCATTATCATGTTTCTTGAATAGCTTTATCCTTTTACTTGCAATCAAAGTTTTTAGTACAACACCATTTAATTCACAAAGAGCATACGTACCATTGTTTTTTACTTTTGATACAATGTATGGCCCAAACCATCATTGAGTGAGCTTTTTGTGTGCATCATATTGAGAGGCAAATGTACTATCATAAATGGGCACCCAATTTCCTACTTCAATTGGCTTAGGACATAGTCGATGACTTTTATCAAAATAATGCTTGTTCTTCAGTCTAGATTCTCTTAATTTTTCAATGGCATCATCAACTCTTAATTTACCTTGTTCTAACTGTTTAATGTGCAAACTCAAAAATCATCACTAGACATGTTTTCAGACCAAGGCAAATTTGACCATGTAGAAATATAAGATTGAATTGGAAACAATGGTTTTTGGCAGTACATGAGTTCAGCAGGCATATACCCACTAGTATGTGTGCACATCATTCTATCTGCCCAAACTACAAAAGGTAAGAATCTAGGCCATTGTTTAATGTCACCGTTACATGCTTTAGATATGGCTTTCACAATAGGTGGATGCCCTCTCTCTATTTTACCATTGGCCTCTAGACTATATGCGATAGTGAGAGACAAATGAATACCGTGATGTTCAAAGAACTCTTTAGTTTCTCTCACATTTAACTATCCATGATCGGCAACTACTTTCTCTATGTACCCAAAGTGACTTATGACATCTTCAAGCAAGAATTTGCAAACATCGGATGTGGTCTTAGATCGTAGTGCACGTCCATCTACACAATTAGTTAAGTCTTCTCTTGCAAGTACAATGTAACACATTTTGTCAATACCTTTAGGCATAGTTACAAGATCTACTACCCACTTGTAGTGAATACAGGGTGGATAAGTAGGATGCAACCGATCTCTATGTTTGACTGACGAATGATTTTGACAAGTAGAACATGTAGAAACATAGCTACTAATGTCAACATACATCCTAGACCAATCATAGGCACTTTCAATTTTCTCATATGTTCCAAAAAATCCTTTATGACCTGCCCATAATGTCTCATGCATTTCCTTGATTACTTGCAATTGAAGACCCTGTTTTCCTAGGACTCATTGTTGATTCTTAACCTTACCCTTAGCATGTCTCCAAAGATAATCGTTACGTAGGAAAAAAATACAGGCTTGTTTCCTAATGTTACGGAATCTATTCATAGTCTTGGTAGGTAATGGTTAGAGTGTACCCAGATACTTTCCTATGTCTCTCCATTCATCTTCGTACCTAGACTCATGAAATTTCTCATACTCGTATATATGTGGAGCATAGTAACTAAGTTCACATTCTTTATTAGATCACTTTCAAGACCATCATCAAATCTAGCTCTCGATAACATATCAACAACTGAATTTGACTTACTTGAAATATGAATTAACTCACGATTTATGAACTTAATATATGAGATCCATCTAAGCATGGCTATATCCGGAGAGAAACAATTCGCTATCATTCCAATGAGAGGAAAACAATCAGTCTCAACTTTGACATTTGCACCTATGAAATATTCTTTGTTTGTTTTCAAAGTTGTTACCATACCCCATAGTTCTCGTTTGATCTATGGATACTTTCGTTGTGTTTCATGTAAAATTCTAGCCCCAAACCTAATTGCATATCTATTTCCTTCACTATCATCTTGACTTATGACCCAACTTATACCAATAGGACTAGTATCAACAGTCAGTATAATAGGTTTGTTGTTAGAATAGTCTACACGCTTAAGGATGGGAGCTTCAAGCATAATTTCTTCAGTTTACGCATAGCTTGAGTGTTTCTGTTAGTCCAAATAAATTTTTGTTTCTTCCTCAACAAGTCATAGAGAGAAATAGCAACATGAGCAAATTGTGGGATCCAAATAACATAAAGGATGCAAGCACCAAGAAATTTGCATACCTCACTCATATTGTTACATGTTTCAGAACTCTTGCTAATGGCATCAACTTTTTGTGTGTAAGGCTTTCGACCATAATGACCACATAAATGTCCAACAATAAGAACCTCGTTCACACCAAAAATAGATTTTTCTATGGAAAATGTGAGACCTACCTCTTCAAATCGTTGAAATATCCATTCACAATCAGAGATATGGTCAAGAACAAATTTACGACATGCAGATGAATCTAAACTAATGTCCTTTAAAGGTTCCTTGCTCCCTTTAATTGGAATATCATCAATGAATGGCATGGTTATATGAGGGATAAAATCATGTAAGACCATATTCATAGCACTCATCATATGAGCTCGAGAATTAGTTGCTCCTTGAGGTAAAGACACATTCTCACTAAGCCTAAAGGAGTTTTCATTGTGGTTATGTCACGACTATCAATTTCTAATTGGAATTGGTCATACCCCAAATATAAATCACACATTGAATAGATAGAATGTCTTGAAAATGATTCAACAAACTCATCTACAGTGGGTCTTGTTCCTACATTCCTTATGGTGACTTTATTGATAGGTTGGAGATCTTGAATAAAACGTAGTTTCCCATTCTTTTTAGGCACACTGAACCATCTGTTTGAGTAAGGTGCAAAAGATGGATCTAAAATTCTCATGTTTATCTTCTCCTCAAGCAGTTTCATTAGCTCAGGTAAGTGAGCCTTTGGAACTGGTATGGGGCGAAGATTCCATGGAATATGCGGAATAATAAAGATTATCATGGGTGCACCTAGCTTAGGATCTGCACAACCAATCGCATGAGGGTACATAGTAAAGGCTTTTCCATGGCTATGTATGACTCTCTCAACTTTATCTCTCTCTGGTGGCAAAAGAAAGTCATCATCTCTACCAATTTTCACCTGTTTGATTGTCTCATCTGTGAATGTATGTCCTATGTTTTTCTTATCTCGAACAATTGGATCATTTTTCACGTCAATAATTTTTTCATTGCTTCCTTGGGGTAATGGTTGAGCTATGGGTTTGATTTTTTGGTCTATAATTTTTTACTTTGTTTCAACTAAGGCATCCTGTGTTTGGTTTGGATTAGAGCATACTCATCAAGGGAAAAAAGAAGAATAATATGGGAATTAGAATTTTTCTGAAGACATAACTCTAACTCCTTGAGAGTAGAGAAATAATGTGATGTCTCAATCACATGCTCAATGTACTCATCATGTTTCATGATTTTGTTGGTTTTATAATTTTTTTTGGGTTTTGTGGATAAAAGGCTTGGACAATTGACTCTTATGAAGAAAATCTAATCTAGAATGTGAAAAACAAAGTGACAAACTATCATACACGTTGGTTGCTTACGAGATGTCAAACCAATATCCACTATTGTCCCACTCAACAATGGATTCTATCAAAAATTTTGATCATATGTGGCTCCAAACATAAATCGAGGTGCACAATCACTTCAAGCATGCTCATGACCCTGACTAGCAATAGGTTTCTTCCTAATTGACAATCGATTCCTAGGATGATTCACTCCTACCGTCATGACTTGAAGTGATTGCATTCCATCCTTATACTTAATTCTAGCATAGGTAGACCCATCATCAATGGCTTTAGTTTCCATACGACTCTCACAAATAAAGGGTTGACCTAAGAGAACATCATAGGAGCAGTTTACTTGAATAAAAAAGTGAAATTCTTCTATGATTCCTCCTATGGATATGGGCACACTAGCACAAGCTCCATACAGGGTACCCACACCATTATCTGCAGTTCTCATATGCCATCCACAATCTTTATCTATGGGCCATCGAAATTTATCATAGACTTCTCTTGAAATCACATTGATTTTGGAGCCGGAATCTACTAATGCATTCATAATGATAGCATTCTTATCATTTCCAATTTGAACATGCATCTCTAATGTACCTCTAGACCAGAATTTTCTTTTAAAGTGACTTTTAGGATGGTTCTCGTGATCTTCATGGTCAGGTTGAATAGGTCCTAAGAAATTTTTATTAACGTTTACTTCATCATCATCAAATTCCTCTTCATTAGATTCATCAAAGCTTAAGGCTTCATTCATAGCTTGATCTAGAGCATCTTGCATATCTGTATCTAGATTAAGCGAAAACCTCTTCCTTTTAATTAGGTCGATAAAGTTATCTTTAAAAATTGGCTTTGCATTAGAGAAAACTTGTTCTAAAGACATAGTCACTTGACTCTTAAGCAAAATGTCATCTAAAATCTGCATAGGATCTATTTTTCTCTCAATTTCTGAAATCAAGATGGCTTTAGGTTTTCTCTTTGGCTTCTTTTGTTTTTGTTCAGGATCTTGTTTTTGTTCATGTTCTTGTGTTTGGTCTTGAGCTTGTTTTGATTGTTCTTGTTTGTCTAAAGTCTTTGGTTCCATTTTTCTTTGCTTAGTCTTCTTACCTTTTTGTTTTTCCTCCTCGGTGACTCCCAAGCTGTTATTCTCCTAATATCATCTCGTGCTTTTACTAAAGCCTCTATGGAAAAGTCAACGTCCTTTGTGGGTTTACTTAATTCCACTTCTTGTTCATCAAGAGCTTGTAGTTTCACCTCTCTAGTTCCTGCATCCGTTATGGTTATATTTTCATAGTGCTTTTTCATTCCTCCCTTACCATAATTTCCTTGCAAAGGTAGCCTAGATCAATAGTCACAACTTTTCTTGTCTATGTCTATTACTAGTCGTTGCTCTTTAGCAACCTTCAATAGTTCACAATCTCTCAAAAAGAACAATGAATCACACCAAGGATACCTACAAGGACCACGCACAAAACCATTTTGATTTTGAGGATTTTGATTAACTGTTGGTGGGAAATTTTGAAAATGAGGATTTTGTTGATAAGGAATTGCTTGATCAAGATAATTAGGAATTTGATAAGGCAATTGATGTGTTTGAGGAGCTTGGGGAGCAACATGTGTTACTTGAGGTGGAAGAGGAGCTTCCATAGTATACGGTTGATGATTTTGAAAATTTTCATTTTGAGGATTTTCAAAAGTTTTTTGAGAAGCTTGAGGATACATATTTTGATACATTTTGAGGATTTTGCACATGAGGATGACGATTTTGCATTGGAGGAACTTGATATGATTGAGTAGGAGCTACTTGTGGATTTTGATTGGGAGCTATAACATGTTGATTAGGCTCTTGAAAAGACATTGGGTTCATTTGATTTTGGAAAGTTTGGATGTAATTATATTGTAAAGCATCTATAGTCTTGGCCAAATTCGATTGTGTAGCAATAAGACTTTCCATTTGCTTAGTGAGAATTTCCACTTGAGACTATTCAGCTACACTTTTATTCGGCTCTACTTTAGAACCTTGACTAGGCTCCATCATTTGAGAGATAGGAGTAGAGTCAAAAAGCATATCATGGGATTGTTCTCTAACTTGCCCTTTAGTTTGTGGGAGGCTAGGTTGAGGAAGACTAGTTTGCTCATAAAGCATGGATTATCTTTGATGTCTATGGGCTACAACCTCTACTACTTTACACACTTTTTGCCAATTGTCAGTAAGACCATAGCGCTTATCTGGCTCTTCTAATTGCCGTTCAACTTCCCTACGAGTTTCAAGATGAAGAAGCTTAAGAAAATTGATCACAAGATCAGGTTCTAAAGTTATCTTGTCCTAATAAGGAAGTTGTTTATAGCGTCTAATATACTCATTTTGTAAGTGAGTAATAGAGCTACTGGGCTTTGGGGAATTGAATCATTGTAAGAATCCATCTAGATTATGTTGGATATAATCCTCAAGATAGAATTCTTTGAGCATCTCTTTTCTGAAATCACTACAAGGAAGAGTATCATATTGAGTGACTCGGTTTATGATAGAGCTATCAACAATTCGTTCAAAGAATGATATCAAAAGATCTTCGGGAAGACCAAAAATCATAGCTTGCTCTTCAAACAAATATAAGTAGCTTGTAATGTTGATGTCATCGAATTTTCCCTTCTCTCGCAACATAGAAGAGACTATTCTTTGCCTTGTTCCTCAACAATAAGGGATTTGAATCCTTCCTCCATCTTACATGAATGTGCAAGTGATGCATGATGCTCTAGATCTCTCATAAATGTGTTTACTTCACGACGAAGATGTGGACAATATTGTGAGAAATCTAGTGCAACACTCAAGAATGATGATGATGATATGATGAGGATGAAAAATATGAAACAAAGGATATGGATCACAACCTCCCAACAAGATGATCAAAAATGCCATGAAGCATTTCACGTCGGGTTCAAATGTGGAGGTGATCGCAATCCGGGTGGATCGGGTCCGATCCTGGCACATAGAGAGTGTATGAAGCTAGTGAGTGTTGGAAGGTTTATGTAATAAAAAATGTGAAGGTGAGGATGAAGTTGGGTATGGGGGGAAGAGATGTCATGATTTGATTAGAGAAAGGGGAAGACTTGCATGCAAAATAAATGCATGAACATGAATGACAAGGACAAAAGAAACCACTCACATGAATCAATTCGGAAAGGAAGAATGGTCCAAAAATATGGAGCTTCTAAAACACTTTCCAAATTTAATTCATATTCATAGGTTCTTTATGAATGCATGATGAGAAAAAAACTAAAACCACACACATGAATCAGTCTCGAAAGGAAGAATGGTCCAAGAATGGAGCTTCTTATACACTTTCGAAACTAAAACATATGCATGGGTGTTTGTGGGTGGTATGAATGCACATGGGTCATGATTTATGAATGAATAGAAAATTATTCTCTCAACCTTAATGGATCATCCTCACTAGTTCAATGCAATACTGCAGAGCCTTCTCACACATATTAGAGAGATAGAATGTGACATGTAAAAACACATAAGAGACTAAGAGACAAGAGACAAGAGACATGAATTAGACGATATTGTTATGACATACATATACATGAATGTTGTGAAACATCAAGCTAATCATTTTACTAGTCAAAGGTGGTCCGCAGGACCCGCTCACCATGACACTTCAGCAGAATGTCACACATAAGAGGATGGGTTCCACTTCATTGACCCTATGTCTTTCTAGGATCGTAATGTGTTTCTAAAGAAGTCTAAGACTCATAAAACAAGCTCTAACTCACTCATAGGCTTCATTGAGGGTGAGCAAAGAAAGAAAAACTAGGTTTATGAGCCTATCCTAGAGTGGAAGTCTAAATATTGATTCTAAAAACTATGCTCTTACTAGCCCACCTTGGATCCTCATACGCTCAACTGAGGGTGATCATCTCAATAAAACCATGTGCTAGCAAGGGCCCTATGGATGCCTAACAATGATGCTCTAGGAGTTTGGAGGAGGGTTTATATAGTTTTTTGAATAAATTTGGGCCCTTGGATCTAGAGAAATCAACTCTCAACCCTAAGATCAGCTTCCTTTGATTACAACCACTAGATTTATCAAATGGATGGTTAGGATTGGTTCTTTATATGATATCTAGGGCAAAGGAGAGGAAAATAGACACCTTCATTCTCCACCATTAGATCTGGGGCTTTTCTGGACCATTTGATCAGTGCTGACATCAATTTGGATAAGATAAGCTACTATTTTTTGACAAACTTTGCATTATTGATCTTTGATCATCAAAAAAAGCTTATCCGATGAAAAAAACTTGTGGATCCTCCTTGCTTTATGCTTAAGTGCATCTCCACCCTTGAATGAGAGCTCATCTTGATAGTACAACATGGTTCAATCATTGTTTGCCATGTGTCAGCCCTTCAAGCCTTCAATTTTTTATTCTAGGAAACTACGATGACCTTGAAAATTGAATTTTGTGCTCTTTGACCCTTTTGATGAAGATGAAAATTTGTGGGGCTATGTTTTGAAAGGTCTTCTTTAGGAATATGCAGAAAAAACTCCCATTTGAATCTTGCTTATACAAGTTTGACTACATTTGGAAGCTTGTAAGGTGGACTTAAGGTCTCTAGCAAGCTCTGATAGCCTTGAACATTGGTACAAATATGTAGTCACATATGATCTTTATATATGCCAAACCATATGGCTAACTAAAATTCCTATACAAAATTTTATAGGGTCTAAGTGGAAAAATTACATTTTTTAACAAAATGCACATGGCATATCAGTGTGCTAGAAACTCCATTTTCATGTGAAATTCAGGCTATAGATTGCCTTTGATAGGATTTACAAGTATATGAATTTTCATGTGATTTGGAGAAATTGAAATTTTTGTCCTAATTTCCAAAATTTGACCAAGTTTGACCGCTACTCTGGATTCCCTTGATTTCTTCCAAAGTTTGCATGTGAACTCCCTTTGATATCTTTGATGCATCTTGGACTTCTCGAGGAATTTCGGCTACCTTCACCAAATGTGTTTCCTGTAGGCCTTCATGAATGAGAGAGGAGAGAAAATCTTGACGATGACTATTGTTCGCCATCAAAAATGGTTGTACCTTGTACGGGGGTTTAATTTTTGCCCATCATAAAAAAAAGCCTTCTACATGTTATCAAGAAGTTTACACTTTCTTCCACCCCAAAAAAGTGATCATAACCATAAAGTCATCGAATCATCATCATAAAAAAAAAAAGAGCAAGTAAAGGAAGATAAAGAGGCATAGTAGAATAGATCACGGGCTACAGAGCCAGATTTATGCATTAGTGTTTAGTTAGATTTCCTTGCATGTTATTAGAGAAAGAGCATATTCATATTTATGTAGGAAAGAGGTTGATCTAAAATAAGCTTAAGATGAAAGATGTCTCTTGAAAATTCTAAATTTTTGTTTATAATCGTATTTAAGGTAGATTGCTTTATTAAAAAGGTACAATTTTTTCTTCAAGATGAGAGGAACTGATGCTTAAAATGACGGAATACATCCACTTCCACTTCATATTTTTGCTTGTTTGTTTTCTTTCTTTACATGTTGTAAATGTTGCCTATTCATTTGATTATATGTTGCTTATTTGTTCATGCATATTCATGTTGTTTGTTTCAATTCTTTCTTTCATGCAAATTTTGTTTCACGTCATAGTGCTTACTCATTTACGCATATGATCAATTTTTCTTCCATATGTTGCCTATAAAATAATTTGATGCCTGGAACTTTTTGTTTTTCAAAAAAACTAGAGTGGTACTTTCAGAGGAATCGTAGGTTTAGTGGGGGCGAATGACGTCCAGATTTTCTCTCCTCTCTCATTCATGAAGACCTATAAGAAACACATTCGGTGAAGGTAGCCAGAATTCTTTGAGAAGTCCAAGATGCATCAAAGATGTCAAAGGGAGTTCACATGCAAACTTTGGAAGAAATCACGCAAATTCAGGGTAGCGGTCAAAGCTGGTCAAATTTTGGAAATTAGGGTAAAAATTTCAATGTCTCCGAATCACATGAAAATTCATATACTTGTAAAGCCTATCAAAGTCAGTCTATAGCCCGAATTTCATATGAAATGGATTTTGTCGCACATTGATATGCCATGTGCATTTTCTAAAAAATGTAATTTTTCCACTTAGACCCTACAAACTTTTGTATAGGAATTTTAGTTAGCCATATGGTTTGGCATGTATAAAGATCATATGTGGCTACATATTTGTACAAGTTTTCAAGGCTATCACAGCTTCCTAGAGACCTTAATGCCGCCTTACAAGCTTCCAAATGTAGTCGTACTTGTATAAGAGAGATTCAGATGGGATTTTTTTCTGCATAATCCTAAAGGAGACCTTTCAAAACATAGCCCTATAAATTTTCATCTTCATCAAAGGATATTTAAAGGGTCAAAGAGCATGAAATCCAGTTTTCAAGGTCACCGCAGTTTCCTAGAATAAGAAAATTGAAGGCTTGAAGGGATGCCACATGGCAAACAATGATTGAACCATGTTGTATGATCAAGATGATCTCACATTCAAGGGTGGAGATATACTAAAGCATAAAGCTAGGAGGATCCACGAGTGTTTTCATTGGATAAGCTGTTTTTGATGATCAAAGATCAATAGTGAAAAGTTTGTTAAAAAATAGTAGCTTATCTTATCCAAATTGATGTTAGCACTGATCCAACGGTCCAGAACAGCCCTAAATCTAATGGTGGAGATGAAGGCGCCTATTTTTCATCTCCTTTGCCCTAGATATCATATAAAGAGCCAAACCTGACCATTCGTTTGATAAATCCAATGGTTGTAATCAAAAGAAGTTGATCTTAGGGTTTAGAGTTGATTTCTCTAGATCCAAGGGTCCAAATTCATTCAAAAGACTATATAAACCCCCCTCCAAACTCTTGGGGCATCATTGTTAGGCATCCATAGGGCCCTTGAGATGATCACCCTCAGTTGAGCATGTGAGGATCCAAGGTGGGTTAGTAAGAGCATAGTTCCTAGAATCAATATTTAGACTTCCATTCTAGGATAGGATCATAAACCTAGTTTCTCTTTCTTTGCTCACCCTTAGTAGAGTGTGTGAGTGCTTTAGAGCTAGTTTTTTGAGTCTTAGACTTCTTTAGAAACACATTACGATCCTAGAAAGACATAGGGCCAATGAAGTGGAACCTATCCTCTTACGTATGACATTCGGTTGAACTGTCATGGTGAGAGGGTCCTGCGGACAACCTTTGACCAGTAGAATGCTAAGCTTGACGTTTCACAATATTCATGTATATGTATGTCATAAAAATATCTTCTAATTCAAATCTCTTGTCCCTTGTCTCTTAGTCTGTTATATGTTTTTACATGTCACCTTCTATCTCTTTCTATGTGTGAGAAGGCTCTGCAGTATTGCATTGAGCCAATGAGGATGATTCATTAAGGTTGAGAGAATATTTTTCTATTCATTCATAAATCATGGCCCACGTGCATTCATACCACCAACAAACACCCATGCATATGTTTTAGTTTCGAAAGTGTATAAGAAGCTCCATTCTTAGACCATTCTTCCTTTCGAGATGGAGTGGTTTTAATTGTTTTCTCATCATGCATTCATTCCATCCAAAAGAACCTATGAATGTGAATTAAATTTTGAAAGTTTTTAAGAAGCTCCATATTTTTGGACCATTCTTCCTTTCCGAATTGATTCATGTGAATGGTTTCTTTTGTCCTCGTCATTCATGTTCATGCATTTATCTTGTGTTCATATGTTCCCCTTTCTTTAATCAAATCATGACATCTCTTCCCCCCATACCCAACTTCATCTTCACCTTCACATTTTTTTATTACATAAACCTTCCAACACTCACTAGCTTTATACACTCTACGTGTGCTAGCAAGGGCCCTATGGATGCCTAACAATGATGCCATAGGAGTTTGGAGGGGGGTTTATATAGTTTTTTGAATGAATTTGGGCCCTTGGATCTAGAGAAATCAACGCTAAACCCTAAGATCAACTTCTTTAGACTACAACCATTGGATTATCAAATGGATGGTTAGGATTGGTTCTTTATATGGTATCTAGGGCAAAGGAGAGGAAAATAGGTCCCTTCATTCTCCACCATTAGATCTGGGGCTGTTCTAGACCGTTGGATCAGTGTTGACATCAATTTGGATAAGATAAGCTACTATTTTTGGACAAACTTGGCATTATTGATCTTTGATCATCAAGAAAAGCTTATCGGATGAAAAAACTCGTGGATCCTCCTTGTTTTATGCTTTAGTGCATCTCCATCCTTGAATGTGAGCTCTTCTTGACCATACAACATGGTTCAATCATTGTTTGCCATGTGGCAGCCCTTCAAGCCTTTAATTTTCTTATTTTAGGAGACTACGGTGAGCTTGAAAACTGGATTTTGTGCTCTTTGACCCTTCAAATATCCTTTGATGAAGATGAAAATTTGTAGGGCTATGTTTTGAAAGGTCTCCTTTAGGAATATGCAGAAAAAACTCCCATCTGAATCTCCCTTATACAAGTTTGACTACATTTGGAAGCTTATAAGGTGGCATTAAGGTCTCTAGGAAGCTCTGATAGCCTTGAACATTTGTACAAATATGTAGCCACATATGATCTTTATAGATGCCAAACCATATGGCTAACTAAAATTCCCATACAAAATTTTGTAGGATCTAAGTGAAAAAATTACATTTTTTACAAAATGCACATTGCATATTAATGTGGTAGAAAGTCTATTTTCATGTGAAATTCGGGCTATAGACTCCCTTTGAGAGGCTTTACAAGTATTTAAATTTTCATGTGATTGCAGACATTGAAATTTTTGCCCTAATTTCTAAAATTTGACTAGCTTTGACCTTGATTTCTTCCAAAGTTTGCATGTGAACTCCCTTTGACATCTTTGATCTTGGATTTCGCGATGAATTCTGCCTACCTTCACTGAATGTGTTTCTTGAAGGCCTTCATGAATGAGAGAGGAGAGAAAATCTCGACGACAACGATCATGGACTGTAGTCTTTTTATCTAATACTCTTGAGTTTGGTGTTTTTACTTAGAATATTATATTTTCATCTCTCGATCTTGTGCATCCACCACAACGTCCTACATCTACAAAACATGTAGTTTATCACTTTCTGTCTTTTGAACCATGGCAAGCCCCCATCTTACCCTTTACAGAGGAAAAGGCACCCAGTATGGAAAACCTACCCACCAGACAGAAGCGATGTGAGTCATGCACTCACACACCGAGGCCTGATCCAACCCAGGACACACCACCCTCAGACACAGTAGACCTGATGTGAAGTGATAAGGTTGCCCTGGTGATTAGAGATCTTGGTCCACGCCATGCTCAGAGATAAAGGGAAACTCATTGGATTAAATGTGACTGAATATTCGGGAATATTTGAAGACCTAGCATAGATCCATGGACTACCCGAAGAAATGTTTACTCATTACTTCACTCGGGTGGTATCAGGGTTGATCTTAGCATCCATATCAGTTCACATAGAAATAACTTCTAATTTTAGAAAACAACTACATAAATTTTTCTATTTAGAGGATTTCTCTTAGCATAGTAGAGAGGGTTTCTTGCGGTGGTTTCATTCCCAGAAACCCACTATATCCTTAACACACCTCCTGAATGAATTTCTGAGGAGGTATGCTCAACTTTCTCAGGCTCACTTGGAGTCACTAAAGCCTAATTTAGTAATTTTTATTTTTTAGGATTTAAGTCCTAAGGTTAGGAGTGAAGTCAAAAGAAGGATCGATGAGCCTCGGAAAAGGTTTTGATTGATTGAAGATTGGGCTAAGGTTAGGAATCAAGTAGAAGTAGTTGCCCAGATGAGGCAACGTCACACTATATTGTATGAAAGAAATGTGTAGAAAACTCCATGAACGCCTAGGGATACAATTGTTCCGATGATCCTGAACATGTATGTGGCATTTGCTCCAGCTAATGTTGCATTCACATCTCACACATCTATGGATTTCTGACTTGAAGTCTTTGGCAAGTAAATAGAGAACATTATGATGATGTAGACTTTGTGATTGACATAGATAAAAAACTTTGTGACTTCAAAAATCCACTTCCTCTACCTGTGAACTAGGGGAAGAAAGGAATGAAGATGTTATACAAGAACTTATCTAGTACTAATGCCACCACATTAGCACCACAATCAAGGCCTCTAGAAGAAGAAGATGAAGAGGAAATTACGCCACAACTGCAAAGAAATTACTAGATAGAAGCCTTAGTGACAACCATGGATACGATCATTGTTGAAGGAGATGGTGGAAACCTTCTAGAGATGAGATGGTGCTACAAATTCCGGCTTCACACCAGCCAAAACTCAATTGAGGGCTCTCAAGTAGACCTCTTGAGCTTTCCATGAAGCATAAATGATCATGCAAGTACTTTGGAAGATGATCCTCAAATCATTGGATCAAAACAGATAACTAGACTTTTCACTATTAACAAAAACTTGCTATTTTGCTCACCACACCTGCTCAGGAAAATGAATGCTAATCCTTTCTTGGTATCAATTTGATAAAATCCTTTTGCGAATATGTGGTTGACTATGATATATAACTTTTAAAAGTTATTTCACTTGAAATGATCATTTATGTTAAGAGAATGATGCTTAGCAAATTAAATGTTTATCCCAACATTTTTGGGAGTTAATAGTATGTACACCATATGGCAATGTTTTGCACATAACTCTAGCATGGCTGAGGTAATCAAAATAAAAATTTGTAACATACAAATAGACTTTCTTATGAATCAACAACAACTAAAATCACTAAAAATGATCAAGTACACAATGAGAAATAGATCAGATAAGTTCACTATTTTGAGTGATATGTGAGAGAGTAGAAGAGATGGGACATGGGAAGATTATATGTATTGATGCACATAAATTACCTAATTGGTAATGAATGATTGCTTGTGTGGGCAATAGAAGAGCTATAATGTAAGCTCACTATGCCACACAAATTCCTCTAAAATTGCATCTATATCTTTCTCCTTCCACATGACTAGGTAGTCCTCTTTTGTAGTCTTTTGATGGAGCTAAGAATCAAGTTTGAATTCAAGTATTTCCTAAAAGTGTTCCAAAGTTTTAGAACTTGATTTTCTATAAATCCTCACCAAATAATTCATGGAAAGAGTATCCTAAGAACGCATAATTAGAAGTGATTCCACATATGGACTTTGACAAGGAGTAAAAATCAATCTTTTACAAGAGATCATTCATGTGCTAATACACGAATGAACATATGAACTTTAGGATAAGTGACCAAGCATTTAGGCTTGGAGTGGTTGCAACAACAGCTCACGATCAAGCCTAATATGTTTGGGCTTCAACTCTCTTTGATTTCTTGCAATCCAATCATCATCTTCAACCTGTTCAATTTAGTTCCATCGAAAGATTTAGTTAGCATATCGGCCTAGTGCAAGATTTTTGATACATATGAAAATTGAATGTCCTTGCTAAGTAGCTTCTCTCTAACATAATGATAATGCACGTCAATGTGCTTAGTCCTTGCATGATATATAGGATTAGCAGCCAAATGTAGTGAGCCACTATTATTTCCAAAGATCATTGGAGTGTATGTATGTAGCCGCAAGTCTAAGTAGAGTAGCTTTAACAACATTACCTCTTGTGTTGCATTTTTTAGGCCCCTATATTCAGCAGTTGATGATAATGCCACATTTGGTTATTTCTTTGATGACAATGAAATTAGCTTAGATCTTGCAAAAGATAAGTAGCTAGAGGTGCTTTCCTATCATCTTTTGAGCCATCCCAATCTGAATCACAATATAGTTTGATATCCAAGTCACATGTAAATGGATGAAATAGCCCTTCATTTATGGTACCCTTCAAGTACTTCAAGGTCCATTTGGTAGCTTCCATGTGGGGTTTTCTTGGTGTATGCATGAATTGAATCAATGTACTCATCCCATAGCATATATCTAATCTTATTAGGGTTGCGTAATTGAGACTCCCAAAAAGACTTTGATAACCTCTAATGTCTTCAAGTAGCTTTCGTTCAAGAGTACTAATTTTGTGATTCCATTCCATGGGTGTGCCTCAATTTTTTGCATTTTCCATTTCTAACTTAACTAGTATATCAGGGATGTACTTTCTCTGAGTAACAAAAACTCCAGAATCTATATAAAAAATCTCTAAACTATGAAAATATGTAAGCAGCCCAAGATCATTGATTTTGAACTCCTCTTTCATCTTGGTTTTAATCTTCTTGATGCCATTGGCATCATTTACTATAATGATAATTTCATCCACATCAACACATAGATAAATAACCTCTAAATTAGTCTTCTTAATGAACAATGAAGAATCTGCCTTGCTTGCTACAAAACCTTTGTCTTGCAAGTATGTGACCAGCCTATGGTTCCAAGCTCTAGGAGCTTTCTTTAAACCAGACAATGCCTTCCTTAATTTACATACGTAATCAAGTTTGTCTTTGTCTTCATATCCTAATGGTTGAGCCATGTAGACCTCTTCACAGATCCACCCACTAAGGAATGCATTCTTAACAAATAATTGGTACAAGATCTAATTCTTTGAAGTAGCAATACTTACTAAAACTCTCATACCTGGCATTTTGGCTACAGGTGAGAAGGTCTCTTCATAATCTACTCCATGGGTTTGAGCAAACCCCTTTGCTATTAGCCTTTCTTTATACTTGTTTATTGTGCCATTTGAATTCTTTTTCACTTTGTAAATCCACGTGGATCCTATTACCTTCATTAATGATTTTTTGGGAACCAAATGCCAAGTGCTACTCTTGAAGTGCTTCAATTTCCTCCTTCATAACTTCTCTACCCTCTTCTTCCTTGTTGGCTTCCTCAAATGAAGATGGTTCCTCTTACATAAAGTCTTTAGTTGTGTATATAGAATGCTTTGTGACTAGTGATGTGTCATAGCCATACCTTATAGGTTTCTTGCTTTCCCTTTGAGATCTTCTAAGTGCTTGATTGGAGGATTCTGGAATGCCTTTCAAGTTTTTGAACTTTACTTTGCCATTGGACTTTTAAGCTTTGAATTCTTCCAAATCACTTTATCCTTCATCTTTTGAGTTGACATCCTTTGATGTATGTGGTTCTTCTTTGGTGAAATTTGGAAAATCATTCTCCAAATCATAGGGTAGATTTATTTTCCTTCAACCATTTTCAAACCAAAAGCTATTTTCATCAAATACCACATCCCTACTAATTGTAAATCCTTTGTTACTGGGCTTATATAACCTATATCCTTTCTGATTCTGATCATACACAATAAATATACATCTTTTAGCTTTTGGATCAAGCTTTCTTCTAATCTATGAGGGTATGTGCACAAGCAATGCACCCAAAAATCTTACAATGATCTAAAGAAGGTCTCCTGCCATTCCATGCCTCATAAGGTGTCATCCCATCCAAAGACATGGATGGAAGCCTACTGAGTAGGTAAGTGGTTGTGGAAATAGCCTCTACCCATATATAATTAGGGAGTTTTTCTCATTCAACATTGATCTTGCGGCCACTACTATTAATCTTTTTCTTCTATATGCCACTCCATTCTATTCAGGAGTGTACCTTGTTTTAGTCTCTCTCTTTATGTGTTTGTCCTATAAGAAGGAGTCAAACTCATGTGAGAAATACTCAGCACCTCCATAAGATCTGAGCCTCTTCAAACTTTTACTTGTTTGATTCTCAATCAATGCCAAATACTTCTTGAAACAAGTGAATAATTCATGTTTATGCTTCATAAAATAAATTATTGTCCACCTAATACAGTCATCTATGAATGAAACATAATACCTTGACCCGGAAATTGATGGCTCTTTACTAGGACCCCACAAGTCTGTGTGAACAAGCTCCAAGTAGTCTTCATACATGTACCCTCTTTTGTTGAATGGTTGCCTATGTGACTTGTCAAATTGGCATGCTTCACATTTGTAAATCATGTGTTGCTTGGAAACATTTCAGATGCCAAGCACACCCTGATCCCTCCATATTTGCTTCAATGTCCTTTCACCTATATGTCATAGTCCCTTACACCATACCTCCAATTCAAATAGGGTTTGGTCCTTATAATTGAGGAGAGCAATATTTCTTGTATCTTAAACTTCAAAGGTAAACATTCTACCAAATTTCGCACCTTTTGCAACCCTCTTGAAGCCTTATTAAGGGTCCTCCACATATGCTACATGCCTTGTGAGTCTAACGTGTAAACCCTTCTCAACAATTTGTCCAGCACTAATTAGATTCTTGGTTATTGTTGGCACATACAATACCCTACTTACAAGATTCATGTTACCATCAAATTCTTTAACATTTCCAATCTTCTTTACCAAGTATCTATTGTCATCACCTATCTGAACTTCATGCTTTCCTTTGGGTTCTTCAAGGACAAACAATAATGCTACATTCTGTGCTACATGATTGGAGCAACCAGAATCAATATAGAATAGGTACTCATCACCTTTACCTTTCTTGGTTATCATATTCATGAGTAATAGGGAATCCTCTTTATGATCTGTATGGTTGTTGTAGTCTCTCCTTCCTTTGAAGCCTTCTTGATAGTTGTTGTTGTAGCCTTGTTTGTAATTGTGATGGTAGTTGTTTCCTCCATTATTGAACTTGCCTCCTCATTCTCCATAGCATCCTCTATGGGAGCCTCTTCCTCTCTGATTCTTTGTGTTCCTGAAGCATTCATGTGTGGTATGACTGGTGAAGCCACAAATGTTGGAAGGTGAAGAATTGTATGGTCTCCCCCTGCCTTGCTTTCCTCCTCTACCCCTTCCTCTAGTACCTCATCCTCTACCTATGGACTTCACTCGGGAGGTACTTGCATCTTCTTCATTCTTCTAACCATTGCCTTTATCTTTACTCTTATTTTTATTTATGTAAAGGGAAGAAGATTGATTACCTCTAGAAGTGTCTCCATTCTTGTTGAGCTTTGTCTCATGTGTGAAGAGCTGCCCCATCCATGTATTGAGCTGAGGTATCTGCATGTCCATATATAGGTCCATTGTTGTGGTAAAAGAATCCCATTTGTCATTGGCCTTGATGCCGTTTATTATCTGCCTTACTACCTCCTCCTCTTTTATTTCTTCTCCAGTACATCCAAGTTGATCAGCTACATCCTTCATCTTGATCACATAGTCAGCTACACTTTGCTTTGGTTGCTTCTTCAAGGTTGTGAACTCCATCCAAAGCTGGTTCTTTCTAGCCCTTATATTTGATGAGAAGTATGAAGATAGTACTTCCCAAGTCTCTTGAGAATATGAGGTAACAAAAAATTAGATATTGAAATGAGTATGTAATACCTAGCTAGAGCATCCTTTTCACACCATGTAGCTAGTCTCTCTTGCTCCTCTCTTGTAGGTTGGTTTTTGCTTCTAAAGGTTGGCATTTCTTCATCTCCAAATATGTATCCATACAAGCTTCTTCCTTGGAGGCAAGCCTTCATCCTTAGGGACCAAGCTAGATAATTTCCCCTATCTAATTTGCTAATCAGTGGTGGAAATCCATATCCCATTTTACCTTGATGTTGCTCTGATACCACTGTCGGAGGAGATGATGAACACCTCCCAGAGATGAGATGGTGCTGCACAATCCTGCTTCACACCAACCAAAACTGCATTGATGACTTCAAATAAGACCCCTTGAGCTTTCTTGGAAGCCCAAATGATCACCCAAGTACTTTGGAAGATGATCCTCAAATCATTTGATCAGAACAGATAACATGGACTTTTCACTATGAACAAAAACATGCTATCTTGGTCACCACAATTGCTCAAGAGAATGAATAGTACTCCTTTCCTCATATCAGTTGGAGAAAATCCTTTTGGGAATATCTAATTGACTATGATAGCTAACTTTCATAAGTTATTTCACTTGAAATGATGAACTGTGATCAAAGAATGATGCTTAGCAAATTAGATGTCTACTCGGACATTTTTGGGAGTTAGTAGCATGCAGACTAGAGGGCATTGTTTTGCACATAGTTCAAGAATGGATGAGGCAATTAAAGTGAAACTTTTTAGCTTACAAGTAGATTGAATACATATCAACGTAAATCACTAAAAAAGATCAAGTACATGCTGAGAAATAGATCAGAGAAGTTCACGGTTCTGAGTTATACATGATAGTGTAGAAGAGATGAGACATGGGAAGATTATATGTACTAATGCACATAAACTACATTGACATTGACAATGAATGATTGCACAATGTCAGTGCAATAGAAGAGCTATAATGTGAGTCAATATGCCACACAAATATCTCTGAAATCTCTCCTATATCTTTCTCCTTCCATGCAACTAGGTAGTCCTCTTTCATAGGCTTTTGTTGGAGCCAAGATTCAGGTTTAAATTCAAGTCTTTACCTAGAAGTGTTCCAAATTTTTAGGACTTGATTTTCCGTAAATCCTCACCAAATACTTAATGGAAAGATTCTCATAAGAACTTGTAATTGGAAGTGATTCCATGTATGCACTTTTACAAGGAGTAAAAATCAATCTTTTACAAGAGATCATTAATGTGCTACTACATGAATGAACATATGAACTTTAGGATAAGTGACCAAGCATTTAGGCTTGGATTAATTGCACCAAGAATCATGTAGAAGACTATCTTGAAGTGTCCTTGTAGATCAGTTCTCTATCTACTTGCACATAGCTAATATTGAGGAAAAGAGAGAAAGAGATAAAAGCAAGAAGAGGCTAACCGGGAGAGAAGAGTGATTTCAAAGCAACTAAAAGAAGTTAAGGAAAAAAAAGGAGCTTGAAAAGAAAGTTCACTTGATAGAGCTTGTAGCTTCTCAAGAAGAGGCAAAAAGGAAAGAAATAAGAGAGAGAGAGAGAGAGAGAAAGAGGCCAGTTGAACCAATCAGAATTCAAGAACCAAATAAAGAAAAAGAAAAGGATCAAGAACCTACTAAAAAGTACTAAAGATGATCAAGAAAATGTTCAATAAAAAGAGAAGAAGAAGAAAAAGAAGAAAGCACCAAAATCTATATTGCTTTTTGTGCTAGAGAAGAGGAATGACGTCACAAAAATATTAAACGATATTTTATTGAAGAGCGAAGTGAGTATGTCCTTGGAATAAGTGTTTGCCATTGCAAAGCCTGAGTTAAAGTATAGTTTCATTAAGATGATAAAGAGAAACAGATTCTCATTACCTGAGGATGTGGAAATGTGAGAGGCACCCAGAGATACTAAAGTGATAAATAAAGCAGTTCATTGATTGACTCATCTAATGAAGAAGTTGATGAGATTACAAGACGTCACGAAAATAGAAATTCCTTAGGACCAATTACACTTGATGATGAGATGAGAAGATCAGAAAGTGAGCATACTAAAATTTTTGGGCAAGAAAAATGCTAGAAATCAAAGTAAAATTAGGAAATTATAGAGATTCACATTTAGCTTTGGACTTGATTGACTCAAGGTCACAGATAAATGTGAAATCCAAGAAGATGTATGACCAATTTAGATGCCCTATAGATAAGGATCATAGTTAAGGGATAAGGACTGCTAATAATGGCTCTAGAGCTTTGCTTGGAGCATGTGCCCTTGTACTTGTGATGATAGGGGGAATTTCTAAGGAATTCCACTTCTTTGTCCAAGATCAATGCTCATACGAGCTATCCTAGGGCAACATATCATAGCCGAAGAATGTATGGAAACAAAGGTGATGGATGACGGATCTACCTATGTGAGAATCTGATCAAGATGCGGTTTGCACTCCTTACAAGTAATGACTATATGCAAATCATTCAAGAGACAAAATGAATATGAGAAAACGTCCCATTAACTCTCATGACCAAGATGATTGTACATCAGTAGGAGAGTATGGGGCTTGTGTTGACCACGATTTCTGCTAGGATCCACTGTTGAGCGAGACAATGGTGGGAGTTGGTTTGATGTGTCCCAACACTCTATAAATAATTTTCAAAGATCTTCAATATATTCTAGTTCATTCAAGTTGCTTTGTTTACAAAAAGGAAATGTTTCAAATAAATTTAGAAAGATACATGAAAATAATGTGAAAACTTAGGTTTGATGTGACCTGATGACAAGATTCAAAATGTAATCTAGTTGAAAAGAATTTTGAGTATTCTAGAAGAACCTGAGTAAGCACTTCAAAGGAGTGAGAAATCTAGAACTATGATGCTAATTTCTATCCAAGAATATGAAATGATCATTGAGTCTCAAAGACAACATGAAGTGAATGTGAATACAAAGTACACAACTATAGAGAAGCAGGTAAAACCCATAGCCCAACCATTACAAGATAATAGTCATGATAAGTATCCGAGAGTGTTTGATGACCCTATGCTGAGAAGAAGAGAGCTTATAGGGCATCATTTTAATAAAGAGACTGTTCAAGAGATCAAGTTTGGAGAAAGATCATTTCTTAGAGAAAAAGAAAAAGAAAAGTTCATAGAAGTCATTATGAGACACGAGAAAGCAATTGGACTTTTCCCACATGAGACAGGTTGTGCGGATCCAAAACGAGTTACACCCATGATTATCTTTACAGTGCCACATATACCATGGAATATTTGACCTATATCAGTCTCAAAGGCTCACTCACCTAAGTTGATGAGGCTATTAAAGGAAAAGATATCCATGCAAATATTGGAACCATCTTTGGCTCCATATTCCAATAGGTGGTTCACAGTGCCAAAAAAGAATGGGAAACTACTTCATTTCCTTCAAGACCTACAACCTTTCAATAAATTCATGCTTTGAAATGTAGGGATAGGACCTATAGTAGATGAGTTGGCAAAAGCATTTATTGGGCATTCCATCTACTCCATGGATGACTTGTATTGAAGGTATGACTAGTTTTAGTTGGCTATTGAGAGCGGAGACATCATGACGATGAAGAATCCATTGCACCTTTTATGCATCTGTAGTTTTTTGTACGGAGCAAGGAATTTTGTAGCTCACATGATGAATTTAGCTCACAATGACTATACCTTTTATCGATGATATTCCGATAAAGGGATGTGAGGAAAGAGTGAAAGATGAGAGTTTAGATGGTTCTTGGGTGCACAAAGTTTGTTAGCAACCATATCTCTGACAATGAGAAAATCTTTGAGAAATTTGAAGAGGTAGGGCTAATATTTTTTCTAGAGAAAACTATTTTAGGAGTCGACAAGGTTCTCCTTTTAGTACATATGTGTGGATACTATGCCACGAAGCCATACCTATAGAAAATTCAGGCCATTAGCACGATTTTTGAGGTGAGTTGTAATATGAGTGAGGTGAGGAGGTTCTTGGGAGCCTATATCATCTATGTGATATGGCTTCCTCACTTTGTTCATGTTGTGAACCCTCTATATGACCTATTAAGAAATAGAAAGAAGTTTGTTTAGATAGAAAACAATCCAAAGCAATGCATAAATTGAAGCAGTTTTTAATTGAAGCCTTGAGTATGAAGCGTGTTGATTATTTAGGATAGATGCCTATCATTTTGATTGTTGACAATAGTCCTATTGTTATAGGCTAGGTCGTAGGACAAGATGATGATGAGGGGTAGAGATATGCAGTTCACTTTGGTGCGAAGGTTTTACATCATAGTCAAAGAAAATATCCACCTATAAAGAGAGAGCTATGGGGATTGGTGCCTACTTTAAAAATTGATAAAGATTATTTCATGGGACGAAGTGTTGTAGTTGAGACTGAGTATCTTCCATTGATCGCCATGATAGCAAAATATTCTTCTCTGGATATTGTGATGCTTAGGTGGATCTCATATGTATTGTTTATTAATCTGGCTTTTGTTGACATAACAAGAAAGTTGAACACAATAGCTAATATGCTTTCAAGAGCAAAATTTGATAATGACTCTCATGATGATGAGCTAGAAAGATAAACAAATATGATGAGATATGATGCACTAGTGTATGTGTATGAGCAATTCTGTGAGAATGATTATGATATGGAAAATCATCATTGATTATTTGTATGAAAGAGGATTATAAAGTCTAAGGCTTTGTAAATGGTTTTTATGCCATAGGCTTGAAATGCCTCTTTTTTTGGTGCCACGGTTTTTTTTTGTTGCCTTCATTTTCCTATGGAGATGTATTTGACAACTGATATGTCCTTGACAAACATAAAAACATGCTATCCAAAGGTTGGGTATGGAAACATGGATTACAACTGCACTATCGCAATCAATACATGTGTTTATGTTCCTTAACTTAATTCTACACACTCATAGATTTCAGAGTATTTATCTTACAGAGAGAATCAAGCATTTTTGGAGCAAGATAATCATCAGATAGGCAAGGTTTTGTCGAATACAAACAATGATTATTACATACAATATCTACTTACAGACTTCAATCTTCACATCACATTATAGTACTTCTGTATTCTCACAATTCTATAAGACAAGGTTTCGATTTTTAGATTTCTCCGGACTACACCATTCCACATAGATAGACTTCTCTGAGTACTGCCCCATTCTATCTCTTGCTCTCTTCACACTACTTTGCATCATTCCACATTTCGGAATTAAGAAGACATGCAAAATTTTAGAAAATATTAAAATCTCTGTAAAACTAACCCCTCTTCCTATTACAAAGTGAATTACAAAGGCTGTGGTAAGTCCATGCTGATGGCTACTACTGCTGATTTGAACCCACTAAATTACAAAATGTAATTTTTACAAATCATCATCATTATTTTGGAGCTCGATGTTCATAATTCTCTCAATATCATATCTAAGCTCCTTGAACATTTCTTCTATGTTTTCTTCAGTGAGTCTAACTTCTTCTTCAAAAAAATCCTTTAGATCAAGTAGTTGTTGATGAGAACTTCTGTAATTGACTGATGCAGCTTCTAATTCTAGAATTCTATTCATAAAAATCAAAATCTATAGTTAGATTGGATATATTTTCTATATAACTCTCGGTTAATTTCTTAGGCTCCTCCAGCTAAATCTTGTGCTTCAAGTCCAAAATTGAGGCACTCTTCTTCAACTCTACTACTTCCGCTTGTTTACCCTCCAATATTAGGTTTGCATCTATACATTTCTGATTCCACACTTCAACTAGCTTTTCTAGCTATTCAATACCCACGAGCTGAGCATAACCTGTATCAAAACTTTCTTGTACAATATAGAGTTTGGCTTCAAACTTTGTAAATTATGAGTTTTGTAGTGCCAGCTTTTCTTTTGCTTCTACAATTATTAAGTCGTGCCTTTTTATTTTATCACTCTAGCTATTCGCTTTCTTCTTTAAATGTTGTAGTTCTTGTTCTTCTTTTTGTAACTTAGCTACTAAATCCTCTTTAATTTTTGCAGTGATTTATGTTTCTATGCCACCTCAACTTGGATGTGCATTTGCGACCTTTAGGGTACTATTTTCTGCCCAATGCATCATTTAATTCCTCCAGCATCTCTTCATGAACCCCACTTTCATGGCCTGTGTTCTCTACTCTAACTTCATCAACTTCTACCCTAAGTCAGCAATTTTCTACATTCATATTTTCTTTCTCTCCTAATGATTCTTCTTTTTGTTGATTTATCACCACACATCACTTTTGTAGATCTTCTATCCGTACTACAGTCCAATGAATCCCTCTGGCTAGATCTCGAAGAAACTCTGGTTTGGCTGGTTCATTTGGAAACATCAAGGGTAAATATGATAATCGCATCTTATTGCGGGTTACCTCACTCTACCATCCGCCTTTTTCCATCTAGCACTAAGATTACATGATGTAAATGTCTAGAGTTGTGGAACATTCTTTGCATTTTCCGCATTACACGTTGCTTCTCTCTCTATTTTCGAAGCTTCTCCACTTTCCTTTCCACTCTTCTTCTCTTTTCTTCCTCTGCTGTTCTACTGACCTAAGCACAACTTGTACTGACCTAAGCACAACTTCCTAATACTTGGCTTATCTCTGTAGCATCCACTGACTTAGCCCATGCAGTGATTCCTCTGCCATGCAAATGAACTTGTACTGACCTAAGCACAACTTCTTAATACTTGGCTTATCTCTGTAGCATCCACTGACTTAGCCCATGCAGTGATTCCTCTGCCATGCAAATTTGATCGCTATATCCTTCACCAAAGGATGTGGATGAATACTTCTCCAATCAGTTAAGGTGCACTATAGTACACCTTGACATTTGAACGAGTGCACCTATTGTTGCGAAAGGCTATCTAGTATATTGAGAAGATGGAAATTTGAGAAGGTGACCGCAATTGTTGTGTGTCTACTATACATGGTATGGTCTCCGTTTTCTTGAGCATGTGTCATCATGAGTGGAACTATTCACTCATTCACCAAACAAGCCGCATTAAGAATTTTCCTCAACCTTTTATTATGTGGGAGCCAGATCTGAGAGCTTGCATCATGATTACCCTGGATAGTATCTTTACTTCTTCACTTCTACACTACATCAGCCACCATTATTAATAGTTTGTACGTTTTGTTACTCTACCACTATTGCACATTAGATATATTTCTTGAAATATTTCTTCTCCCATTTTTCTCTCGACATTATCTCATTTCATTTTTTTGGATCGTCAGTATATATATATATATATATATATATATATATATATATATATATATATATATATATATATATATATATATATATATATATATATATATATATATATATATATATATATATATATATATATATATATATATATATATATACATACATACATACATACATATACACACACACACACCTTGCCTGTTATCCACCCAAGGACTCATAGGGCCGCAACCTAGACTTGTTAATGATATCACTGACAATGGCTCTCCAATAGCAAAGTAAGTTGGAAGAGACTTGGTCTACATAACTCGTGGATCCAAAACGGGCCTATCCATACCCATCTTGCATTTCATCTTCGAATAAGAATAGAGCACCAAAACCCCAGCTCTAAAAATCTTTGTCCGAAAATTTCAATCGTGCCATTTTTTCAATCTGTTCTACACTTCTTATAGTAATAGGAAACTTGTATACATGTGTTTGTCTAGTTGGTGCAACTTATCCATCCTATACACTAAAGAGTCTTTTGGTAATAGACACTACTGTACCGCAATCCGGAGACTAGGAACTACAAACTCGAATGGAAGGATAGCTTCCTAACCATACAGAAGTTTAAATGGAGTACTTTCCACCAAAACTTTATACAATCACAAAGCACTATGGTAAGAATGATCTCCAATTAGTCTGTAGAGTCAAGAAACATCTTCTTTAAGATATTCAGAATGACTTTATTGGTACTCTCCACTAATCCATTAGCCCGTGGATAGTAACATGAGCTAAATTTCTGCTTGATTTGGAACTCGGCAGTGATTTCTGTAATCAATTGATTCAAAAAATGTGTGCCTTGGTCAGACACTAATTTGAGAGGTTATCCAAAACGTGAAGAAAATTCATTTTGAAGTTTCCTGGCAACTATATGTGTTGTAGCATTTTTGGTGGCCCATGCCTAAGCCCATCTAATGCACTAATTGGTACATGTTAAAATGTAAAGGACTCTTGTTCTGGCTTGTGGGGGTTTAATAGGCCCAATAAATTCTAGACCCCACTTTTGGAATGGTTCCATTGGAAGGATCGCCTCTAGTGAAAAGTCGTGACTGTCTTGTGGTTCACCTGTACACTATCAAGGGTGGAAACCTTGTACTACATTTTGGACATCTGCATACATGGTTGGTCACCAGAGGCCTGCTTGTTGGATTATTTTGCACTATTATTAAATGATTAAAATGGCCACATACATCACTCAAATGGGCTTCTGGAATGATGACTGGCACTTCATGAGCGGGTACACATTGCAACCATATACCTATTGGGTCCTTGTGATATAGTACCCCCATGATGATGGTGAGCTATCGGGTCCAAGTTCAAGCTTTTTCCGCATTGCACTATGCAAATGTGAAGGTGCGACTCCATTTTCCAAGAAGGTAAGCATTTCTTCATAGAAAGTTGGGAAGGTTTGTGGAGCATCTTCAATTTTTGCAACCACAAAAACATTTGTGTCGAGAAGACTATCATCCACACTGGTAGGTGTCTCCCCATGGTCAATGCAAGAAAAGAAGTTAGCGATTGCATGGCTTGCTCCTAGTCAATGTACAAAATCATATTCGAACTCTTGGAGTAACAAGACCCATCTCGCTAATCTGGCCATTAGATTCTACTGCTTTACCAAATAAAGAAGTGCACTATGTTCCGCATGGAAAGTGAAAGACTTTCCTACTAAATAGTGTGGGAATTTTTTAATTGAGTAAAATAACCCAAGGCACTTGCATTTTGTAGTCAAATGATTTTGTTTGGCAAAAGTTAATCATCAACTGGCATTATAGATGGGATGGAACTAGTTACGCCCGTGCCTCTGCATAAGAACACTACCAATTGCCTTATCATATGCATCTACAAAGACATTAAATGGTTCTTTCTAGTCTGAAGCTTTCAAGATAGGTGCTGCGATGAGTGAATTCCCTAATCTTTCAAACACTAATTGAGTTGTCTCTGCCCACCAGAATTTAGCTTGTCGAACATGTGCTAACTTGTTGAGAGGTATCACAATATGAGCCAATCCTCATAGATATCTCTCATGCCACCATACCTGACCTAAGAACCATAACACTTCTTTTAGATTTTGGGATGTTGGGGTCTCCAAAATAACCTTCACTTTATGTGGATCAACCACAATACCATCATGTGAAATAATATGTCCAAGGATTTTTCCACATTTGACTGGAAAAATTGATTTATGAGGGTATAGACAGAGGTGTACCTTCTGATACGCACCAAAACAAGCTTGGAGATGCTCAAGGTACATAACCATTTGCCCAAAAATGGAAAAATCATCCTATAATATTTGCATGAAGGAGGTAATCACATTACTATGCATGCAAAGACCCCCCAATTGCTAATAAATGTTGTCTTTGGTATATCTGCATCCACCATATGAGCATGCATGAAGGAGGTAACCACATTACTATGCATGCAAAGACCCCCCAATTGTTAATAATTGTTGTTGGGTATATCCACATCCACCATATGAGCTTGATTATATGCTAAAGACATCTAGGAATGAGTACATCTCTCTACCTACAACTTCATCTAACATACTATTCAAGAATGATAGCAAGAAGGCATCTGGGATCCTTGCTGCATTCAACTTTTGATAGTCCCCACAAATTCCTAACTGCTTATCTTTCTTGGGTAAAGTGACTATTGATGAAACCCACTCCGGATTTTCTATAGGAATAGCATACCTGAATTTAATTAAATGGTCTCGTTCATGCTCGATGTGTTCCACAAAATTTGGATTCGTTCTATACCTAGTTTGAGTAAAAATCCTATGATGATATGATCTGGGGTCTAAACCTTTCATCTCAATGTAGGTCCATGCAAACACGTCTTTACACTATTGTAGCAATGCAATTAAGGCCATCAGGAATTCTAAAGCAAGCACCGCATAAATACGTACCAGTTTAGGTTCTTCGGATGTACCCAAATTCACAACTTCCAGTGAATCCTCTTCAACGCGTATTTTTCCAAGCTCCATTGGATCTTTAATTACTGGAAAAATTTATGCTTTGACAATTTGGTATTAGGTGCGTGGCCACTTGAACTAAACTTCTCTACTTAAGAAGATGGAACTTGGTTGAATGTTCCCAACTTTCTCCTTCTTTTATAGTTTCTCTATCTTCCTAAGCTGGTTTCCACAATTTTGGCTTTTGCTGCATTGGTGCATAATGCTATGATCATCACAGATTCTGGTATTATTGTCGGGACCTCATGAAAACTGCTGCTAAAGGTTCTAAACATTCCAGTGCCACCACATTTATGATGGGAGCCTTCAATTAGGCTTCTTATTTTCTTTGCTCATACTCCTTAGCCTCTTCACATTCAAATCATCTATGTCCGAACTCCAAATAGAATTGGCATCGAATTCTTCTATTCTCGAAATTCTCGGGTCCTAGTTTTCAAAAACTAAGGTGTCTTCTATACCCTTGAAAATTTTTCTTGGTGAAATCTCCTTTGATCCTGAAAGTGCTAAGAGGGAGAGAATAGTGGTTGTCCAAAAACTCTCGCATCTTGAATCTCTATCCATGGTTTGGACTAGTCTAAAGGTTCATAACCTATTGTAGATGAGGTACTTGGGTATTTAATTCTAGCCGTATAAAACTATACACACTTTCGGTACTTCGTCTACTCAAGGGAGGTTCTCCTAAGGTAATTGTACCCTATAACATTCCTGTGTGCAGGTACATTCACTGACAATAGAGACACTATACAGTCACACAGAGAAGAACAATGAAAAGACCATATAAAAGAGGAATCCCAACTTCTTAGCTCAAAAAATGATTGCAGAGGGCCATAAATTCTCCAAAAGTATAATGTAGTGGGCTAGCATGCCATAACTCACACTGAATGACTAGATCCAAGCCACTCAATCACATTAATGCTAAATGCCAACTCTAGTGGGAGGCCCACGCTTTATATACTCACCACATAGTGACCTCTAAAAGTGTGCATGTAGCAATAGGGTGCAGAGATTCGATGAGAAAATGGTGTGTGAACCTAATGCCCGTTGCCAAAAGAATGATACTACTGTTGGAAGATTTCTCCTCCAAATGCATAACAAGAATCTTGGACCCTTCCCAAGACCTATTTGCCCTCATACCAGTACTCACTAAAACTCATATATCTCACAATTCCTGAATCCAATCCAATAAAGCCCTTTAGCCACAGACACTAGATAGTAAGGGCTTCTCAATGAGCTATCAATCATGGGATTTGGACACTTGTAGACCTGTCATTTGAGTCACACAAGACAGCCCAACTTTCCTAGTAGGTTTCGAGACAGAACAACAGACAAAGAAATAGCAACATCTCACAGTACAAGAAGCGTTTTGCAAAACTTCTTTTTGTAATAAAGTCCTTGTATTAAAAGCTTTCCTGAAAGTACAAGAACTCTCAGAAAAAAAGAAATAGCAATATCGCACAGTACAAGAAGCATTTTGCCAAACTTCTTTTTGTAATAGAATCCTTGTATTATAAGCTTCCTACAAAGAGAAATTGAATTCCTAACAGGCTGCTACATAAATGGAGCACCCTTTGGAAAGGGTAGGAGAGTTATACAAGAGAATAAGAGCACCTATGAGAGCCTATGGCTCAATGACACATATATATGCAGCACCCCGACTTCCTAGCATCCACACACGCCTTGAATAAAGTTGGATGGTCTTTATATAGCCTTGGGAGCCTTCTATGACTCTTCATATGTCCTCCATGTCTCTTCATATGCCCTCCTTGTCTCTTCACTTGCCTTGTGACATTGTCTCTTCATTGGAGTGGCTTTTGGTGGTCCAATGCCTCCTTTTAGATAAGGTTGCACCTTCAACTTTGTACTTTGACTTTGCTAAGGTTCAAAAGCCTTCAAATGAAATTATTTTATGAAAAACAAAACTTGAGCTTGCCCTAGAAATGCATATCTTTTAAGACTCCCCCTCAAGCTCAAGTTTCTTTTGCATTTGAAGTTGGTTCCTTGAGTTGTATGGCTTGATTCAGCTTAGCAAGCTTTCCCGCATCCAAGAACTTTGTTAGTAGATCAGCTACCTAGTCCTTTGTACTTACATGATGAATATCCACTTCCTTTTCAAGAACCTTCTCCTTTATGAAATGATAGTGGACTTCGATGTGTTTTCTCCTTGCATAAAACATAGGATTGTTTGCAAGATAGATTCTTGATACATTATCTCCAAACAATGGAACTGATCCAACCTACATATTCAACTCTTTCATTAGCTTTGTCATCCACATTATCTCACAAGTAGCATGGGCCAAGGCTCTATATTCAGCTTTGGTTGAAGATAAAGCAACCTTGGGTTGCTTCTTTGAACTCCATGATACACAATTGTTTCCTAGCATGATCACATAACTTGTGGTGCTTCTTCTATCATCTTTGGAGCCCACCCAATCAGCATCTGCATATCCTTTGAGCTCTAATGATCCTCCATAAGCATAAAAAAGTCCTTGATTTATTGTACCTTTGATGTAACTCAGTATCCTCTTTGCTACATTCAAATGATCATTAGTAGGAGCATGCATGTATTGAGAAAGAACTCCTACACTAAATGTCAAATCAGGGCTAGTTATGGTTCTATATATAAGTGAGCCTTTTAGGCTCCTATAGGTATGAATGTCCTCAAGTTCTTCTCCTTGGGTGGAGCTAAGTTTGGTGTTTACATCCATTGGTTGCTTTAGTGGTTTGCATCCACTCATTCCAAACCTGTAAAATACATCCAACAAATATTTTCTTTGCATCAAGTAGAGACCATCATTTTTGTACATAAACTCAATGCCCAAGAAGTATTTGAGGATTCCAAGATCTGAAATCTTGAATTCCTTCCCAAGTTTCCCTTAATTTCTTTGATACCTGATCATTATCACCTGTTATGATAAGATCATCAACATATATGCATATGTATATAGATTCTCCATCAACCCTTTTGATGTATAGTGAAGGATCTGAATCACTTGCAACATAACCACACTTCATTAGGTACTAAACCAATCTTTGATTCCATGCTCTAGGTGCTTGCTTGAGTCCATACAAAGCCTTCTTTATTTTACATACAAAACCATGCTTCTTTTCATCTTCATAACCTATGGATTGATACATATAAACCACTTCTTCCAAATTTCCATTAAGAAAAGCATTTTTAATGTCCAATTGATAGATTCTCAATCTTTTAGAAGAAGCCACTGAAATCAAATTCCTAATTGTATTTTTATTTGCAACAGGACTAAACGTTTCTTCATAATCAAGCCCATATATTTGTGTGTAGCCCTTAACTACTAACCTTGCTTTGTACCTTGCTAAAGATCCATCTGAATTCCTTTTGACTTTGTACACCCATTTGTTTGTCACTACCTTCATGCCTTCTTCTCTAGGTACCAATTCCCAAGTTTGGTTTTCCTTGAGAGCTTGAATCTCCTCATCCATAGCATCTCTCCATTCCTTGTGTTGGCTAGCTTCCTCATAGCTTGACGGTTCCTTATCTTTGATAACATGCGCCATATAAGCATAATGATTTGCAATAAAGCTATCATAAGTGAGCTTTTGAATAGGATGTTTTACCCTTTTTGACCTCCTTTCACTACCTGTTATTGGACATTTCTTCAATGTCTATTTCTTTTGCACTCAGGAATTATAACTTCTTCAAATTCATCTTCATCTTCACTTGACTGAAAATATCTTACCAAGTTACCTCCATTACCTCTATTGTGGCTACATTGTGATGTATGCTCTAACTCCTTTTGCTTTCCCTTCCATGATGATGAGCTTTGTGAAGGACTTGGCATACTTGGTCCACTCAATGTAGTGCTAACTTGCACTTGCTCTTCATGTACGTGATCTACATGTACAAAGCCTTCTTCCTGCAAATCATTCAAACCTCGATACCAAGGTTTTAACTCATAAAAAACAACATCCCTTGACACTCTAAGAGTTTTAGTGATGGGACTATAACACATGTACCCCTTTTGCTCATTTGAGTAGCCAAGAAAAATGCATTTTTCAGCCCTAGCATCAAGTTTACCTTCTCTAACTTCTTGTGGGACATGAACATAGCATATGCAACCAAAATCCTCAAATGAGACAAATCTGGTTTCCTTTGATAATATACCTCATCTGGAGTAAGATCATGAACTCCTGAAGTTGGTATCCTATTCATAATATATGCTGCTATGGTTGCTACATCAGCCCAATATGAGAAAGGTGCATTCATCTCATTCAACATGCATCTAGCTACCTCTGCAATTTGTCTATTCTTTCTTTCTGAAATACCATTTTGTTGAGGGGTATACTTGCATGTGTATTGCCTCCTTATGCCTTCATCTTCTATGAGCCTTGTGATTTCATTGGAGAAGTATTCTCCCCCTCCATCTGACCTTAGGGTTTTAATTCTATGACCTGTTTCATTCTCAACAAGTGCCTTGTATTTTTTGAATACTTCAAACACATCTAATTTTCGCTTGATTATATACAACCAAATTTTCCTTGAACAATCATCAATAAAGGTAACAAAGTACCTACTACCTGCATGTGAAGGTTCTCTTGAAGGTCCCCATACATCTGTATGTACTAAATCCAAAACCCTTGGAGAAACATACTTACTTGACTTGAAAGGCAACCTAGTTTGCTTCCCAAATTGACAAGATTCATAGACCTCATGAAGATGTGATGTTGAAAAGGTTGGAAGCCCTTTGACCAATTCAATTTTCTCCATGTTCTTTATATTTTCAATGTTTACATGTCCTATCCTTTTATGCCACAAATCCAAATCTGCAATTCTCCTATTTCTTGACGTGATAAACATTACCTTATTGGGGTTTTGCTTGATATTGAGAATAAACATCCTTCCATGCTTCTCTCCTTTTGCCACAAGCTAAAATCCATTCTTTGGATCCTCTATGAAGCAACCTTTGCTATTGAACTTCACTTGGTATCCTTTATCTACCATTTGACCAACAAAAATGAGATTCTTTGTAATAGTAGGAACATATAATACCTCGGATAGTGTCTTGCTCTTCTTTCCATCCTAAAATTTGACATCTCTAATGAGTTTGATCTCATGCTCGGTATTGTCACCTCTCTCTACACATCCTCTTTGCTTTGGAGCCTGTAAATTGCAAAACATGTCCTCCCTACAAGACATATGATTGCTACAACCATGATCTCTGTACCATCCTTCTCATGTTTACTATCCCCATATGCATGACTCATGGCAAGAACTTGATCACTAGACTCATTTGAAGCATAGTTACCTTGAGCATTGTTCGTCCTTTGGTAGCATTCATTTGCCCAATGTGCTAGCTTCCCACAAATGAAGCATCCATTGCCTCTTGATCCTCTTCCTCTTCCTCTATTGTTCCTGCCTCTACCTCTTCCATTTGAAGATGCGCCTTCATTTGAGTCCTCTTGGTTGTCTTTTTGCTTGCTTTGGCTTTGCCTTCCTCTTCCTCTACCTCTTGTTGCTTTGCCTCTTCCTCTACCTGCATATAGCATTTGACCTTGGGCACCTTTGCCCTTGCTTCCACCTTGAAATATTTCTTCATTAACCATTAAAGTGCTTAATCGATCAAAATCAAAAAATTTTTCCCTAGCATACAATGAGGATATGAAGTTGCTCCACTTGTCATCATCTTTAAGACCATTAAGTACAAATGCAACCATGTCATCATCATCAATTGAATGTCCTATGGCTGCCAATGAATCTCTAATACCTTTGGCTTTAACTATGTAATCATGTATGGCTTGGTTAGCTCCTTTCTTCAAGTTCTTGAGCTCATTTTTAAGTTGTACCTTCTTTGCCTTTGTGTTTGTGGTGAACATCTTCTCCAAGTATTCCCACATCTCCTTGGCCGTTTCCATGCTTTGAATGTGACCTATCATTGTGTTGCTTACATGTTGAGATATCATAAACATTACCCTTCTATTTCTTACCTCCCATTCAATAATTGCTCTCCTTTCGTGGTTGGTAGGGTTAGTTGGATCCACAACAATTGGCTTGACATCTCCTCCATTGATTATGCCTCCTAAGTCCTTGCTCATGATGAAGTTTGTCATCCTGAACTTCCAAGGTTGAAAGTTGTCTTTCTCCAAATTCTCAATTTGGTTGGATACCTCACCCATCTTCTTGAGTCACCTAAAATTCAAATATGGTGTGGGATTACCTCCTTTGTTGAAAGTGAAGTCCCTTTGTGTGATGAAGATGAAGCTCCCCCTTGGTTCCAAGTTTGCAACGTCCTTCAAGCTTTGAAAAGGCTTCAATGGTTGATTCCTTGGCTTGGCCTCCTTCTTTGTACCATCCTTGATATCGACAAGGAGCTCTGATACCACTTTTGGAAGATTTCTCCTCCAAATGCACAACAAGAAGCTTGGAGCCTTCCCAAGACCTATCTGCCCTCAGACCAGTACTCACTAAAACTAGTATATCTTACAACTCCCAAATTGAATCCAAAAACCCTTTGAACCACAGAGCCTAGATAGTAAAGGCTTTCCATTGAGCTATGATTCACTAGATTTGGACACCTATAGACCTGCCAACTGAGTCACACAAGACAGCTGAGTTTTCCTAGCAGGTTTGGGATAGAACAACGACAAAGAAATAGCAATATCTCACAATACAAGAAGCGTTTTTTCCAAAATTCTTTTTGGAATTGAATTCTTGTATTATAAGCTTTCTAGAAAATACAAGAAGTCTCAGAATAGAGCTTCACGCAAAGAGAAATTGAAATCCTAATAGGCTGCTACTGAAATGGAGCACCCTTTGGAAATGGTAGGAGAGGTATACAAGAGAATAAGAGCACCTATGAGAGCCTATGGCTCAATGACACATATATATGCAGCACCCGGACTTCCTTACATCCACACATGCCTTGAATGAGCTTGGATGGTCTTTATATAGCCTTGGAAGCCTTCTATGACTCTTCATATGTCCTCCATGTCTCTTCATATGCCCTCCTTGTCTCTTCACTTGCCTTGTGACTTTGTCTCTTCATTGGAGTGGCTTTTGGTGGTCCAATGCCTCCTTTTGGATAAGGTTATGCCTTCAACTTTTTACTTTGACTTTCCTAAGGTTCAAAAGCCTTCAAATGAAGTTATTTTATGAAAAACAAAACTTGAGCTTGCCCTCGAAATGCATATCTTTTAACAGCTACTACCCACAAAGTTATAATAATGCAGAAAAGTTATGCCAAGAGTGCACAAATCATCTACTTATATGGACTCCATGAGACCAAAAAGGGCCTTGCAGAATCCCAACATTCATTGATCATGTGCCAAAGTATTGTCCAAATGTGGAGGGGTAGGCTAGATATGGTTCTTACAGCCATCCTTAATTTAGTTCTCAAATTAGCTTCTGCGAGTGCCAAGGCTTCGTGGTGCATTCATTCTTATTGTGTCATTAATAACAATAGTATGCTCCTCTATCTTTATAGATATGATCCCATACACCTTACCTGAGTGCCACACCTTCTCACATAGACTTTCTACATTTAACGCTCTCTTGCTAACAACAACTTTGTCATTTTGCATCTCTCCTTCTACCTCTATATCCAAGATTTGATATGCTTTCAAGTATCACATCGTTCTATGCACATTAAAAGCCTTAAACAACAATCAAAGCCTCCATTTGGTGTCCCTAATTGGTCCCATAATCGCAATGTTGCCTAAGAGTCATGTACACCCACTTCAACTCCCCATTGATCGGTGAGAAGGAGGAGCACTGCCATCACGCACACTTGTAACGAGAATACTACATGGAACGCCTGCAAATGGCTGGTCAAGACTTTACGCTCCCATGCGGCCATGCTCAGGAGGTAGGGAGGGAAGGAGGGTGTTAGGGCAGCATTAGATTGTGCTCTCTCACTACAGTATACAAGATTACATGATGTACTTCTAATTACAAGATCACCCACGTAGAAGCAACAATACAAGGATATGTAACTAATACACAGTCCCACATCCCGGGACTAATAGATATGGATAACTCGACTAGAGATGATACATGAGATCCCAGAACCCAGGATCTTATGTATGAAGCAAGATCTTTAAATTACAAGAACTCCCTTCTAGGAGATGAGCTAGATACAAGAAAGAACTCGATAGGATCTTGTACTATGAGATCACAAGTGGAGAAGGCTAGATGTCCAGGATAGAAGACTTGACAAGACTAGATCAAGAGACAATACTAGAACTTGAACTGAAACTTGAAAGTACTTACTTGGTAATCAGGACTCCTTGAGCAACCAAGACTGGCATTGGCATGACTGAGAATGAATGTGGCCAATGCCTCCTTATATAGGATTTCAATGGAAGTTCTTAAGGGCGGTCAGAATTGATGATGTCATTAATGATGTTAGCAAACTGAAAAGGACCTCCGGATGTCAGAATTTAGGAAATAGATAGTCGATCTTAGGGCCATAGACAATGAAGCCCATGGCTTTTCTAGAATAGGTAAAGGTTGCAAGGTGCCATGAGGTTTATGTCGGGGTACCTTAGATCTATTGCAAGTATCACAGGTTCGGATATATTCTTTGACTTTCTTCCACATTTGAGGCAACCAAAAGTCCCTTGATATGATTTCTATTGTTTTATTCACTCCAAAATGTCTTGCTGCAAGGTTGTCATGACGTTGTTGAAGTACTTGGATCTTGGGAGTTCCCAGAGGGACATACAATGGGTTCTTATAGAAAAGTAACCCATCCTTTTCTTGGAATTCTTTTACTTCCTGAAGTTTTCCTTCTTGCATTTTTTGCTTAACGTTGCAAAATAATTCATCTCATGGTAGTATCACGGATCAAATGATTCAAGGCTGAATGTTCATGATGGCTTGAAGAGATAGCAACTAACTAGAGATGCTCAGGCTTGAGTAATACGCTCTTGTGTTGATCAAAGGCCTCTTCATACTTCTTCGGTGTAATGTAAGATCTTCTTGACAAGACATCTATATGACACTCTTGACATCCTAGAAAGTATGTGATAACAATGTCGAACTTAGATAAAAATTTACTCAATCGAGATTGTCTTCTATTGAGCATACCGGTGTTCATAAAATACTCTAGGTTCTTGTGATCTATATACATGGTAACTTTATGAGTTGCTCCTTCTAGATGGTGATGCCAAGTATCAAAAACGTCCACTATGGTAAGAAGTTCTTTATCATGAATTTCGTAATTAATAACTAGAGGGGAAAATTTCCTTGAATGATATGCGATTGGATGTAGGTGTCCATCATCTCCATATTCAGAAAGAATGGCCCCTAGGGAAAAGTCTTATGCATCTGTCTCTGAAGAAGGGCTTTTTGGAATCAAGATGCACTAGAATTAGAGAAGTAGTGAATGTTGTTTTCGAGGTCTAAAAGGATTTTCTTTGCTTTTTTGGTCCATACGAATTTGGAGTTCCCTATAAGCTTGGTAAGAGGTGTTACCATCTTGGAGTAATCTTTGATGAATATCCTATAGAAATTGGCAAACCCCAAAAAACATTGTACATCTCAAACACATGAAGGTAATTGCCAATCAAGGATTGTCTCAATCTTCTTAGGGCCCATAAAAATTCATTTATGTGATATACAATGAACCCTAATAATTCCACTTCTATCTTATGGAAAGTGCACCTCCAATTTTGCATTTAATCCATTTTCTCATAGTTTCTCTAGCATTGGGAAAGATGGATCAACACCTCAAGAAATGAGTTGGTACTGCTAATCCCTGCTTTGTACCAGCCCTATTTTACTTCAGAGTTGCGTTGTAGGACCTTGTTGCTTTCCAATGACACCAAATAAGTGCCTATGTACTTTGGAGATGATGCTTCAAACAATTTGATCAAAACACATAAGTTTGCAACTAGCTACTGACCAAAATATTTCTATTTTGGTCTTGATACCTGCTAGAAGTTTTGCTCTATACTCACAGTATAGTAGCAATTAGAAAAAAACATTCTGAGGCTTTCTAATTAGTTAGAGAGCTAATGATTCCAAGGTCAATCACTTAAAATGATAGATTATACTCTGAGCCATGACTTTAGCAAGTAGAAGCTTACCCTCGACTTTTAAAAACTTTGCGAAGAATGACTAGTGACCACTTCGAGATGCTTTTTTCCCAATTGGCGGAATGAAACTCCTTCAAACTTTGATATCTTGTAGCAGACTTTGAGCTTGTTCCAATGAGCTATAGAACATTGAAAATGATGGAGGGATCACTACGATATAAGCAAGACAAGTACACTGTTATGAGTGACAATGGTAGAGATGAAGATAGATGTAATCAATCATTGTGATGTATTATGTAACAATGTTGTACAGGATCATTGGCAAGAATATGATGCCCAATGATAGTGATAGGAGTAGGGTATAGTGTAAGCCTTTCAAATACATAAAGTGATCAACAATAAGATCAATATAGGGCACACATGACCACGAGAATTACAATCCCTTTTTATAGATGCTTTCTATCCCAGTTTGAATTCAAATTCAAACTTTGCTTTACCTAAAAGTTCTCCTCTAAGTTAGGAGATATTCCTTCAAAAAGAATTCATAGCTTTATCTCTTCCTAGCTCTAGGAGTTTGGTAGTTTTACAAGATTCCTTATAAGTCAAATGAATCTTACAAAAAAGTTAATGGTAAAAAACCATAAGCAATGGTTTATGTGGATCTTCAAGGAGTTGGACATAATACGTCCAATGCCTAGCCAAGTGTGAAGGCTTCTCATTTGCACCAAGAGCTCCCCCTCAAGCCAAAAATCTTGGCTTGATCTTCTTCATCAATCCTCTTGAATTTCCTACAATCCAATCATAGCTTTAAACCTACAAATTTTAGTACCATCAAGTGCTTTGTCAATAATTCTGCACATTGCATATTAGTTGATACATATGCCAATTGAATTTCCTTGCTCAATAGCTTCTCTCTCACATAGTGGTAGTGAACCTCTATATGCTTGGTCCTAGCATGATAGATAGGATTTGCTGCAATATGTAAAGAACTAGTATTGTCACCAAAAAGCATTCGTCAGTTAGACTATAATCCCAAGTCTGCATATAGAATCTAATCCATATGGCTTCTTGAGTAGCATTGGCTAATCCTCTCTATTTAGCCTCTCTTGAAGATAAAGCAAGAGTAGGTTGCTTCTTGGAAGACCATGAAATGGGCTTATCATCTGCAAAAGAGAGATAACTTGAGGTACACCTTTTTGTCATCCTTACAACTTGCCCAATCTGCATATGAGTATATTTTGATGTCAAAATATGAAGTATAAGGAAAGTATAAACCTTGATTTGAGTACCCTTAAGATACTTCAAAATCCTCTGGAAACTTCCAAGTGAGGTGTACTAGGTTTGTGCATAAATTGACTTAAGACACTTACTCCACAAGCAATATCAATCCTTGTCAATGTTGCATACTTTAGACTTCCAACTATGCTTTGGTATCCTGAAATATTTTCAAGCACATCACCTTCATGAGCACTCAACTTTTGATTTACCTCCATAGAAGTGCTAGCTATCTTGTCATCCTCCAAGTCAAAATTCTTCAACGTGTCGTGCACATTCTTTCTTTGAGTAAAGTAAATTCCAAAATTTGTATAGACTAAGTCTAAAAAAATACTTTTGTGACCCTAGATCACTGATTTTGAACTCCTGCATCATTTGATTCTTGATGTGTTTGATGCCATTGGCATCATTACTTTTAAGTATGATATCATCAACATACACACATAGATATACCATCTCTAAATTACTTGTCTTGACAAACAGAGAAGTATTTACTTTGCTTATGATGAATACTTGATCTTGAAGATATGTGGTCAACCTATGGTTCCATACCCTAGGTGCCTGATTCAATCCATACAAAGCTTTGTTCAATTTTCATACATAATTTACCTTGCTTGGGTCTTCATAACCACAAGGTTGAGCCATGTATACCTCCTCCGAAATCCAAGCATTAACATAAAGATTTTTTAGATCCAATTTGTACATATTCCAATTCCTTGATGCAGCCACACTTACCAATACCCTGATGGTTGACAATTCGGCCAGAAGTGAGAAAGTCTCTTCATAATCAATTCCTTGGGTTTGTGCAAAACCCTTAGCCACAAGTCTAGCTTTATACCTATTTATTGATCCATCTGAATTTTTCTTGATTTTGTAAATCCATCTAGAACCAATTACCTTCATAGACTCAGTATTTGGCACTAGCTCCCAAGTATCATTCTCCTTGGGTGCTTCTATTTCTTCATCCATAGCTTCCTTCCATTCTGCCTTGGTTTTTGCCTCTTCATATGATGAAGGCTCTTCAAGTGGAAAATCTTTAGCAAGATAAATGGAATGCTTGGTAACTAAAGAAGTATCATACCCATATCTGATTGGCTTCTTACTCTCCCTTTGTGATCTTCTGATTGCTTGGTTGGATGATTCAGGTATGTCCTCCAACTTTTTCACCTTGGCTTTGCCTTTTCATTTCCATGCCTTGATTTCTTTTAGGTTGATGATGTCCTCATCATCTGATTTGGTTTCTTCAATCTGGTTTGGCTCTTCCTTGGTGAGGCTAAGAAACTCCTCTTCTAAGTCATATGGAAACTTAACTTTCCTGCATTCACTTTCAAACCAAGAGTCATTCTCATCAAACAAAACATCTCTACTGACAATAAATCCTTTGTGCGATGGATTATAGAACATGTATCCTTTTTTATTTAAATCATACCCTATGAAGATGCACTTCTCTGCCTTAGGATCTAGCTTACCTCTGATCTGAGATGGGATATGCACATATGCAACACATCCAAAGATCTTGCAATGATCAAGTGATGGCTTCTACCATGCAATGCTTCATATGGGTTCATCCCATCAAGTGATTTGGATGGCAACCTGATAGCAAGATAAGTGGCAATAGATACACTTTTTGCCCACAAATAATTAGGTAACCTTTTCTTATTAAGCATTGACATTGCTGTCTCAGCAATCAACCTATTTCTCCTCTCTGCCACCCCATTTTGCTGAGGGGTATATCTTGTTGTAATTTCTCTTTTGATTCCTTTATCCCGAAAGACTGCGTCAAATTCATTTGAGAAGTACTCACCTCCTCCATCTAACCTTAGTCTCTTTAGGATTCTTCCTGTTTGGTTTTCCACAAGTGCAAGATGCTTCTTAAAGCAACTGAAAACTTCATCTTTGTGTTTCATAAAATACAAGATAGTCCATTTACTGAAATCATCAATGAAAGATACATAAGATCTTGATCCACAAATTGAGGGATCCTTACTTGGTCACCACACATCTGTGTGGACAAGCTCCCAATAATCTTCATGCATGTAGCCTTTCTTTGAGAAGGGTAACCTGTAAAATTATTCAGATTGACATGCACCACATTTATAGATCATGTGTTGCTTGGATACATTAGGTATCCCAAGCACAACTTGATCTCTACATATTTGCTTTAAGGTTCTCTCGCCAATATACCCTAATATTTTATGCCAAATCTCAAGCTCTCACAATGTTTGATTTTGTAATTATAAAGTGCAACATTCCTTTTATCTTCAAGCTCAAATGTAAATAATCTACTTGTCTTTTATCCTTTGGCAATTCTCTTGAATCCATGTTGGGAATCCTCCACAAGTGCTCCATATTGGTTGAACCTAACCTGCAAACCTTTTTCCACAATCTATCCAACACTCATCAAGTTCTTGGTGATTGTAGGTACATATAGGACCCTGCTCAACAAATTTCTGTTCCCATCAGAGGTTTTAACATTTCCTACCTTGACCATTGAATGCTTGGTGTCATCACCTGTTTGCACTTGGGGCTTTTCCTTGGGTTCCTCAAGGTCAAAGAGAAGAGCTATATTGCCTGCCACATGGTTTGAGCATCTTGAGTCAATGTAGAAGAGATGGTCATCATTCATACCTTGCTTTGAGGTCATGTTTATAATCAAAAGGGAATCCTCTTGATCCTCTATGTAATTTTTGTAATCTTTCCTTGATTTGTAGCCTCCTTGGTAGTTCTTATTGTAATTTTTGTTGTAACCTTGATGATGTTTGAACCTTCCTCTTGATTGTGTGTAGCCACGTCTTTGGAAAACTCTACCTCTCTTATTCTTGAAGCTCTTGTAACACTCATCTATAATGTGATCTGATAAACCACAAATATTACATGGGGAAGAGTTGAAGGGTCTCCCCCTACCTTGCTTACCTCCTCTACCCCTACCTCTTGAGTTCCTACCTCTTCGTGCATAGTTAGCTTGAGAAGTAGTAACTTCATCATCACTCTTTTTACTTTTTGCTTTCTCGTTAGACTTGCCTTTATTTGTGTATAGGGCAGAAGAGTTGTTACCTCTTGATGAATCTCCATTTTTGTTGAGCTTGGCTTCATGGGTAAAGAGTTTCCCCATGAGTGTGGTAAGATCTGGAATCTGCATATCCATGTACAAGTCCATGGCAATTGTGAAGCTTTCCCATTTGTCATGTGCCTTGATACCATTTATCACTTGTCTCACTATTTGCTCCTCTTCAATCTCCACTCCAGTGATAGCCAATTGGTCAGCGACATCCTTGACTTTGGTCACATATTCTGAAACACTTTTCTTGGGTTGCTTCCTTTGAGTGGTAAACACAATCCACAATTGGCTTCCTAGCCCTTGTGTTGGAAGAAAAGTCTAAAGACAATGTATCCCAAGTCTCTTGGGATGTCTTACAGCTCCCAATGTGTGGAAGAAGGAAGTAAAAAATAGATTTAAGTAAGTATGACCTTGCCAATGCATCTTTGGCACACCATGAGTTGAGTCTTTCAAGCTCCTCTCTTGTAGGTTGTCCTTTGCTTCTGAAAATGGGCATCTCCTCATCTCCTGATATGTATCTATAGAGACTCCTTCCTTGCAAGTATGTATTAATCCTCAAGGACCATGCTTGGTTGTATTTCCTATCCAATTTATCAATAAAAGAAGGAAAACCATATCCCATTTTACCTCAAGTTGCCTTGATACCACTGTTGGGAAAGATGAATGGACACCTCAAGAAATGAGTTGGTACTACTAATCCCTGCTTTGTACCAGCCCTATTTTAATTTGAGTCACGTTGCAGGACCTCTTAGCTTTCCAATGATAGATAAGTTTGCAACTATCTAGTGACCAGAAAGTTGCTATTTTTGGTCTTGATACCTGTTGAAAGTTTTGCTTAGTGCTCACAATACATTAGCAATTAGAAATATTCCTTCTAAGGGTATCTAATTAGCTTAAAGATCTAATGATTCCAAGTGTAATCACTTAAAATGATAGATTATACTCTAAGAAATGACTTAGCCAGTAGAAGCTTACCCCCGACTTTTTAGGAACTCTGCAGAGAATGTGAAACGACCACACCGCATCCTTCCAAGTCCTCCAATAGTGCAGTCAATCCATGACAATATCCATAAGCCTCCTCAGTTCATGTTGGAGGATGACCCATTCCCAGCTCCTGCAACAAATATACAAAACATTAGAGGAACATATATGAGAGGCTTAACTATTGTGACGGTCCAACCATATCTAAACATGTGGCTGCGGCATCTCGCTACTGGCGATATCGGTTAGGAGTTTGTTGCTGCTCATCGGGAATCATATCCCTCAGCATGTAATCATACAGGCTTTGGTAAGCCTGCTCTAAAAGCACCACAAGCCTCGGATCATTGATGGAAAATAATTTCACATGTGGTGTGCAGAATCCACCCTGAACTAACAAGAGGCTGTCCATCGGCTGGTTGGAACTCCTGATAGATCGTCTGTGTGATATAATTCTTCCGATCTTTATCTTGTTCACTCCATTTCAACATGATAGAGTGTCCAAACTGTATGGAGCAAAGCTGTCGTATATGTGCACACATTGCTTTGCTAGCCGCATCCATCACCGGAGCTCCATCTCGGATACTATAGACCTTGGAGTCATCATGGTCATGAGCACCCCAAGGTGTACGTGGTGTTCCACGTGGTGTACCTACATCTGAGGTACTGATCCTAGGAGTAGAAGCGAGCAACAACGTCCATCGCACTGCCTCCACAATAGCCAACTCCTCCAGACCTACCTGTAGATCCACTCCTAGAACCTCCTGCTCCAGAGTGTGACCTCGATCTACGAGATGGGCTAAAACCTGTATCACGTTGAGGTGTCAAATGCACATGTCTACTACTAGATCCACTAGGGGATGGCTGAAAAGATGGTCGTGGTGGAGTCATAAAGCTAGGAGACATACCTCTGGTGGGAGTAGCACCACTCGTAGGAGTGACACCGGTAGGTGTGATGTAATAAAGTAAGTCTATGATCTATGGATCCGATGGTTTCAGACAGATCTGAAATCGGATACCGTTTGGTCACTAGTATGAAGGACCAAAGATCTCAAGAGTAGACTCAAGCATAAGTCATGTGCTCTCATATTCAAGTAATCCACTTAGCGTAGTGGTTAAGTCTCATGGTTGTGAAGGAGGAGGTCTTGGGTTCAATCCCCATGGGGAGCATGGGGAGAGAGTTTTGCCCAAAGAGCTCTAGAGCCTTCTAACTCAAGTTAAGGTGAGTTAACTTGAGTCCAGTGGACTTAACTCAAGAGGTGAGTACAACAACCACTAGTGGACTCTAGTGGAAGGTATGAAAGGAGTGGTGGAGATCGCACATGCACTTATGGGCTCTAGTTACATTTGTGGTCCTCATTGATTCAAGCAGCTATATATATAGGCATAAGGTTGGGAGGAGAGTCATCTCTCAAGCACGTGGTGGTCGTAATTCTTGTTCTCTTCCTAAGATACTTCAAGGTAACTTCAAGATTAAGGAAACTGAAGATAAGAAGTAAGTAACTTCCAAGATCTTCTTAGAACACTTCAAGCTTAAGTGTTATTCATCAGAAATATTTGATAAATTTCTGAAAGAAGTTGGACTTTGATTTTGAATTGATCTTTTCAACTAAAGATTTAATTGACTAAGTCAAGTATCAAGTTCCTAGTATAACTTGATAAATTCACTCTTTTGACTCAAAGAAATGCACACGAATTGCATTCATGATTAGGAGTCAAAAAGACTGAATGTGACCTGAACTTAGTCTTAAGTGAAGCATTATTTGAATACTAAACTCATCGACAGAACCTCACTGGGTCGACACACTGATGTTGGTTACCACACTAGTATCTTGTGGTTGGATGATGTTTCTGATTTACTTTGAATCTTTTTGAGAATCCAGCTTATTTCTCTTAAAGATTAAGACAATGCTTCAATACTCTGTTGAAATAAATCTTTGAAAAGTTGAAGTCCTGAGTCATCTAGTCTTTGACTCATAACAAATTTACGTATCTTCGAGGTATGAATTGGTTCTACAGAGTTTTAGTTTTTTCTTTCCGCTTTTAGAATCTTTTGGAATTGACTCAGGTATGGTATCTGATTCCTTTTACAAAAGACAAGGGTTAGCCGGCTAGAATTAGATAACTAACTTGAAGATCCTAGATAGATGTTATATACAAGAACCTTTTCAATCTTCAAAAGATAATAAGTCCTAGTGGACTTATTTAATTGAGTTTGCTTCAAGTTATAGCATAAATGATTTTTTAGAGTCCAATAGACTCTAGAATAGACAAGTTAGGAATTGCTCAACAGATTGACGATTCCCAAGAACTTTTAGCTCAAGTCTTTGAGAAAATTTCCTAAGTTGGACAATTTTCATTTTGAATTTGTATTGGTCAAGTTGGTATGGTTGACTCCATCGAAATGCTAAACTTTCTCCTACAAGTTTACATAGGATTTTTAAACTCATTAGGACAAAGTAGTCCTCTAGTTGGGTAGAAAAATCAAGTAACTATTGGATCAAAGTAAACCATTGTACAAACATCCAAGTTAGATGTTGGAGACAACCAAACTTCAAGATCTCCAAAACAAATTCAAGTGAATCAAGAATTCTTAAAGTCTTGTAAGGGATAAGAATCCTACCTTCATTACTAAGTTCATGCATTAGTTATGCCTAGAAATAGGCTAGTAATTTGAATCAACCTAGTTCACATGTTTGTGCCTAGATCGCACATCCAGAAACTGTGAATTGGCTAGGGATGTATTTAGATCCACCCTTATTATTCATTCACTACTTTGTACTTTGCCTAGTTTATCAAGGTACAAGTCCAGACAGTGTTTTGAATCATTTGGGCAGGGACGCCACCATAGAGATGAGACATGTTCTTCGAGTTTTAGAACACGACCATGTTCTTTCAGTTTTAGAACATGAGGCTCGGGGGATGCCTACAGTATGTATATAGCTCTATTTTCGAGGACAAAAATATTTTCCAAGGGGGGAAGAATGTAATAAAGTAAGTCTATGATCTAGGGATCCGATGGTTTCAGACAGATTTGAAATCGGATACCGTTTGGTCACTAGTATGACGGACCAAAGATCTCAAGAATAGACTCAAGCATAAGTCATGTGCTCTCATATTCAAGTAATCCACTTAGCCTAGTGGAAGGAGGAGGTCTTGGGTTCAATCCCCATGGGGAGCATGGGGAGAGAGTTTTGCCCAAAGAGCTCTAGAGCCTTCTAACTCAAGTTAAGGTGAGTTAACTTGAGTCCAGTGGACTTAACTCAAGAGGTGAGTACAACAACCACTAGTGGACTCTAGTGGAAGGTATGAAAGGAGTGGTGGAGATTGCACATGCACTTATGGACTCTAGTTACATTTGTGGTCCTCATTGATTCAAGTAGCTATATATATAGGCATAAGGTTGGGAGGAGAGTCATCTCTCAAGCACGTGGTGGTCGTAATTCTTGTTCTCTTCCATGTGACACCGTTGGGAGTGAGGCTGGCAGGAGTGAGGCTGGCAGGAGTGAGGCTCGTAGGAGTGAGGCTGGTAGGAGTGAGGCCACCAGGAGTGAGGCCGGGAGGAGTGCTACCACGAGCGATCTAATACCATGATGCAGTGGTCATATACGCGGGAGATACCTGAGAGATGAACTCTAAGAACTGCTCCTCAGGCATGGAATGTGGAGTGACTGGACGACTGTCTCCCATCCTGCTCTATAATAAAAGAACTCCAATAATTAGCATGTGATAATAAAGGTAATATAGAGAAATGGCAGTGTACAAAAAAACCTAGGAGAAAGAAAACAAAAATTAATACATACAAGTGTTTGATTCAAAAATCCTCTAGTCTAGCATCCTCTTGGAGATCCGATGCACCGAGAATATCTATCTCTATATTGATGACTTCTAAATCGCTTGCTATGCTGGTTTCTTCATGATCATCATCTATTTCTTCATCTTGTATTTTGTCTTCTTCAATGACCTCTTCTTCTCGAACAATGATCTCTTCCTCTTTGACTATCGAATGAATCTCTCAGTCCACTACAGATGGACTTTCTTCTACATATATGTTCTCACAAAAATTTTCTACTACGTGGGGCGACTTGTAAAACAAATAGTCACTCTGGTTCTTTTGAATCTTGTATAGAAACAACTTGCTCAAAGTGTTCGGGAAGTACAAATGTATCTCTTTTATCCATCCATAATTTTGTGGAGTCGACTTGAAGCAAACCGCTTTTATCCCGCCTCACTGTTGCATTTCTTTCAGAGGTGACTACTTTGAACCATTTCACATAAAAAACAAAGTAATTAAACTTCCTAAAAGATAGTTTCAAGATATCTTGAATCACACCACAATAATCTAGTTGGCCTTCTTGAGCATTATCATCTCTTGCACTTGCTCTACTTTTTTGCAAAAAGTTCATCATCACCCCACTATCAAAAGTAGACCTTTTTTTTATCGATTCGTGCGATCCGAAAGTGTCGTCCATGAGACCATAGTGCACTGTATTTAGTATACTCCCAATCATATCCCTTTGCAAGTTCTTCTTCTTCTTCAGAGATATCTTCACCTATTGCCTTTGCTTGTGAAACCGCTCTATCTAGCCATCTACTCATTGGAAAAGGCGAAAGAGGTTGAAGACTTTCTGGAAGAGGCAAAAATCGAGTGGAACCATTCCTTCAAAATTGAGCTCTTTCCTTTGCATTGGTCTCGTTGGCAAGCTCATACTTTTCTAACCACTTCTGCATAGGCTCAGAGTTAACTATGAAAAAACTTCATTGCCTTCTCTCTGAAAGCTACATCCATTTTTCTTTGCAATCCTTTACCTTGTGGTTCATCGCCTATGAGACAAACATCTTCATCATCGCTCCATAAGCGAGGCATTTTGGGATCTGACATACGTAGAAACTCAGTTATGAATACAAGAGACTCTTGTACAAGCCATCCCTCTGCCATGCTACCCTCTGGACGTGCTCTCTATCGAATAAACCCTTTTTATGTCCTCATGAAGCACTCTAAGAAGAACATCCATCAACTATGGAGAGTTCCTGGTATTGCAACTTCATCTACCACATGAACTAGTAAATGAAGTTGAATAGTGAGAATACTTCTGGGAAAGTATTTCTCTACCATACAAACAGCCTTGATAGCATTGAGTTTGGCACTCTCTATGCTATCTCTATTTATCTCTTTAGAAGAGATCCACTGTACTAAAGAACTAATTTTATAAATGGTTCTTCGTACATCCTCCAAAAGACAATCTTTTAAGGCTACAGGGAGCACAAACGGTAAAAACTTGTGCCAATCATGAGACTTCAGCCCTCCAAGATTGTCATTTCGTGTGAAAGCAGTCTTTAGACACCTCATGCATCTAGCAGATGTCTGAAACTCTGAAATTTTTTTCTTCACTTGTTGCTCTTCCATCCTACGAAGCACCCAAGGAGTCATGGTAACGTTACTGTTCTGTTGGGCTTAGTAATTGCCCACATTTCTCACATACGATCTCGGTCTTCTAATTCCTCCCTTTGTGCTTTGCTTTCTTTCTTTCTGATCAAAGTCTTCCAAAGAACCTCTCCCACATTCTTAAAAATATGCATCGGGTCTACCATATGATTGATCAATATTTCACTCCAATAAGGGAGTTCATAAAAAATGGACAACCGTTTCATGCTTGACAGGATTTTTTGAATCCGATAGTTGTTTCCAATCTCTAGCTTTCATTTGGCGTTGCGCTTATCAACCAATCTATCCTTCACGTAAAACATGTCCATCAGGAAAATAGCTATGGTGTCCTTCATAGAAAATTTTACGTAGTGCTTTGGAATAGCGTGCTTCGAGTCATGGTCTGCATAAGGGACAAGCATGGTAACCCAAAATGGATAAACGTGAACATTCACCATAACGAGGCCAATCATGCATCTTCCACACAAGTAAGCCTTGCACTCGCACGTCTCATCTTCTTATAGGTTGAGACATGTCACGCATAGTAATCCCATCCCATAAAATGCCCAGTTCTTCCACAAGTGGTGCAAGATACACATCCGTGTTTTTTGCCTTATACTTACCTAGTACAATAGGAGCTAATAATAAATGACCTTTCTTTGTGGCGAGCCATGGTGGGATGTTATAATTGACCAAACATACAGGCCATGTGCTCCATGAAGAGGTGCATAAACCAAATGGATTCACTCCATCCATAGCTAGGCCTAGACGTCGACCGAGGCTCACTAGCAAACTCTGGCCACTTACTATCTATGTGCTTCCAAGCATTAGACTCAGCAGGCACTTGCATTACACCATCTGTAGACCTGCTCTTTGTATGCCATGACATTAAGTCAGCTATAGATTTGCATATAAACATGTTCTTAATTCGTGGACTGATAGGAAAGTGGCAAAGAACCTTTGCGGGGATGGCTTCGCCTACAAGGTCTTCTCTAAAGCTATTTGCTCCACACTTTGGACATACGTGGAGATGCTCATACTCAATCTAAAAAAGGATGCAATCATTCGAACAAGCATCAATCTTAGTATAATCCATTTCAATGGACTGTAAAAGTTTTTTTGCATCTCCACATGTTGGAGGCATATCATTACCTGTTGTGTCCATGAAACTCGCGACATCTTCTCCACCATCATGATCTTCGTCCACCTCATAAAATTCTTTAAGCATCTCTTCCATATGTTCATTCTATGTAATGCTATTAGTACTTGCTTGTACGTCTAACTCCTTTTTTCTTCTCTTCTATCCACGAGAGGTTACTAGTGCAATGTCGTTTGGATCCATCTCCTCACCTGGGGGACCATGCGAATGGTAGCGTAGGTTTTCTAGTCGACTTTTATCAAAGGATCCATACTCTCTAACATGTGTAGTACAAATCTGTCGTTTTCATTAAATTTCTCTGAGTGCAAGGACATGCCATTCTCTCCTTCTGATCCAAACTAGCCATCTGATACAATATGGAAATTTTAGAACATTTGATTTTTTTATTAAACCTAAAAATCATACTTCTAAAGACTTAAACCTGAAATACTAAAACCTAAATACTTAAACACCTAGAAAAACCTAAAATCCTAATCCTAAAACCCAACTCAAGACCTATATATGTTTATATGTGTTATATGTATTATATATGTATATTATATATATGTATTATATATATGTATTATATATATGTATTATATATATGTCTATTGCTTATATAATTAAAATCCTACTTTTATATATTTAATTATATATAATTAATTAATTTATTTAAAACACTAGTTCTTTTTAGATTTATTTATCTATATAATTATCCTATTTTATTTATTTAGATTTTTATATTAATTAATCTAATTTTTATATATTTATTTATATATATATATATTCAATTATATATATTTAATTATATTATATAAAACAATAGTTCTTTTTATATTTATTTATTTATATAATTCTCCTATTATATGTATATTTATTTATATATTCAGATTTTTTTCATAATTTATCCTATTTTTATATATTTAATTATATATATTTAACTAATTTATTTAAAACACTAGTTCTTTTTATATTTATTTATGTATATAATTCTCCTATATATATATATATATATATATATATATATATATATATATATATATATATATATATATATATATATATATATATATATATATATATATATATATATATATATATATATATATATATATAGAGAGAGAGAGAGAGAGAGAGAGAGAGAGAGAGAGAGATTCTTTTCTTAATTTATCCTATTTAATTAAATTATTCAAATCACTAGTTCTTTTTATATTTATTTATCTATATAATTATCATATTTTAAATTTATATTTATTTATATATTCAAATTTTTTCCTTAATTTTTTTCTATATTTTCTCTTCATATAAATTTAATTGAGTTATATGTATGCCTAAACCCTAAAGCCCTAATATTAAAGATCTATACCTAAAATATGTATATGTCTGTATGCATGTGTATATACATGTATATATGTATTATGTGTGTGTGTGTATGTGTGTATATATGTTATGTAGGTGTTAAAACCCTAAAACCCTAATCAGAAAGACCTAGACCTAAAACAATGGCAGGAATAAAAGAAAAGAAGAATATATGAAAAATCAGAGGAAGCTAATTAGTGATTGAGGGGGAGCTATTGGAGATTCACTCACTAATTAGACATAAAGACCTGAAGATGTATGAAGGATTAAGAAAGACAAAGAAAAGCAGAAACAAAGCATTTAGAAAAATCAAAGCCTTAGTGAAGGGAAAAATTCACGCCTGTAATATACAGCATAGAAACTTCCAGAATTACGCATTTTTGAATCTCGGATCAAAATGTATATAAAAGAGTTGAGAGAGTTTTTCGATATAAGAAGAGGTTGAGTGAGCCTAAGATAGCTGTAGAGAGAGGCTTAGAAAGTGCGCATATGTAGAGATGAATAATAGAACCTGAACAGTCGGGTATTCATCTGAGAGAGATGGTAAGGAGAAACTACATAGCATAGGAGAGTTTTCCATGGCTGAGAAAAGGAAGGCCAATCCATTTTGTACACATCTTCTCTAATAGAAAACACATACATATGTGGAAAGTTTGAGCGCATTCTTCGTGTGTGAAGATATCTAAGTGATTTCATGTTACTATGAAAGTTAGTTAATAGTTAGAGTTTTCTCAGTACATGTTTTACGGTACGTCTGCAAGTTAGATCTTGCGGTACAGTGTAAAGTTTTTCATAAGTAATAGCTCATCTTGAGGCTAGTGGTCTCAACTACAAACTGATCAAAAGAGTTTTGTAAAACGACGGGACATGTACGCACAGTACTAAGTCTAACCGTAAAGACATCCAGAACTGGTGAAGTTTTTCTCAAACTTCAGATACAGTTCATTCACTGAAGGAAGCTCAGGTATTATTTCCTTACTTCAATTACAAAAATTTGAAGTAACTACAAAATTGCAGTTGATTCTGGTAACATTCCGGTACAATTACGATGAGATTACGGTGACAGTCCGGTATCAGTTTGGTGAAGTTTTGGTGATATTCTGGTGAGTTCAAAACTCAGTTTTGGCACATGTGAGTGATGGAAAGAATATCTAACACTAAGCATACAAAGAATTGTAAAGATTGAAATAAATCGGTTCAAAATTGAAGCCTGAAGGAAAGGCAGAGGTTTCTGTAAAGTGAATGTTTTAAATTTCACTAAACACAGTTATAAAGTTTTCAATTTCAGAAAGGTTGCTAAGCTGTTGATGATTATAGAGGTGTTCTAATATCACTCTAGTTTAGTTCTTGTAGCGTGGCCAATTCCGCAGCTTATTTTCAAAGCTCTTGCCACGTCAACAGAAACCCCCATGCAGAATACATTATTGTAGCCACAGACTACCTTATAAAGTGGGTAGAAGTCAAAGCCACAACAAAGAATGATTCTCAAATGACGGCAAAGTTCTCGTTTTCTCGAGATATGGACTACCAATAGAGTTAATAAGTGATAGAGGCAGGCATTTCTTGAATGTGGTCATTGAAAACCTTTTCCAAGAGTTTTTGGTGATACCTAAGAAGTCTGCCCCTATCATCCACAAGCTAATGGATAAGTTGAGAGCACAGACAAGATCCTATGTAATGTATTGAAAAAAAACTGGTAAATAATAAATGCTCTGATTGGGATAAACAAGTTCACCATGTTGTTTGGGCTTAGCAAGTTGCCTACAAAATGGTACTAAATGCCACCCCATTTCAGATGGTCTTTGGACAGAATACTGTGCTACCATTGAACTATCGAATCCCAGCTTTAAAAGTGGCACAAGAGCACGAGTGGAATGGACACGAGTTATCCTCTAGGATCTTTGATCTAGAACGTTTAGGTGAGACCAGGCTACGAGCGGCAACATGCACTTATGCTACAAAGAAAAGGCAAAAGGCATACTTTGATGCACACATCAACGATAAAGGGTTGAAAGAGGGAGACCTAGTGTTGGTATATACAATAAAGCAACATGCCCATAAAATGGAAAAAAGAGGATATGGACCCATGGTCATTAATAGAATTTCCACCAATGGTGTGGTTCAATTGGCCACCCTAGACGATGACATCTTGCCAAGCTATATTAGTGGATGTTGGGTCAAGCTATATCAAGAACCTCTTGCAAAGGATATGCTAAGGAGACTCAACACTCCTAAGAAGAGAAAAGAAGAACAATTGAGGGTTCGAGAAGAAACACAAGCAAAGGCTAGAGAGCACATTTGATGAAATAAGTTAAGGTGAATAGGCATAGATGTCAATATCGAAGCCCCACGACATCACATGGCCATGTCAAAAACATCCGATGCTATTGCTTCTCGAATAACCGATTGACATCCCTTTGTGACCATGGAGGTAGGACAAGGAAAGCATGTAAGGACTGTGAGACCATTGATCGACTTAGGTGCAACAAATAGCATAGTCACACTCTCATACTGCCAAGATCTTCACTTCAACATCAACCCCATAGAAGCTTGTCTCATAGGGGTGGGAGGTGTGGAGACCCCTTGTTTAGGCAATGTGGAGCTTCCCATCTACCTTCAAGGAGTCCCAATGATGGTCAAAATGCTTGTATGTGAAGATGAGGACCTTACAAAACCACTTGTCTTGGGTCAAGATTGGATGTTTGATCATGCAGGCAACTTAAATCTCAGAAGCCAAATTCTTCAAGTTTGGGTACATGAACAATGTATTACATTAGAATTAGATGATTTCATGCTCACAAATCCAGGTGTCACACATTCTCTTAGTTCTTCCAAGACTAATCTTTGCAAAGAAAATATTGTGTGTGTCAATAACCCTATGAAGCAAAAGGACTCACTCATGGAAGCACAAGCTCAAAGGCCATAAAACCTCTCTTCTTTCTCAATGACTAATGCAAGCATAGTAATTCAACCAAAGAGGCAAGCAAAAAAGTACAAGACATCTGCCATATCAAATAGACAAAAAAAATTCAAGAAGAAAGAAGTATGAGGCATGAAGCAGATCTGGGTATTAAAACAAGAGTAACCACCAGCTTTGCCACAGCCATTTCCATCTAGGCAAGCTAGACATGCCCAAAGATGCACTAAACAACTAGGACAAGCTCTCGCACAAGTTCTCTCACAAATTGGGGTACCTAAGAAATTAGCTGCAGCTCAACAAGGGCAATTAGACATGTGGGTTCCCAAAGAACTCTTACATGCACAAAAGCCTATGCTCTCCTCCATGCAAAAGGTCTCAAAAATGAAGCCAAGGATAGAGAAGGGTAAGAACCGAGCACAAAGACAAAAAGAATATAAACTCACCTCTTCAACATTGTAAAATGAAAAGCATGAAGGGTTTGGATTTGGAAGCCGAAAGTACAAGTACCATCCACAAAACCAAAGTGCCAACCATGCCGGGTACAAAATGTAAGAAACCAACCAATGATGAAAAAGTCAAAAAGGACTTGTACGTGACCCAACACAATTCTAAAATGGGTCCCTAAAATGAGTTGTACTATTGAAATCCAAAGGATACCTCCAACAAAGGCTGCATCAACATCAAAAAGACAATTGGAAGCCTCAACATGCAACAACCATGTGCCCTTGGCATAACCTTGTCTTTCACACCATTCAAGTCATGGACTTCCAAAGTATGCATCAATATACAGCCACATTACATGGCCATGCATGACACCATTGAGAAATTCCAGGCAAATGAGACACACTTAACATATGTAGAATATATTATTGCAATTAACCATTTTCTTCTTGTTTTGTCTACATGTGTAAGTATGTGTGTGTACATGTATGTATGTAGCTATGTGTGTATATGTATGTAGGTGTGTATGCTAGTGTACGTATGTGTGTATATATGTATGTGTGTGTATGCATGTATGTATGTATGTATGTATGCATATGTATGTGCATTGTGTATGCATACATATGTATGTGTGTGTATGTGTATGTGCATGTCTCTATGTGTATCTATGTGTATGTGCATGTCTCTATGTGTGCATCCATGTATGTGTGTTTCTATGTGTGTGTATGTATATGTGGGTGTATGTATCTATGTGTGTGTTTGTATACGTGTGTGCATTTTTGTGTATGCATATGTATGTATAGCCTGTGTATGTGTGTGTATGTAAACATGTGTATACATGTGAATGTGTGTGTGTTTTTATATGTGTATATGTGTGTAATTTTGTGTGTGTTCATGTGTATGTGTGTGTATTTGTATGTGTGTGTATTTGTATGTGTGTGTATTTATATGTGTGTGTGTATGTATATGTGTGTATGTGTGTGTATGCATATGTATATATAGTGTGTGTATGTATGTGTATACATGTGTGTATGTGTGTGTATGCATGCATTTTTATGTGTGTTTATGCATTTGTTTCTATAGTGTGTTGGTGTGAGTATATGTGCATATGTTTGTATGTATGGGTGTGTATGAATATGTATGTATGTATGTGCATGTGAGTGTATGCATGTGTCTATGCATGTATGCATATGCATGTTTGCATTTATGTATGCATGTGAGTGTATCTATGTTTATATATGTGTGTATGTATATGTGCAACTATGTATATGTGTATTTGTATGTGTATGTGTGTGTATGAAAAGGTGTATATATATGTATGTTAATGTGTGTGTATATGGGTGTATGTATATGTGTGTTTATGTATATGTATGTGTGTATATGTGTATGTAGGTGTGTATGTGAGTGTATGTATGTGTGTACATGTGTATGTTGGTGACTATGTGTGTGTATGTATGTAAATGGATGTATGCATATGCATGTGCATTGTGTATGCATATATATGGATGTGTGTATGTGTATGTGTGTGTCTCTATGGGTGTTTGTATGTGTATGTGTGTGTCTCTATATGTGTGTATGTATATGTGGGTGTATGTATCTATGTGTATATATGTATACATTGTTGAGATATTAAGCTCAACATGTGATGATCCAGGATGACACGTACGAGTTTTTCGTTTCTCTGACATGTCTAGTGGTCACGCCGGTATATGTTAGGGATACTTCATTGAGCTTTATTAGATTTATCTACCGAGAGTGATGGCACATTTGTTCCTTGCTAGCTCACTCATTCGCGGACATTAGGTTTTTCCTTATGTACTGATGTTTATATATTGCACTTGTTGTATTCTTGTTTTTAGGTCATTCTTGTACATTCCTTTTATATAATAGAAGAAGAAGAAAAAGATCATTCTTCCTTGCCTCAATCTATATGTGTGCTTCTCCTTGAGAGTGAGAGTGTGTGTGTGAGCTCTCTTCCTTATCTCCTTACTCGTGACATAGTATCAGAGCCAGTGTGGCTCTAGAGAGCTCGTGGAGAAGGCGACGGTGAAGACTACACGGCAAGGTATGGAGAAAATGCGATTTCACAAATGGTCATATCAAAGTTACGGAGCCATCTCGACCTTTGTTTCGAGCCTGCAAGGTGGGTCCCACAGAAAAACCAGGTCAATTTCAGAAACTATAACTTGCGCTGTGTTTGTCGATACTCATATATTCCAGATCTGGAATTTCAAGTGATTCCGTGTATTGTTGATACACGAAAACTATGTTTTGCTGAGATCCAAGTGTCACGTCATAGTGCGACAATGTTCAAGCAGAAGTGTTGCTTGTAGTGTTTTGAAGTGTTGTGAATTGTTGCAGAAATGGCAAACGCAGATGGAATGAGTCAGCTTATGAGTGATAAGCTGGACAAGAACAACTTCCATGCTTGGAGATTGAGAATGAAGAATTCCTGATGGGAAAAGGCTACTAGAAGTACATCGAAGGAGAGAATGAAAATGCTCCGTAGTTACTAGAAAGGAATCGGACTACAGACCAGTTAAGAGCATATGAGGAATGGAATCAAGGAGCATAAAAGGTAATGTATTTGCTATCTGTTAGCATACAAGATAGCATGATTGGACACATACAAGATGCCAAGAATCCAAAAGAGGCTTGAAACAATTTAGTCACTTTGTATGAGACTAATACAAAGACACAGAAATTGCAACTCAAGAACGAGTTGCATACATTGGAAAAGAAGAGCATGTCAATAAGTGACTACACTCTAAAAATCAAAAGCATATGTGAGTCACTTGCATCTATTGGCGTGAATATAGATGATGAGGATAAGATGGAAGTGTGCCTTCGTGGTTTAGGAGCTGCATATAAGCAGTTCAGAACTTCCATACAAACCAAGGAAAATACTCCGAATTTTGTTGATCTGGTATCTATGCTGATTTTTGAAGAAAAGAATCTTGGTGAGGATTCAAACTCCCAAGGAAAGCCTAGTTCTGAGCAGGTATTCTAGTCTGGCAGAAGAAGAGGCATAGCTAGAGGTTTTGGAAGTGGAAGAGGAAACACTAACCAAGACCAAGGTCAACAACAGAATCATGCAGGAGGAAGAGGATAGTTTTGAGGCAAGGGGAGCCAAAGAGGTCACACAAATTTCCAAAGAAATGATTCAGGTAATGATAGTAAAGAATGCTGGAATTGTGGTAAATGTGGACACTTTGAAGGTGATTGCAGGTTGACGAATCAAAATAATAGAAGATAGCAAAATAACTATGCATTCACAAGTGCAGATGATTCTGAGAAGCTGTTCATGGTTCAACATCACATGATGAATACAATGTCTACTGGTGTTTCAGAATCAAATGATAATGTCTGGTATCTTGATTCAGGTGCTTCAAATCACATGAATAGTCATGCAAAATGGTTTAGTACCTTGCAGAAAATGCCAGTTCCTGGATATGTTGAAACAGGTGATGATACATCGCATCGTATTGAGCATACAGGAAACATAGCATTCTCTATGGAGGACGGGAAGGTAAAAAATATTGCTGATGTGCTGCATGTTCCAAATATAACAAAGAATCTAGTTTCTGTTGGACAAATGGTTGACCAGGGATTACAAGTCAGGTTCAATGTTGATGGATTATATGTAAAAGAGTACAAATAGGATGGACAATTGGTTGGCAAAGGAAACAAAGTGGGTAGGATGTTCACCTTAAATGTGAAGATTCCTGAAATGAATGCAGCCATGTTTGCAAAAGATGCAGGAGTTATTGCAGATATAGAGATGTGGCACAAATGGATTGGACATGCAAACTTGCAAAGCCTGAAATTAATGTAGTCAAAGGAGATTGTCCATGGACTACCAAATTTCAAAGTTGTAGAAATGCAAAAGGTATGTGCAGCATGTCAATTTGGTAAACAGTCAAGAGCATCATTTCCACATGTCAAGCATGTTAGTGAGAATGTACTAGAGGTAGTACATACAGATGTTTGGGGTCCTGCAAAGACCACATCTATGGGTGGTTGCAAGTTTTATGTTACTTTCATTGATGACCATACACACAAAGTATGGGTATATTTCATGAAAGAGAAGAGCGAGGTGTTCACTCACTTCTAGAATTTTAAAGCTATGGTGGAAAAGCAGACAAGGAAGTACATTTAGACATTAAGATCTGATGGAGGAGGTGAATACATGTCAAATGAGCTCAGCAGTTTTCTAAAAAATCATGGAATTCGGCGTCATTTTTCATGCAGGTACACACCACAATAGAATGGCATTGCTGAATGCAAAAATAGACATTTTGCAAAAATAGTAGGAGCCTTGATGGCTGAGAAGAATATGCCTCATTGTTATTGGGCAGAAGCTGTGCATACTACTGTATAAATTATGAACAGAACTTCGACTGCTGCTGGATATAAAGTTACACCTGAAGAGAAGTTTACATGTAAAAAGCCAAACTTATCACATTTGAAATTTTTTGGTTGTATTGCATATGTACATATCCCAAATGAATTGAGGACGAAGCTTGATCCAAAAGCAGAAAAGTGTATCTTCATTTGATACTCCCTTGAGCAAAAGGGATATAAATGTTATAACCCACTCACACGACAGGTAAAGGTGAGCAGAGATGTGGTATTTGATGAAATGTCAAGCTTCTACGCAAATGCCAAAGAAGGACTGAGTCTTGAACCAAATGACAAAGAAAATGCTGAAATCAAGTGCAAAATCTCAGGTTTTGAGTGGACCGGATGCATCACCAAGCAATAATTCCAACTCAAATCCATGGAGTGGAAGATTATGTGGAAATTTTAGTGCAACAAATTCATCAAATACATCCAAGAAAGGTAAAGAAAAGCTTTCTATTGGTCATAAAACATGTGTAGGTTTTGAAGACGTTGATGGAGATTCAAGCGGTTCAGAAAAGCGTCTTGATGAGGAACTTGGATTGCCCTGTGTGAAGACTCCAGGATTAAGAAGGGCACATGCAGATGATACTAGGAGAAGTGGCCTAAGACGAAGAAGATCTGGGAGGATGCGGAATTCAGTGCAATCATTGACATATGATAGTTACATGGCTCGTCATTGTGCCTACATGACAAAGGTAATACAAGATGTTGAACCTTCTTGATTTGAAGGTGCAATTGGAAATGAATATTGGGAAAAATCTATGGATGAGGAGATGGCTGCACTTTATGGAAATGATACATGGAAGCTGGTTCCATTGCCTCAAGGAAAGAAACCCATAGGCTGCAAATGGGTTTACAAGGTAAAGCATAATGCTGATGGTAGCATAAGTAGGTATAAAGCAGGATTGGTAGCTAAAGGATATGCACAAACATATGGCATTGATTATGAGGAAACATTCAGCCCTGTAGCTAGAATGTCTACTCTCAGGACACTTGTTGCATTAGCTATAGCAAAAGGATGGACTTTGCATCAGATGGATGTGAAGAATGCTTTCCTACATGGTGAGTTATAGGAAGAAGTATATATGAACCAGCCACAAGGATATGAATATTCAAAGCATCCAGAATATGTTTGCAGGTTGCAAAAGGCTTTGTATTGGCTGAAGCAAGCCCCTCGTGCATGGCATGCAAGGATTGCTGATTACTTAACCACCATTGGGTTTTCTATGTGTGATGCAGATCACTCACTATATGCAAGGAAGGCTGATGATGGTCTCACTATTGTGGCCATTTATGTTGATGGCCTGATTGTAGGTGGTGATAATGAAGGAAGCATGAAAGAGGTAAAGAAACTTCTTATGCAGGAATTTGACATGAAAGATCTTGATGTGTTGCGCTATTTCTTGGGCATCGAGTTTATACATATAGAAATAGGTATATGGATGTCAGAAATGCAATATGCCTCGAATATGCTACAAAAGTATGGTATGGCTCATTGTAAGCCAATTTCTATGCCATTAGATCAGAATTTGAAGTTGGATACTACATCAGGTGAAGCATTGGAAAATGCTACTATGTACAAGAAAATTGTGGGAAGTCTTATATATCTCACAAATATGAGGCCTGATCTAAGTTATACTGTTGGACTTGAAAGTCTGTTTATGGAGGTTCCTAGGAAGCGACATTTGGATGCTCTGAGGCACACTCTACATTATGTGAGTGCTACTCTGGATTATGCATTGTTTTATGAGGCTGGTGTAGATTTGTAGATTTATGGATACACCGATGGAGATTGGGCTGGTAGTACTCCAGATAGAAGATCTACTAGTGGCTTTCTTTTCTCACTTGAAGGTGCAACTATTACATGGAGCACTAAGAAGCAACCCACTGTTCCTTTGTCGAGTACAGAGGCTGAGTATAGAGGTGCTGCAATGGCAACATGTGAGGCATCATGGCTGGAAATGTTACTTGCAGATTTAGGTGTGGAAGTGGGAAAGCCTATCACTATTTATTGTGATAATCTTAGCAGCATACAGCTAGCACGAAATCCTGTTTTCCATGTTAGAAAAAGCATATCGAGGTACATTATCACTTCATCAGAGAGAAGGTATTAGCAAGTGATATTGATCTTGTTTATGTGAGAATAGATGAGCAAGTTTCTGATATTTTCACCAAAGTAGTTGGAGCTGAGAAGTTGAAGAAGTTTCGGGAGATGCTTGGATTACAGGATATGGCGTTGAGCTTGAGGGGGAGAGTTGAGATATCAAGCTCAACATGTGATGATCCAAGATGAAACGTACCAGTTTTTCGTTTCTCTCACATGTATAATGGTCATGCCGGTATATGTCAGGGATACTTCATTGAGTTTTATTAGATTTATCTACCAGGAGTGATGGCACATTTGTTCCTTGCTAGCTTACTCATTCACAGACATTAAGTTTTTCCTTATGTATTGATCTTTATATATTGCACTTGTTGTATTCTTGTTTTTAGGTCATTCTTGTACATTCCTTTTATGTAGTAGTAGAAGAAGAAGAAGATCATTCTTCCTTGCCTCAATCTGTGTGTGTGCTTCTCCTTGAGAGTGAGAGTGTGTGTGTGAGCTCTGTTCCTTATCTCCTTACTCGTGACATACATGTGTGTATGCACATGTATGTATAGTGTGTGTATGTGTGTATGTATACATGTGTATATGTACATATGTGTGTATGCATGTATGTATGTGTATGTATACATGTGTATGCATATAAATGTATATTGTGTGTATGTGTGTTTTTATATGTGTATATGTGTGTATGTTTGTTTGTATACATGTGTATGTGTGTGCATGTGTATGTGTCTATGTGTGTGTGTATGTGTATGTCTCTGTGTGTGTGTGGGGTGTATGTGTATGTGTGTGCATGAATATTGTTGAAAACATGGATAATGGGTCGAAAGACCTTAATTTAGACAAAATTCATGACTCAAATCACTCAGGATGTGTTCTATGGAGTCAATAAATGGAGGAGGTGTGAACCACCTCTTATCCCATTTAGAGGATTCACACATGAGTGCCAAGTGGCACTCATGTGTAGAGCATTGGACTCCATCAATGAGAGAGAGATGTTAAGTGAAAGGTACGCGGATGGGTGGAAGGATCTCAATGGAACTTTGTGTGACCTTGGCGGCGCGCTGTCTCGTAACGCATGCAGAGAAGACCCAAAAGTTGGGGAGCTCATCGAAGAACAGAGGGGCACTAGAAATCAGGAATTCGACATTGGTATCAGAGCCCCAGTAAATAACAGTCAAGTAGCTACAGGTGCACGCGCGTGAGAGGCGATAGGGCGACCTAGTGGACTGATCATTCACGCAGGAGTCCGCCAGCCAGATCTCCTCCCTCCCCACTCCAGGATGAAAGAGTATGCTTTGTGCTCTTAACTTTATACCAAGTTTTTCTGTGCATGTGCCCACATGTGGGATTAAAGCTCTTCGCCTAGCAGCTTCAAGTCGATGTTCCATATCTGAGAACCACGAGGAGGTGCCATAAGAAGCATTTCTTTTTTGAAATTTTCTTGACAATGGGCAAATAATATTCCTCATTTAGATTAAGATTTGGGAAAAAAAATGACTCAAAAATGTATTATGGGCTGTGGTTGTGGGATGGGGGTGTGGATTTGATGAAAGAAGCTTTCATTTCTCAGTTTTGAGCTTCTCTAAGTCTTCCATCCATGAAGATGAGCTTTTTCACTTCCTACCCTTGACCTACCCGACTTCTCCGCACAATAGCTTCTTCATACGACATCGGATTTCTAAAATCTTGGTCACGTTTCGAAGCGACACTCCTAAGCTTTGCTGAAAAACCATTGTTGTTGGATTTGGATGAGATTTGCCCCACCGAAATCTCTCTGCATCGCTTCAGCAGGAACTAGGCACCCACTCTCGGGCCTAGTTTTTCGTCATCCGGACTCCAAATCCACTTTTTTCACTTGGGATAGTCTCAAATTCTTGAAGTACAGGTGCTGGGCAGCAAGTTGTGGACTGGTGAGGATTGTTGTATCTATGAAACTGCTCAGTTTTACTCAGTTTGCCCGATTGGGGCTTTTCCCACGTGCTTTGGGTGTTGTTTTGGATGGTTTATGGTGTTTAGAACCTCCCCGGACCAAGCGGACATTTCCAATTTTCTTTTGGGCCTGGCGAGGACTCAAAATCAGCGGCTTGAAGCATCAAGGACCACTTGGATTTCGCTTTTGTAGCTCTATTTTGTAACAGGGAAGTGCTCTTATGATATATTTCTCTTCTTCTTGCATATTTAAACTTTACTTCCATTCATTTTCATACACTCTAGTTAGCAAACGGGGGAAGGGAGCTAAAACATGGAAACTAAAGGTAAACAAGTAGTTGAAACCACTTCTCCACTGAAAGAGCAACTAGAGGATCTTGATGCTAGAATGGAAGAAGTAGAATTAGGGCAAGAAATAGAAGAGAACTTAGAAGAGAAAGAGCCTTCATAGGAAGAGTACACTTATGAAGAGCTCATAGATGAATTTGTCACTCGTGACCAATTCATAGATTTGAAAGAGCAAACCCTTAAATTAGAGAAAGATTTGGGTAGCATCACATCTCTTATACAGCAACTTAAGTCTCAAATGATCTCATTTGAGACTAGTGTCACCTCTTTCCTAGCTAGGAAGGAAAGAGAGACTCCTACTATTCCTCTAGAGATTACTAGGAAAGAGACTTCTCTTCCTAGTAAGCACAAAGGAGAGAGCTCTAGGGAAGCTCCCCTCCTGAAAGACTTGAAGCCACCTACTTTTATGGGGGATGACCGAGACAAGAATAAGGATGCAATCTACACTTTTTTACAAAAGTGGCATGATTTGCATAATTTGAAGGGCAGCCCACCTGAGTATCGTGTGCTAGAGGCGAGTCTCTCCCTCGGCCCGCGTGCTTATAATTAGTGGTGGATGAGTCTTAAGGAGGCGAACTCCATCCCTACTGACTGGACTCAGTTTGAGACTCTTTTCCTAAAAGAGTTTCTTCTTGAGAACGAGGAGGAGAGGAATTGGGATGAGTGGGATAGGATTATTCAGAGAGGTAGGCCTCTTTTGGTCTATCTATCCCACTATAGAGAGATCATTTTGAAACTTAAGGGCTTAGATGATTTTCAGAAGACCAGAGGGTTCGTTAGGGGCTTAGACAAAGCCATAAAGAGGGAAGTCAGAAGGAATGCGCCTAAGACGTTTGAGGAGGCGATCAAATACGCACAGATATATGAGGACCATAACCGTCCTCAGTGTACTCCTATGGAGACGGATCAGCCCCTCAAGCCTCTTAGTACGATTAAATTCAAGAAGAAGTTGCCTTTTGGAAAAAACAAAGTTTTTATTAAGAAACAAAGATCACAAGGGCCTAGATTATCTACAGATCAGTTTGAGAGGGCCAAAAGAGAGAACCTGTGTTTTAAGTGCTTATCTCCTAGCCATTCACAGTGGAACTGTCCACTCAAGAAGGGGGAAGAAAAGAAGAAGGGACCAGAGTCTAGTACAGCCCCCGAAAAGGGCAAAAAGGCGGTCCACCTAGTGCAGACCCTTCCTATTCATGGGAGCTCTAGCTGCAAGGGAGTGGAGGTGATGCACGAGGATATAGAGCACACCTGTTGTTTGACTCGGTCATTGTGGTCACCAAAGTTTGGACCACATGACTTAGTTAAGCTACATGGTAGTGTATACGGGACGGGGTTGCGGGTCATGATAGATGACTCGGCTACTCATAATTTTATAAACTATGCTTTGGTCAAGAAACTAAAGATTCCCCAGTAGCCTAGTGCACATAAATACATTGTATCTATGATGCAAGGGCAAGATAAAAGAATATGGGATACTATGGTATCCAATTTGGAAGTCAAGATGCAGGACTATACAGATTTTATGGACTTCCAAATTGTGAATATGGAGAGGACAGATCTAGTCTTAGGAAGAGAGTGGTTATGGGGGTTAGGAGACACACTTAAACGCAGCTATCAAAACAACACACTCGAATTTGAAAAGAATGGAAGTAAAGTTTGTATTCAGGGAGAGAGAGATGTACCTAGTGCACCTCTCATTTCTTCACTAGGGTTGTATAGTCTTTGTTATTCTCAGCATGTACAGGACATGTGTTTATTGTATAGTCATGATATGGAGCATTGTACAGAGAACTCATTTGATGTATATTTTCATGCTAGGAATGTAAATATGAACATGAGTTTCTACTATTCTTTTTTGCAAGAGTGTGTGGTTAAGAGTTTTAAGGATCTTATGTTTGAGTACAGAGATGTTTTTCCCATTGACTTACCTAGAGGGCTACCACCTGCGAGAGGGGACATTGACCATGCCATAGACGTTACTAACACTAACCCTATTTGTAGACCACCTTATAGGCTTAGTGTTTCTTAGCATGAGGAGGTTGAGAAGCAATTGCAGGATTATTTAGATAAGGGCTTCATCAAACCTAGTAACTCACCATGGGCATCACCAATGCTCCTAGTTAAAAAGAAAGATGGCTCTATGAGGCTATGCATAGACTATAGAGCACTTAATAAGGTAACTATCAAGAATAGATTTCCAATGCCTAGGTTGGAAGATCTATTTGATCAGTTACATGAAGCTAGGTATTTTACCAAGCTTGACCTTAGATTAGGATATCATCAGATCAGGATTAGGGCAGAGGATGTCCCTAGGACTGCATTTAGGACTAGATATGGGCACTATGAGTTTTTGGTGATGCCATTTGGTCTCACCAATGCTCTTGCCACTTTCATGAAACTCATGAATAGTGTTTTACGGCCTTATCTAGGACATTTTGTGGTAGATTTTTTGGATGACATTCTGATCTATAGTGCATCAAAAGAGGAGCACTTGGAACACTTGAGAAAAGTATTTCAAGTGCTAAGGTAAAATTCGCTCTTTGCTAAGGAGTCAAAGTGTGAATTTTTCAAGTCAGAAGTTAGATACCTTGGGCATATAGTCTCCCAGGATGGAATCCAGATGGATCCGGAAAAAGTAAGGGCTATTATGGAATGGCCACATCCAAAGAACCTGGAAGAGCTGCAGATCTTCTTAGGTTTATCAGGTTTCTATCGAAGATTCATTAAGAACTATGCCAAGATTCATGTCCCAATGACGGAACAACTTAAAGGGAAAGAAAAAGCCTTTCATTGGGGATACAAACAGAAGCAAAGTATGGAAAACTTGAAAGTAGCAATTGCTACAGCTCCACTTTTACATATAACAGATCCCAATAAACCATTTGTGGTTGAGACTGATGCGAGTGACTTTGCTATAGGAGTGGTTTTAGTGCAAGATGGTCTACCGGTAGCTTTTGAGAGCAAGAAACTAGAACCGGCTCAGAAGAATTACTCCGTCTATGAGAAGGAGTTGTATGCAATAGTCCATGCTTTGAAAAAGTGGCGTCATTATTTATATGGTGCCAAAGTTACGATAGTGTTTGATCAAGAGAGCATTAAGTGGCTCTCTAATCAAACAGACCTTAAAGGTCGTAAGCCCCGATGGGCAGAGACCCTTCAAGAGTTTGATTATGAGCTTAGGTATAGGAAGGGAAAGTTTAATGTGGTGGCTGATTCACTTAGCCGCATGCCTATGCTCAATGGACTGAGTTTTACTCAGATCACTAGTGAGCTACTTGAGTCCATTAGAGGGAAATGTAGGCATGATCCTGCATATTATGATATTTGGGAAGCCATAGAGAATGGGGATCGTGATATAGGGTTTTCCAATGAGGATGGAGTATCGACGGGTACTCAAGAAGGATTCAAGTGGAAGAACTACAGTGTCCATAATGGATATCTGTTATATAAAGGAAAGGTATGTGTCCCTAGAGATGTTGAGATGAGACGACATATTTTATATGAGTGTCATGACACACCTAGTGCGGGACACCCAGGAGTTAACAAGACTTATGATCTTGTTAAGAGGCAGTTTTATTGGCCTTGTGCTTAAGTGCAACAAATGCCAGGTCAACAAAGCTGAGAGGTTGAGGATTGGAGGACTACTCCACCCATTGGATATTCCTAATGGGAAATGGGAGAGTATCTCCATGGACTTTATAGTCGGATTACCTAAGACACAGAGAGGGCACAACTTAGTCTGGGTATTTGTGGATAGGTTAACCAAAATGGCTAGGTTTATTCCAACACGTACTACAATGAAGACACCAGAGTTGGCTAGACTCTTTGTAGAGAACCTATACCGGTTATATGGTCTTCCTTTATACATAGTTTTTGATTGGGATAGGAAGTTTACTAGCCACTTTTGGAGAGCGGTCTTCAAAAGGTTGGATACGAGACTTAGCATGAGTACGGCCGAGCATCCACAGTCGGATGGGCAAACAGAAAGGGTTAACCAAATCCTAGAGGATATGCTTTGAGCATATGTAAATAAAAGGCAAACTAATTGGGAAGAGTACTTACCTATAGTAGAGTTTGCATATAATAGTGCCAAGCACTCTTCCACTGGGCATAGTCCATTTATGCTTATGTATGGGTTTCAGCCAAGAGCTCCTTAGGCAATAGGTTTGCAAAATGAAAAAGTTCAAGCTGCAAAGGACTTCTTGGAAGAGATGAATGATATGCTTAGATTTGCTAAGGACAGCATTAGGAGAGCTCAAGATAGAGCTAGAGCCTATGCTGACCCTCAAAGGAGAGATATCAACTTTGAGGTAGGAGAGCAAGTCTATCTTAGAGTTCCTTCTAGTTCTGAAACCATGAAGACGGGACCTTGTCCAAAATTATCTCCTAGGTATTGTGGACCTTTCCAAAATACTTAAGAGAATAGGAAAGATGGCTTACCAGCTCCAACTTCCATAGAATAGTCAAATCCATCCAGTTTTTCATGTTAGCCGGCTTAAGAAAAGGCTGGGTGAATCTGACAACCTCATTCCAGATAGTGAGGTAGTAGAGCCTATCTGTGTTCAATCTACTCCACATGAGCCTGAGAGCATACTATGCACTCGGGGAAACGGACTAGGAGTCACTTGTATAAAGAGTGTCTAGTAAAGTGGAAAGATACTTTAGAAGATAGTGCCACATGGGAGCGGGTTAGCACCCTTCAGAGACGGTTTCCCAGTTTTAGATTACCTTCCCAAGAGTTTTCTTAAGGGGAAGGATATGGGAAAACAACACAGAGACAGGACCATGAATTTTTATTCATGGGGATATAGTGGGAGTACTTTTCCCTTGATTATCTCTTTCTTCTAGACCTTCCAGTACCATTTTTGAGGACAAAAATGGAGTTAAGGGGAAGGAAATGTTATATGGAGTCAATAAATGGAGGAGGTGTGAACCACCTCTTATCCCATTTAGAGGATTCACACATGAGTGCCAAGTGGCACTCATGTGTAGAGCATTGGACTCAATCAATGAGAGAGAGATGTTAAGTGAAAGGTACACGACTGGGCGGAAGGATCTCAATGGAACTCCATGTGACCTTGGCGGCGTGCTGTCTCGTAACGCATGTAGAGAAGACCCAAAAGTTGGGGAGTTCATCGAAGAACAGAGGGGCATTAGAAATCAGGAATTCGACAGGATGGTCTTAAGGTAGGGCAACGTTTGGTAGGCAGGAGAAAAGTTAAGAGAGGTATGTGTCTCTATGTGTGTGTGTGTGTATGTGTGTGTCTCTATGTGTGTGTGTATGTGTATGTGTGTGTCTCTATATGTGTGTATGTATATGTGGGTGTATGTATCTATGTGTGTATATGTATACATGTGTGTATGCACATGTATGTATAGTGTGTGTATGTGTGTACGTATACATGTGTATATGTACATATGTGTGTGTATACATGTATGTATGTGTATGCATGTGTATGTATGCATGTGTATGCATATAAATGTATATTGTGTGTATGTGTGGTTTTATATGTGTATATGTGTGTATGTTTGTTTTTATACATGTGTATGTGTGTGCATGTGTATGTCTCTATGTGTGTGTGTGCATATGTGGTTGTCTCTATGTGTGTGTGAGTGTATGTGTATGTCTGTGTCTGTATGTGTGTGTATGTATATTGTTGAAAATATGAACTATGCAAGTTTTAGGTGGATAAGGGGTCAAAATACCTTAATTTAGACAAATTTCATGACTCAAATCACTAAGGGTTGTTTTAAGGTAGGGCAAAGTTGGGCAAGGTAGTCCTAAGGGAGGAGAAAAGTTAAGAGAGGTATCCAAAAGCTATACAAGAAGGTGAAGAGTCATCCAAAGCAGGGAAGACTTGTAGGTCATTGAAGACTAAGAGGCATATACTTAAGGAGGCTCAAGGAGAGAGTCATTTGAGGCTCAAGGAGCTGAAACACATCAGTCCAAGCTAGGAAAAATGCAGAGGAAGGTAGTACATGCACGGAGGTCAAGCCCACACCACCTCTAGTCTCTTGTAGGTATAGATATGGTACTCTTATGATAGTTGTAACTCCTTGTGTACATATCCAATTCAAGAGATTTAAAGTGCATTTTCTAGCTTATAAATGTCCCTTACTTTTATTTAGAGCGCCTTTTGAGATCCATTTTCTATGTAGAGAAATTGGAGTACCTTTGTAACCCTAATGTTTGCATATCCTACATCTTTGCATAGTCTAATTTGTAGATAGTTTTTGGCTAGCCTAAACAGATCCCTTTGAGGCGCTCTATAGCCTTTTGGAAATATTATGAAACATGGAGTTGTTTGAGGTGATTTGCATTAGTGTAACATAGGTATGGGTAGCAAGAAAGGTGTATGAAGGGACCTAGGTATTGAGTTCATTTCATTTCTAGTGTGCAAATGTGAGGGATTAAATTGTAATAGTTGGCATCAGAGTATAAAACATCATTTGAAGAATCTAGTAGAAGGACAATTATATCTTGGAAATGAAGGCTAGAAGTTATTGACACTTTTCAGTGTAACCCTAATTTCCCATTCATTATGGTAGATCTAGGTAAAAAATTGGAGTTTCTTGAAAAGACAACTACCACCCATGGAGGTTTAGTGTCAGGAAGTACCTCATGAGAAATTTTTATGACCTATTGTATGTGGAGATGAAGATAAGCTGATTGTGGATCCCAAAGATCCAAAGATCACCAATCAAGAATTAAAGATGTTGATGGATTGCAAGGAAAGGAATACGAAAGCTATTTTCTACATATCACAGATAATCTCTAACACTATGATTGGTCATATAGACAAGTTTGATGATGCTAGAGATGTTTGGGAGGCCTTAGAGAAGATATATGTTACTTCCAAAAGAACCAAAATGATGTAGCTTAGGAATGAACTCCATCCCTTGAAGAAGGGTAGTCATCAATCTATTGTTGAGTATACCTTAAGGGTGAAGGAGTTGAGGGAGTAGTTGGCATACATTGGCTACAAAGTACATGAGGAAGACCTTTTGCAGATTACTCTCAATGGGAGAATAGAGATCCTCTACAATGTCTTGAGGAGTTGATTGCACACCTAGTGCCAGAAGAGGTTGCCATAGAAGACACTTTCAAGAAGGATGGTCACTCATAGCTCCTATATGCTAGCAAAGTCAAAGGCAAGAGTGGAAAGAAGGAAAAAGAGTAAAAAGTAAGTGGAGGCAGTCCAAGAAAAAAGATTCAAATTCAGAAGGAGATAGCAAGGCATCATCTTCAAGGAAAGGCAAGAATGGCAATGGGAAGAACAGCCCTCATCAAGGTAAAACCTATTTTATATGTGGTAAACAGAATCTGATTTCTTCAAATTTTTGGTTCAAGGATGAAAAAGGCAAGAAGAACAAGGAGAAAGGGAATTATGCTAACAAACCCAAGAAGGATGATGAGAATGAGACCATCCTACTCATGAGACATGGCTACACTTGTGATCCCAAGGAGACAAAGTGGTACATAGACTTTGAATGCTCTAATCACATGTCATATATGGAGAAATATTTTGATCATATGCAAGTCCCAAGCTCAAAAGGTTGTGTGGAGACTAGAGATAACATTGAGCATCGCATTACACATGTGGGAGAAATGAAGCTAGGTGAAGGTAAATCTTTCAAGACTCTTAAAGATGTGATCCATGTTTCATCTATTTCCAAGAACCTTATCTCTATAGGACAGAAGGTAGAGAGAGGTATGTAGGTTATATTTGATGCAAAAGGATGCATGGTGAAGCAAGGAGGCAAGGTCACTACCAAGGGAAGGAAAGAAGGTAGATTGTTCACACTAGATGTTGCTCCTACACACAACATGGTATGTTATCTGATGATTGGTAAAAAAGGATTGCAGAGATCTATCTTTGGTAGAAGAGGATATGACATATCAATATTCCCAAACTAAACCGCGTGTGCAAAGGAGTTTTGGTGAAGGGACTACCAAATCTCTAAGGCCAATGTCCACATGAGCTTTGTGATGCTTGTTAGCTACCTAAGCAAGAAAGGAAGCCATTCCCAAAGAGTGAGTATAGATTCTCTAAGATCTTGGAGCTTATAGACACAGATGTATGGGGCCCTAGCAAAGAGTCTTGATTGGGAGGAGCTAGGTACTTTGTCACTTTCATTGATGAATCTTCAAGAAAGGTATGGCTATGTGTTATCAAGGAAAAATCAAAAGTGTTTTAGTGCTTTCAAAAGTTTAGGTCCCTTGTTGAGAAAGAATGTGATGCACACATCAAGATCCTCTGGTGAGATGGAGGGTGAGAGTATTTCTCGAAGGACTTTAAAAAGTACCTACAAGACAATGGCATAAAGAGGCCCTTTACATGTAGGAACACCCCTAAACAAAAGAGTATTACAAAGACGAAGAATATGCATTTGATTGAGATAACTGAATGCCTCATAATGAAGGTATGTTACCATTCTCTTATTGGGCTGAAGCAGTGAATACAGCTTGTTACTTGATAAACAAGGTTTCAACAGGTGGTGTGCACAATTTGACTCCACAAGCAGAATATTATGGTTAGAAACCATCTATGAAGAATTTCAAGGTTTTTGTATGTGTATGCTTTGTTCATGTTCCTAGTTAAGTGAGAACAAAGTTAGAGCCCAAGAGTGAGAAATGTGTGTTCATTGGATACTCAAATGAGAAAAAATGCTATAAGTGCTACAACCCTCTCTCAAAGAAGCTATGTGTGTCAAGATAAGTTGTGTTTGATGAGTCAAGGTCATGGTATGGAGACAAGGGCAAGACAAAGTTGGATGAAGAGGATCAAGAGGAGTATGCAGACTTTTATGTGCAGATTCAACCTCAAGAGTCAATCACAATCAATGGACCAGAGGCATCTACATCTAAGTTGCACTCATATGACCACTCTTACACTTTGATTATGAAAGATCATCCCCTACTTCAAATTATAGAAGGTTGAAAGAGCTAGACTATGACACTAGGGAAGCTCAAGAGGAGTCAGAATATGAAAAGCTTGAGGAGTTCATCACTCCTAATGTAAATCTCAAGAGACTCAAGAAGGAGTATAACAAAGGTCAAGAGAGGAGGTCTACAAGGAATAAGGCACGCTCACAAAGGTATACATATGGTTCTTTCATGGCAAAGCACTATGCAGACATGATGAATGTCATTCCAGATCAAGGGTCAAATTCTTATGAGGCAAAGACAAAACGAGAGAAGAGGAAGGCTATCTAAACTTCAAATCTGTTAAGGAGAACAACACTTGGGAGCTAGTACCCAAGAATGAAGGCATGAAGATATTCCAAAATAGGTGGGTGTGCAAGACCAAGAGGAATGCAAATGGGAGCTTGGCAAGGTACAAGGCTAGACTAGTAGCCAAAGTCTTCACAGAGACATAAGGGGTAGGTTATGAGGAGACTTTTAGCCCTGTTGAAAACAAGGCTACCATTAGGCTCTCATAGCCCTATGCACAACAAGGAGGTGGCCCATCTACAAGATTGACATAAAGAATGATTTTTTGAATGGTGAGTTACAAGAAGAGGTATTCATGGAATAACCTCACGGGTATGTAGATCCACAACATTCTACCTATGTTTGTAGGTTGAAGAAGGCCTTCTATGCCCTAAAGGAATCCCCAAGGTCTTTGAATCAGAGGCTAGTGGACATCTTGAAGAGATGTGGTTTCTCTCTAAGTGATGTAGATCCATTGTTGTATATGAAGAGAACAAATGACAAGGTATGTTTGATATGCATATATGTAGATGATCTCCTTGTGAGAGGTGATGATGATGTAGACATAAGGAGCATCAAAGAGAAGCTTTGAAGAGAGTTCAAAATAGCGTATTTAGGTGTGCTAAAGTACTTTCTTGGCATTGAGGTGATCTATGGGAAAGAAGGTATCTATCTCTCTCAAAAGAAGTATCTTCTAGATGTGTTGTTTAGTTTTGGCATGAGAGATTTCAAAACAATCACACAACCTATGGATACAAATGTCAAGTTAATCAATGAAGATGGTAAGAAGCTAGAAGACTTTACACTATACAAGAGCATTGCAGGATCATTGATCTATGCTACACTCACAAGACCTAACTTGTGCGACATAGTTGGACTTCTATCTTTGTTCATGCATGCAGCCATAGATACACATCTCAATCATGCAAAGAGAGTGTTAAGGTATGTAAGGAGTACAATTAGTTATGGGTTGATATACAGATATGATGAAGAACTTCAAGTAAGAGCATGGAATCATGCAGATTGAGCAAGGAGTGTTGATGATAGAAGGTCAACTTTTGGCTATGTTTTCATGCGAGGTACAAAAAGAATTTCATGGTTGAGTAAAAAGTAGCCCACAATTGCATTGAATTCAACAGAGGTTGAATATAGATCTTTAGACCTCACTACATCTGAAGAAATGTGGTTTCGGAAGCTCTTCATAGATTTTGGTATACAATTTGGACTGATTCCAATTTCTGGAGATAACATGTCAAGCCTACAGCTTGCTAACAATCCCATGTATCATGCAAAGAGCAAGCACATTGAGGTGCATTACCATTATGTAAGGGAAAAGGTTGCAAGTGGGGATAGTAATGTTCATTTTGTAGGTACAAAGGACCAAGTTGTAGATATCTTCACCAAAAGCTTGGATGTTACCAAGTTAGCAAAGTTTTCAAAATCTATGAGCTTATTTCATGTAGATACTACCACCTTAATCTTGAGGGGGAGTGTTGAAAATGTGAACTACGCAAGCTTTAGGTGGATAAAGGGGTCAAGAGATCTTAATGTGGACAAAAGGCACAACTCAAATCAATTAGGGCAATGTCAAGGTTGTGCAAGGTTGGGCAACGCAATCCTAACGTAGTGGAAAAGTCAGAGAGGCATCCAAAATCTATAAAAGAAGGTGAAGACTCATCACATGCATGGAAGTCTTGTAGGTCATTAAAGACGAAGAGAAATATACTCAAGGAGCCTAAATGAGAGAGTCATCCAAGGCACAAGGAGCTCAAATGCACTAGTCCAAGCTAGGAAAGATTCAAAAGAATGCATTAGATGCATAGAGGAGGAGTCAGGAGGAGGTATCAATCCCACACCCCCACAAGTCTCTTCTAGGTATATACATAATCTGCCTTTAATAGTTGTAACTCCTTGTGTACATATTCAGTTCATGAGACTTAAATGCATTACATATCTATAAAGTATATATTGTATAGAGTTTTTGCCTAACCTAAAAAATCCTATTTCAGGTGTTCTTTAGCTTGTTGAAAAGTGTATGAACCATAATAAGTGTGTCTAAAAACTTAGGTGATCTGGATCAATGTATGGTAGGTACAATAGAGTTTTGTTGCAAGGTAGCCCAAAAGGAGTATGAAGGGACCTAGATCTTGGGTTCATTTCACTTCTAGTGTGAAAATCTGAGGAATTAAATTCCATCATACACACACACACACACACACACACACACACACACACACACACACATATATATATATATATATATATATATATATATATATATATATATATATATATATATATATATATATATATATATATATATGTATGTATATGTATATGTATATGTGTGTGTGTGTATGTAGACATGTGTATGTGTGTATATAGTGTGTGTATGTGTGTGTGTATATGTGTGTAGGTGTGTGTATGCATGTGTTTGTATGTGTGCGTATGCATGTGTTTTCATAGTGTGTTTGTGTGTATATATGTGCATATGTGTGTATGTATGTGCATGTGTGTGTATACATGTGTTTGTATGTGTGTATGTATGTGTTTGTCTAGTGTTTTTGTGTGTGTATATGTGAATATGTATGTATGCATGTGTGTGGATGCATATGTCTATGTATGTGCATATGTGTGTATGTATGTGTGTGTATGCATATGTGTGTATGTATGTGCATGTGTGTGTATGCATGTGTATGTATGCATATTAGCATATATGTGCATGTCCATGTGTGTGTATGTGTATATGAAAGTATCTATATGTGTATCTGTGTATGCATATGCGTGTGTATGTGTATGTGTTTATATGTGTGTATGTATGTGTGTGTATATGTGTATATGTGTGTATGTATGTGTGTGTTTGTATGTATATGTGTGTTGTATGTGTGTGTATATGTGTGTATGTATGTGTATATATGTGTGTATGTATGTGTGTGTATGTTCCAACAACATCATCGAGCAAACTATCGAGGAAAGGAAGGGGAAAAACATTGGGTATGATAGCCTTATTAAGTTTGTAGATATCAATGCAAAAACAAAGATTCTTGTTCTTTTTAGGAACGACGACTATGAGTGATATCCATTTTCCATGTTCTTCTGGGATAATAAAGATAACCTTCAAGAGACGGTCAATCTCCTCTTTGACTATTTGTGCATAATGCAGATTCATATGGTAACTTGGCTTCCTAATTGGTTTAGCATCTCATTGCTGAACTATCTAGAGTTGATAAATACGAGGGTCGATACCCTTCATATCCTAGTAATTCAAGAAAAAGACATCTCGGAATTCTGTGAGAAGTTGAAGCACTTTATTCCGGTTCTCTTCATTTAGTTTAGCACTAATTTTAATCGAACTTGGCTCATCTTCGATATCCAAATTACAGATTACAAGTTGGTCTTCACTAATATACTGTTAATATTTCTTATCTTAGAATTTCATGGAGTCTAGAATAGCCTCATCAATTGGGTTTGGTAGGACGGACATCTGCTCGAGTATTTCAACATTGTTTATAGTAGAGGTCATCGTACACGTAGAAGGAGACCATCGATCCAAAAGTGGTTGTAGACCCACTTCTCCTAAGGACAATAAGTCAAAATTTGCTTGTAGGAATTCACTCTCTTCATCATTTATCAAACCATCCACCATACGAATAGGTTTTGCAATGTGCGGAAGTGCATGTACTTTGGTAGATATTTATATCTAGAGGTACTCAGTACTTATGATATTTATATTTATATCATGGTATCTAGAGGTACTTAGTACTCATGAGATTTATATTTAATTACTAGTTCCTTTTTAGACTAGTCATGAAGGACTTTAGCTTGTTTCAGCCATGGTCTTTCAAATAAGAGATTAGAGTCGCAGGTGTTATCAGGTATGTCTAACACTATGAAAGTCATAAGTAAAATTGGTCCCTATAATGTAATAAGAATATCACATACTAATCCAATGGGATGGACGTAAGATTGGTCTATCAATCGTATGAAAAACTAAACTTAATCAAAATTAAGTAGATAGTAAGGCAGGTGATCAATGGAATAAAGCCGGATGACAAATGGGAAGCTTTGAGCACAGCCATGGACCTCTACATGGAAATGCATGCTCTTGATTTCAACAACCTCATGGGACAACTATTCACACATGAGGCAAACCTTATGAAGAATGGAGACAATGCAAAAGGTAATCAATTCTCTGCCATATAGAGATAAGAACAAGAACAAAAAGTGTGATGATGAATAATAGACATAAAGTCCAAATAGGAGATGACACAAGGCATTCACTAGAGAATATAGGAAATGTGAAGACTGTAGATGGCTATATGAACATTAAGCAAGGTATTGTATTTGCAAACTATCACCAAAATCTCATCAATCTAGGATAGATTGTTTAGAATGGATTGTACATTAGATTCACAAGTCTAGCTCTTGCTATCCTCTTGAATCCACATTATGGTTTCAAGAGGATAGCAAGAGGAGAAAAGGCAAGTATACTATTTACATTTGAGCTCCAAGATACTAGGAAAATTGCATTGTTGAATTATGGTAGTAAAACCTTATCAGAATTGGAAATCTAGCGCAAGAGCTAAGCTCATCTAGGTGAAAAGGATTTCGAGAAAATTATTAGGGATCAAAGTGAGCTTAGTCTACCAAACATCCTCTAATAAGACATGATTTATGTGTAGTCATTGTCGATTTGGATCCATCATTCTCTAGATCCAAGTATTATGTGTCATTCATTGATGATTGTTGTAGATGGACAACACTATATATTTTATGACCATAGTGGAGCCTCCAAGATCAATGCTAAATGAGAAGAAGTTACCCAATTACCTATGGATAGAGCCATCCACAACCACCTATCTGATCAATAGGCTCACATCAAACACATTAGATGGGATGAGACCTTATGAAGCATGGAATGGAAGAAGACCTCTCCTCGATCATTGCAAGATCTTTGGGTTCCTAGCATATGCACACGAACCTTCAAAAATCAAAGGCAAATTAGATCCAAATGTAGAAATGCATATTCATTCGCTATGATGCTAATCAAAATGATTATAGACTATATCATCCAAACAATAAAGGCTTCACTGTAGGTAGACATGATGTGCTTGATGAAAACAAATCCTAGTTTGAAGATGATTGCATGAAAATCAAACTTCACTATGAACAAGAGGAAGACGGTCCAACATTGTCAAAGAGGAATGAGTATACACATGAAGACTCAAGTGATTCTCAAGAAGAAAAAAAGACTCCAAGAAAGGGAAATCAACTTTGGAACTCTAAGGAAAACCAAAGTGCAGGAGATGAGAGATGTGGCAACATCATATCGACAAACTATAAGAAGGTCTACTAGAGAGAAAAGGAAGCATGAACGTTGTGGTTATGAGACTTCTTTGGTTGCTAAACATTCAATTTACATAGCACAAGATAAAAACTCAGAAGAACCTTCTACATATGAAGAGGCCAAGAAGAATATATAATGGAGAGATGCCATTGAGGAAGAGAAAGAAGCTCTAAAAGAAAATCAGAGTTGGGAATAAGTTCTCAAGAAACAATCTATGAAGGTCATTGGATTGAAATGGATTAACAAGGTAAAGAATAATTCTAATGGATCAATTAATAGGTACAAAGTAATGGCTTTAGCCAAAGGGTTTGCACAAACCCAAGGTATGGATTATGAAGAGACATTCTCACTCGTGGAAAAAATGACCACAATTAGAGTACTTATGAGTGTATCATCTTCTAAGAACTAGAATATCTATCAAATGGATGTTAAAAATGGTTTTCTAAATGGTTGGACTTCAGAGGATGTGTACATGGATCAACCTCTTGGCTTTGAAGATCACTCATATCCAAAGTATGTATGCACGTTAAGGAAAGCCTTCTATGGCTTGAAGCAAGCTCCTAGAGCTTGGAATCATAGACTTGTTACTTACTTGCTAAATAAAGGTTTTATGGTAAGAAAAGGAAAACCTTCCCTCTTTATCAAGAGAAACCACACAAATGTCATATACCTTTGTGTATATGTGGATGCTATAATAATTACATGAAGTTATGCAGATGGAATTAGAAGGATCAAGGCTCAAATGATGGAAGAATTCAAGATCAATGATCTTGTTCTTCTCACATACTTCTAATGGAAGATGTGACTAGTTACCAAACCCTTATAGGAAGCTTGAATTATGCTACTCTAACTAGAGTAGATATATGCTATGGAGGTAGTGTGCTAAGTCAATTCATGCATACCCAAGGAAGACTCACATGGAAGTAGCCAAGAGAATATTGAAGTATTTGAAGTGTACAATCAATGAAGGATTGTACTATCCATATACATCTGATATAGACATCTAGCTCTTTTTTGATGCAGATTGGATACGTTCAAAAGATGATAGGAGAAGAACTTTAGGCTATCTTATGTTCACAAGTTTCAAATTGATTTCATGGTCTTGGAAGAAGCAACCTAAAGTTAATCTTTCATCAACAGAGACTGAATATAGAGGACTTGCAAATGCAACACAAGAAGCTATGTGGATTAGAACCCTATACTCTGATTCAGGGTTGGATACTTCAACTCCACATATATTCAGAGACAACAATAGTTCATTACATCTTGCTGCAAACCCTATCTATCATGCTAAGTCTAAACATATAGAGGTTCACTACCATTATGTTAGAAAAAAGATCATAAGGAAAGAGATACAACTCTCATATGTATCCACACAAAAGCATGTGTACATATGATGACAAATGCATTGGATGGAAGCAACTTAAACATGTTCAAATCAATGATTGGTGTATAGGATATCGTGAGGGATTTAAGACTCAAGCATCTTAGGCTTGAGTGGGAGCTATTGGTGCGATTAGCAAGCCTAAGTGCTTGCTAATCATTCAAGACTACACATCATTTTATCTCGTCACAAGAAGGAACTTAATGTGAACCAATGCTAGTCATTTTGGACATAGTTACTTTGAATAAATTTAAAAGCCAAGAGAGTAAGGAATCCTATGAAGTTAGAGATCTGAAACCACGACTCAAGTGGTAAGAGGAATCAAATCAAATTATCCCTCAAGTGTAGGATCACTTTTAGGTGAGGGAAAATTCAACTTCAAACTCAAATATGAGTATAAATAGACATGGTTTTAATCACTCACAAAGAGAGTCATTCTGAGAGACTTTGAGCTATATAAATGAGCCCACATTGAGTTCACTTCATGTATGAGTAGTCTGATACATTTTTCTTGTATCATATATTCATTTGCATATAGGTTTTGATACATTTCTTCAAGTTCATATTTGCGTATTGTTATCTACAGAATCTTCATCATTCAACACTTTTGTGGAATCCATTTCTCTATGTGTACTCCATCAATTTCAATGGTTTAACCAGGGTTAGTAAGCATTACATGTAATTTACATGGATATCAATTTTCATTACATTTAGTTCAGAGGATGGTGAGATATGGATGATAGAAGTTGATTGTGTCTACACACCTAGATCCTTAAATGTCCGAATGAGCCCCTGGATTGTTAGATTTATTTTGCAGTGTATGGTGTGGCAAAATTGATGAAATAACTTGCTTTAGTTATGTGCAAGCTCCAATTAGATGTGTGCAAAAGCTCTTTGATCAATGCATACTAGGCTCTGAGCTTCAAGAAAAATACTAAGTATTTCTATTTCCAAATAAGAAGGTTTCTTCACAGTTATAGTACATGCAAGTTATCTGTTTTGATGTAAACTTGTGGGAATGATGTTCCAAAGTACCTAGTCATTCCAAACGCATTAATGTGAAGCTAAAGGAGTATATTAAGCATCCACAGAGTTAACATGGTAGTTGTAGAATAGCATTTGTGAAATACTAGCTCATCTCTAGAGCATACTCATCCATCTCGTCACATCTTGGGTGCCAATTTCGAAGTGTTGTTTTCCTATAAGTCTTTAATATCTCTTTCTCCATTGCATGCATCCACTTCTGTTTCTTCTTGGCATCTTAATAAGATGAGAGATCTTGAGATTTCAAGGCTTGAGCTATACAGATAGAGTGTTTACTTAATAATGATGTGTTATAGCCATACCTTTCTCACTTCCACTTCTACCTTGTAGATCTCCTAATGGTTTGTCGAAAAGAATCTAGAATACCTCTTAGCTCTTGAACTTAGATTTAGCTTTGGAGTTACATAGGTTGATCTCCTTCCTAGGATTCTTTTGGTCATCCTTAAAGTCACTTGAAACATCAAGTGTATGTGAACCCTTTCTTGAGAGTGTTCAAAAGTCTTCCTCTAAATTATAAGGAAGCTTCATCTTCTTGAAAACATCTTCAAACAAAGGTTTTTTCTCCTCAATCACTAAATGAAAAATAAAAAATAATACTTTTTTGCTAGATCTATATAGACCAAAATCCATTTGATTAAGTTCATAGCCTATAAAGACACACTTCTCTGCTTTGGGATAAATTTTACCTTTGATTTTAGATTTTATATGTGCATATGAAATGCATCCAAATATCTTGCAATGATTTAAGCGTAGTCATCTCCCATTTGAAGATTCATAAGCAATAATACCATTTAATGATTTTCACGATAACTTGCTTATGACTTAGGTGGAAAAAGATACTGCCTCTGCACATAATTAATTTGGCCATTTCTCCTCATTCAATATGGACCTTGTTCCATCCATAATCATCCTATTTCTCCTCTTTGCTACTGCATTGTATTGATTTTTCTATCTACTAGTTATCTCTCTTTTGATTGCTTTAACTCGCAAGTAAAAATCAACTTCATGGGAGAAGTGTTCTCCCCCCTCCATTAAAGCTTATCTTTTTTTAGGTTTTTGTATGTTTAAATTTCCACAAGAGCTAGATACTTCTTGAAACATAAGAAAAATCCATCTTATAATATCTTCACTATGAGATGGATGGTGTCAGGGGAGAACTAGATTGTGCTCTTTGACTTCACTATACAAGATTTTGGAAATACACATATGATTACAAGAACACCCACGTAGGGAAATAATACAAGAAGACGTAGTTGATACAAGACATCCCACAACCCGGGACCAATAGGTATGGAAAACTGGACTAGAAATGATACAGGAGATCCCATAACCCGGGATCGTAAGTATGAGACAAGATGTCTGGATTACAAGAACTCCTTTTTGGGAGATGAAATGAATACAAGAAGCAACTTGACAAGGTCTCGTACTACGAGATTACAAGTAGGACAAGACAAGATGTCCAAGAACTAGACTAGACAAGACTAGAAAAAGAAGCAAGACAAGAACTGGAAGTGGAACTTGGAGAGTACTTACTTGGCAGTCACCACTCCTTGAGCTCCCAAGACTGGTATTGGCAAGACTGATTATGAATGTGGCCAACCCCTCCTTATATAGGTTTTCAAGGGCGGTTCATGAAAGGTAGTTACGAATTGATGATGTCATTAATGATGTCATCAATTCGAAACATGAGCTCTGGATATCCGAATTAGGCAGGTAGACAATGGATCTTAGGGTTTTGGCACCTTCCGGATGCAATGGAAACATTGGCTTCTCCTAATTCTGAACCAATCATGAGATACAGATTTCACATGGAATCTAAGGTTTAGGATGGTTTCCTTTGTCCATGACATCACCTCCCCCTCAAGCGACGAGTTCCACGAGGAGCAGTCATGTCATCTGGTATCGGCTTCATTGGATTTCTCTTATGGAATTCTCGAACCTTTATTGGTGCTCTCTAATGGTTTTGTGCAGGTTTCCAAGTACGATCACTGATGTCATACCCTTTCCAATGAATAAGGTATTCCAATCTTCCTCAAGATATTCTGGAATCTAAGACATGCTCGACTTCAAATTCTTCATGCTCATCAATCTCGATAGGTGGTGAAGGACTAGGTCTCTCCCCCCTCAATGCTGAGATCTCATATGGTTCCAACATGGATACAATATGGAAAACTAGATGTATTCTCATGGAGATTATTCGAGAAGAATTTTTTAATGCACTTAAAGTAATTCAACAACAAGTCCAAGAGATACAAGAGAACCAACAAAGGATTCAACAACAGAGTATTCAAGATGTAGTCACAGAACTTCAAAGGCAAATCCGACAACTAAACATCATTGTAAGTCAATCTTCTTCAAGTACCCGCATGACAAGTAACATGAAGAAAAGTCGAAAAGTGAGCATGCCTGAGAAGTTTAGTGGGACAAGATCAAAGTTTTGAGGATTTGTGCAACAAGTGAAGCTATTCATAAGGATGCAACCAGACAGGTACCCAGATGATGCTTCTCAAGTAGGACTCATAGGAACTCTATTATGTGGTCCCTCTTTCATGGTTTGCACCTATCCTTGAGAAGGACATAGATATTTTGCATGATTTCAAGGCCTTTATTCGAGAGTTCACATCTTCATTTGGAGATACCAATTGTTCATGTGTTGTGGAAACAAAGCTAAGGAAGCTACATCAAGGAAATAGACCTGCGTCTACCTATGCATCAGAATTCAGACAGATCGTTTGTGATCTCACATGGCACGAGGATTATTTTATCAACCAATTTCGATGGGGCTTACGTGGCGATGTCAAGGACCTCATGTTAACCATGCGCAAGGTAAATATTTTGAATGAATTCATGAATCAAGCAATTGAGTGTGACAATAGGTTGTTTGAGAGAAAGCAAGCGAAGAAGATTTATGTCCATGATCGAGAATACAAGTTTACCTCAGTTCCTCAGCAACATATGTAGGAAGAATCTGAACCAGAACCCATGCAATTGGATAACATCAGGGTAAGACGACTTACACCAAAGGAAAGAAAACATCGAAAAGACAATGGGTTATGCTTTTATTGCAGAGATCATGATCATGTGGTATTTGAATGTCCTAAGAAGAAGAAGCAAGTTGGAATTAGGACTTCTACAATCACCACCCCACATCAAAAGGATCATCATCGAAATAAAAAAAAGAGTACTACCCATCATGAGAATCATGGCGTTGATTCTGTACCTGGATATACTACAAACCCTTTCCAGTTTCATCACGGATATCCATCATCATCATGTTCTAGTACCACATACCAAGAGCTCTATGAAGACCAAGATCTATGAGGATTCAAGTTCTAGAAGATCTCACAGTCATATAACCGCTCCTCGTGGAACTCGTCCCTTGGGGGGGAGGTGATGTCATGGACACAAAGGAAACCATCTAAAACCTTAGATTCCATGTTACTTTCCATATCTCATTATTGGTTCAGATTTTGGAGAAACTAATGCTTGCATTGCGTCCGGAATGTGCCAAAACCCCAAGATCGATTGTCTATTCGCTGAATTTTGACATCCGGAGGTCCTGTTACAAGTTGTTGACATCATGATGACATCATCAAGTCGTAACCGCCATACAACACCGCCTTTGAACACCTATATAAGAAGGGGTTGGCCACATTCATTCTCAGTCTTGCAAAAATGTCAGGGGAGCACTAGATTGTGCTCTCTTACTTCACTATAGAAGATTTTGGAAATACACTTATGATTACAAGAACACCCACGTAGGGAATAATACAAGAAGATGTAGTTGATACAAGACGTCCCACAACCCAGGACTAATAGGTATGGAAAACTAGACTAGAATTGATACAGGAGATCCCACAACCCGGGATCGTATGAGACAAGATGTCTGGATAAAAAGAACTCCTTTCTGGGAGATGAACTGAATACAAGAAGCAACTTGACAAGATCTCGTACTACGAGATTACAAGTAGGACAAGACAAGATGTCCAAGAACTAGACTAGACAAGACTAGAACAAGAAGCAAGAAAAGAACTGGAACTGGAACTTGGAGAGTACTTACTTGGCAGTCACGACTCCTTGAGCTCCCAAGATTGGTATTCGCAAGACTGATTATGAATGTGGAAAACCCCTCCTTATATAGGTTTTCAAGGGCGGTTCATGAAAGGCGGTTATGAATTGATGATATCATCGATGATGTCATCAATTCGAAACATGAGCTCTGGATATCGGAATCAGGAAAGTAGACAATCGATCTTAGGGTTTTGGCACCTTCCGCATGCAATGGAAGCATTGGTTTCTCCTAATTCTGAACCAATCATGAGATACATGTTTCACATGGAATCTAAGGTTTAGGATGGTTTCCTTTGTCCATGACAGATGGCTCTTTTCTTGGTCTCCAAACATCTACGTGGAAAAGCTCCAGAATACCTCCATGCATGTACCCCTTGTTTGTGTGGTTACATGTGAGATTTCCCAAACTAACATGCACTAGACTTTTAAATGATATGTTGCTTTGAAATAATAGGTAGGCCAAGCACACTTCAATCTCTATGGATTTTCCTGAGAGTTATTTCCTCAATGTGAGCTAATCTTTTATGTCAACCCTCTAATTCCCATATGATTTGGATACCATAATCGAACAATGCTATGTGAAAAATTTTCTTGTTATTTTCCATTGTTTATCTTCTTAAAACCTACATATGGGTCGTCTACATAGGCTCCATGCTTTGTGAGCCTCACCTGCAAACTTTTCTACACCTAGTGAACTTTACTCAACAGAAAGTATTTGGATGTCATGATTATCTTTGGATCCTCCATTTCTAAAACCAATGCTACATTCTCTTTACATGGTTTGAGTATCTATAATGAATATAGACCACATGCTCATCTTAGTTACCTTTCCTCATTGTCATATTCGTAAGCAAGGGTCAATCCTCTTGGCAGTGATCATGTGGGTCGTTTCTCTAGTCTCCTCTTCCTTTCTACCCTCCTTGTTAGTTTTTGGTATAGTTAAGGTTTCCATATCCATTATGAATTGTTCTATCTACCTTTAGGATCTCCATATCGACCTCCTTCGTATCCTCTTCTCTCTAGTTCCTTGCGTTCTTGAAACAATACTATGTGATGTGATTGGATCATCATAACATATCACATGGGAGGAGCTTTGAGATCCCCCCGCCCTTGTCTCCCTCCTTTGCCTCTTGTTCTTGAGCTTCTACTTGTACCTAGGAAGTTAGCTTGGGAGGTTCTTCTTTCATCATCACATTTTTGTTCCCATTACATTGTTATCTTTAACTTTGCATTTAGATATGTAAAGGGAAGAGGATCGATTACCTTTTTTACTATCACCACTCTTCATCATTTTGGACTCATGAGTAAGGATTTTTCCCATGAGAGTGTTGATTTTTGGCAAATGCATATCCATGTACAAGACCATGGCGATGGTGAATGCTTCCCCCTTGTGGTCAACCTTCATTCGATTGATGGGTTGTTATATAGTCTCCTCTTTATCTATATGATCTCTTCAATGATCCTTGACTACTCTCCAATGAGCTTCATTTAGGTCTTAAAGTCAGTGACACTCTGCTTTAGCTACTTCTTGAGTGATGTGGTCAAAATACAAATCTTCTAAGTATTTATTAAGTATAGAAAGCCTTCTATTCATAAAACAAGGTATTCGAGATTCACTCAAAGCCCACAAACTAGATACAATTGACTTAACATTTATACATATTTAAATCACCATAAAGTTGTTGGAGGACTCCAAGAGCTTTATAAAAACCACAATGTCCATTCTAATGAGTCTAATCTTGAGTTCTACTACCCACTACTAAAATGGCAATGGATATATAAACTTTTTCAAATAACTATTGGTTGAATCTACCTAACATTCTTCCATGCTTTGAGGAGTTATATATGAAATTTGAATTCAAATACATTCATGGGATTTGGATTCCAATACATGCTTGAGATTCTCTTCGTCCCCTTTTTACTTTTGCCAAAAGTAGTATCTTACTCTAACCTTGAGAATCAATCAAATGAGACATGCGTATGCATAATTCTTTGACTCGAAAACTTAGTGAGTTCCAACACATAATGTAAAGCGCTTAGGATTTGCTGTATGCACCAACATGCACCTTTCTCTTTGTATGATGAGCTTCTCTTTTCCCTTTTATATCAAACCCTTGCATAGTGACACTACTTGCCACATATGTCACATCCATTTGATTTTTTGCTCTCTCTTCTTCAATTGTGCCCTCCTCTTCCTCTACAGTTGCCTTTTCCACATAATGATGAGATATTGGTCCATTGATCTTGATTAAAGTCTCCATCTAATCCTCTTCATTTCACGTCTCAACCTTTTCCTTGATTTCTTCCTTTGCCTCTTCCTTGTGCTTCTCTACCTTTTTCTTAATTTGTTCCTCTTCATCTCTTTACCTACAATTTATTCCCCTTTTCTTTTTAGCATAATTTTATTCTCCTCAGTGATCATCAAGCCAACTACTTTCCCAAATTTTGAAACTTCATCTTTGATACGTATAGAAGTGGCGAAAGCCTTCCACTTTCTCATCATCCCTAAGTCCATTCAATGACTATATAACGAGGTCATCCTCATCTATCTCAGAGCCACTGGACCCCAATGCATTAGTTACCTCATTGATCTATAGAATGTAATGATTGATGTTGCTACTGATTTTCTACCTTAGATTATTGAGTTCATTATGTAGGTCAATTTTCCTAGCTTTGGTTGAAGTATATTATAACCTATATAGGGTTTCCTAGACTCTCATTGAAGTGTCTAGATCCTCAATACGCTTTATCATTGCATTGCCAATATGTTGAGATAGAATAAATATGACCCTCCTATTTCTCTAATTTCCTTCTCCAAAGGTCCTCAAATAATAAGTTAGATTATAAACAAATCTTTTTTTACCATCTATTTCACTAATAAGCCCGCATGAACCCTTGCCCATGAGAAAGCTAGAAATTTTAAATCTCCATAGTCAATGATTCTTCATATCTAGATTTTCAATCTGGTGTGAATGGTGAACGATTGACATGAATGAGGGGAATTCAAATAAACAATTGCATGCACGAACACTCATGTTTGGTTCCTTGCTTCATAATGCTTCAAGTGTCATCAATTAGAATGCGATATATGCTCTTATGGTTGGATCTTGATTTTCAACAACATAGACCTCATGACTGTTTGATAGAACTTGAAGAGGGAGCTCAATCAATCTTTACATCAATCTGAAGAATATCTCTAGATGGATGTGCAAACGTTTTCAAGAATATGGTTGAGAATCTATTCAAGGGGTTTTTCATACACTCAAAGGATCTTGGAGGAGCCCCTATCCTTTTTGTAAATACAAAGGATGAGTCTCTCCAAATGTGTGTAGAATATCGTGCATTGAATAAAGTTATCATCAAATATAGATATCCTCTACCACTTATATAAGAACTTTTATCGTGCCTTCCAAAAAAAGAAATCATGAAGATTGACCTTCGAGAAGCTTGCAACCTTGTGAGCATCATAGAACGTGATGAGTTGATGTCATCATTTCAAAAAAGGCAAAGGAATTTTGAATACATAATGATGTTGTTCGGTCTCACAAAATATCTAGCCATCTTTCAGCATATGATGAATGATAATCTTTAAAAAATATCTAGATGATTTTGTGGTAATATACCTAGATAATACTTTGGAATTCTTAGAAAGACTAGAGGAGTATGAAATTCATACAAAGATACAACTTGAACGAAATATATTTGAACATGTGAGGTTTACAATAGATCCAAGGTACCTTGTGATAAAGATCATGGCCTCTTACAATATTTACCTATTCTAGAAAGACCCTAATATTCATTTTCTATGGGTTTCATCATACATCTTACATGGTTGGATAAGTATGTTGCCATTCTTCTTATAGTCGACAAATTCACAAAGATGGCATACCTCATTCCAACAACTCAAAGAATAAGAGGTGCAAACCTCTCCTAGAAGTTTGAATAGCTACATATTTAGGCTTCATGGATTCTCTCATGATATGAGTGATGGATGTTTACAATTCATATCTAAGTTTTGGAAGAGTATTTGAAAGCTCCTTTGTGTACAAGTTAAATTGACTACAACCATCATCTTGAAACTATTGGCCAAACATAATAAGAAAAATCAAGTACTAGAACATTCTCTCCATTGCATCATCAAATATCATGATAATTATTGTTTAGATCTTTTATCCTTTGCACGGTTTGCCTATAAGAGAAGTGTTCATACATCTACTAAGTAGACCCCCATCCTTGAAAATTATGCACACTCGATGCACAACTCAAAAATCATGTTAAGAACTCATTTGCAAGATATATGGCTTAGTACCTTATGGATGTTCCCAACAAACTCAAGAAAGAGCCCCATCGTTCTCAAGATAAATATACAGATTATGTAGATCAACATCATGTTCAAAATCCATCCGATCACATTGGGGATATAGCGTTGTCAGGATGTGTGCATGATTTTTTTTTCAAAGTTCATTGACTTTCTGGGTTTTGTGTGATGTTTTGATCAAGAAGGGGTATGAACTATGCGTATTTTGGTTGATTTGATTGATTGTGAGATGTGGAGCCATGTTAAATATGTACATCAAGACTTGTGCGTGTAATTAGCTAGCTTTTGATCCATAAACCCCCTAGGTTTGACTCAAGAAACCCCTTGAAAATGAGAGTTTTACCCTAGAAAAACCTGACATGAACCCTTGAAAACCCTAGGATTCTTAGTCATAACTATAAATTTATCCATGGACTGACATGCTTGGGTTAATTGTGGTGAAACTCCTAAAAAAATAATAATAACTAAATTGGGAATATACAATGTGAAACCAAAAGCTTAGTTTGAGAAAAATAAAAAGAGAAAAGAAGAAGACCCAAAAAGAGAAAGAAGAAAATCGGAAAATTAAAAAGAGAAAAACTAGAAATAGAAATAAGAGATGGGATTTTTCCTAAATAGGAGATGAACATGCAAGGTGAAATTGGAATTAGAAAGTTGAGTAAGGAGGTTAGAAGATTCTAGAGAAGTCCTAGAGAGGAGAGACCCTATAAATAGGTATCCAGACATTATTTGTTTCTCCTCGTCGAACTTCTTTGTGGATCTCTCCTCCAGGTATGCTCCTTGTCCTTACATGTCATGTTTGTTCATCTTTTGCTTTCTTGTTCATATTGCCATGGGGATGCCCCGAGATGGAGATGGTCTTTTCGTTAGTCATCATAGAAGAGGGGATTTGGAAGAGGCCGTGAGAGAGAGACTGCCGTCCACTAGATTACGTGTTGTCATTAGCATAGAAATCCATTATTAATTCAGTTACAGAAGGTAGTTTTGATATGACTAGAACTAGAAGTGGTTGGAACTCCGTATGCTATTTGGATTATGGTTTATTAAATGCAGAACAGAGAATATGCTTATGATAGAGAATTGGCGACAGTCCGTTCAGAGAGGAAGAGAGAACTAAGGAGGGGGCCAATGCTTCTATTGGATGTACAGTGTAGGAGAATAAGGCATAGAGAGAGAGAAATATAGGCTGATGCATATAGCGCAACATACGAAGGAGAGAAAGGCATGCACATAGATTGTTGGTGGAGGCGGCAGAGAATTGTGTGAAAGAGAGAGAGAGGGAGAGTTGAGGGTTTGATGATTCGCATGCTACATCAACATGGACACAGAGAGATTCTGACCACGTACAAAGAGAGATTCGTCAAAAGGAGGTGGAGATGGCTATCGGTAGAAAATTAGGGAGGTAGAGAGAGAGAGAGTGAGGTGGTTGCTTGTGCACTGGAGACGATAGAGTCACCCGCTGCTGTCAACGTGTGAGAGGGAGAATTGGAGATGGCTCTGTAGGCGGCGTGATATTTGCTGGAGATAGCTTCACGTAGAGACATTCATGGACAGAAGGGGTCGGCTGGCAGAAATATCTAACAAAGAGAGAGAACAAAGAGAGAGACGTGCACATCGTCGACATTGAAGAGAGAAAAGAAACTTGCACGGCCTGCAGCTCTGATGGCTGCTTGCGTGAGTCATGAGCAGCTCCAAAATGAGTAGAGAGAGTAAGATAGATGGATGCACTACTGTATGTGTCAGATGATAGCAGAGACAGAGATGGGCAACACTGTAGATGTGGAAGAGAGAGAGTTGAGTAGGTGGACTTGCTCCACATTAGAGGTGATGAAGAGAGAGATAGCAGCTTGGCTAGAATCGACCGGGGGAAATAGGTGGCCGCTTCAGAACGACGGTGGAGAGAGAGAGAAGTACAGGTAGATATTTTAGGCGAGGAGTTGATACGCCAAAAGAGGCGGAGAGAGATTTCAGTGAGTTGCTAGACAGACAAGATCCTGGTGCACAAAGAAAGAGAGAGAGAGAGTGTGTGTGTGTGTGAGAGAGAGAGAGAGAGAAGATTCTGGGTAGTGTCTCAAAAACAACTGCAGAGAGAGAAAGAGAGAGAGAGAGAGAGAGAGAGAGAGAGAGAGAGAGAGAGAGAGAGAGAGAGAGAGAGAGAGCAAATCATGAGCAGTTTAGCATGAGATCGATAGAAATTGGTGCGCTCAATTAATGGAAGATGAAGGACAATACTTGAGTGGAAGGGTTCTACGTGAGCAAGAGATAGATGAGAAGAACATCAATTAGAGAGTCAAGATTCAAGTTTATGAAGTGCAAAGATGCCCATAGAAGATGAGATGATGCTGGAAAAATCCTTTATGAGAAAAAGTAGGCAATTTTCAAGCAATTTAATGTATGAGCATCGTGAATTAAAGAGAGGGCAAGAGAGAGTTTCTATATTCCTTGATTTTTTCGTCTATAGTAGAAGGAGGAGGATAGTGATGACAAGAACATTTTACTTTGCACAAGTTATCCAAACCAAATTCAATGAGGGTTCTTCTACTGATTGAAGATGACTTGTCATGAAAAACCAAAGCATACAAGGAGAAATAACCCCATATTTAGAGAATAGCATTAAGATGGATTGTGTATGAACTGTAAATAAAGGGAACTTTCACTTTCTTCTTGGGATATATAAGGAAATATTATGATGGTATTCATTTTATGTGATCAATTCTTGTTAAGAAGAAGTTGCTAATAAAAAGAAATTATAATCTTCATTTATGTGTATGTCTAATTCTTTTTGAAGTAAACTAATGAGTGTTATCTTTTTCCCCCCACCCCGTCAAACTTCTTTGTGGATCTCTCCTCCAGATATTGACGTTGAGATATTATATGAAGTAAAAGTAAGAGATTTGAAGAACGAAGTAAAGAAGCCCCATCTCGTGGTTCTCCTGAGTGGAACTTCTTTCTAGGAAACTAGGTGATCGGAGGCTATTGCGGTTTATGAAGTGAAGACAATTATTTGAAGAAGACTTGAAGTAAAACTTGGACTGAAGACCGAAGAAAAGAAAAGTTTTGAAGACTGCTGAGACCCGTGGGTGCCTTCTTGCTCTGTAGTGGGAGGCCTACCTTATATTTGGCCGATCCGCACTGTACCAGTGGCATATTTGTATTCACCGATCCGCACTGTAGCGGATTTCTGTATCACCGACCCGCACTGTAGTGGACATCATTGTATCACTCTGATTTTATTGGACAACTTCGATGCCTTTTAAATGGTATCATTGAGATTTTTCTACACATCGATCCGTTGACTTTCATATTTTAGCATTGTACCTAGATTTTCTCGCTCCCGATGCCTACAGTCTTACGCGTACGCACGTTTGCTCATCTCTTTTGAGGGGGTAGGGGCCCTACGAGGATCGCCACACCAGAGAGTGAGAGGGCGAGGTGCCCAGCGTGCAGATGCCGCTCGCCGGATAGTGGGAACGACACACACATGGGGCCTGATCCAACCCCGCATTGGCTCTTCCCATTCACCTGATCTCCTTTTTCTTGACACCTTGTGCTGGGCACTGGACAGTGGGAACGATACACACACGGGGCCTGATCCAACCCTACACCAGCTCTTCCCATTCACCTGACCTCCTTCTTCTCGACACCTGAACCCGACGTGAAGCGAGGCCGTTGCTCGGTGATCCTCTACGCGTCACCCACTCCTTGAGAAGACAGACAAAAACCTTGGTGTCAGACAGAGACTCCAGGTACTAGCATTTCAGGTTCTGTGAATTTTTGCATTGCTTCACATACACACTTTGAATAGAAAGATTGTTTGGTTGCCTGTGTTTGAGCATTCACGATCTGCATTAGCTTAGTCCATACGTGTGTGCACAAGAAACTAAAATGAACAAAATGATTGAAGAACAGTTTAGGAAGTACGAAGAGCGATTTAGGCAAATGGAAATTAATGCGAATGAATCTATAAAATCAAAATTTAGTATTGTGATGACCCTAATGCGAACAATAAATGCAATATCTGACACTATCCAGCTAATGGGCATAAGTATTGAAGATGTAAAGAACGAAATTGATTCTCGTATTTCTGAATTGAAACATAAGGTTGAGTTGTTGGCCAAACAAGTTAAGGATCTACAAACATTGAAATGTGACCATGAACATGTGGTAAAGGTCCAAAGAATATCTGCACAAAAAGAGTCATTAGGACTTAGAAGAATCATGCCTAGAGTGATACCTAGGAAATCAAGTTGGGCTGAGAAGAGACCTATACGTTGCTTTTGGTGTGACCACTATGTACATATGTTTTGGGATTGTCTAGCATATGAGAGTGCATGCAGACATAGACTTGTAAGTGAGTATGAAAGAAAAATTTGTAAATATCAAGAGGAGATACCTTTGCATTTGAATGTAGGAAAAGGTGGGATAAAGGAATATTTTGAAGAGACCAAAACTAGATCTAAGTCATTTCAAAAGATATGGAAACCAAAAACTCAAGAAGATAATAAATTTGATGAACAAACAAGAATGAAATCTATTGAGAGTCGAGAGAAGCAAACTGAAGAAACCAAAAGTAGACAGATAAGGGTTGAAAAACAAAATATTGAGCAGATATTAAGAGAACAAATGGAAATCGATAAAAGATAATTTGATAGAGAACTTCAAGAGAAATCAAAGAAAGAGCATGATGTATATGTTCCATTTGATCCCAAACTTTTGACTAATGAGGTTGATGAAGAATGATAGATCATGAAGAGAAAGAAAGGCTGGATCGATCAATGATAAAGATGCAATAAAATAATCAGGTGAAATGTTTTCGATTTGAAATCAATTTTCCTTTCTGATAGAGCATTTGCATTGCATCTATGTGTATGATAAAGATATGTATGAATTTAAGAAAATCATGTAGAATGAAGATAGCTAATATCTATTATGGGTTTGCATGAATGACTAAAAATTATGTGAACAAAATCAGTTAGCAAACTAGAGACTTTTGGAGTGAAAGCTTGGGAATGTGATGACATGCTTAGACCAAGTGCATGTATATGTTGATTGATTTGAACGCTTAGTGAGTGGGATTCTTTGGGTCCTACTATTTTCTTCCTATGAGATCTTAACTCCATATGTATCATGATTTATGAAAAACCTTTATACTCAAGCCAGCCATATGTGTGTGTGCATGTTGTTAGTGCGCTACGATAGGCAAGTAGGTGGGTGGAACCACCTTGGTTAGGCGATCAAGGCCACGAGCTATAGCTAGTTTCATCATAGGCCTGAGCTATCTGTTGTCATGCGCCTGCATGCGTCAGTAGGCAGGTGGAGTCACTCTGGCCGAGTGGTTAGAGCCACAAGATGATGTCGATTTCATGTAGGGTTGACATTGTGTATGTCGTGCACTATGTCAGGTCGGCAGTCAGGTGGGGGTAAACTTGGTCGGGTGGACAAGTCCATGAGTCGCATCCAATTTTGACATAAGCCGATTTGTGAAAATAAAGATAAAAAGAATAAATGTTGAGCTAAGATGCAGTTAAAACAAAAAGGGAAAAGAAAAAGAAAATTGAACAGGAAAATGAAAAGAAAGAGATCTAATGGAGAGTTGGACAATAGGGGACAAATAGTGGGAATCGAGATATGTTTTGCAAACAGAGTTAGTAGAAACTTAGTATATGCTAGTACTTAGGATGAGATGCTAGATCTCAACTAGTTGAACAAACAGAAGATCTAGAAAGCCAACGATTTATTCATATGGTTACTTGTCAGATTGCAAATGCAAAAACATAGTATGATGTTTGTGAAGCTTGAATCTGCTTATTTTTCTAAAATTTGTACCCATCTTTATAGAGCTGCATAGAGTGCATGAGAACACGCTTTGATTTCTAAAAAGAAACACATAAAAAGTAAAAAGAGTTTCAAAAGAACCCTGATACACTTCTATTGGATTTTTGAAGTTGGCCCATCGGGATGATGTGCAGGTTTAGTGGGGGTGAATGTCGGGATGAAATCCCTCAGGGAAGTGTGCATGATTTTTTTTCAAAGTTGATTGACTTTCTGGGTTTTGTGTGATGTTTTGATCAAGCAAGGGGTATAAACTATGCGTGTTTTGGTTGATTTAATTGATTGTGAGATGTGGAACCATGTTAAATATGTAAATTAAGACTTGTGTGTGTAATTAGCTAGCTTTTAATCCATAAACCCCTAGGTTTGACTCAAGAAACCCCTTGAAAATGAGAGTTTTACCCTAGAAAAACCTGACATGAACCCTTGAAAACCCTAGTATTCTTAGTCGTAACTGTAAATTTACCCATGGATTGACATGCTTGGGTTAATTGTGGTCAAACTCCTAAAACAATAATAATATTAAATTGTGAATATACAATGTGAAACCAAAACCTTAGTTTGAGAAAAATAAAAAGAGAAAAGAAAAAGACCCAAAAATAGAGAGAAGAAAATTCAGAAAATAAAAAGAGAAAAACCAAAAATAGAAGTAACAAATCGGAATTTTCCAAAAATAGCAGATGAACATGCAAGGTGAAATTGGAATTAGAAAGTTGAGTAAGGAGGTTAGAAGATTCTAGAGCACTCCTGGAGAGGAGGGAACCTATAAATGGGTATCCACACATTATTTGTTTCTCCCCGTCAAACTTCTTTGTGGATCTCTCCTCCAGGTATGCTCCTTGTCCTTAGATATCATGTTTATTCATCTTTTCCTTTCTTGTTCATATTGCCATGGGGATGCCCCGAGATGGAGATGGTCTTTTTGTTAGTCATCATAGAAGAGGGGATTTGGACGAGGCCGTGAGAGAGAGACTGCAGTCCTTTAGATTACGTGTTGTTATTAGTATAGGAATCCATTATTAATTCAGTTATAGAAGGTAGTTTCTATATCACCACAACTAGAAGTGCTCGAAACTCTGTATGTTATTTGGATTATGGTTTATTAAACACAGAACAGAGAAGATGCTTATGATAGAGAATTGGGGACGGTCCATTCAGAGAGGAAGAGAGAAATAAGGAGGGGGCCAATGCTTCTATTGGATGTACAATGCAGGAGAATTAGGCATAGAGAGAGAGAAATACAGGTTGACGCATATAGCACAATATACGGAGGAGAGAAAGGCACGCACAGAGATTGTCGATGGAGGCGGCAGAAAATTTTGAGAGAGAGAGAGAGGGAGAGTTGAGGGTCTAATGATTCGCATGCAGTATCGACATGGACACGGAGAGATTCTGACCACGTACAAGGAGAGATTCGTTAGATGGAGGTGGAGATGGCTATCGGCAGAAAATTAGGGAGGCAGATAGAGAAAGAGTGAGGTGGTTGCTTGCACATTGGAGACGATAGAGTCACCCGCTGCTGTCAACGTGTAAAAGGGAGAAATTGAGATGGCTCTGTAGGCCGCATGATATTTGCTGGAGATAGCTTCACGTAAAGTCATTCATGGACAGAAGGGGTTGACTGGAAAAAATATCTAGCAAAGAGAGGGAACAGAGAGAGAGAGAGACATGCACGTCATCGACATCGAAGAGAGAAAAGAAACTTGTACTATCGGCAGGTCTGACGGCTGCTTGCGCGAGTCATGAGGAGCTCCAAAATGAGTAGAGAGATTAACATAGATGGGTGTGCTACTGTATGTGTCAGATGATAGCAGAGACAGAGATGGGCAACGTTGTAGATGCAGAAGAGAGAGAGTTGAGTAGGTCGACTTGCTCCGCATTAGAGGTGATGAAGAGAGAGATAGCAGCTTGGCTAGAATTGATCCGCAAAGGAGAGACTATGGCAGTGCGTTGACCTGCGTGGCTGAGAGAGAGAGAGAGAGAGAGAGAGAGAGAGAGAGAGAGAGAGAGAGAGAGAGAGAGAGAGAGAGAGTTGGTGTCTTGCTCTCAGTGGCTGACAGGTGGTAGAGAGAAAGATGGGGCAATAGGTGGCTGCTTTAGAACGGCAGTGGATAGAGAGAGAAGTACAGGTAGAGATTTTGGGCGGGCTGTTGATATGCCAAAATAGGTGGAGAGAGAGTTCAATCACTTACTGGCTAGAGAAGATCCTGGTGTGCAGAGAGAGAGAGAGAGATAGAGAGAGAGAGAGAGAATATTCTAGGTGGTGTCGCAAAAACAGGTGGAGAGAGAGAAAGAGAGAGAGAGAGAGAAATAGATAGAGAGAAAGAGAGAGAGCAAATCATGACTAGTTTAGCATGAGATCGATAAAAATTGGTGCGCTCAATTAATGGAAGATGAAGGACAATACTTGAGTGGAAGGGTTTTACATGAGCAAGAGATAGATGAGAAGAACATCAATTAGAGAGTCTAGATTCAAGTTTATGAAGTTTATTCAAGCATCGTGAATTAAAGAGAGGGCAAGAGAGAGTTTCTATATTCCTTGATTTTTTCGTCTATAGCAGAAGGAGGAGGATGGTGATGACAAGAACATTTTACTTTGCACAAGTTATTCAAACCAAATTCAATGAGGGTTCTTCTATTGATTGAAGATGACTTGTCATGAAAAACCAAAGCATACAAGGAGAAATAACCCCATACTCAGAGAATATCATTAAGATGGATTGTGTATGAACTATAAATGAAGGGAACTTTCATTTTCTTCTTGGGATATATAAGGAAATATTATGATGGTATTCATTTTATGTGATGAATTCTTGTTAAGAAGAAGTTGCTAATAAAAAGAAATTATAATTTTTATTTATGTGTATGTCTAATTTTTTTTGAAGTAAACTAATGAAAGTGTTATCTTTTTCCCCCCACTCCGTCGAACTTCTTTGTGGATCTCTCCTCCGGATATTGATGTTGAGATATTATATGAAGTAAAAGTAAGAGATTTGAAGACCGAAGTAAAGAAGCCTCATCTCGTGGTTCTCGTGTGTGGAACTTCTTTCCAGGTTACTGAGTGATCGGAGGCTATTGTGGTTTATGAAGTGAAGACAATTATTTGAAGAAGACTTGAAGTAAAGCTTGAACTAAAGACCGAAGAAAAGAAAAGTTATGAAGACTGCCGAGACCCATGGGCGCCTTCTTGCTCTGTAGCGGGAGGCCTTCCTTATATTTGGCCGATCCGCACTGTAGCGGTGGCATATTTGTATTCGCCGACCCGCACTATAGCGGATTTCTGTATCATCGACCCGCACTCTAGTGGGCATTATTGTATCACTCAGATTTTATTGGATGACTTCGGTGCCATTTACATGGTATCATTGAGCTTTGTCTACACACCGATCCACTGACTATCATTTTTTAGCATTGTACCTAGATTTTCTCGCTCTCGACGCCTACGGTCTTACGCATACGCACGTTCACTCGTCTCTTTCGAGGGGGTAGGGGCCCTATGAGGTTCGCCACACCAGAGAGTGAGAGGGCAAGACTCCCAGCGCATAGATGTCGCTCGCCGGACACTGGGCCGGCACACAGATGGGGCCTGATCCAACCCGGCATCGACTCTTCCCATTCACTTGACCTCCTTCCCGACACCTTGCGCTGGGCACCGGACAGTGGGAACGGTGCACACAAGGGGCTTGATCCAACGCTGGGCTGGCTCTTCCCATTCATCTGATCTCCTTCTTCCCGATAGCGTGGTTACTGAAAAATAATTTTTAGACTTCAAAGCCCTATGCAAACTTTGTCCATTAGATGTTTGGTCCTTTCACCATCTTGCAAAAATAAATCGAATCACGTTGGAACCATATCCAATTTCACCATTGATCATGAAAAACTTATTCCTTCACCTCCATGGAAATTGATGATCTTGAAAAAATCAAGGTTGAGCACATCCTAAACTTGAGTATATCTTGAGAAAGTTTGAAATATCTTGCGGATTTTAAAGGATATGACATTACTGATTGTACTAGGGAACCTACAAGGTTGGAGAATTCCATGTCAAGAAATCATGACTTAAATACCATAGAATAGGGATACTCCTCATGGAACACATCGTTTTGAGGAGGAGGTGATATCATGAACAAAAAGGAAAAAAATCCTAAATAAAAAATTCCATGTGACTCTTTATATCTCAGTGTAGGTTTACGATTTGTAGAAACCAATGCTTTGAACACCTTCTAAAAGTGGCAAAACCCTAAGATCCATTATCTAATTGCTTTTTTTTTTTCCATTGAAAGGTCTTTTTTTTTAATGGCTAACATCATCGATGATAGCATCAATTTATAACCAAACTTCAAGAAATATATAAGGAGGGTTGGCCACATACATCCTCATTCTTGCCAATACGAGTCATGGGAGCTAAATGATTCATGATCTCTAAGTTTTCAACATCCCATTATGAGATCTAGACTTGCTTCTTGTACTAGGCTTGTCTATTCTAGTATCATTGACATCCTGCCTTCTCCTCGAGTAATCTTCTCCTCGTGTAATCTTGTCATACAAGATCCTATCCTGTAATTTGTTTTACCTAGTCCATCTCACTAAAGGAAGTTCTTGTAGCTAGAACGTATAGTTCCGTACATATGACCCTAGGTTCTTATATCCTATCTATTCCACTTATCTATACCTATAAGACCTAGGTTGTGGGAATTCTTGTATCAATTCCATTTTATAGTATTATCTTCCAATGTAGCTAATCTTCTAATCAAAACTAAAATTCCAAAATATTATCTAGTCTAGAAGGAGGGCATAATGTAGTGATCCCCTTTCACGTATGTTTGGGTTTGTGGTATATATATATATATATATATATATATATATATATATATATATATATATATATATATATATATATATATATATATATATATATATATACACACATATATATGTGTGTGTGTATATATATATATATATATATATATTTGTACATATATATGTGTGTATGTATATATATATATATATATATATATATATATATATATATATATATATATATATATATATATATATATATATATATATATATATATATATGTGTGTGTGTGTGTGTATATATATATATATATATATATATATATATATATATATATATATATATATATATATATATATATATATATATATGCATATTATATATAGGTATTGTTGGACGAGATGGACAGATACCTCAAGGAAGTGAGGTGGTACTACTAAAACCTGCTTTGTACTTGCCATTATACACTTTAGAGATATATAGTAGGCCTTTTTAGCTCGCAATGAGACCAAGAAAGTACCTATGTACTTTAAAGTTGATTCTTGAAACAAATGGATCAAAACAGACTACTTCAAGATTAGCTAGTGTCACAAAACTTGCTATTTTATTCCATACACCTGTTTGTTCTTTTGCTCAAAGCTCACAATATAGTAAAAACTGATAAAATTCCTTTTCAGGGAATTCAGTTATCTTAGATAGCTAATGATTGCAATTGGAATCATCTCAAACGATAAACTATGCTCTAAGAAATAATCTTAGCAATCCAAAGCTTACCCCCAATTTTTTAGGGACTAACGAGTAGATGACCAGTCACCACTTCGACTACGATTTCTCTTCGATGGCTAAACCAAATACATTGGGATTTTAAGAGCACCAAGTAAACTTTAATTTGGTTCCAACAAGCCAAATATTATGAATAATGGTAGAGGATTCATTGAGATAGGATTAGAGAAAGTTGAGTGTTTTGAGTAGTCATAGGAGAGAATAAGACACGGATGTTTAGTGAAATATATGTATTGTACATCATGATTGTACAAGATCATTGGCATTGTAATGATGCTCAATGATGATGGACTGAGTGAGCTATGGTGTGAGCCAGTCAGCTTCTACAAATGATCAAGGAGAGAGCTCTGAAAGAGGCCACATCGCCACGAGATTCTTACAATGTCTCTTATAAGAAGTTCTTATAAGTTTGAATTTGAATTCAAACTTGGCTCCAACTAAACATGAATGCAATAATTTAAGAGCTATTCTTTCATTTGAAACTCATAACTGATATTCTTTGTAACTCCACGAGATAAAAGCATTCACAAGATTCTTCCAATATTTTAATCTTTTACAATGGTAAATGACCAAGTGATTACAAGCTAAGGTTCACATGCATCATCAAATGATAGTTGCACACATTTTCTTCTAAGCCAAATGTGTAGGCTTGATCATTTTGCACCAATAGCTCCCCCTCAAGCTAAACATCTTGGCTTGCATTGCTTCATCAATCTTCTTGAATATCCTGTAGTCCAATCATGGTTTTAAACATGCAATGTTTAGTATTATCAAGTGCTTTGGTTAAGAAATCAACACAGTTCATATTTGTAGATACATATGTTAGTTGAATCTCTTTGCTCAAGAGTGTCTCTCTAACATAGTGATAGTGTACTTTTGTATGCTTGGTTCTTGCTTGATAAATGGGATTAGCTGCAAGATGCAAAGAACTAGTGTTATCACCAAAGATCATTGGTGAATGAATGTGAAGTCCCAAATCTGAGTAGACCAATCTAATCCAAATAGAGTCTTGTGTAGCATTTGCTAATCCCCTATATTCAGCCTCTGTTGAAGATAGAGCAATAGTTGGTTGCTTCTTTGAAGACCATGAGATAGGTTTATCACCTGCAAAAGATAAATATCCAAAAGTACTTCTTCTGTCATCCTTACATCCTAGCCAATCTGCATCTGAGTACATTTTTATATCCAAATATGATGTGTATGGGAAGTGAAGACCTTGATTTTGAGTACTCTTGAGGTACTTCAAAATTCTTTTAGCAGCTTCCAAGTGGGGTTCTCTAGGTTTATGCATGAATTAACTCAGAACACTTACTCCATAACATATGTCAATCCTTGTTAAGGTTGCATAGTTTATACTCCCAGCTCTGCTTTGATAACCTGCAATGACTTGAAGAAAATCACCTGCATGAGCACTCAATTTATGATTTAGCTCCATAGTGGTGCTGGGTACTTTTGCATTCTCCAAGTGGAACTTCTTCAACATGTCTTGCATATATTTCCTTTGAGTGATGTAGATTCAAGAGTTGGTGTATACTAACTCAAGTCCAAGAAAATATTTGAGAAACCCTAGGTCATTGATTTTGAACTCCTGCATTTTAATGCCATTGGCATCACTTCTTGTAGGAATAATGTCATCCATATATACACATACATATATCATTTCTAAATTACTCCTCTTGACAAACAAAGAAGAATCTACCTTGCTCATCATGAATCCTTGGTCTTGAAGATAGGTTGTTAACCTATGCTTCCATGCCCTAGGTTCTTGCTTTAGAAAATAAAGAGCCTCTTTTAATTTACACACATGATTTACCTTGTTTGGATCTTCATAGCCAAGAGGTTGAGCCATGTAAACCTCCTCTGAAATCGACCCATTGAGAAAAGAATTTTCTACATCTAGTTGAAACATATTCCAATTTCTAGATGGAGGTACACTTACCAATACCCTCATGGTTGGCATCTTAGCCACAAGTGAAAAAGTCTATTCATAATCTATTCCTTGGGTTTGTGCAAAATCCTTCGCCACAAGCCTAGCTTTATACTTGTTTATGGATCCATCTGAATTTCTTTTGATTTTGTAAATCCACCTAGAACCAATTAACTTTATTGATGCTTTCTTGGGTACTAGCTCCCAAATGTCATTCTCTTGGAGTGCTTCTATTTCTTCATCCATAGCCTCCTTCCATTGTGCTTTGGTACTTGCTTATTCATATGAAGAAGGTTCTTCAAGTGATTGTTGGTGCAAATGCCAACCCTTCACACTTGGCTATGAATTGGAAGAATGTATGTACAAATGATTGAATGACTATATGACCCATTGCCTATAAACTTTGATCATTTACTTCTTGTAAAAGATAAATCCTAGAGAGAATATTGGAATCCCATCTTCTTCATGGAGTTTGAGAACTAAAACCTATGAATCACACTTAGAAGAATCAGTTCTAACTTAGAGGAACTTTTATGTGGAGTTGTACTTGAATTTCAAAACTCAAACTTAGAGAAAAGTCACTATATAAGATAGTTAAAAACTTGCGGTCTTGGAAGCCCACCTTACTGAGTTTATTGTTGATCATTTGATGTAGTTGAGAGGGTTACACTATAGCCTACTCTTATCACTATCATTGGGCATCATTTTCATGCCAATGATCATGTATAACATTGTAAAATAACACATTACAATGTTGATTACATCTATCTTCATCTCTACCTTTGTCACTTAGAATAGTGTACTTATCTTGCTCATATCTCACTATTCTCTCAATCATTTTCAATGAACTATAGCTTGTTGGAACAAGATCAACGTGTACTACAAGCTACCAAATTTTGAAGATGTTGCATTCAGCCAATTGGAAGAAAATCATCTTGAAGTGGTCATTGGGAATTCTCTATAGAGTTCCTAAAATATCGGGGGTAAGCTTCTACTTCCTAAAGACATTGCTCACAGTATAGTCTATCATTTTAAGTGACTCCACTTGGAATCATTATCTCTCTAAGCTAAGTAGATACCCTTAGAAGGAAGTTTTCTAATTGCTACTCTACTGTGAGTACTGAGCAAAATGTCTAGCACGTATCAAGACCAAAATAACAACTTTTTGGTCACTAGCTAGACACAAACTTATCTGTTTTGATCAAATTGTTTCGATCATCATCTCCTAAGTACATAGGCACTTATTTAGTGTCACTGTAAAGTTAAAAGGGCCTACATCACAAATCTGAAGTGAAAGAGGGCAGGTACTAAGCAGGGATTAGGAATACCAACTCATTTCTTAAGGTGTCCATCGATCTTTCCCAATAGTGGTATCAGAGCAACTTGAGGTGAAATGGGAGATGGTTTCCCTTCTTTTATTGATAAATTCACTACAAGAAATAGGGGGGCATAGCGATGCCCCCAAATTGAAAAAAAAATGAGCACCATTGCTTATGCGACGCTAGCGTTGCATAAGCGACGGTGCTATTTTTGAATTCTTTTTTTAAGGGGATACATCGCATAAGTGATGCCTGCATTGCTTATGCGATGCTAAATCTCTGAGTCGCAAATAGCGTCAGTGCCTAGCGAGGTTATTTGCGATGTGGGCAAACTAGATAGCGACGCATATGCGTCTTCCTTTCCAGAGCGTCCCATAAGCAACACTCTGGAATGTTAAAAAAAAAATTTCGAATTCCCCCAGCACATTTGTGCTCAAATCTGGACGAGAGCAAGAGAACGAGAGAGCACGAGAGAGAGAGAGAGGAGAGAGAGAGAGAGAGAGAGAGAGAGATAGACACACAAAGAGAATGACCACGTATGTGCACACACACACACTTACACACACATACATATGCATACACACACACATATACACACATAGACACACACACACACGCATACACATAGACACACACACACCTACACACACAAATACACACACATATACACATATACACACATACACACATAATGTTTCATACACACACATATACATGCATACACACACACATATACATGCACACACACATATATGCATACACACACATATGCATACATAATGCACATGCAGACATACACATACATAATGCATACACATGCACACACATATACACATACACATACACACACATACACACACATACACACACACATACACACACACATACACACACATATATGCATACACACACACATAGAGAGACATGCACACACATATACATACATGCATACATATGCATACATAATGCATATGCATATGCATACATACATACATACTTACATGCATACACACACATGTGCATGTGCATACATAATGCACATGTATACATACACATACATAATGCACATGCATACATACACATACATAATGCATACACACACATATGCATACATAATGCATACACACACATATGCATACATACATGCATACACATACACACATAGACACATACACACACACATAGACACATACACACAGATAAACAGATACACACTCATAGACACACACACATACACATAGACGCGCACACACATACACACACATATACACACACATACACACATAGACACATACACACATAATGATGCATTCACACACATACACATGCATACACACATACACACATAATGATGCATTCACACACATACACATGCATTCACACAGGGATACATGTCTTAAATATGACCTTTCCCCCTGGTGTAGAGTACACATATTTAGGTAGTGTAGTTGTGCATGACAACGAGATAATGCAGTGTCCTGTTGGCAATAAATGGTTAACAGATTGCCATATGGGAATTGTCCCAAGTCTTTTCTATCAAAAAGGGATTGAAACTGCTCTTCAGTTCCTAACATGCCTTCAAAATGTTCTGCATGAATGGCTTTTCCAAATAGGGTTCAGTGTTGGCTTGAAAGACATGTACTTAACAGATGTAATAAGAACACCTAAAAAACTTCTTGAAGAAGTTCATATTGTTGTAGATGATGGCAGATTGTCTTCTCAGACAGTTCTCACTTTGGATAGGTAGATCCGATTAGTCTTGTTAGGAAAAGAGGAACTCATTCCAAGAACTTTTATCAATCCATGTCATAGTGATATCCTTGACTATGGTTACCAAGAAAATTTTCTTAGCTTAGTTGAAGAAATCAGTTCTAGAAGATCAACAATTTGTGAATTTAACCGTGTTCTTGGGGAAATACCAACCGTTGTTGAGAGGTATAGCTATCCATCCAACTCCATGATGGAAATGATAAGGGTTGGAAGCAAAGGATCATTGTCAAACTTGATACAACAGTGTGCATGCTTAGGTTTACAGTCTGTAAATGGAGAGCGGTTGTTCTTTTCTGACTTTCATGATGGTTTGGCAATAATTCATTCTTGCTTTTTGGATGGTTTAACCTCCAAAGATTCCTATATCATTTCGTGTCTTCCCAAAAACCTGGAAAAGGGTATGGAGCTGAGGGGCCTAGAGAGCTTTTTCAAAAATGTATGTATGGGTTAAGGGAAGTGTATTTAGCATATGATGGTTCTGTTCGGACATGAACATACAATCATGTAATACAATTCAATTATGAAGTTTTGGAGAACATCAAAGAGGCAGACTGGAAATCAAAGGATCCGTAGAGTCTTGGCCTTGGTTCAGAGCCTGTTGGTGTACTGGCTATGACATCATTGATTGAACCAGCTTATAGTTATGCATTCCACCAGTCTGCATCAACAAAGGGTAATCCCATTGAATTGCTAAAGGTAGTAATCTCTTCTTATAGTTTTGATTTTAATGTAATTTTGTTAAAACATATTTGGTTTTTGAGGTAAGACAAAACAAAGAAAACTCTAGGAAGTTTGATCATCATGATTTGTTTTCCCTTCTCATTTTCTAGGAGACCCTTCTAAGATGCTCCAACACATCTTTGAAAGGCATAGATCACAAATCCATTCTTGCCATTTCTTCGAACACAATAAAGAGGAAAACTGATCTAGCATGGGTAGCACTGCAGATTTAGAGACCTCTTCACTGTTTCACACTTGGAATGTTACCAGTTAAGACCATGATAGAGTTACGTACCATCATCAAAATGTTTGTCAGCCCTTTTTTTTCTTTCCTTCATAAAATACTATTTTAAACTTGAAGAAATCATGCATTTTTATTGCAACACATACACATTCACACACACATATACACACACACAAACATACACACATAATGATGCATACACACATATATACATGCATACACACATATGCATACATACATGCATACACATACACACATACACACATACACACATACACACATACACACACATAAGAAAAAAGTTTGATTTCTCTCGGCCATAAAATAAAACCAAGCCCAGGATTCCAAGTAAGCTTTAGATTCAGCATTCTCTCTGCATTCGCACGAAAGCCACACCAAAACATGCACACACATGAACATGCATTAATATGTTAAGGGAGAGAGAGAGAGAGATAGACATAGAGAGAGAGAGAGAGAAATAAGGGCACAGAAGGAAATGGTGTCCATATGACCAGGACGTGGAAAAACATACTATCGAAAGCATAGTGGAATCTCAAAATGAGAAAACCAAACCATGATATGATGCATTATGCTTAAAAGGGAGAGACATATATCTGTGATAGAAAGTAAGAGGACAGATAAATTATACCAAACAGAAGCTGTGTGACGCATTCATTGTAAGTCGCATGGTCACAACCAAAAATTAGAGCAGCAAGCTCCTCCGCCGGAAGGTTCAAGAACGGGAGCGGCACACAAAGATGAAGTGTTCATTTCCTTTAAGAAGTGTCTTGCATTTGTGGAAAAGCAAACAGGAAGAATTCTAAAGAGATTAAGGTCAAATGGAGGCATTGAGTAATTCTCAAATGAGTTTAATATATTCTTGTGGGATAGAGGAATCAAAAGAGAAATCACTACAAGGAATACCCCTGAGCAAAATGGGGTACCAGAGAGGAGAAATAGGTTGATTGTTGAAATAGCTAGGTTAATGCTAAATGAGAAAAAGTTACCTAATTATTTGTGGGCAGAGAGTGTATCTACTGCCACTTATCTTGTTAGCAGGTTGCCATCCAAATCACTTGATGGGAGGACCCCATATGAAGCATGGAATGGTAGAAGGCCATCACTTGATCATTGCAGGATCTTTGGATTTGCTGCATATGTGCACATTCCATCACAAGTCAGAGGTAAGTTGGACCCTAAGGCAGAGAAGTGAATCTTCATAGGGTATGATTTAAAAAATACAATATCTCTACTAACCATAAATCCTTTGTTGGATGGATTCTGAAACTTGTCTCCTTTTTTATTTATATCATACCCTATGACGATGCATTTCTTTGCCTTAAGATCTAACTTACCTCTGATTTGTGATGGAACATACACATAAGTAGCACAACCAAATATTCTGCAATGGTCAAGTGATGGTCTTCTACCATGCCATGTCTCATACGAGATCATCCCATCAAGGGACTTAGAAGGTAACCTATTAATAAGATAAGTGGCAGTAGAGACACTCTTTGTCCACAAGTAATTTGGCAACTTCTTTTCATTTAGCATTGATCTAGCTGCTTCCACAGTCAATCTGTTCTGCCTCTCTACTACTCCATTTTGCTCAAGAGTACATCTAGTAGTGATTTTGCTCTTGATACCTCTATCCTACAAAAATGCATCAAACTAACTGGAGAAGTACTTACCTCCTCCATCTGACCTTATCCTCTTTAAGATTTTTCTTCGTCAGTTTTTCACAAGTCCAAGATACTTCTTGAAAAAACTAAAAACTTCATCCTTATGTTTCATGAAATAGGAGATAGTATATCTACTAAAATCATCAATAAATGAGACATAGTACCTTGAGCTTGAAATTGAAGGATCCTTATTTGGTCCCCACACATCCGTGTGGACAAGTTCCAAATAATTTTCATGCATATGGCCTTTCTTTGTAAAGGGTAACCTGTGTGATTTACCAAACTAACAGGGACCACATTTAGAGATCATATGTTGCTTGGATACATTAGTTATCCCAAGTACACACTGATCCCTACATATGTGCTTCAATGTTCTCTCACCAATGCGCCCTAATCTTTTGTGCCATATCTCTAACTCAGACAAGGTTTGATCCTTATAATTATAAAGTGCAATGTTTCTAGTGTCCTCAAGCTCAAATGTAAACAATTGATATGTTTTCTCTCCCTTGGCAATTCTCCTGAATCCATGTTGAGGGTCCTCCACAAAAGCTCGAAGTTCATTGAACCTAACCTACAAACCTTTTTCCACTATCTATCCAACACTCATCAAGTTCTTTGTGATAGTAGGTACATAAATAACTCTACTCAACAGATTCCTATTCCCATCAGAAGTTTTGACATTTCGTACCTTGACAACTCAATGCTTGGTATCATCACCTGTCTGCATTTGGTGCTTTCCCTTGGGCTCCTCAAGATTAGAAAGGAGAGCTACATTGCCTGCTACATGGTTTGAACAATGTGAGTCAATATAAAAGAGGTGCTCATCATTCATACCTTGCTTTGAAGTCATCTTCATAATGAGAAGAGAATCCTCTTGATCCTATGTATAGTTGTTGAAGTCTTTTCTTGATTTGTATCCTCCTTGATAATTGTTGTTATAATTGTTTTTGTAGCCATGGTTGTGTCCTTGATTCTAGTTGAATCTTCCTCTTGATTGTGAATAGCCACCTCTTTGAAAAGCTCTTCCTCTCAGGTTCTTGAAGTTCCTATAACACTCATCTATTGTGTGATTAGAGAGTCCACATATACTGCATGGGGAAGAGTTGAAAGGTCTCCCCCTACCTTGCTTACCTCCTTTGCCCCTTCTTCTTGAATTTTTACATCTCCCTACATAGTTAGCTTGAGAGTTAGTACCTTCATCTTCTACTTTCTTGCTCTTACCTTTATCCTTAGACTTTCCTTTATCTGTATAGAGGGCAGAAGAATTGTTACCTCTTGATGGTTCTAGTTTCCCCATGAGAGTGGGTAGATCAAGGATTTGCATATCCATATAAAGATCCATTGCAGTTGTTGAAAGATTCCCACTTATCATCTGCCTTGATGCTATTAATTATCTTTTTCACTATTTGAAAGAACTTGGAGAAGCTTGTAGAAGGTAGAAGAATGCATTTCGAAGTGACAAAGTTTGGTCTAGCCAACCGGCACAAGACCAGGCCTTGAGATTATGGAGACTCAAATAGACCTTATAGGCATGCGATAAGTGCAAAGAAACACACTATGTACTTTGGAGCATCAAGGAGAATGAGTCGATACAAAACAGATAGGTTCGAGGGTCGACTACCTCAAAAATTTACTATCTATGGAAGAGACAATGAACTTCAAATGCCCATAGCGACCAGGGTGATTACAATTAGCAAAAATCATTTTATGGGAGTGATATACATAGGTTTAAGTGTATATAATGCACAAAAATATAAGGAATAAGCAACATATGCTATAGGAATGAATGAGACGTTCACCGGTGGTACTTCCTATTTTTCTGGAATACGCAGAGATTGACCTCGAGATAAGAAAACTCCGATTTCTCCCAATATGCTGAACCAAATGCTTTGAACGTTTATAGGTATAAACTAGACACGTACATCTTTCCAATGAGTGATCTTGCAGTCAATTTGGAGCTTTGAAGAGAGAGCAGCAGCCTCTGTAAGATTACTGATTGCAAAGAAGATGATGCAGAGAATTGAAGGAGCAAGACAATGATGGTGAAAAGTGTATGTATATTGCTTCCATGTAATTTACAAGTGGTTTCAAGTCTTTATATAGACTCTAGGAGTGTTCCAAGACTTCTAAAAGTGAAATTTGAATTCAAATGAAGGTGGGAATGGTTGTTGGAGGGAATCAATTCACTTCCCTACAATCTAGGAAAAGTGAGGATCTAGTTTGATATACTTTTAGGTGATTGATTGCTTGATTGAATGCAACTTCAACCACCAAAAGTTTGTGGGATTTGAGCTCTATCTTTCTAACTTTACATGTGTAAAGCTCAAGGCTTTTACAACGGTAAATGAACCATAAAAAATCTCTCAAAAAATACAATAAATGAGTATGCCACACTTCAAGCTCACCTAGGGTTTGAGACCCAAAGTTGAATAGAGCTATGTTCGTGGTTTCTCCTAATTCAAAAGTAAAGATCCTACCATGCTTCTCACCTTGGGCTATCTTTTTGAAGCCTTGACATGGATCATCCACAAAAGCTCCATGTTGGGTGAACCTAACTTGCAAGCCTTTTTCAACTATTTGGCCTACACTTATTAGGTTTTTAGTCATAGTGGGTACATAGAGAACCTTACTCAGAATGTTTCTCCTGCCATTGGAAGCTTTGACATTAACAATCTTCTCCACATTGTGCTTCATGTCATCCCTTGTTTGCACTTCATGTCTATGCTTTGGACTTTCCAAATCAAATAGACGAGCAATGTTGCTTGTAACATGATTCGAACATTGTGAATCTATGTAGAACAAATGATCATCTTCTTTACCTTCTTTCTGGCTTACATTCATAAGAAGCAATGAGTCTTCATGTGCTTGATCTTCTGAATAATTGTTGTAATCCCTTCTATCATAGCTTCTATTGTTATTGTTGAAGTGGTGTCCACCCTCTGCCTCTATTGCTGCCATATCCACCTCTTCCACTTCCTTTCTGGGTCTTCCATTGAACCAACATTCTGAGTGGTGTGGTTGTTCTTATCGCATATGGCACAAGGTTGAACATTCTGACCTTTGGCTTTTTCTTGCTTTGGTACTTTCTTCTTCCCTTCCCACTTGCCCTTGCTTGTGAAGTTGGCTTGGGAGGTCTCTTCTTCATCTTCTTTCTTCTTCTTGTCTTTCTGCTTTTTATCCTTCTTATCTGCATATAGAGCACTTATTGAATTACCATGATAAGAGTTACCTTCCTTTATGCTATTGTTGGCTTCTTGGTTGGAGAGTTGTCCAAGAAAGATGTTGAAGTCTGGATTTTTCACATCCATGATGAGATCATAAGCCGTCGTGAAGGATTGCCATTGCTTATAACTTCGTATTCATTTAGAATTTGCCTCATGATGACCTCTTCTTCAAATCAGCTCTCCAATGGATGCTAACTCATCCGCAATCTCCTTGACCTTGGTAACAAACTCTGTGATGGTTTGTTTAGGTGTCTTCTTCATTTGGTTGAACTCATTCCAAAGATGATTCTTTCTTGCTTTTGTACTAGCAAAAAAGAAAGTCTCGAGGGCATCCCAAATCTCTTGAGATGTCTTGCATCCTCTAATATGTGGTAATAGAAAGTCAGAGATAGAGGTCAGTATATACGACCTTGCTTGAGCATTCGTTGCGCACCAAAGTGTGAGCGTATCTCTCTCCTCTTGTGTATGTCCTCCTTTGGATCTCGAAATAGGCATAGCTTCATCATCTACTACAATTCCATTAAGATTCTACCTTGCAAATAGGCCTCCATCCTGATTTTCCAAGCCATGTAGTTGTGTCGATCAAGCTTCTCGATCATTGAGGGAAAGCCATCACCCATCTTGATCTAGATCTGATACCACAGAAAGAACTTGGAGAAGCTTGTAGAGGGTAGAAAAATGCGTTTAGAAGCGATGAAGTTTGGTCTACCCAACCGTCACAAGACCAGGCCTTGAACTTATGGAGATTCAAATAGACCTTATAGGCCTATGATAAGTGCAAAGAAACACACTATGTACTTTGGAGCATCAAGGAGAATGAGTCGATACAAAACAGATAGGTTCACGGGTTGACTAGCTCAAAAAACTTACTATCTATGGAAGAGACAATGAACTTCAAATGCCCATAGCAACCAGCGTGATTACAATTAGAAAAAAATCCTTTTATGGAAGTGATACACATAGGGTTGAGTGTATATAATGCAGAAACGTGTAAGGAATAAGCAAAATATGCTATAGGAATGAATGAGACATTCACCAGTGGTACTTCCTATTTTTCAGGAATACGCAGAGATTGACCCCAAGATAGAACAACTCAGACTTCTCCCAATCTACTGACCCAAATGCTTTGAAAATTTATAGGAATACACTAGATGCTTATACCTTTTCAATGAGTGATCTTGCACTCAATTTCGAGCTCTGAAGAGAGAGCAAGAGCCTCTGCAAGAGTACTGTTGGCGAAGAAGATGATGCAGAGAATTGAAGGAGCAAGACAATGATGGTCATAAGTGTATGTATATTGCTTCCATGTAATTTACAAGTGATTTCAAGTCTTTATATAGGCTCTAGGAGTGCTCCACGACTTCTACAAGTGAAATTTGAAATCAAATGAATGTGGGAATGGTTGTTGGAGGGAATCAATTCACTTCCCTACAATCTAGGAAAAGTGAAGATCTTGTTTGATTTACTTTTAGGCGATTGATTGCTTGATTGAATGCAACTTCAACCACCACAAATTCGTAGGATTTGGGCTCTATCTTTCTACCTTTACATGTGTAAAGCTCAAGATGTTTACAACGGTAAATGAATCATCAAAAATCTCTTAAAAAAATACAATAAATGAGCATAAGAAAAAGAACTCTTCAACGGATATTCTTTCGACGTGATACCCTTTGATGTAGATCAAATCCACCTCAAGGATAATGTAAGGTTGATGTTCCAACACTATTTTCTCCTCTTTAATCTCCTCTCCTATGCTTGCGAATTGATCAGCGACATGTTTCATCTTAGTCAAAAACTATGAAACAATCTGCTTAGGTTGCTTCTTTTGAGTAGTAAACTCCATCGACAATTGATTTTTCCTAGCTCTTGTATTCGAGGAAAAATATGAAGATAGAGTATCCAAAGTCTCTTGGGAATTTTTGCAATTCCTAATATGAGGAAGAAGGAAGTCAGAAATAGAGTTAAGCAGATATGACCTGGCTAAAAGAGCTTTGCCACACCATGAGTTGAGTCTTTCTTGCTCCTCTCTTGTAGGTTGATCTTTGCTTCTGAATATGGGCATCTCCTCATCTCCTCATATGTATCCATAGAGACTCCTTCCTTATAGATGGGTCTTCATCCTCAAGTACCATGCTGCATAATTATTCCTATCCAATTAATCAATGAAAGAATGGAAACCATCTCCCATTTTACCTCAACTTGCTCTGATACCACTGTTGGGGGAGATGGATGGATACATCAAGGAAGTGAGGTGGTACTGCTAAAACCTGTTATGTACCTAGCCTAATACACTCGAGAGATATATAGGAGGCCCTTTTAGCTTGTAAATGACACTAAGAAAGTACATATATACTTTGGAGTTGATGCTTGAAACAATTGAATCAAAATAGACTAGTTCAAGAATAGCTAGTGTCCCAAAACTTGCTATTTTAGTCCATACACTTGCTAGTTATTTTGCTCAGAGCTCAGAGTACAGTAACAATAGATAAAATTCCTTTCGAGGGAATTCAATTATCTTAGATAGCTAGTGATTGTAAGTGGAATCATCTCAAATGATAAACTATGCTCTAAGAAATAAGTTTTCCAAAGCTTACCCCCGATTTTTTAGGGACTAACCAGTAGATGACCAGTGAGCACTTCGAGGATGATTTCTCCCAGATGCTTGAACCAAATACTTTGAGCTTTTGAGAGCTCATAAAAGACTTCAATTTGGTTCCAACAAACCAAAGATTGTGAAAAATGGTTGAAGCTTCACTGAGATATGATAAAAAGAAAGGTGACTATTCTCAGTAGTCATAACAGACAAGTAGACATAGATGTTTAATGAACTATATGTATTATACATTATGATTGTATAAGATCATTGGCATTGTGACGATGCTCAATGATGATGGACTGAGTGAGCTATGGTGTGAGCCACTCAGCTTCTACAAATGATGAAGGAGAGAGCTCTGAATGAGGCCACACAACCACAAGATTATTACAATGTCTCTTATAAGAAGTTCTTCTAAGTTTGAATTCCATTTCAAACTTGGCTCCAACTAAAAAAGACTCCAGTAATTTAGGAGTTATTCCTTCATTTGAAACTCATACCGGATATTCCTATAAACTCCACGAGATACAAGCAATCACAAGATTCTTCCAAGATTTTAATATTTTACAATGGTAAATGACCAAGTGATTACAAGCTAAGGTTCACATGCATCATCAAGTGATAGTTGCACACATTGTCCTCTAAGCTAAATGTGTAGGCTGGATCATTTTGCACCAACAGATATACACATACAGACACACACACACACACACACACACACACACATATATATATATATATATATATATATATATATATATATATATATATATATATATATATATATATATATATATGTATGTATGTATGTATGTATGTATGTATATATATACATACATACATACATACATATATACATACATACATACACACACACACACACACATATATATATATATATATATATATATATATATATATATATATATAGTAGGGATTACATGTGCAAAAGCAAAATTAAAAGATGCATGAACTCCCAAAATGAAAGAGTATGATACACACAAAGCGAATAGACAAAGAAATGTGTAGGCTCTTTAAGCTTCGAATCAAGTAGAAAGCGAGTGAAAGCCTTATATAGAGTTGGATAGAGCTCTGCAATGAACATCCTATGTTGCATAATTCCTTTGAAGGAGAATGAATACACAAGTAGAAGTAAAGAGCAAGGTACCCAAATGCAATGAGATATGATAAAAAAATTATATGAAATGAAATGGAGTGTCTCTTGGATAAAAATGGGGATGCACTCATGCAGATACAAATGGAAATGAGGTAGAAGAAATGAAGTCATCAACACCCCCTCTACAACTCCATTTTTGAGTTGTCGAATGCTACAGAAGTCTACCAAATGTTGGAGTTGAGGAGGAGATAGAACAGTTTTGAACATGGTACTACATCATGATGTGGATTGTAGAAGCATGGGACACTAGATTATGGGCAATGGCCAATGCTAACTAGTTGTGGATTAGGATGCATGTCAAAGTAGCTGAGAAAATACCAATGTTAGATACTAATTGTCATGCTTAGAAGACAATCATTTCGTCTTCGTGCTACTGTTGAAAATAATATTTGTCCTGAAAGACAAAAAATCCCATTTCCAAGGTAGATGACCTCACATGCTAGAAAGTTGGATGCTTCGTAATTGGCCTTTGTGGATGTCACACCAAGTTAGAGGTGCTTCTTATTTGCCTAAGAGATAATATTGAGCTGAGAGAAAATATGTATCCAGAAATATAACTTCCTGAATCAGGATCATAAGAGTAACTTAAATTCAAATATTTAGCGAGTTCCAAGTGCCTTTTGTAGCAAAGACCATGATGTGAAAACTCACCAAGTTTACCAATTGCATAGACAATATATGGTCTCATGTTGGCTAGGTAAAGTAAAGAACCAACTAGTTGTTGATAAGCATTGACATTCATAAGTGATGAAGAGTCCCCAAGTATGGGCTTGATGTTTGGATTAAGTGGTGTAGAACTGAGTAGCATTGGTCTATGTTATACCAAGAAGTATATGAGAGGAGTACGTCTTTTTTGAGAAGAATATAGCTTCTTTTGTTTTCCATACTTCCATTCCTACCAAGTCTAAAGTAGGCCAAGATCTCTGTTGTGTGATGATGAATTCGATGCATTTCTCATCTGAACGTGTGAAGATAAACTCATCTATATAAAGGATGATGACTACAATGAAAAAATCTTTTTGGTATATGTATAAGTAAGTATGGATAGTGCTCGTTTGAGATCCTTTAGCCTCCAAGAACTTGAGGATCTTTTCATACTAGGTCTTGAGATCTTACTTCAGCCCATAACGCACTTTTTGAAGCTTGTAAACATGATTTTCCTTTCAATTGATCTATAAACATTTAGGTTGTCTATGTATACATTTTCTTGAAGATCTCCATTGAGGAAAGCACATTTGACATCGAGTTGATAGATGGGCAAGTTGAATTGTGAACTTGTTGAAAGATTGACTCTTATAATTGTAAATCATGTAGTAGGATCAAAGGTTTCTTCAAAATCAATGCCATTTTTGGCTTATAACCCTTAGCTACAAGTCTTGCTTTGAACTTGTCCAAGTTAGCATTTCATTTCTATGTAACTCTCTATAGACACTTAATTCCAACAAATTGATGATTAATAGGTTCTAGAACAAGTGTCAATGTATTCTTCAATTCAAATGCATCATCTTTGTTTATGTAACTTCTCCCAACTCACCTTGACCTTGAGCTTCCTTGAAGTTGGAAGGCTCTGTAATTTGTTGAATGTTGTGAATAAGTTCAATTCACATAGTGAATTCGTTCATGTTGTTTTTGCTTGATGAGCTTTTGAGATCTCCAAGGATGGTGAGAAGTAATTTCTTATGCATTTTTCTTAGAAAAAGTATGTCCCTATCTAAATTATAGATGGGTGGACGTAAATTTGAACTTGGTTTTATGGTTGAGTACTTTGATCCTTCATCAAATATGTTATTTTTTTGAAATAATGATGGACCGGTTCTCAAGATCATACAACCTCTATGCCTTACATTGTTCATTATAGCAAATGAATATACGTTTCTTGGACTTAGATTGTAAATTATGTTGATATTCCTTGGGCACATGCATAAATGCATCACTTCCAAAAAACTCTAAAGTAGTTGACATTGGACTTGTATACATAGTGGGATTCATATGGATTCTTGTTGTGTACTACAATTGTAAAGCCTCTATTGATGATGTGCATTGCAAGATCTATAACCTTTTCCCAAAACATCGATGGTAATGCTTTTTTTGTGAAGAATAGTGCGTGCCATTTCCATGAAACTTTCAATCTTTCATTTAAGTTTGAGTACGAGGTTTAGTGATTCTCCTCCTGATGCCCCCTTTCTTTAAGAAATTGTTGAAGTTGTGAATATTGATTTACCACTTCCATATAATCTAATGGTCTTGAGGGAAGTTGATGCTTCATTCTCAACTTGATAACTCCGTTCTTCAAACTTACAAAATATTTTTACTTTGGATTTGAGAAAATATATAGCTAGATATATCTTCTATGATCATGTACTAAGAGAAAGAAGGAACAAATAAGTGATGGGGTATTCATTAAACCACATAGATCCATGTGGAGAAGGGCTAGAGGATATCACGCACTTGCCCAATTTTGGGTAATCCATAAACCATTTGTGGTGTCGAAATCCTTGTTAGGTAGAAAGTGTGTCCATAACTTTGGTGCCACAAACTAAAAATTCACTTCTTAAAAAGAAAGCATGAAAGAATCTTTAGGCCTTTGTGCTCAATCCCTTGCAGTATTATATCCGTGATGGTAAGCTCAATGACCTTCATTGATGTGTCCATAAATAGCACTTGTTGTTGGCAAAGATGGATGGATGTTCAAAGAGATTGAGTAGGTACTGCCAAAACCTGCATTGTACCAGCCCTCTTTTGCTTCAGAGTTGATAAGTGGACCTCCTTAGCTTTCCAATGACACCATAAGATGGCCTATGTACTTTCGAAATAATGTGTGCAATGATTAAACCAAAACAGATAACTTTGAAACTCACAATCTCAAGAAAACCTACTATTTATGTCTTGAAACCTGCTGGATCTTTTGATCAGAATGACCACCACAGTAGGAATTCGAGAAATTTCTTTTAGGCGTATCTAACTAGCTTAGCAAGCTAACTATTCCAAGTGGAATGAGGTAAAAAGATAAACTATGCTAAGAGAAATCAATTTAGCAAGTAAAGCTATACCCCCGATTTTTTAGGACTATAGCAGACTTTGACCAATGCTCACCTCGATGCGTATTTCTCTGAAATGGCTGAATAGAAGCTCTTCAAGCTTTGATAGTATGTAGCAAACATCAAGCGGAATCCAAAAAGCCTTAGATCATCGAATTTGGTGAAGAATTGACTGAGATATGCACTTCACAAGTTGACAGACTTTCAAGGAGTATAAGAGAGAATTCAGAAATGAACAAAGAGAAAGTACGTATTAATGAACACTTTTATACAAGTCCATTGGCATGAATGTCATTGCCTAATGGTGTAGATAGGTGTGGGCTAGAGTGTAGGCCTCACACACACTCAAAAACTATAATGAGAAGCTTGGGAGTAATGAGTTCTACACGCGACTTTTCCATGACCATTTTTATAGAGAATGATTAAAAATTTGAATTCAGATTCAAACTTTTGGCTCCCTATGATCAAGCTCCTATATCCTAGGGGATATTCCTTAAATCAAAGAGCTAACTTTTTCTACGAATCCTTTTGGTAGGTGATTACAAAAGATTTCAAGTCAATTTGACTTTTACTAAGAGATAAAGTAGTAATTAACCACTAGCACTAGTTCCTATGCTTCTTCACATATGTAGGGTCTTCAAGATATATTTCAAGCCAAATGTGTAGGCTTTTGATTTAGACCAATAGCTCCCCCTCAAGCCAAACATTTTGGCTTGGTCTTCATCTTCAATCTTCATGTATATCGTGCAATCCAATTATTGCTTTGAATTTGCAAAGTTTGGTTCCATCAAAAGCTTTAGTCAACAAATCTGCACACTGCATATTGGTTGATACATAGGTTAGCTAAATGTCTTTGCTTATCAACTTTTCTCTCACATAATGGTAATGGACCTCTATAGTTTTGGTCCTAGCATGATAGATGGGACTAGCTGCAAGGTGAAGAGAACTTGTATTATCTCCAAAGATTATTGGTGACCTAGTATATAAACCCAATTCTGTATACAAAAGCTTGATCCATATGGCTTCTTGTGTGGCATTAGCCAGCCCTCTATACTCTGCTTCTGTAGAAGACAATGAAACAGTTGGTTGCTTCTTTGCAGACCAAGATATTGGCTTATCACGTGCAAAAGAAATATATCCAAAAGTGCTCCTCCTATCATCCTTGCATCCTGCCCAATCTGTATCTGAATAAATTTTGATATCAATATCTGAAGTGTAAGGGAAATACAAACCATGGTTATGTGTACCCTTGAGATACTTCAAAATTCTCTTGGCAGCCTCAAGTGAGGTATCCTTGGCTTGTGCATAAACTGACTTACCACACTAACTCAATATGCAATCTCTATCCTTGTTAAGGTAGCATTGTTCAAGCTACCCACCATACTTTGATAACCTGTAATGTCATTCACTTCATCACCTTCATGGGCACTTAGTTTTAGGTTTACTTCCATTGGAGTGCTTGCTACTTTGGCATCCTACAAGTGAAACTTCTTCAACATATCCTGTATATATTTTTTTTGAGTAATGTATATTCCTGAGTTAGTATAGACTAACTCAAGCCCAAGAAAATACTTCAATAGACCAAGATCATTGATCTTGAGCTCCTTCATCATCAGGATCTTGATTTGTCTGATTCCATTGACATCATTACCTATAATTATGATGTCATCAACATAAACACAAAGGTATATTACCTCTGAATTACTTCTCTTGATGAATAGAGAAGTATTTGCCTTGCTCATAACAAAACCTTGGTCTTGGAGGTATGTAGTTAACCTGTAATTCCATGCCCTAGGTGCCTGCTTCAATCCATATAAAGACTTTTTTAATTTGCAAACATATATTACCTTCTTGGGGTCCTGATAGCCAGGAGATTGTGACATATATAACTCCTCTGAAGTCCATCCATTCAAGAAAGCATTCTTGACATCCTATTGGTACATGTTCCAATTTTTTGATGCAGCCACACTTACCAACACTCTGATAGTTGGCATCTTGGCCACAGGAGAGAATGTCTCTTCATATTCAATGCCTTGAGCTTGTGCAAAACCCATCTGGATCCTATTACCTTCATGAAGTCCTTCTTGGATTCTAACTCCCATGTATCACTCTCCTTGAGTGCTTCAATCTCCTCATCCATAGCTTCTTTCCATTCTGTCTTGGTTATGGCTTCTTCATATGATCCTGGTTCTTCAATTGACAAATCTTTGGCAAGATAAACAGAGTGTTTAGGAACAGGAGATGTATCATACCCATATCCAATAGGTTTCTTGCTCTCTCTTTGTGATTTGTTGATTGACTGATTTGAAGATTCAGGTATGTATTCAAGCTTCTTCATCTTCATTTTGCCTTGGGACTTCCATGCCTTGAACTCTTCAAGGTTGATAGTATCTTCATCATCTGAACTTGAGTCTTCATTCTGAGTAGGTTCCTCCTTTGCAATACTTGGAAACTCCTCTTCCAAATCATAGGGAAGTTTAACCTTCCTGCATTCATTCTCATACCAAGAATCATTTTCATCAAATACAACATCTCTACTCACCATGAATTCCTTATTGGTAGGGCCATCAAGGGACTTACATGGTAACCTGTTTATGAGGTAAGTTGCAGTAGAAACACTCTCTGCCCATAGATAGCTAGGTAACCTTTTTTCATTCAACATAGACCTAGTTGTCTCAACAATCAACCTATTTCTCCTCTCAGCTACCCCATTTTGTTCAGGAGAATACCTTGTGGTTATTTCTCTTTTGATACCTCTTTCCTGCAAGAAGTTTTCAAACTCATTAGAGAAGTACTCACCTCCTCCATTTGACCTTAGCCTCTTAAAATTCTTTCCTGTCTGATTTTCAACAAGTGCAAGATCTTTTTTAAAACAATTAAACACCTCATCCTTGTGCTTCATGAAGTACAATACAATCCATCTGCTATAATCATCAATAAAAGATACATAGTACCTTGATCCTGAGACTGAGGGGTCTTTGCTTGGTCCCCATACATCTGTATGGACAAGCTCTAGGTAGTCTTCATGCATGTAACCTTTCCTTGAGAAGGGTAACCTGTGAGACTTCCCAAATTGACAAGCACCACACTTATAAATCATATGTTGCTTGGATATATTAGGTATTCCAAGCACACATTGGTCCCTGCATATTTGCTTCAAGGTTCTTTCTCTTGTATGCCCTAATCTTTTGTGCCAGATCTCAAGCTCTGAAAGTGTTTGATCTTTATAATTGTATAGTGCAATATTCTTTGTGTCTTCTAACTCAAAAGTGAAAAGTCAATAGAGTACACTGCTCAACAAATTCTGATTTCCATCACAAGTCTTAACACTTCCAACTTTAACTACTGAGTACTTGGTGTCATCACCTGTTTGGACTTGATGCTTACCTTTTGGTTCCTCAAGATGAGAGAGTAGTGCTACATTGCCAGCCACATGGTCTGAGCATCCTGCGTCAATGTAGAATAGGTGGTCATCATTGGTACCTGATTTTGAAGTTATGTTCATGATCGGAAGAGAGTCATCCTGCTCCTCTGTGTAGTTGTTGTAGTCCTTTCTGGATTTGAATCCTCCTTGGTAGTTGCCATTGTAATTATTGTTGTAATTGTTGTTGTAGTTGTTGTTGTGGCCTTGGTGATGATTAAATTTACCTCTTGATTGTGAGTATCCACCTCTTTGGTATCTTCTTCCTCTCTGATTTTCCTAATTCTTGAAACACTCATCTGTAGTATGATTTGATAAACCACAAATGTTGCATGGTGAGGAGTTATAGGATCTCCCCCTACCTTGCTTACCTCCTCTGCCCCTTCCTCTTGATGATCTACCTCTCCCTGCATAGTTGGCTTGGGAGGTAGAGCCTTCATCTTCCACCTTCTTGCTTTTGCATTTATCTTTAGACTTCTTATCTGTATATAGGGAAGAAGAGTTATTACCTTTGGATGTATCTCCATTCTTGTTGAGCTTTGCTTCATGAATAAACAATTGTCCCATGAGAGTTGTAAGATCTGGAATTTGCATGTCCATGTAAAGGTCCATGGCAGTGGTGAAGCTTTCCCATTTGTCATTAGCCTTGATCCCATTGATCACTTGCCTTACAATCTGCTCTTCTTCAATATCTTCTCCTATGCTTGCTAACTGATCTGCTACATCTTTAATCTTCTTCATTCTGAAAAAGCTTGCTTAAGTTGCTTCCTTAATGTTGTGAATTCAATCCACAACTGATTTTTCCTAGCCCTTGTGTTGGAGGAAAAATAAGATGACAAGGTTTCCCAAGTCTCTTGGGATGTCTTACAATTTCTAATATGTGGCAAAAGAAAATCAGAGATGGAGTTGAGTAAATAAGACCTTGCCAATGCATCCTTAGCACACCATGTGTTGAGCTTTTCATGTTCTTCCTTTGTTGTCAATCCTCTTGTTTTGAATGAGGGCAATTCCTCATCTTTTTAGATGTATTCATAGAGACTCCTTCCTTATAAGTAGGTCTTCATCCTCAGAGACCATGCTTGATAGTTGTTCCTGTCCAATTTATCAATACATGAAGGAAAACCATCTCCCACTTTACCTTAGTTTGCTCTGATACCACTATTGGGAAAGATGGATGGATGCTCCAAGAGATTGAGTAGGTACTGCCAAAACTTGCTTTGTACCAGCCCCCTTTTGCTTCAGATTTGATAAGTGGACCTCCTTAGCTTTCCAATGACACCATAAGATGGCCTATGTACTTTGGAAATAATGTGTGCAATGATTGAACCAAAACACATAACTTTGAAACTCACAATCTCAAGAAAACCTTCTATTTATGTCTTGACACCTGCTGGATCTTTTGCTCAGTATGACCAGCACAGGAGGAATTGGAAAAACTCCTTTTAGGGGTATCTAATTAGCTTATGAAACTAACTATTCCAAGTTGAATGAGGTAAAAAGATAAATTATGCTAACAAAAATCAATTTAGCAAGTAAAGTTATACCCCTGATTTTTTAGGACTCTAGGAGACTTTGACCAGTGCTCACCTCGATGCGTATTTCTCTGAAATGGCTGAATAGAATCTCTTAAAACTTTGAAAGTATGTAGAAACCTTCAAGATGAATCCAACAAGCCTTAGATCATCGAATTTGGTGAAGAAGTGTTTGAGATATGCACTTCACAAGTTGACAGACGAACTCAGAAATGAACAAAGAGAAAGTATGTATTAATGAACACTTGTATACAAATCCATTGGCATGAATTTCATTGCCTAATGGTGTAGATAGGTGTGGGCTAGAGTGTAGGCCTCACACACACACACTCAAAAACGGTAATGAGAAGCTCGGGAGTGATGAGTTCTACCCACGACTTTTCCATGACCATTTTTATAGAGAATGAGTAAAAATTTGAATTCAAATTCAAAATTTTGGCTCCCTATGATCAAGCTCCTATATCCTAGGAGATATTCCTTCAATCAAAGAGCTAAATTTTTCTACGAATCCTTTTGGTAGGTGATTACAAAAGATTCCAAGTCAATTTGACTTTTACTAGGAGATAAAGTGGTAATTAACCACTAGCACTAGTTCCTATGCTTCTTCACATATGTAGGGTCTTCAAGATATATTTCAAGCCAAATGTGTAGGCTTGTGATTTACACCAACACTTGTTTGTGATGATTAGTGATTTTCTTATTGGAAAGGAGGTTCATACACAATTTGGGTACAAAAAATAAATTTGATAACTATGCTAGAATTATAAGCCCCTTATTTCTTTAGACAAAGACATGTGCCTCGTTGGGTTTCTCTCAAAGAAAACATTAAGAAAGCTATCTCTAGCATGCTAGCTTCTTTTCATAGAAGAATGCGTTCATCTGCAACATAAAGTGGAGTGAGCCAAAGTATTGGACGACAAACTTCATAGAGTGAATAAGAATGCTAAGGATTTTCAAAAATCAAGAAAACATAAGATGATGCTAATTGAGATGCTAGATGGTCCTAGCTCACTGAATGACCATCAACATGATTCCAATTATGCCAAAGTGTCTAAAAACATTTTAAACTAATGAACATTAGGAAAACAGGTGAGCCCTGCATGGGCATTTTAGCTTAAGGAGTGAGTAGGGATGGACCAATGAGAAGAGGGTGGTGGACACAGTTTAGTCCCTTAATCACATAGGCTAGGGATAGGCTTCCATGGTTTTTGTGTGGTCAAAGAGAAATAAACCACCTTGAACTAGTGGTTTTAGTTAGTTGAATGGTTTTTACCCTTGGATTTGAACGGAAAGAAGGGTTGAGATGTATTCCATCTTAGAAAATGCCCATTTTATTGTGTGCCCTTGATTTCCTCCTCGAATGCAACGGTTTAGCTTGAACTATGCTGACTTTGGGCGCCCAAATTGCACACCATTGGATCAAGAATTGATCTAATGGCTAGGATTCAATCTCTAAAAGGCAAATGCGCCTTTTCGCCTCCATCCTTGGTCGGGCAACCGTCAAATCATTCTCTAATCGCATGGTGGACATCACTTGGGGATTTGATATCAACCCCAAATACGGGGAGCCATTGGATTCCTCATCATCTAAGGGTTGTAAAACATGCAAAGAGTGGTCTGAAATTTCGTGAGATCTTCTTTGTCTACTGAGCCATCCCACGCATGCACAAAAGTCTATGCCAATCCATTGAATCCTAACCATGAAATTGAAGTATCCAAGGGCCAAAAAATTTCCTTTTTAAAACTCAAATAGAAATGTCGATCAAATATTATTTTATTTGAAAATACCACTAGTGGTTTTCTCAGGCCCTGTAATCTCTGAAATTAAGCCTTTTATTCCCCAAAAATTAGGAATCCTTACAAGGCCCATGCAGGGCTCACCTTTTTTCCTAATGTATGAAGCATAACAATATCAACAAGAAGAGGATAATATATTTAATGGAGGGATAAATTTCACAAGAATGAGTCAATAGATATCATCATAGTGGTTAGAGCCACTTGAGAAGTAGAGGTGAAGTGCTATGGCAACAAACACTATGAGCATCAACAATATCATACCTCTATGCCAATTAACAAACCACACATAAATAGCAAGGAAGGGAGAGAAAATGGGGGTAAAAGGATTAGAAATAGTGTAAAGAGAGGGTGGGAGGCTAGAAAAATCGGCAAAGTATGACCCAATGAGTATACAATTATAGTTAAGAATGCTTCCCTCAATGAGGTAAAATCCAAACACCAAAATTCACACACTTCCAACACCAAAATGATCACTAAATGTAACAGCAAGACCCTCACGTAATGCTCTAATACCATGTAGAGAGTATACACACTCAAGCAAACTGGAAAGAAATGTGTACATATAAAATGAAAGAGTGTGACAGGCTCAAAGTGAATAGAAACAAAAATGGGTAAATTCACATGGCTTAGAAACGAGCTTTCCAAGAGCATGGAGTAGGCTCTTTAAGCTTCTAACCAAGTACAAAGTGGGGGAGAGGCCCTCCTTATAAAGAGTTGAAGGGTGCACTTCAAAGTACATCATATGTGAGATATTTCTACTTGCGAGAGAATGAATACACTCGTAGAAGCAAATGAAAATGTAGCCAAATACAATGAGATACAAATTAGAAATGTTATGAAATGAAATGGAGATGCACTCATAAGGATACAAATTAGAAATGTTATGAAACTGGAGATGCACTCATAAGGATACAAATGGAAATCAGGTAGAGAAAACATGTTTTCAACATATACATATATCTATGTGTATGTTTATGTGTGTATGTATGTGTACATATGTGTATGTATGTGTATTTAGGTGCATATATGTACACATATGCACACACGTGCACACACACAAACACGTAGAAACACGTGTTTGTTAGTGTATATATGTGTGTATCTCCATGTTCATGTGTGTGTTTGTTTATGTATGGGTCTATGTGTGCATAAACGTGTGTGTGTATGCATGTGTGTGTGATGTGTATGTTTGTACATTAATTCATTTGTGCATGTGCATACCTCTATCTCTCCCTCCTTCTTTCTCTCGCTCTCTTCCTATCTCTCTCTTTGTCACCTTGTAGATGTCACGTATGTATCCTCATAAAACAATGGGATAAAAAAATGATTTGTCTTTTTCTTCTTTCAATGTTCTTGCATATGTCAGCTCCACTATTGTTGGAATCAAGAAATGATAGGTATGAGATGGTTGAAACACCCCCTAAGAGGGAATATTCGAAAGTGATCCATAACCATGACTTTTGGGGCAAGTGGTTAGCCCATTATACTTCTAGCCCATAGCTCATGAGTTCAAATCACACATTTGGTATGACAGCCTAGGCGCTAGGATAGGGCAAGGTGAATGGAAGGTATCTCCCATCAAAGATGAGAGTGTGTCTCCCAATTTCTCGATTTCAAAGATGAGCCCATCAAAGGTTAGAGTGTATCTCCCAATCCATCAGATTCAGATATGTAAGATACCATTGGAAAGCTCTAAGAATAGAATTTGTAATGAAAGCACTAGATTGATGATACAAGATAGATTCTATGTCTGAGAACCACATTCAAGAGACCAAGTTTTAGAGCAAGGCAACTTTGTAAGCAAGTGGCCAAGAAGCAAAAAGGCAAGGTTCAAGAGAACAAGGTTCGGAACAAGAAGGTTCAAGAGGTTGTGCGAGGGTGAATACATCATTTCAAGGGGAGTTCAAGGATTGATCATTGAGAAAAATGATATTTGTAAGGGGAAGAGAGCTTTAGACCAAAGGAGCTTCCCTATGTCTGAGGAATCATTGATACAATGCAAGGGTTTTTGCTATAATACATAAGAAGCGTGGCATCTTTATTGTGCAAGTCCTAGTGATATATACAATGTTTATTCATACAGAATTCATTGAGCATTGCCTATGTAACATCATGCTTTTTATTTTTTCCCACATTGGTCTCTCCTCATTTGTGATGATTTAGACTATGTATGTCATGTAACTAATGTTTTCCATTTTTTTTAGAGGATCGCATCCAACTCTATTTCCTATTCAGGCCTCTTTCTATATGTTGCTTGTGTACTTGAGACAAAGTAGTATAATGACAGTTTGAGTTTTTGTTTTCATTCTTTACGTGTTAATGCATATGCGATGCTTTTTATCATCACAAGTAGCACGTGACAGTCTTTGTGATAACATATAAGTTACATTGCATATACGGTGTCATGAAGTTGTACAGTCAAGCGGATCAACTCCAATTGCCAATTCCAAATGTCAGTGCACGCAGGGTGTTTTAGACAAAGTCAGGTGAATCACATGTCTGCTTAGCTGGGCATACTCTAGCAGTTGAATAGAGCATTGGCGATAAACTTTATTTGCATCAACTTCACATGGTAAGAGGATAGCCAAGTCAGGTTGTACAAAGGTAAATGGCATATAAAACCTCTTTGAATATTCATTCATATTGAGTCAAATACAAACCCCATATCATTCAAAGCATATAATTATGGAGAACGTTCCATAGTTATAAGTCAGAAGAAAGAGAGTAACAAATCGGAGCCATTATGGTGACTATTTTCTATACGAATAGCATGTCATTCCATGACTAGAAGTGTCGGCTCACTTGTGTTGTACATATGGTCAATGGCGATTGTTCATGGTGGAGAGGCCAATGGAACGCAACATCAATGGAAGATGTAAGAGATGTTGTTTTCGGAGCACCATCAATGTCCGATGTGCGCAAAGCAGATGTTGTCAAGAAAAAACACCGGAGATGACAACATCATCGCGCGATAACAAAGCATTGATAGGGTAAAAAACCCCAGAGATGATAGTGTCAGAACTATGGTCGTTGACAGATTCACACATCAGATATCCTCCCAGAAAAGACGTAGATGTGCAAAACCTCCCTTATTTTATAGACAATAATCTCTAAATTTAGAGATGTGTTATTGCGATTAAAAAGAAAACGTCTGGCTACTTTTATCGATCTGAAGGAAAGGGATGCTAATGCTATTTGTCCACTTTTCCACTTGTTTTGCATGCATGACCCGAAAGAAGGGGTGGGGGGAGCCTGTTCATTGGCGTAAAGGTCTCATTGCGATCGACATTTCTAGATTTTATGGAACTTTGAAGGTGAATCATTGAACTTTGAAGGTGACCAATTCTTGGACTTTGAAGTTCAGCTCTAATAAGTTTTTGGCCTTGTCCTGATAATGGTTGTTCTGTTCTTGCATAAAGAGGATGGTAGTGGACCAAGGAAGTTCATTCATTCCAAAACCTTATATACTATAAATCTATTGCAAGGATGTTTTTTTCTCGTGGATATTGTTTTGAAACCGGTAAGCAAGAAATCTTTAGAATCTAACTAGATGCACCAGAGTTCACGCGGGTTTCTCCATTTGCTCTTTGGATCTTATGCACCTCTATTTCCTTATAGTTTCATTGGGGTGTTTGCATGATTGCTTCTTTTGCAAAAAAATGATAGAGAGAAATCTCCCATACAAGTGGTATGTCCAATAATTATTCAAAGAAATTTTGACCCAAGAGAAGAAGAATCTTTCAAGTTCAGGTATGTCTTCCAACCTCTTCATCTTGACTTTGCCCTTTGATTTCCATGCTTTGAATTCTTCTAGGTTGATGATGTCCTCATCATGATTTGATGTCTTCAATTGGCTTGGCTCTTCCTTGATGAGGCTTGGAAACTCTTCTTCCAAGTCATATGGAAACTTAACCTTCCTGCATTCACTTTCAAAACAACAATCATTTTCATGAAACACAACATCTCTACTAACCATAAAACCTTTGTTGAATGGATTATAAAACATGTACCCTTTCTGATTTAAATCATACCCTATGAAGATGCACTTCTCTGACTTAGGATCTATCTTAGCTCTAATTGGAGATGGGATATGCACATAAGAAACGCATCCAAAGATCCTGCAATGATCAAGTGATGGCCTCCTACCATGCCTTGCTTCATATGGGGTCATCCCATCAAGTGATTTGGATGGCAACATGTTAATTAGATAAGTGGAATTAGATACACTCTCTGCCCACAAATAATTAGGTAACCTTTTCTCATTTAGCATTGACCTAGCTGTTTCAACAATCAACCTATTTCTCCTCTCTGCCACTCCATTTTGCTCACGGGTATACCTTGTAGTAATTTCTCTTTTAATTCCTCTATCCTGCAAGAATGCATCAAATTCATTTGAGAAAAACTCACCTCTTCCATCTGACCTTAGTCTCTTTAGACTTCTTCCTGTTTGGTTTTCCACAAGTGCAAGATACTTCTTAAAGCAACTGAACACTTCATCTTTGTGCTTCATAAAGTACAAGATAGTCCACCTACTGAAATCATCAATGAAAGACACATAGTACCTTGAGCCAAAAATTGAAGTGTCCTTGCTTGGTCCCCACACATCTTTGTGGACAAGCTCAAAGTAATCCTCATGCATTTAGCGTTTCTTTGAGAAGGGTAACCTATGAGATTTACCAAACTGACATGCACCATATTTATAGATCATGTGTTGCTTGGATACGTTAGGTATCCCAAGCACATATTGATCTCTACATATTTGCTCCAAAGTTCTCCCACCAATATGCCCTAATCTTTTATGGCAAATGTCAAGCTCTGATAATGTTTGATGCTTGTAAGTATAAAGTGAAATATTCCTTGTATCTTCAAGTTCAAATGTAGATAATCTATGTGTCTTTTCTCCCTTGGCAATTCTCTTGAATCCATGTTTAGGATCCTCTATAAATGCTCCAAATTTGTTGAACCTAACCTACAAACCCTTTTCCACAATCTGTCCAACACTCATCAAATTCTTCGTGATTGTAGGTACATATAGAACCCTGCTGAACAGATTGCTATTCCCATCAGAGGTTTTAACATTTCCTACCTTAACCACTGAATGCTTGGTGTCATCACGTGTTTGTTCTTGGTGCTTTACCTTGGGTTTCTCAAGGTCAAAGAGAAGAGATACATTGCTTGCCACATGGTTTGAGCAACCTTAGTTAATATAGAACAAGTGTTTATCATTCATACCATGCTTTGAAGTCATGTTCATAATTAGAAGGGAATACTCTTGATCATCTCTGTAATTGTTGTTGTCTTTCCTTGATTTGTTGCCTTCTTCGTAGTTATTGTTGTAGTTGTGGTTGTAGTTGTTGTTGTAGCATTGAGTATGATTAAATCTTCCTCTTGATTGTGAGTAACCACCTCTTTGATATCCTCTTCCTCTCTGATTATTTTCATTCCTATACCACTCATCTATAGTGTGATTAGACAATTCACATATGTTGCATGGGGAAGAGTTGAAAGGTCTCCCCCTACCTTGCTTACCTCCTCTACCCCTACCTCTTGAGTTCCTACCTCTCCCTGCATAGTTAGCAAGAGAAGTAGTACCTTCATCCTCTACTTTCTTGTTCTTTCCTTTGTCTTTAATCTTCCATTTATTTGTGTATAGGGCATAAGAGTTATTACCCCTTGATGGTTGTCCATTTTTGTTTAGCTTGGCTTCATGGGTGAAGGGTTGCCCCATGATTAGGGTAAGATCTGGAATCTGCAAGTCCATGTGCAAGTCCATGGCAGTTGTGAACCTTTCCTATTTGTCATCTGCCTTGATGCCATTGATCAGTTGTCTCACTATTTGCTCCTCTTCAATCTCCTCTCTTATGCTTGGCAATTGGTCAGCCACATCCTTGACTTTGGTCACATATTTTGAAACACTTTGCTTGGGTTCCTTCCTTTGAGTGGTAAACTCAGTCCACAATTGATTCTTTCTTGCTCTTGTATTAGAAGAAAAATAAGAAGATAATGTATTGCAAGTCTCTTGGGATGTTTTACAAATGCTAATGTGTGGAAGAAGGGAGTCAGAGATAGAGTTAAGTAAGTATGACCTTGCTAATGCATATTTGGCACACCATGAGTTGAGTCTTTCAAGCTCCTCTCTTATAGGTTGTCTTTTGCTTCTAAAAATGGGCATCTCCTCATCTCCTGATATGTATCCATAGAGATTCCTTCCTTGTAAGTATTTCTTCATCCTCAAGGAACATCCTTGATAATTCTTCATGTCCAATTTATCAATAAAAGAAGGGAAACCATCTGCCATTTTACCTCAAATTGCTGTGATACCACTGTTGTTCAAAGATGGATGGACACCTCAAGAAATGAGTTGGTATTGCTAATCCCTGCTTTGTACCTGCCCTATTTTACTTCAGAGTTGTGTTGTAGGGCCCTCTAGCTTTCCAATGACACTTAATAAGTGCCTATGTACTTTGGAGATGATGCTTCAAACAATTAGATCAAAACAGATAAGTTTGCAACTAGGTAATGACTACAAAGTTGCTATTTTGGTCTTGACACCTACTGGATGTTATGCTCTGTACTCATAGTGCAGTAGCAGTTAGAAACATTCCTTTTGAGGGTATCTAAATATCTTAGAAAGCTATATACAAAACTTTAGGCATATCTCCGAGCTTCATGTTCTAACTTAAAAGAGCATGTTTTCATCTTTGTGGTGGAATTCACCTATATTCGAGTTGAACAAAGGAGAACCTATTGTCTGATATACATTATTATTATAATCATTATTATTCATGTGATTTATTATTACCATCATTTTGGTAAGACATCAGTATAGTCTCCTCTTCATTAATTTATCCTTATTGATTTCTATTGTTTCTTTTATTGTTAGATCTATGTTCTCATAAATGACATCATCTTTTCATGGACTAATATCAATTTTTGGTAATTCTTCTTCATCATCAATAGAATTAGCATGTAGAGTATTATTGTCTTCATCAAGTACATTATTATTGTTGTCATGTATACCAATTCTAATTTCTCTATGAGGTGTCAATATATCAATATCTGATGATGAATTATCAACATGAATTTCTTTGATCTCTATATCAATAAAGTTTTCAAACAATGACTCACCTCTATGTTGAACATGAATGACTTACCACCAAGGATGATCATCAGATTTTTTATAAAGAAATATTTATTCATTATGCTTAGGAAGAATATATGGTTCTCTAGCTAATTGCATTATCTTCAAAGAATCAATTGCCCAAAACCCAAATAGTTTCCTTCTCAGTGTGGAATTAATACATTCATACTCAACTCAAAATGAATCAATCCTCAAAATAACCTATCAAAATATAAAAAAACAAAAATTCATTATGATGTGCTCAAAAAAGTAATAAACTATATCATAAAAAATAAAAGCTTATTTTTACTTGTTTGAATATACGAAACGATATTTCATAGATACCAATTACTATGCCTACGTAGCCAAGTTTGTTATCTATAAGGTTCATATCTTTTGAGATAGAAGGTGATAGTTGCTTGAAAGAAACAACAATGCTAGAATCCTTTCTTTTACATAAAGAATCAATCATTTTGATTCTAATATGCTATCCAAAAGCTCACATATTTGTGAGGATTCAAGCCTGCAATAAAAATAAAATTATTAAAGAGAAATTAATGTACACATATGTGAATAAATAGAATATTACTAAAATTCAATTATCTTTCTTTCACAACCTATCATTAGCTCCCTATACTCTTCTGAGATTTGTTCATTATTTGCATTGGCTTGTTTCATACGAGTATATAGACAATCCATAAAAGAAGATATAATTGTATTCTCATTACCATTGAGGCTACATCTATATCTTTTGTTTCTCCATCTTTTACTTCGGAGAATTTTAAGTTCTTGGTCATACTTGCTTACGAATGCTTCCATGCATTAGCTATTATATGCTACAAAAGTAGAAACATAACTTTTTTCTTGTAATGGAAATTGAAATAAAACTCCCTTACTTGATAATACCTCATCTATTATTTTTAAAGAAGTCTCGTTGGTCCATGCATGTGGAGCCTCTTCATGACCTCTTTTAAGGTATTCAGTAACATAATACATGCAATCTTTGAGCATCCATCCCTTTGCCATAGATCCTTCTGGCTTTGCTCTTTATCACACATAGCCTTTTAATATTCTCATAGATCGCTGGACCCAAAACATATTCCATCGAGTGTTTACAACACTGAAATCTCTATTTCATCCACAAGATGGACTAGTAAATGAACCTTAATATAAAAAATGATGTTGGAAGCTCTTTGTCCATCAAGTATAGTAGCTCCATGCATTCATGTTGGTTTTGTGGGATTAAGTTTTTCTCAATCTCTTTTGATGTAATCCACCTATTATTATCATAAACCCAGTAATAAAGAAATTATTTCATAAATAAAACATAACAAATAATCTTAAATATTCAATATAAAAGTATAAAAGTTACCTTATAAGGAATCCAAGATGATAGATCACATTTCGTACTCCTTTTGGTGTGTATTTATCAATAACTAGAGGTAGGATGTGCTTCAAAAAGTTATGCCAATTATGTGTCTTTAATCGACATAAGTCTCATGGACAAAGGAAACAATCCTAAACCTCAAACTCCATGTCACTTTACATATCTCATGATTGGTTCATATTTTGGAGAAACTAATTCCTTCATTGTATAAAAAACCTGCCAAAACCCCAATATCGACTGCCCATTTGCTGAATTTTGACATCTTGAGGTCTTTTTGCCAGTTGATGGCATCATCGATGACATCATCAAATCGTAACCACCCTTGAACCGCCCTTTAAAAATCTATATAAAGAGGGGTTGACCACATTCATTCTCAATCTTGTCAATACCAACTTTGGCAGCTAAAGGGATCATGAACGCCAAGTAAGTACTCTCCAAGTTCTAGTTCTAGTTCTTGTCTTCTTCCTTGTTCTACTATTCTCTAGTCTAGTTCTTGGACATCCTGTCTTGTCCTCTTGTAATCTCATAGTATAAGGTCTTGTCAACTTATTTCTTGTATCTAGTTCATCTCTTTGAAGCCAATTGTTGAATCATAATATCTTGTTTCATACTTATGATCTGGATTTTTGGGATCTTGTGTATCATCTCTAGTCAAGTTATTTGTACATATTAGTCTCAGGTTGTGAGATTTCTTGTATCAATCACATATTCTTGTATAATTTTTTCTACGTGGGTGTTCTTGTAATCAAAAGTGTAATTCTAAAATCTTGCCTAGTTTAGTCGGAGTGCACAATCTAGTGCTCCCTTGACATTTTAGCAAGACTATCCACATCAAGTCTGTGTAAAGAACAATGGAATATATATCCATACTGAGAAATATTGAATTAAGTTTGACTGATGTATATCAAAAACTCCAAGATATGGAAAGGAGGCTAAAACAAGGTGATCGCTCACTTGTACAGTTCATATTAGAATTTAGAAATGTATTTCAAGTATCCTCATATCAAGAATAATTGCACTAGATTTTGATTAAGGTCCTCTGCTAGGGTGCTCTCCTAAAGATGGCGTCTGTGAGGGTGATCTACAAGGGCTAACGAAGGCGACTGTGAGGGTGCTCAGCTTTGAGTGTTCGCGCGTCGGAGTCTTCTCCTCTCCTCCCCCACCCAGGGGGGGAGGAGCTTCCTCTGTGCTCGCGTGCCCGGTTTTCTCTTTCTGCATGGCACCGTTTGAATCCCTAAGAAATGGGATGTCGTGTCCGGGTGAAGGACAAAAGGACTGCATGCTACAGCCCAGGACGATAGACTTAGAAGGGAGCTCTTCTGCGGATTTCGTTGCTGGTTCGAGTAACTTCCCTGTGTCTCTTCAGCAGAGCAGCGCAGAGATTCATTCTCTGAAGAAAACCTATGCGGACTTGGCCAAGGCAAGAGCCAAGCTTGATGAAGCCTTCTTCGACATGCAACAATTTACTGGTAACAACAATCCTGCTCCATCTCCCAATAAGGGAAAAGGTAAGCTCTTCGACAGTCCCCATGAAATTATTTGTGATAGCTTGCCCTCCGAAGAGGAAGAGGCTGCGTTGGTCATTGATAAGTCTTCACTAGACAACTGGCATGAGCACCTCACAGACAGAGTGGTCATAGGGTTGTGTCACGGTCCTAGGCCTGCCCAAGATTCTTTGAAAAATTGGATTAAGCATCACTGGGAAGCCAGAGGTCTAATGGTTAAACACATTCAATACTGCCCGAATAATTATTTCCTATTTTTTTTTGAAAATGCTAATAGTGCCCTACAAGTCATTAGTGAAGGCCAGTGGCTAATCAGAAATGTCCCAGTGTCTTTCTTTAAATGGTATATAGGGTTTGATCCTAAGGGCCCTAAGCCTACAAAAATCCCTGTTTGGGTAGAGTTCCCTGAACTACCCATAGATTTCTATCCTTGGGTGGAGAGCTTAGGGAAGATGGTTGGCAAGGTCCTCAGTCAAAAAAGTAAAAATAGCATAATAAATCCGAGATGGGACCCCCAAGTGTTAATAGAAGTGGACATAGCCTCTGAAATCAGGCCCTTCATTGTGATCAAAGACTCAAATGGGAAAAAACTTCACACCCAAAAGGTGTTGTACAGAAACATCCCAAATGCTTGCTATAACGGCTACAAGCAAGGTCATATCATAAAAGATTGTCCTTTACTGCAGGTTCAGAAAATTTCGGTGAATGAAGACCCAAATAAGAATATTGGCAATTTTGTGACCAAGAATAGTGCTCCTCCTGCTAGGAAAACTCTAAATAAAGGAAAAAAAAAAGTGACTAGTAATGATAATATGTTTGGAGTTCTTTTAGAAGAGGTGCATAACCCCTTTGAGGATAGCCCAGCTGACAACCTTCACCACTCAAGTCCCAAAGAGAACATCTTAAATGTTGAAGAATCAACCAAAGTTAATGCTAGTGGTTCTAAGGACAATCAAGATAAGCTAGTAAACGGTTGGTCCCTAGTAGGAAAAAAAAACAAAGTAATCGACTTATATACCCAAAAAGACCTGGAAAGGAAGCTTTCGATTGATCCCACCCCTTTGCTGGAAAATCTAGAGAATCCTAATCTTTCTGTTGAGATTTTCATACAGGAACTTGATGCTATGGATCATAACAAACTGGAAACTATGGAAAATGAAATGTTTAATGAGGAAGCTATGCCTCTTATGCAGGACACAAACATGTCAACCCAACTGGCATCTTCAAGTAAACCAAGAAAGGAAGACTCGGTGAGATCTTCTACGGTAAAGTCTGCTAAGAATAGTAAGAAATGAATCTTTTAATTATTATGATGTTTAACCTTTCCATTCTTTCCATAAACGTGAAGGGGCTTACAGATCCTGTAAGACCAAAGATGATCAACAGTTGGATTATGTCTCTGCATAGAATTCCTGAAGTTATTTGCCTGCAGGAGGTTAAAACTGGTGGGAAATCCTTGGAAATTAAGCTCAATATTCTATCTAATAAATTCATCTGGTTTTCCACCAATCATCAGGATAATAAGGGTGGTGCAGTGATTGGCCTCAGCAAATCCCTGTCACCCTTCTTGGTTGATAAGTCTTCTAGCTGCACCAATCAATGGTGCTGCTTCAGGCTGGGTAACCCCTATAACCTTTCTATCATTTCTGTTTATGCTGCCAATAAATGTATGATTAGAAAATTGTGTTGGGAAGAGATCTGTCTTATACAAGGTCCCTCCATCATGATTGGGGATTTTAACATGGTCACCTGTATCAAAGAAAGATGGAAGTGTAAAGGTAATATTATTTTTGGTTCTGAAAAAAATGCTTGGAAAAACCTATGTATCCTGCATGAATTTATGGATGCTTCTAAAAATTCTGGTTTTACCTGGTCCAATAAACAGTCTGGTGCTTCCTACACGGCTGCTAGATTAGACAGATGCTATGTCAACACTAACATTTTGCAAAAATGTTGGGAGGTTAGTGCTCATATTGATCATTCCCTCCTGATGACTGACCATAAACCCCTTATTGTCAACATTAGAACTGGTAACCCCTCCTTTAAGTCTGGTTGGCCTCATCTTGATGTTAACCTTCTCAAGCTCCCCTGCATTAGAGCTGAGTCTAAAAGGATTTTTTCCCACCATTTTAAAAACACTAGTTCTCCTGGTAAGGCCTGGGAAAAAGCGGTTAAAGATGTGCAGGTGGTTTTTACCCACTTTAAGCAGAAAGCCAAAGAGTGTAGAGCTATAAGATATAGAGCTATTGTGGATAAGCTTAAAGCTTTAGATGTTACTTCTCAAGAGTTTCAAAGGTTACATTTGAGATTGTGCAAGGAAAGTTATCTTGAAGCTAGTTACTCCCTTGCCTCATCAAAAGAATTTTGGAGTGAGAAAATGGACAGGAACAACAACCATATGTTCTCTCTGTAAAAAAAAAATAAAGTCAGGGACTTCATTCCCAATTTGAAAAAGAAAGAAGGTGGTCACACTTTAAATATTGAAGAGACTCTACAGGAGGCTAAAAGCTTCTTTATGGATGTTTTCACTGGTACTCCCAAGTGGGGGGAGGACATCCGGAGGGCCAGAGCTACTATTGCTCTAAAAAGGAAAAAAATGATTCTTGAAAGCCTGGTTCCCATCCTGGACCTGCCCCTCACTGCCGGTGAGATCAAAGAAACCATTTATAAATTGAAACCCTGTAGGTCTCCGGGATTTGATGGATTGCCAAATGAATTCTTCATACTTCTATGTGATTTTCTTACTCCTTATATTCTCTTGGTGTGGGAAGAGGCTTCTAGCAAATGATTTCTCCCTTGTCACATAAACACTGGTGTAATCAGACTCATTCACAAAAGGGGAAATAAAGATGACCTCAATAATTGGAGACCTATCACTTGCCTCAACACCATCTACAAGATTATAGCTTCCACCATAGCCTGAAGAATCAGTCCCATGATGAAACACTTTATCCTCCCTGAGCAAAAAGGATTCATCAAAGGTAGATACATCCTTGATGCTATCATTTCTCTTTGGGAAGGCATAGACAATGCTAAAGACCTGCGCCAAAATTTTTATTTCTTCAAGATTGACTTTGACAAGGCTTATGATAGAATTGAATGGGATTTTATTCTCCAATCTCTTCAAGACTTGGGAGCTGGCAAAAGACTCATCAGAAATATTAGCACTCTTTTTGGCAATGCTTGTTCTAGAGTTTCCATCAATGGCCACATATCTGATCCCTTTACTCTTAGGAGATCCATACGTCAAGGCTGTCCTCTTGCTCCCTTGCTCTTTGCTATTGCTAGTGATGCTTTAGGTTGGCTTGTTAAAGATGCTATGAACAATGGTACTATAAAAGGGATCAATGTGATTAACTCCCCTTCCCCTCTTGGGCTTCAAATGTTTGTTGATGATACTAATGTTATGCTAAATGCTGATGATCTTTCTGTGAACAAATTCCTGGAATGTCTAGAGATCTTTTGTCTTGCTAGTGGTTCCAAAGTTAACCATTCCAAAACTGGATTTAAAGTTTCTAATGATTATACTCGTGAATGTGTTTCTAGACTTGGATGCAACATTATCAAAGATGGAGAGATTTTTAGATTGTTGGGGATTCCCATGGGTTTCCAGATTTCTTTTGCTCAAAGGTGGGATTGGGTGGTTGAAAGGTTTAAAAAACACTTGACATACTGGTATGATACTAATAGCTCCCTCCCTCATAGAACTTTTGTTCTAAATCATTACATTCTTCCAAAATTGGTCTATTTCCTGGCTTGTTGGTCTCCTTCTAATAAGCAACTTGGACAGGTTATCAGTCTAGCCAGGAACTTCCTATGGGGAAGCAAGTCTGATAAAAAAAAAGTCCCCAAAGTGGCCTGGAAAGTGTGCTGTCTCCCTAAACATCAAGGTGGCTTGGGCATTATTAATCCTGTGAAAATGGCAGACAACTTGGCTTCTAAATGGATTCTGAGATGTATTGACTGTAATGATGTTTGGGCCTGTCTTCTCAAAAGAAATACTGCTAGATTCTGTCTTTCTGACTACAGGGCCTGGAAAAATCTCAACCTTTGGGACATTATAACTTCCCCTCATCCCATCACCCCTTTTGGTAGTCCCTTAGTTTGCAGAATGTGGAGGGCCTGGTTCAAAGCTAAAAACTCTTTTAAACTCACCAATGAACTTGACTGTTCTCTTCAATTTTATTTGCAGGAGTCTCCTTGGCTGGGTTGGCTTGCTTACTGTGAAAAAAACAGTCTGTCCATCAAGCAACACAAATGCCACAAAGCTGGAATTACTACTTGGAACAACTACATGTGTGGTGCTAGGGTAAGGACTGCACAAGAAATCCTTTCTACCACTAATCTGTCTATGTCTTGCTTGCAGGTAATTCAAAAGCACAGAATCTTGTTGATGGAAAAGAAGGACAGGTGGCATAGGAAAACAGTTGTTCTGGTGGATGTTGCTAATGTCATCTTCAAGCAATTCAAACATGACAGAGGTTTTGCTCATCAAATCCTGAAGAAGCTCAACTCTAGATGGCAGGTGAATTGGTCTACACACCAGTGGTCTTACAGATTCAAAGCCCTGTGGGCCTTTCCAGATTGCAGCAAACATTCTTTTCTTCAATGGAGGATGTTACACCATGGCCTCTGGACTGGTAATAAAATCAGGAAAATTTATAATAGTGGTGGATCCTGTATATTTTGTGGCCTTGTGGAGGATGTTTCACACCTCTTCCTTGAATGTCAACATGCTAAAAACTTCTGGTCTGCTATGGAGAAGTATCTGCTAGTGAATGGTCTCCCCAAACTTAGTAAAATGGAAGTTATTCTTGGCTGCTGTAATCACTTGGATATTTTGCTGTGGAATATTTGGAGGGGATACATTCTTTGGTACATTTGGCTCAGTAGGAATGAGGCTACATTTGGTAGCAAAAAAAGGAACTACCTTATCACTTTGCCTGTTATTCTGAAAAATGCTTCTTTGTCCTGTATTAGGAGAATCAAAGAAGCCTCTTGTAATAACTATGATGTCTTCAAGATTTTGTCTGAAAATTCTCCCTCTAGATGGAAAAAACTGTTAGCCGAACAGTACTCTTGTAAAAGGCTAGACATGTGCTACTATTTGTAAATTGTCCTCTGGGGCAGGTGTCTCTTGCCCAAGGCACTTTGTATATGGCCACCATTAATTTAAATTTTCCTTGTTTCTTCAAAAAAAAAAAAAAAAAGAAAACTATCTACTTAATTTCCTTTACTGATGAAACCTTAGCAAAATTAAAAATTGGATTGAGAATTTCCTATTACCATAGGAAAGGAAGAAATTTGAATGGATGATTAGAAAGCATGGCCAAGCATTTGCATTTGAACCTAGAGAAATAGGTTGTGTAGATCCAAAGGTGGCAGCTCCGATTGTGATTTTTACCATTCCTCATATTCCATGGTACTTACAAAATATTCTAGTACCAAAAGCTCGTCTTCCATATCTAGTTTACTTATTAAAAGAGAGAATTTACATGAAGATTTTGGAGCCTTCGAGAACTCCTTATTCAAATTGATGCTTTACTCTACTGAAGAAGAACGAAGCAATAGGGCAAGATGATGAAAATGGGCATAGATATGCAACTAAATTCAAAGCAAAAATTTTACATGAGAGACAAATGAAATATGTGCAAGTAAAGAGAGAGCTATGGGGAGTCATAATAGCTTTGAAGTGTGACAAAAAATACTTCATTGGAGCATATGTAGTTGTGGAAAGTGATTATTTATCACTGCTTGGTTAAATTCTTAACTATCTACTCGATATAGCAATGCTTGTTGATATATTTAGGTAGTGATGTGTGTGAACACTCTAGGACCAGCGGGGCACTTTTTCCCTCGTTAGGAGGTTATTTCCACTAGCTTGTATATATGCCTACTGCCCTAACGAGTTACTTATCCTTGTACATTCTAGTGGTAATACATTCAATTTTGTGTGTTGTGTTCCAAGCTTATTCTTGTTCCTTGTGCTATTCACATGCTTTCATAGATCTCGAACTCCAACAATTGGTAATAGAGCAAGTCCTTTCTTCATCTAAGGTGTCGTTGACACCCCTCCTATTATAGTCTCAAAATTGCATGGATCTCCATACTTAAGGTGATTACAAATCAAAATGGCTTCACTCTATGGTATCAAAATTACGGTTTGAGCTCGTTCGGGCTTTTGAATGTACTATCGTTATGCTTATGCAAGCTATTTTATCTTTTTGTGGCAAAGATATATATAGCTTTTGGTTTGCTAGTATAAGACTCTCAAAAGGTGCTAGAAGTTTAGTAGAACTTGAGAGGGTAGTTCTATTCAGCTTTTTGAGATAAGTCAATTTTCTACATCAAGGTATTTCAGTCAGTGGCCATGGCTAAAAGTAGTGATGTATTCAGTATGTTGGTTGTTGAGGATACGTTGGATGGTAAAATTACCAATTACGGTCTTATATGATGCATCATGTATTGATCACAAAAGGACTATGGAATATTGTATAGGGTGTTGAAAAGTTTCCTATTTCACCTACAAATACAGGTACTAAAGCTGATGTAGATGGCATCGAAGACGGTGATATTTTGCAGATTCTTGTTTGTGCGACAATTTCTTTTGCACCTATTGCGGAGCAAATTTATTGAGATAGTAGAGATGCTCAAGCACATGCATTGATAGCCTTGTGAGTCAAACATGCCATTATTCCTCACATTTGCTCTTGCATAAGAGCTAAGGCTGCTTAGGATACATTACCACTTTACACTATGGAAGGAATGAGGCTCGTGTTGCTTATCTCCGAAAATAGCTGGAGAGTGAGCATATGAATGAAGGTGATTCTATGGAAATTTTTCTAACAAAGATGAAGGACTTGAAGGAATAGTTGATTTGTGTTGATGAAGTTATACTAGATAGCTCACTTGTGCTGATCATTCTGAATTATTTTCTTGACTCATATCAGAGTTTTGCTTCTACTCTTTGTTTGATGATGAAAGCCAATCCAAATGCCTTGAAATTTGAGGAGCTAGTCTTTGTTGAGTTATAGGAAGATCAGTATAAGCAGAATAGGTCCATTATGCATGTTGCAAATTAAGCTTTCTTGGCTAGTCATAAGGGAAAAGGTAAATGGAGCAAGAAGGAAGACAAAGATGAGAAGAAATCAGAAAAGTAGAAATTGTTATTTGAGTACTCTAAAGGAAACGACCATGCCATAAAGAACTCTCCAAAGCTAGTTGCAAAAGAGGCAAAGAAAAAGAGGTTGGAATGGTTGTTGTAAAGGCCTCTACACCGGAAACAAAATCTGCTAGTCTTGTGCAGAATACAGAGGGAGTGTTTACTACTCTTTGCAGTTTTGATCCATCTTCTCATGAGCAAAGTATGTGTGTTGTAGACTCATATGTTTGGTACTTTGATAGTGGGGCAACCAAACATATTACCTCGCAATGCACTTTCTTCACTTCAATTAAGTGTGCCCCTATTTGGAATACTATCACATGTGCCAACAACTCCTCTTATCTTGTTATCGGAGTTGATGAGATCATTCTGACTACTATCGATGGCAGTTCTTTTACATTGTTTGATGCTTTACTTGTCCAAGGGATCAAGAAAAAATTGTTATCAGTTTTTGCATTATCAAAGATTCGCTTGGTTGTGAAATTTTTTGATCTCAAATGTATATTCATGATCTTTCAAATGGCAACATGTTTATTGCTTCTGGCATTTTATTGCATGGGTTGTATAAGCTCATAGAGTATAAAAAAATTGTGAATTATTTAGTATGTGTAGTACATGATCCTCAAGCAATGTTAGATGCAAAGCTTTGGCATGCACGCTATGCTCATTTGAATCTTGCTAGTTTGCTATACGTGCAAAATCTGAAATGGTGTCTTTTTTGTCCAAACATGAGTCACCCGGTAAACATGTATGTGAAGGTTGTATTTTGGCAAAAATGCACATTCCTCCTTCCCAAAAGATGGTTCAGTTTGAGCTACTTAGAACTTGTTGCTTGTTCATAGTCATGTTTGTGAACCAATGCACACACCTTCTTTTGGAAACTATCTTTACTTCGTGACTTTCATCGATGATTTTTCTAGGCATGCATGGGTATATCCATTGAAGGCAAAGTCCAAAGTGTTTATGTGGTTCAAATAGTTTTTGGTTTTGGGTGAGAATTTGTCAGCATGTAAAATGGGCACCCTCTCTTCTAATTGAGGGGGGAAATATATGTCCTCTAAATTTAATGCATTTCTAGTTGAAGTGGGATAAAACATCAGTGTATAGTGTCGTATACACCTCAATAGAATGGATTTGCTGAAAGGAAGAATAGGTCACTCATGCAGATGGTGAGGTGTATAGTCGAGTCAGGCTTTACCACATAGTTTCTGGCTTGAGGTTGTTATGTGTGCAACATATGTACTTAACAGGTGACCCACTAAAGCGGTGCAGTCTATCACTCCATATAATGATTGGCATGGTGGCAAGCCATCTATTTCTCATCTGTGTGTTTTTTGTTGTTTGTCATATGCATTAGTGCCTAAACAACAACGCAGATAATTGGATGATAAAGAAGTGAAATGTATTTTTGTTGGGTACAATTATGAAAGCAAAGGCTATTATGTGTATCATCCACAAACTAAATGCATTTTGGTTAGCCGTGATGTTGTTCTTTTGGAAGATGCTATTCGGCCATTAGTTTCATGTACTAAGGAGACATGTGTTAGCTCCAAACACGTGTATGACATCTTGTTTCCTCTCTTTATAGGTGGACAATCTAGTGTTGGTCCAAATGAAGCAATAATTGAGCCTTTACATGTTTCATGTGATGATGCACATCATTCCATTTATGATGTAGATTAACATGATGCACTTGTTGATGAGAGACTTGATATTGAGGAGGCAAAAACTATGCCAAAATGGCTAATGCAAACTTTGCGTGATAGCAAATTAGATGCACCTCTATCATATCGTACTCATTCTACCTCTCATAGTGCTTTTTTTTCATCAGATTTCTATGCTATGGCTGCCTCTAGTCTCTGTGATGAGAATGAGCTTGTTTCATTTGATGAAGCACAAATGTTGAGAAATTGGATGGCTATTGTGCAATTAGAATATGATTCTATTATGAAAAATGGTACCTAGTTGTTGTGTGACTTGCCTCCTCGCAAGAAGGCCTTTGGCACTAAGTGGGTATACAAGTTGAAGCATAAGCATGATGGAACAGTTGATAGGTATAAAGCTAGGCTTATTGCAAAGGGTTATGCTCAAGAAAGAGGCATTGGTTTTGATGAGACCTTTGCTCCCACTTGCCGAACGTCTACTGTTTGTAGCATCTATGCACGTGCACCTCATATGGTTGGAATGTACATCACTTGGACATTAAAAGTGCATTTCTTAATGGTGGCTTGCATGAAAAAGCGTATGTTTTTCAGCCCTATGGCTTTGTGTCGAAAGGGCATGAAAACCAGGTGTGCATGTTAAAGAAGGAATTATATGGTTTAAAGCAAGCACCACATGATCAGTATGAAAAGATACATTCCTATCTAATTGCACATGGTTTTGAGAACATTCCAATTGAAAGCACTTGATATGTTAAGCGTGCAAATGATGTGCTTTTAATCATTGTTGTGTATGTTGATGACATGTTGTTCACTAGTCCTTATGAAAAGCATACTGCTGATTTTAAGGCTGATTTGCATGCCTCATTTGAGATTGATAAGTTGCGGCTGTGTTAAATGAAATATATTGACATAGTATTGCAACATTTTGACCTTGAAGACTATAAACCTATTGCCACTCTTATGGAGACAGGTTAATGATTGAGACTTCGTAATGCTAGACATGTATTTGATGTTGTTCTCTATCAATAGGTAGTTTGATGCTTGATTTACTTATGCATTACTCAGCTAAATATTCAGTTTCTTGTCTCATAGATGAGCGAGTTTATGCATTGTCTAGGTTTCAAGGATTAGGAGGCAGTTAAGCACATCTTTTGCTACTTGAGTGGTATGGTACTGAGCTACTTGGATTGTTTTATCCCAATGGGGGATCACTATCGCCAGATTTACATGCCTTTTTTGAATCTGACTAAGTTGGTTGCTATGACACTCGTGTGTCCACTAGTGGCTTTTGATTCATGCTTGGTAGCTCATGTATATCTTAGTTGAGCAAGAAGCAACCTACTATGGCCACTTCCAGTTGTAAGGCTGAGTATAGGGAAGCTTTCACAATGATTGCTAAGTGTGTGTGGCTGAGACGGCTTATGGATGATTTGGGTGTTGGTCATTCTTCTGCCACCACCATCTTCACGGACACTTAGATCACATTGGAAATTGCGAGGAACCTTGTGTTCCATGCTCCAACTAAGTGCATTGATAAACATTATCATTTTGTCACGTTCATTATGTCAGGGAGAGGTTCTCTACTAGAGAGATCAACTTGGCATATGTGCTGATGCAGGAGAACATTGTAGACTTTTTCAAAAAGGCTCTACCTAGGGAGAAGTTTGAAGCTTTTTGCAAAGCTTTGGGCGTACTTCCTTTTGTGGATTGATTCCCCATAGCTTGGCACTACCTTAAACATGAGTGCTAGCTCCTTTTTCACTACATCACTCCCAAGGTGGCATTTGTTGATATATTTAGGTGCATCGGGGCACTTTCTTCCCTCTTTAGGAGGTTTTTTCCCATGGCTTGTATATACGCCTACTACCCTAACAAGTTACTTATCTTTGTACATTATATTGGTAATACATTCAGTATTTTGTGTTGTGCGCCAAGCTTATTCTTCTTCCTTGTGCTCTTTGTGTGCTTTTGGGGATCTCAAAATCCAACAATGATCTAATGGTCTGCTTATATAAAGTCAATAAATCCTAAGTTTGTTCACATTTCAGGAAAGGAAAATCCTATTGTTATTGACATGTTCTCACGATGTAGATTGAAAAATGTTGAGGAATAAAATGATAAAAAAGAGAGAGAATTATATGCTTGTAGATATGAAGCTAATAATTTCACATCAGAACAATTCAATGAAGATGAGTATGAAAGAAATTGAAATGCGATTGGGAGATATTTAAGCAACTTGACTCTTGAAAATCACTCACCTCAAGCTAGATCTAGAGATATTAGGAAGAAATCGTTCAACTTTTTCGTAAAAGATGGCTATTTATGGAGACATGCAAAAGGAACGATTGTAAACCCTCAAAGAGTTGTGGAAGTGAGATTATTATAGAGGCAAGGCATGAAGGAAATGCATGATACTATGTGAGCAAGACATACAGGTTTTTTCAAAACTTATGAAAAGATAAGAGAAGAGTATTGGTGGAAAGGAATGTATATTGATATATTAAATTATGTTTCCACTTGCAAAACTTACCATTTGCATTCATTAAGTAAACATCATGATAGCTTGCATCCCACTTACCCATCTAGCATTCACTACAAATGGGTGGTTGATTTAATGGCAATGCCAATAGGAGTGAATAATACATGTTACATTGTTTTAGATAGATATGATTTAACAAATCATGTGGAAGGAAGGGCACTAAGAACTATATCGACCACTTATGTGTGTGAATTCTTATTAGAAGATGTCATTTATAGCTTTGGGTATGTGGACAAGATTGTTGTTGACGAAGAAGAATCGGATGCAAAAGAGACAAAGATTATTTGCTAAACATGGAATCGATTAGCCCTTACAACTACATTCAATCTAGACACAAATGGAAAAATTGAAGGAGATCATGTGCCAACTTTTCAATCCCTTGCAAAGCATGTTCGGGAAATATCCATCACTAACCTTATTTCCTTTCGTTTGAGTTGATGTACACATACCACTAGATTTATGCTAGATGAGTTCATTTATAGCCCAAAGCCAATTTTTCCAATAGAATCTCATTTCCTCTCTTGGTTAATGTTGCCTTATGGTATTAATCTATCACGAGGATAACTTTTGTGTTTAAGAATGCAATAGTTAGAACAAGTGCATGAACGATTACAAGAATTTATGGATAAATTGAAAGCTTCAAGAATAAAAAATAAAATTTATTTTGATAATAAAATATCATTTGAGAGCAAGAGACATACAAAAAACTGATTGGATCCTAGTATATGATAGCACAATTGATACACAATAGGAATCTAGAATAAAGTCAGTGAGACATTGGTTTGCACCATACATTCTAAATAAATTCAATAACAATAATACTTATGTTTAAAAAGAGCTACATAATACCATCTTTAAAGTTTGTTTTGTAAGGAAAAGGATCAGACTTTTTAAGAAGAGAGAAAATGAGGATTATGAGTTACTTGAAGATGAGGAACCTTAGGAAATTGTTGAAGAAGATCAAGATGAAGATGAAACATGAATGGAACTTAAAGAAAAACAATTTGTACATATATGTATGAATATATTGATAAATGTATATAGACAAGAATGATTAGAAGACATGTAGAAAGACTGACCAAATATAATATTATGAGACAGTTTGAAAGTGTAAGTAAATGTGTGTTGATTAAAGTGGGTGTGTACATGTGTTTGCATGTTGATGAATATATATAGACATTGTGTGTGTGTTTTACTTTCTAATGGGCTTTTTTGATAGGCACGGTTGAAAAGATAGAAGTGTAATTTAGTTGTGTACCCATGGAAGCAAACTCTTGTGCTCGAGTAGAAGCATTTTTTAGAGTAGTTTCAAATCAAACTAGGAATAGAGCATTAATGCAAGCTAAGGATGCATCTTTAGATCAATCCTCGATTTATATTTTTATTTCCCTATATTTGATTTCCATGCTTCTAATCACCTCAATAAATAGAACAACAATTGAAGAAGAAGTGCTTATATTGTACTTTCTCTATCAGAACACAACACCAAATTCCAAACGTAGGGTATAGGAGCGAGGATTATGAATATAACACTACAATCATAATATGATTTTGTGTTCCTTAAATTAACTTCATATTGATAAAGTTCAGAATCTTCGCAATAAATAGAGACTTTGAAAAAAAAACTCTCGGAAATAGATAGACATCAAAAGAAATATCTATGGAACAATGGTTTATTATATATAGATTTTCTTAACACTTCTTGATGCCTTACATTCCTTTAGGGCACTCTTTGCTTCATAATATTATTATAGAGAGCTTCATATGACACACTTTCTGATGTCACCACTCCGCATACAGAGATACTATCGAATGCCACACTGTAACTTTTCACACCATTCTCTTCTCCATAATCTTCCACGTACCATTCCATATTTGGAAAATACTGAATACTTGATTTTCCAAACTTACGAAAACTATTGAGATCTGTGTATTAATAATTCCCCTTCAAGATATTGGCTTGTATATAAATCCTGATTTTTTCTCTTTTATCTCATCGTTCTTTGATAAATCTTACTTGCCACTTAGAACGAGAGATGCTCACAAATAAATCATATGTTTTCCATGCTTTATTTACATATTTACATGTTGATTATTCTAAGGACTTTTGATTCATTTTAATCCTGTACCTCTTCAACATCTTCGTCGCCCTCTTTTTTTGTTCGTACTCTTTTTCAATTTACTCATGATTTTGGTTTTTTACTTCTCTTAAAAATCTTAACTCTTTTCCGAGAAACCAAGTCATTCGTTTTTGTACCATCTAGCCTTTTAAGAGAGTATGCGCCATTATTAAACACTTGATTTACTATGTAAATCCCAAACCATCACTCAATTGGCTTGAAAGGGGGCTTCATACCGAGTGTCAAAGAAGTTTCATACACTAGGAGTTATTCATCCTTATTTATCTTTTTCGATCTCAAGTTGTGGGATTTAACAAATGCAACCGTATTCTGTCTATTGAGAGAAGATTGCTTCCTTACTCTAACTAAAAAAGTACACACCACTAGCAATTATTTTCTTCTTCCATACCATTTCTTTAGCGTAAGTCCATGCTAGGTTTTAGAATAAGTGAAATAGGTTTTAGAAGTATATAAATTCTGATGGAATATACGCAATATTGCTTGTGCATGATACCATTTCCATACAATAAGTGAAATAGGTTTTAGAAGTATATAAATTCTGATGGAATATACGCAATATTGCTTGTACATGATACCCTATCCACGCACATTGCAACAGCAAGATATTTGGACTACTCTAGAATGCAAAATTTTTTTCCTAATATTTATCTATTGGATGATTCCCTCTCTAAATCTTGACATCGGCCTCTAAGTTGTAGAACAACATGAGCGACAATGGAATACCATAATCAGCAATGAAATAATTTGCTTCCTCGGCATGGATATCACCTTAAAGAGAAATTATCTTTTTTCACATACCCAATCCTATAGAAAATGTCTAAGAAACATCTACATACATTTCTTGCAGTCTTTGTCCCTAGAGCTCTTCCTTCTCCCTGGATAGAGAGATTTTACCTTGCAAGAAAAATATATTGCATTTATCTAAATCCTAAGGGAAATGTGTTTAAATATGGTACCCAACCATAGTGAATATGAGGGGATATGTTTGATGCACTTCATCTCTATGTTTAACATTTTAGCACATCTAACAACTTTAAAAGTGGACACGTAACGCTTAGTATCCATATGTATCCTAGGCCACTAATATTTTTCTCTTATTTTGGCATATGTGCCCTATAATCCTTTATGGGTGATCCAAAGTGTACCATGCATTTCACCAATTTACTTTCTCTCTTGTATCTTTATTTGCTTACTCTTTGAGGAGTCTTAATCCTTTTCTTGGAATGTCCGCAAATTAGGTTACGTTTAAGAAAGAAATTAAATGTTTCCCCTATATTTTGAAACTTTCCGTTTGGTCAGCTTAGGTCTAAAGTCATAGTACTGAAATATTTTCCTATCTCTTTAAATTCATCTTCATATTCGCTCTCATCGAAATCCTCATGATGAATTTTCATTACTTCTTGAACGCACGCTTAAAAAATAATTGATATAACTTGTTTGAAAACATTGAAAATTTAGTATCTAAATTGAGTAAAAAACACATGCGTCAAGTAATCTATGAGCTTGACGCATAAACTTACATAACTCAAAGATTCAATAGATTGCTTACATTTTGGCTAGATATGGTGTTCTAACATAGTCTCCGCACAAATATTCAACTATCATTATTTCATTAACTGCAAACGCATATTTGACTATTGATAAGATAGAATTGGCATCTTGGATTCTCTTTAAATTTGTTCCACATCTTTCATGCAATCATTGATAAACTATCAACATCCTTTTTTTTAGTTTTCTCAATTTTCTTATTGTTAGGAAAAATCTTTATTGGAATACCATCCGAAAATGGAATTGTCAACCATGGAATAAACTAATGTAGCTGAGTGTGCATCCCATTCATCTTATGTGCTATAGTGTTTCAAGTTCCTTGAGTAATGGACATATCGTCACTAACCCAATGGTATCCTTATAATTAATATATATCTACTATCTAGAGCAATTTGGAACTTGTTATATCCATAATAAATTTCTCTCATCGATTATATTTCATGCCATGCAATGGTGTGAGCATAATTGCCAACTATTAGTCCTATTCGTACCTTTCTAATAATGTAACTTATTAATAGCTTTCATACCTTGAATAAATCATAGTTTGCCACTTTTCTTCACTTATTAGAACAGGGTTTTGAAGAGGTTTCTAGTATGTTCATGATTATTTTTCCTTCAAAAACTTAACTAATTGCGGGAAAAGCGAGTAACAAACATCGATTGTCCTTAAACTCCAGGGAATAGGAGTAATGGTGAAGATTATCATGGCAGTAACGACCCTTTGAAGAACAAAGCCCATTTCATTTGCTTCAAATGCAAATGGCTTTCCATTTTCTCTAATCAACATTCGTTCTATATGTGAAAACAAATTATTACCCTCAATCCTAATCTTATAGATTGTATCAATAGTGAATTTATGCACTTTACGGTTTTTTTAATAAAGGTGAGTTCTCCACTAACCTCTCTTTTTTACCAGATTTATGCAACTATTGGGCTATAGTCTTGATCTTCTTGTCAACAATCTTTTATTTGTTTTGAAGCACCAATTAATACACATTTATGAATGAATTACTATAGATTGCACACAAATAACATCTGTGTGCATGACAATCCAATCTACATAATTCTGTCGCTACAAGAAACCCTCTCACATTGTCCGTACAAAGTCCTTCTCTTATCTCTTCACATATGTCCTCATATAAGAGTCTCAAATTTATTGAAACTTAATCCTTCAACTGAAAATAGCAAACAATAAATCGAAGTCATATATACATGTAGGAGGCAAGATCTCCATATATGTAATGCCAACATCCCCTTAGTCAACCTTAAATCTCAAGAAAAACTATATTCTATATGGTAAAGGTGATGAACCTCCAAGTTCAATGGATTCCTAGGATAGTTTACAACAATAGTCATAAAGTTTACAAACCTTAATTTTTTTTTAAGTCTTATTCGTGCAAATGTTCTTATCTCTTCCATTACCTTTGTCTCCATCCATGTCTCTCTCATGAAAGGCTATCCCAAACTAATTGGATAGGATCAACCCTATTGGTAAAAAAACTATGGTTTACCTTGATATCTCTAATAGAGATATGCACATCGAGGCAACCAGAATGAACATAACCAGCTGCATTAATGCATACTTTGATTTTTGATCCATGATCTTTATCAAGTGGCCAAAGTTATAAGTCATCTAATAACTTGAAGAAAACATTAGGTTTTGATTCAAAGTGGATAAGAACCACACAAGGCTTAGCACCCTTTCCCAATGAAATTATTGTCTCTATTGCTTCTATAGCCCAAAAAAAAACGTTACTTTTTAGGCTCTCATGTCTTCTATTTATTTCTCCCATTATAGAAATTAAATAACTTCTTTTTACATTGTGTAGCCATCTCCTTACAACTTACTTCCTTATTGTCTTCTATTCCGCTTTTACTGTGCAAATTTTATTTTTTACGACCATTCTTCTCGTTATCAATAGACTTTGTCAAACATATCTTCCTAAAATGTTTCACAAAATAAAATGAAGAGGAGGAAACACTCCACTCTAAAGAAAGTAAAACAAAATAAAAATGTAAGTATTTTATGTATACTACTTTTCTCAAAGTTGGAGCCTTCTTTTATGCACCTACACCCAAAGTTCGGATGATGATATTAGTTGTCTCACTTGGTAAGGGAGTTTCCTTCCGACTTTCGAAACTTGTGTGGCACACAATTTCCAATGCATGTGCCACAAGATCTAGGGAAATATGATTCTTGATTTCAATAGCGTAGATTAGATGAAGGCACTCATTTAGTCTTGGTTTAAGTGCAACTTGAAGATGATATAATCGCCTCCATTTATCAACACAAGGCGAAGGTGGGAGCTTGCATATTGACATATTTCTTTTTTTGAAATAGAAGTAAGAACTAAAGGACACTGTGATGTTTCTAACCTTGAAATAAAGTTTATTCCAAGATTTCACTTTCTGAATTGTGAGGTATCCATGATAGTTTGATAAAGGGACTCTTATGCTTTGGGAATAGTAATCTAACAATGATGACATATCTTACAACATGAATCCCCCTTTGTATGGATGTATATCAATACGTCACATGCTACTCATAGATTTTCGAAATGGGGATATGAAGACATCATATGATCATATGTAGTCGTTTATATATGGACGAATGCGTTGAAATGAATGACTTTGATGATCAATAGTTGAAGTGATATCTCAAAGATGGGTGAATAGGCTGTGTAAACTCAAATTTACCTTGGGATGTGATATAACTAGAAATTGAGAGAAATATGTAAGACACAAGGATATAGCATAGGCTTTGGTTTCGCTTGGAGTAAACGTGGCCAAATATGATGGTGCTACCAAAGTCGTAGTCTGCTTGGATAAAACATGCTCAAGTGAGTAACTCTTTGCAGGGAAACTTGTCAAATAACCTTTAATTCAATTTCAAAATAGGGTAAATTGTCAAATCATATAAATGGATATGGGTGTGTTTGTTTGTTATTGATTAAATTGTATGGAGACTATGCACCTATTTAAAACACAAATATGTATTGATTTACATGTTTCCACAAATATCTATGCCTCTCATCGATAATCAAAGGAACAATGTAATTACAAATGAGAGGAACATTGAAGATACTAAATAGCAAAAAATATCATTGTTACAATGCAACAAGTGATTCCAATACATCATAGCCATTTATATCCCATGAGGACCTTGTACTATATATCACATGAAAAGTAATAAATATTCCAACGCGAAAAAAAATCTCACATGCATTAAATCATATGCATTATATGTGTTATTTCAATATCAATCTTGTAAGAACATAAACCTTGTAATGACAAATTCAAACTAGCTACATTGAGTTGATGAAAATATGTAGGTTTAATTATACTAATCAAAGTACTTGAGCTATATAATGCTCGATGTATCTACATAACTTTGAGCAAAGATAAGAGATTACATAACTCAAGCGTAACTCACCATGCATATTAAAGAATATTATGCTTTCATTGTTTTGGGTTCATGCAAAGGATCATGTTTAAGCTTCTCTTCATACTGAATGGTGGACGGTGTGTATAAGTATTCATAGAAGAGAATGATGCTTTGGGTTGTTGAATAGAAATGAAATAGGGGCCGAAGAAGGTAAACCTTGACTTGAAAAATCACCAGTTATATAGGTTATGTATTGGGAAAGGTTTATGATGGCAATTTAGATTCATTTCATATTTTTTATTTTCTTCTTTTTTTGGGGGGCCAAAGAGAGAGAGAGAGAGGGAGAGACATGCGGTCATCATCCTTTGATTTTGGAGGTCAAAAACTATTTTTTGGACCATAGAATATGATAAGGGCCGCATTTAAGATGATGTTGAGTTTCTCTAGAATATTTTAAAAAGTTTCTTTTTATATTTGTTATGTTATGAATTTAAACAGACCCCATGCTCACTTTTGCATTTTATGTTTAACAAATATGCATTGACTAAACGGAACTCCGTCCTCTCCCCTTTGTGCGCCCCTACTCCTACACAATAGAGCGTTTCGGATGCTCTAATTTTATTGATTGTTCAACTATCACCCGTTGAGCTTAAACCACATTTTTGGCTCATTGTTCTCCTAATATACTCATCTCTTTTTCCAGAGGAGTAAAAGAAAATTGTTCGTGGAGAATATATAATTTTAGTTTTGAAAGTTTTCAGTAGCCCATCATATTTTGAGGAAATAATTCTAACACACCTATGAGTTAATTCTTCAAGATTTATAACAACACCATCAATGGCTTTTTTATGAAATACTTAGCCTTATTTGACTAAAAAATATTCTCATTGTCGAAGTTCTCATTCTTCAGAGTTGATCTTGTAAATACCTAGGCTTTCTTATGAAACTCTTAGCCTTATTTGACTAAAACTTACTCTCATTGTCAAAATTATGTCAATATCTTGGACTGAAATATGATTGTTGATCTCTTATTGGTGATCCAATATTCCCCAAGCTCAATGTGCTCGAGTTGTACCTTATACTAAATCAAGTACGGAATCACTAGCAGATGAAATGATTACACATAAACCATATGGGTTATACCACTTCATAACCTAACACGTATAAGTCAACTTCAATTAACAGATGAATTTTGTTTCGATATTCCATGAAAATGCTCGACAGATCATCGCATTGGGGCCCATGAACTTATCCAAAATATCATAAAAGTACAAAATGGTTGAGAATATTAGATTTTGTGGATCGTAGTTTTTTTCCATCTAGCCTCCCTAAGAAATGTGGATACATAGAAATATGTGCAAGGCGCAAGTGCACAACAAGGGCGAATACTTTATCAAAGTTGTGAAACCAAATGAGTAAATAGTTATCCAACTTTGATGAATGCAATAGAAGTGAAGAAATTAAAATATAGAATATTTTTTACAGAAATTATTAATGGTATGAAATACAACAACAACATTGTTATTCACTCATGCATTCTAATCATAGAGCTTAAATGAAAGCACACACGAATCTAAATGGGGTAATTTAATATAATAATATGGTTTCTTAATCCATTTGCGAGAGAACTAAAGAAATGATTTGTCAAAACCCAAACGTAAAGGTGTGGCGTTCCAAGATGCCAAAACATGGGTGGTTGTACATGGATGCCCACTATGTGTGTAGTTATATGTCAAACATATGTGAATTAGGTCAGTATAAATAATCCTGTAAATATGAGTGAACCCTAGTAGGATTAGGGAAATTCCCTTCAAGGTTACAGAGCCTTATAAATCACCTTCCTTTTAATATATCTATATAATAAAAAGGCATAAATGGTCCAATATAATCTCGATATAGAATGTACGTTGGGATTCCAACCATCATGGTAATGTAGTGTTCACTTCTCATATTGTGGCGCTTAGAAATTTCCAATACAAAAATTATTTATGAAGGATAGCCATATTTCCTATACCTTGAGGATATTGGAGAAGATAGGATGTACAAATATAGTACATATATTTATATGCAGATAAGTGGAAGACAATAAATGTTAAGAAGAGAATATAGAATATGGAATACCATTGAACTAGATCCTTGACTAATGAACAAGAAAGAAAAAAGATGAGTTTGGCTATTGTCTTTGTCGTAAAAAATATCTACTCATCTGATAGATAACCTTGCACTAAGGAGAAAGCCATATTAATAGCTCTGCAAATTCCTCCCTTTTTTCCATGTGACTAGATGCTCATAATTAATGATAGAACTTTTGTTAGTAGATCTAGATCCACTAATGCGTGACGCCATTCTTCGATGTATGAGTGCATAATATTTATAATTTTCCATAAATCATAATGTAAAAGAAGAGCTTCGTAATACAATCGGGAATATCTTACTTCGAAGAATCATATTCATGACACCCAACAAGGTTTGTAATAATTCTTTGTTTGTATTTTTTAATTGCATGAATACATCAAATATTTCAGTTCTAGTGATTTATTACTAATATTTTCTACGAACAACACCAGTCTTCAATGTCTTATTCGGAACATAGAATAAATCATATGAAAACATTACCTATTTAGAGCTTTTCTAGCCTTTGAATGTCCAATTTTTATCACATAGCACTCTGGATAAATGTGAGTTGAGGAACACGAACTTAGAAATCAAGTGAAAAAACAAAGCTACTAAAGGCTTTGGAAGAAGATGAGCTACTAATCGGAGCTCAAGGGCATATACATGAGTCATAAGAACTCTCCTAAAGTTGAAACAAGGCACCTATCGTATTTGTTATAGTACTTTTAGTACAAAGGTAAATTTCACTATCCCCATCACTCTTCTTTCACCAAAACCTCTTTTGAAATTCCATTAGAGTACAACATATGAGAATATTATCTTCAAATCAAAAGCTAGAGAAGGTAAAGTATCAACCATGGAAGTTTAGGATGTGTCGCACTCTGCCAAGCCTAGATTGAGGGATAATCTAACTCTTCATTGATTGAAGATTTTTAAAGGGTGGAATGAGTGCGATAGTAAATATATTTTCATTCTACCTAAAAACATTATCAATGCAATGATAGGGCTTATCCACAATATATACACTTGAATGAAAGTTTAGGAAACTTTAGAAAGGTTATTCTCTACTTCAACCAAATCTACGAAGATTTAGTTGAAGAATAACTCAATAAAATGACAAAAACACCTAGTAGCAACATTAATGAAAAGTTCTGAATATCAAGAGGTTGATTGATGCATTGCGATCCATAGATTTTAACATACATGATGATGACCTAGTGGCATTTAAATTGAATGGACTTAAGGATGATGAGAAGTTTAAGGCGTGATCCACTGTTATTTATGTCAGACATCATCTTCTATACATTGAGAAATAATTGGTCTTGATGGACACTTAAGAGATGAACATTGGAGGCTTAAACACAAAGTTCAATGCGTCCCAAGCACTTTATACAAGTAGAGGAGTAGGTAGATGAGATGAAGAAACCAAGGCAGCAAAAAATGAAAGCTTCTTAAGAATTCTAGTTAATGAAGTAGAGGAGAGTAATGTTCACTCATCAAAGAAAACATGGTAGTGTGCGATAATTTTCTTTGTCAAGTTGAAGGATCCTATGAAGCTCATCTTGTATAGATACTTTCACCATTACAATGCAAGCAGCAAAGCATGAGAACTCGTACTTTACAGTTGATTGAGTTCCCCACATATTCCTCTTTCAATCAAGTGTAACTCTTAGGTGTGATGAATCCTATTTTCTAGGAAAAGAACATCCTATCATTTAGAGAATCTTCTGAAGGTCATAAAAAAAATCATCTACTTTGAATTGGTAAATAGCGCACGTGTTATCACTTAATGAGTTTGAATAGGCTAGGATGCCTCGTGGTAAGAAATCCCCCTACTTGCTTTGAGTGATTTTATCTCACTTAGGTACCATAGCTCACACACTGCCTTGACATTCAAGGAGCTACATAGCTCTAAGTATATAGTAGAGTTTCCTCTTCATAGGTTATCCAATAATTGTAATCTTTGGTTTTTAAGAGAGCTAATAGCATCTCCTAAAGTTAGCTCAAAGTTCTAGTACTAATTTTGCATATTCAGAAAGAAAAGTTTTGTAGAGTGAAGAATTCTCTCTTTGTGCATGTCTAGTAAAGGCAATGAGTAGTTCATCTTAGAACATTGGTTCTCGAAGGAGAAGGAAGTATGTTGAATATGATAAATTGCATAAGTAAGATATTAAAATCTAGCTCGATTGATCCAAATCTCTCATGTTTATTCACAGTTACATAAAGAACCATTAATTTGTGTTAACAGAGGTATGTATGAGTATCCCTATGAGGCCATTCAATCTTCAAGTTACCTAGAAGTGTTTAGCATTCTCCCATGAGTGGTATCTGAGCACGTTTTACACACAACAAGACTCTCATAAGACTATAAAAAGCCATGAAAGGCTTTGGAAGAAGAGGAGTTATCGATTGCATCTCAAGGGCATATATCCAACTCAAAAGAAGCGTCTTAAAGAAAAAGCAAGGCATCTATCTCATCTTTTTTGGTACTTTCAGAGTATAGATGTAGCATTTCCTCAATCGTAATCTATCCCCAATCACAATATTTTGATCACTCAAAAATAATAGAGGAGAGAAGAACGCAGAGATTACACAAGGTAAGAGAAAATCTGATGAAGAAGAGTATAAACAAATATGACGTTGAGAAGGAAGAATTCTGATATTATAGATGTGAATCAATGGTTACAATAGCTTTGAACAATAGCTTCTTAATGAAGCCTCTACCTCTCGAACACCCCTGAGCTATCACAATCGCATTCACACTCGCACTCTCAATCGCACTCTCACTCTCACTCTCACTCTCACATTCACTCTCACTCTCAATCACAAGGTAATTCTCTGATTTTTGTGCATCCCCCATGTTGATGCGCAGGTCTCCCTATATGAGCGTTTGATTGCTACCTTCCCAAAGAAGTGTGTGATCCACCAAATTTAGAAAACATCGAGTTTCTCCAAAACTTTTGCAAAAAGCCATGTGATCGTAGTGCTTTCTTTCTTTAGCGTACCTCTCAAAAATAGGAGAAAAACACCGAAAAGACATATTCAGAAATATTCATAATTAGACATGGTGACACATGAGCATCAGAATCACGGATTCGATTAGAATTAGATAAGCCCTTGTTTTTTTTTCTTGAAGTGTTCGAAAACAACACTTTTCAAAGCCCTGTAACTCAAAAATGGTGAGGACTTAGCTTAAGCTTATGAGAGACACTTTTATTCAATTTTTCGATTTGCATGATAGTGTTAGAGCTGTCCGAGGTCCAAATCCACCTCCAAATGCCACTTTTAAGCCCTGCAAGTTTAAAAATTCTAGAGAGAGAGTAAAATCAAGGCATTTTCTTACAATGAACTAAATGTAGGACCTTGAAGGAGGTACTTTAAACATGATTCACAAAAATTTCACACAGGCACTTCTATTCTCTTATATTTGCTCTACCTTTCTCTCATACAGAGTTTTCCTTCATTCTTTCATCTTCACCTTCAAAATTCCACTAGAAAACATGATGCAATAAGGTCTAGAGAGAGAATATGAAACTTCTCAACCCAAAATTTTTCCTACATCCATAAAATGACCTAATTATTCATTATAAGCATTATCCCCACAATGAAATTTAGAAAGTTCAAAATGAATTATTTCACTAGAAAAGAGGCCTATTATAATAGAGGTCTTCATAATCCTCATCACTATTCTTGCACCAAATATTCTTGTAAGAGCACATTAGAGTACCACATATCTGAATATAGTTTCTGAGATTGAGAATCTAGATAAGAACAACTATCGTCCACGAAGTTCTCATATATGAAGCTTTTGCATGGGTAGGGGTTGATGAAGACTAATTAGTAGAAGAGATGCCAAGCCTCGATTGGGGGTTAAAAAACTCTTGACGCATTGAGAAACTTCAAATAATGGATTGAGAAAAACAATATGGTTTTTCATTGTATCTCAATAGATTAGAAAAACAAAAATATGGCATATTCACGATCTGAAGGTGTGGGATACCCTAGAAAGGTTATACTCTATTTCAAACAACGCTCAAAAGATTCTATTAAATAATGAACTCAATAATCTAAACAAAACATCTAACATCAACATCGATAATTAAATTATGAAGATTAGGGGTGTGAGTGATCCATTGAGATCAAAAGTTTGTCACATAGATAATGATGATCTAGTTTCATATACAACAAAGTAGAAGGTTTTAACCACTTCTATTTATGTCTGATATATTTTTCTTGACTTTAAAAAACTATTGGCATTGATGGTCACTAAAGAGATGTACATTGAAGGACCAAATTTAAAGGTAAATGAAGCCCAAGCATTCTATGCAAGTAAAGCAAGAGGCACATGAAGAAAAGAAGGTAGGGAAGACAAGAAAGATGATCAAATGGACATTCTAGTAAACATCATGGGAACAACTCTTATTCACAAAGAGGAATAGGAAAGTATAGAGGAAAAGGAGGAAGGTACAGAAAACCTTGAGATAATAACAAGTTAGAAGATGCTACGTATGTCGCAAGTATGGCCACTAAGAAACGGATTGTTCTCAAAGAGATTGAAAGAATCACACAGGACAAGGTAACTTTTTACTTCTACTTCAAATGAGAGTGTAAGTTTATTAGCGATGATGATGATGATGAGTGATTATAAGACACAAGGATAGAACATATGGTATATTGATAGTGGTCATAGCAATCACATGAGTTGCAACAACAACCTGTTCTCAAATACGGAGGTAGCATAAAAAAGGGGATTTTGGAGATTTGGGATGATATCCCAATGCCATTAAAATTATAGGTGATGTTAGTTGGATCGTTTGCATAATGCTAAATGTTTTAAAAAGTTTCTTCATGTTTGCACAATTACAAAAAAACTTGTTTGTTTGGGCCAAATGATTCAAAGGGAAGTGTAGTTCAAGTTCAATGAGAAGAGATTCTTTCCTGAGAATCATAAGGAGGGGTACTAATTGGTGGTTAAAGGCATAAAGAACCAAAGGCTATTCACATTGGATGTGAATGGAAACATCAACCACACATCCTAATTTACATACCAACAAAGGACAGTAGCAAAATTGGATGTTTGACATAAGAGCTATGGACATACCAATCCTCAAGGGTTGAAGGACATGGAGAAGAAGAGGTAAGTACCTAGAATACAAAACCTTCGCAATAAAAATCTCAAGGATTTGTGTGAAGCATGCTGAGTCGGCAAGAACCATGGGTTACCATCTAATAAGATTAATTTTGTAAGTTATCATCCAATTGATTTAGCTCATACATATGTTTGGGACCAACCAAATAGAGTTCAAATGAAGATAATAGATATTTTGTGGATTCAATTGCTGACTTCATAAGGATGATGTATTTATTGCATGAAGCATAAATGAAATGTGTTTTACAACTTAAAGCCAAATCTATAACATTTAAAAGTGTTTGGTTGTACTTTCTCTATTTTGATACCAAATGAATTAAGAAGAAAAATCAATGATAAATCAAAACATGTGTATTATTAGGGTATATAGGAGAATAAAAGGGTTCTAGGGGCTACAACACCACAATTAAGGAGATGAAAGTCTCAAGGGATGTCATATTTGCTAAGCTTTTACCTTGGTATTCTTCTTATGTATCTATGCATTCAAATGAAGATGATGAAGGAAGAAATTCAATAGGAAATGAAGAATCATAAAGCATGGTTTTTAGTGAACCAAAGGAATCAAGAAAACACTCATCATGGAGTTGATATATAACTATGTGAGGTCAACTAAATGATGTAAGGAACAAATGCAAGGCCTAGATCCAAGTGATTGAAGAGGATGAAGACATGTTGCTAGAGCTCAATGCAAGACCATCAATCAAAGAAGATGGTGACCTGAAATGCAAAGGACAATTATCCAAATCAATGGAATGGTAAATTAAGAAGGTCTCATATGGTAAGGCGTCCATTTGAAAGGATTACATAATTTTCATTCGTGATGAGGAGATTTTCATATAAGAGCAAAGTTATTGAAGAACTGACATGCTTTTAAGAAGAAAATACATGCACTGAATGGACATAGGTATGTAGGAGGAGATGAAAGATTTGGTGGACAACAACACTTGGAGATTTGTTCAAATGAAGAAAGAAATTGAGATCATTGGAAACAAGTGTGTGTATAAGGTAAATAAGAACTTAAATGGTAGCATTGATAGGTATGAAGTGTGGCTTGTAGATAGAGAGTATGCTCGAACATATGTATTGGACATGGAGAGATCATTCGCACTATAGCAAAGATGAATACAATCAAAAGAATCATTACAATTACGACAAGCATCCATTGGAAGATGAACCAACTCGATCTAAATAATAATTCCTTAAATGGAGAGCTAGAGGATGTGGTCTACATGGACCAAACAATAGGACTTTCAAATAAAATAAAATGTAGCTATGTTGGTAAGTTAAAGAAGGCACTCTATGGTCTTATGCAAGCCTTATAGGTACGGAATCCAAGGCCATTAGACTACTTGATCAATTTTGTGTACAAAAAAATCAAGGCTGATCCCTCATTAGTTTAGACAAGAGAAGGTGAGGCATCTATGTACGTATTAGCAAATTATGATATACCTATTTGTTTACTCATAAAGTTTCCATTCAATACATAAATCAATCATGTTCACATCTTAATGAGGACTAAGAAGAGGTCAAACATATTGATACCACGGTTGGCATCTATTGTAAATAAATCTATAATGATATGCAATTTTTTCCCTTGACTATCTTATTAAATATATATTTAAATTACAACAATTCATATTTTACAATAGATCATTACACATTTTATTGTTTTTGCTTTTACGAAGATAAACTCTTGAATTGATTTTATACTTGATCCATTTATTGTTCCAATATTTGATGTATAACTATCTATCCTATGTGTCACAATTACTATAGTTTAGCTAGAATTACTGGAAGGAATTAATTGTAGGACATGGGAGACATTCTATTATTGCAAGATTCCAAAGACAAAAATACATGGTTGTGTGTTGGGGCAGAGAATCCATGAGTAAGCGTCTCACATATGCCAAGGCGAGTAAGTGGTAAATTTGATTCCAAACCCAAATCATGTCCTCATGTCATCCGCATCTCAACCGTGATTCATGCTTCTTATGGAAAGGTCTCTTATTGTGTAAATGGAGTTGAAGACCCACTCAAATACACATGTTATGCAACAAACGAGTATGATACCCCCACCCACTTCAACCACCCACATTTGCTCATGCGAGTACCAAGGAGGTAGTGGAAATGCCCATTGGTAATTACAAATGTAGTAGGGGTAGTTACTCATCCCAAGGATCATGAAGGGGAGACTAGTGGCTCAACAATGAGCCTACGAATTGAGTAAGGAGTAGAATGAAGGAAATGAAGAGAATGGAGGACATATGCAAGGAGAAGAATTGAACGAGGAAGAAAGTGAACACAAAATAAGGAAAAAGTTTTATCTAGTATGATTTCCAACTTGAAAGATATATGTGGAATCAAACCCATAAGCTATTATATAGGAGTTTGATACTTTAACCACTTGCACCAAAATCCATGGTTATGGATTACTTCCTAAGCCGCCTTGTTAGAGAGTGATTCAACCATCTCCTAAATATCATTTCTTGAAACTAACACTCTTGCCCTTCTAGAGATATTTCTCCTCAATGATCAATAGTGATCTCCCCTTTAATTGATGTCCTCATTCTTTCATAGTCTCTTGAACATGCTTTTTCTCAACATTGGTCTCTTGAACCCTTCATCTCAACCATGGCGTCTAGAACCTTCCCTTTCCACTTCTCCGCCACTAGCCTATGGGCTTGCATTCTTTCCATCCTTGGTTTCATGAGCCCTTTTTCTCAACCTAAGTATCCTGGGTCCTCAATCTAGTGTTGGAATTCTAGATTTATTTCCAAGAGCTTTCCAATGCTACATTACATGAGTAAATTTGACCTTTAGATTGGGAGATACACTCTTATCTTTGTTCAATCAATTTCTCAAAGTGTGGCAGACACCATCCATCCACCTTCCCCAAGCCTACTTCCTAGCTCTCATACCCATTGTGAGAATTCAACTCATGATGTAGTCATTAGGAGTATGATGGACTAGCCACTTGGCCCAAAATCCTCCCTCCAAGGGTTTGGTTCAACCATCTCCTATCACTCATTTCTTGAGTCTTATAATATATGAGAAAGTTATCTATGTAAGAAGGATGATTTGCAAATGGAAAGAAAAGTAGTAAAAGAGGAGAAAAATGAGATCTCATAGTAGGTTGTCTTTTGTGTGATATGATTTCCCACTTCATTTTAAAACTTTTCTACATATGAGTGATCCCTACATGAGATCAATGATCTAGATTCATGAAGTTTCAATCTCCAAATAGCCGATCTTTGTTTCTACCACCACATTTTGATGCTCATCACTTGTGCTCCTTTGAGACTCTTATATATATAATGGATGGAAACAAGCTTTATATGGAGGTATATATTTAAAGATAACTCTTTGTTTTTTGTTTTGTTGTTTAAAGATTTCACTAGGCACCATTGGGTGTCCTTTGGAGGCCATTTGGAAGTCATCAAACCTTCCACCAATGTGCTTTTGGTTCTAGAAACATAATGGATGGGTGCAAAATTTTTCAAGTCCATAAATATCTCTAAAATTATCTACAAAATATTCTGTAATTGTAGAATTTCCTATCTAGAGCTAAGAAAATATGTAGTTGAGCCCGTGTTTGTATTTGTATATGAACCTAGATTTTTTTCGAATTGTGCCTTCCTAAAGGGGACATTGGAAATATCCATTAAGCCATATTGAGGGGATTGAACTATGCCTTTTACTCTAATTTGAAGCCACAAAATGTGACTTTGAAACATTTAAATTGCCATATGGAAGCTAATTTTTCTTTGAGGTTCCACTTCAGTGCGGTTATTTGGGTTCTGAGCACTTTGCATCACATTCCTATCACACGTAAGATAAAATACCCACATGTGTGAACTTATTGACAAATAACATCATAGATGTGAAGGCTAAGGAATTCTAGAATGGCAATTTAATATACTTAGTTAGTATGTACACATCATTCAGATACTTTTGCATGCCATATTATTTATTTCAATGAGTTAGTTTCAAAAGTGCATTTGCATTCAAAAGCTATAAATAATAACATTATCCGACATGCAAATGAGGGGATTTTCATATAATGGTTTTGGGAAACTTTCATAGAAATGCAATGTGCAACATTTATCTATTACAATGATTGCAGATATCTCTTAAATATGCTACCAAATTTCATGATATTTCTTATATACCGGAACGTTGTGAGTTACCTTTTTCAATATGGTATAGGATAGTATACTTCTTAAACTTGGTGTCGAATGGTAGATGCCAGCTTTCCTTGATGACTCTTGCCATATGATCAAGTATAAAAGGACTCATCGATGATAACAAAATAATAATAGTTTACCCCTATGCTTTCTCTTTAAACTTGTGTGAAAGACAATTTCCTAGAGGGAGTTTCTTTGTAGATCCAATGAAAGGATATGGCTTCTATAGGAGACTTCATAGTCATAAGGAACACACATATATTACATCATAGAATAAAGTGTATAGATGATCCTAACGTAGTCAGAACTTATGTTCTTAATCGGAAACTATTTTCCCGCAATACTCATGGAAAACTTTTTATTTACGCTTATGAGAGATCACCCCTATGTGCAAAATTATGTATTAAAATATTTTCCCAAAGACAAAAGTGGAAATACTGAAGATAAACTCGATTCATCACGATGCTTTTAGAGGAAGGCATCCTCTACATTCATGAGTGATAAATTTTCTTTTTGTGTAAGATTAGTTTACCGCTAATGGTAGATAAGGGATCCTCTTTGTTGATAGATATGCTTGAATCCTCATACATTAAGGCAAAAGAAGATAACGTATTTACACCACCATATCTTTTGAAAAAAAACGAAACAACATGGATCGTTAGATCCATTACAATTTTTGGGAAACAAGGATGGGTCAGTGAACCTACTGTCCATTGATGCTATATCATCACTCTAGGATGACTATTATCAAACACTAGCTTGCCTGGAGATAGAGACACGGACATCTACATATTCATAGTCCTGGAGGACTTTAGGATGGACTCAACAAGTTGGATATCATTCATCTGGTTGTATATTCATTTCTAAATTTATTTCTTTACGGATTTGTGTCTAATATATTGAGGATGCGTGTATCGATTTACTATTACTGTCCAGTTTTACTGCCTCTTTCCATAACTGCTTACATTCAATAGAACAATTTAATTTATGTTTATAACCTATAAGATATATTTTCATTTGGTAGATAATGTATATATGAGTTCACGAACTGTTTGGTTTTCCAAAGAGATAACCAATAGTTCACATAGCTATATTCGTTCCTAAATATCATTAACTTTATTTTTAGAAATCCATTATTTTTTACTTTTCTATGTTAATATACCAAGGCTTTTTTTTTCCAAGTCTCTCTTATCCATATACGTCTACAAGTCAACCCCTGCAACCTTTTGAATTATAATGCAGGGATGTATTTTGTATCGTTATGTACAAAAGCTATTGGAAGTTTCGAAATTCCGATTCGCTAAAATTCGAATTATATGATACTAAGAGAAACTCGATTCAAGAAGATTCCCAACTTTGTCGAATTCTTAGATTTTTTCAATGATTGAATTCTCTTTTTGTATGTAAGGCTGAGAAACCTTTTTAAGCATACTATATGCACTTAGAGGTACTTACATCCTCTCATAATATGGGATACATAAATTGTGAGGCTAATTTTATCAAAATTAAAAATCATGATTCTTTCAGCTTGTGTAAGTTTATCCTTATAGGTATTTTCGTATTTATTAATACATTCTAGAACATGACGTTAATCTAGATACTTTATTAAATCATTGAAATAATATGTCTTATACACATGAGACTAAAACGTGATGTATATAAGTTCTATGGCTCATTTATTCAGGCCATATTATTTAAATAGTTAACCAAATTCTACAATAGTTTATTTTCTCCAATTCCTTATCTATACCATTTTCTAATTCATTTGAGATGAATAAATATAATTTTAAAGAATATCAACTTCATAAAAGAATTCATGTGGCTTTGATATCTATATGTGTTAATCATTCACATAGAGTTCGAAGATCCTTCTCATTCTTATATACTCGATATTATGATCTATTCTATGAGATTTACTGAAAAAGATTATGAGATAAAGTCTTCCTTCTTCAATTCCACTTTTTGTATAAGAGTAGTTTCTATACCGCACCATGCAGTGTAAATGAATACAAAATTTACTTATTCACTATAACATTATAAGCTTTTCATGCAACATCTAAATTTGGATCTTTACTAAGCAGTCTATATATGCCCCCAACTTCAGAGCCTAAACTTCATATTTCCATGCATACCTTAAGGCTCTCTTAAATATTCTTTGTTCAAGTACACAAGCTATTATCTCAAGAAAACACAACTTCTACTATATTCCTGATTTTTGTTCTTCTGTATATCCACATGTATGAGTGCTCATACGAGATACTGCAGACGCTTTCGCATCACTTAGATATACCTAATAGTCCGTTATATTTCTGAATTTCAGGAGCGGAAAAGAAGGAATCTCAAAAAATCAGGTCGAACTCTAACCAAATAAATAAGATAGTAACTCTCTTCAAGCTTCCCATCATCATTTCTTGATGAGTATTTGGATCCCCGCTTACTCTTTAGATATAGACGTTTATGCCTTCTCAGTGTTAGAAATTGATTTTAAGAGTTCAAATACGTATATTGAATTTAGCTCCTCTCTTCTTCGGTTATTACACTTAATAAGATAAATTCCATGCACAAGATCTTTGCAACTTTGGTTGTATTGCATTGCATGTGATTCCTTAATTGAGAGACATGCTTCCGCCTTTGATATCGTATTACACATTACGAGGAACCATCAGTAACTATGTATGTATGGAGGCCTTTATTCAACGGATCTCGAAATCGGAAACGGTAAGCGACAATCACATGAAAAGGGAAAAGAAGGTTTCTTGGATTCTCGTCCTAGCTCGTTCCTATAATATCTTTTACTTGGAAAACATAAACAATCATTTCTCTGTAGAGAGATATACACATTGTGTATTTCGTACTTCATTAGAGTAAACGATTTTGCATGCTTTTGTCAAAATAGAGGCTTGGAAAATCACATACATGATTGCGCAAGGAATGTTTATGAACATACATAAAAGGTTTTAGGCTTCAGGAGTTATTTAAAAGAAAATCTTACGCAAGGTTCATTTATTTATCAATAGAGTCGTATTAAGATGTAAAGCATTTCAAGTTTTCTGAAACGAAAAACATTTAGGAAAAGCAGTGGTGAACTTCGAGGTAAGAGATAGAGCATTTATTGGGTATATAGTTTATCTAAATGAGACATCTCATTTACGAATTGATCAGAAGTCACATATAACCATAAAATGTACTGGAGAGAGAAACAATGATTTATAATATGTGCTTAGACGTTAAGATAATATACATATACGTTATTCGTTACCTTAACTTTCCAATACGATGTTTAAATTACATTAAATTGGGATTCAGAGCTTCCATGCGGAGAAGAATCAATAGACTTAGCTACATTATGATGCATTTTATTAAAGAAAATGCATAAAATGTTGAACAATATTCTTGCTCGTGAAGCAAAAAGAAAAAAAGTTGGGTATATAAATTATGGTGCCTTCATATGTCTCTATAAATGATCATATCTCTTTCTTAAGTCATAGATGAATTTTCATTATTAACACAACCTGTATCATGAGAAAAGTACAAGATATCCTACAATGCGTGATACATCGTTGATTCTTTATCATCGATTGTTCCTGTAGATCTACCTGAGTCTTAGCTCTACAAATCATTATTTTAGTCAAAAGGCATTTAAATGTTCAACCAGGAAAGTAGTTCAAGTTGAGGCCACTATTATGTCCGGAAAATGAAGTCTTTCTGCTTAAGTAAACTCATAGCAAAGCATGCGCATATCTAATCATAATCTCGTGGACGAGGATCGTTGAGTTATTCAGTGACTTTAATAACATGTGCGCAAACGTAATCACTTCACACAAGTATTTATAATTTCAGGTTTGAGCGCGAACTTTCTTAAAAGTTTCTTAGCCATACCTTAAAGGTCCATTAAGCATCATTATCTTAGATAATGGATTTGCAAATATTTTGCTATCGTTTGCAATATTCATTGCGTAGGGGTTGCAACATTGCGTAACGACTCGAAAGTTTTCTTTCTCGAAAGAGAGTTCATCATCGGAGAATCTATCCGACCTTCTCTTCATGGTTTTTATTAGATTCGGCTCCCAACTGCTCACAACTGTTTTCGTTATCAACGCGTAATAATATGTAAGTTACACTTCCTAAAATAGCACCAATTGTAGGCCCGACTATATAAACCCAAACCATTCTGTAGTTGTTGAAAACTATGGCCGGCCCTAGCGTCCGTACTGGGTTCATTGATGCTCCGGTTAATGCTCTGTGCAGAAATAAATATCATCATAAAATTGCTCTCTCTCTCTCTGTGTCTCTTTCACAGACACTCGCACACATTGTAGATAGAGAATCTATATTTGCGACTTACCCCGCGATGATATTGTTCAGAAAGACACTTGCACCAACTGCAGGACCCACAAGGAACTTGACCTACGAGAACAAACAACATATTTACGAGAGTGAGCAATCACAGCAGAGATAAATTTCCCCTTCGTTGAGCAATATTTCTGTCAACGGCCTTAAAATCCATTAGAGTTGCATGCTTGACAAACCATGCCACATGTCGGGTGCAGCCCTTTTAAAACTTACAGGAAGACAAATTGAACATTGTTATAGGCACTGAAAACCACGGAAGGTATGACACTTACTGCACATTTGTCGACCGAGAGCGCTGTGGCGACGAACATCATCAGAAAAGTGATAATGGTTTCCACGATTGTTGCCTGCAGAGAGCCTTTTGAAGGGAGAGTAAGCCCAGCGGCTCCGTCGTACTGCAGTATCCCTTTGAGAGCTGCTGAAGCAAGAATTGAAGCCACTAGCTGGGTGACCATGTATAACGGCACCTGCAGACATTTTAAATACAACAACATCAATCAATGTGCTGAAGCAGAGCCTACAGACGAAAGGACTCTATTCTGGGTGGAGAATCCTTTCTACAAGGAGTAAAATATGTTATGCTTTATCTCAAACATGTTAGGTCTCAGTAGATCGATCGGAGAGTTAATAATTCGACTGAAAATACATATCGCACGGTTTGCTGATGCGGATGATATAGGGATTTTAATGAATGGGCATGCCTTTTACGAATTCGCATAATAGGAATTCGCTTTAAGGTTTAATATACGTATAAATTATATCTGATTTTCTGCTTCTATGATATATATGAGGGGAATATCTATATTTACATACATAATATCTCATTAAGAAATTCTACACATATAACTAATAGTTGCAATAGATAAGCACCTCAAGATCCCCCGAATCCCATAGAGCAAGGGAAGCTTTTATAGAGTTTAGATGGCATTACAAAGAAGGTTGATCACCTTCTCATCACCCTCATGTGGGGCTCACTTGGGTTTAAGCTTGTTGTTGATCAAAAAGAGCATTTCATGATGCCTAAAGGGGAGGAGGGATTTCTTATAGTTAGTGATTCTTTTGCCGAGGAGGAATAGCAATTTCTCAATCGACCACCCTTTCGGGGAGTCACCAAAGTTAAAGTCACATCTTTCCCACCAAAACTTCCAAAGGACCTCCTCCTCGATGGCATTCTAGAGAGTCAAGAGCAGCCGCTCGCTTCTCCCAGTAGAGCTTGTTTCCAATTGATGTGCTTTCAAAGTCTAATTTTCTTTCTGACAATCTGCGAGAGCCTATTGGAGTTGGGACAAGTAAAGAAGATGTGAGAAACATCTTTGATGGACCGGTAGCAACGTTTGCACCAGGGAGGCACTCCACAAATTTTGTTAGCCTTAAGGTTGGTCGAGATTCCACAATGAAGAATTTTCCATAAGAGGATTGAATTCTTCATTTCTATGAGCATTATTATTTCTAAAGACCAACATGGCCCATGAGGCCTCCCCGTTGCACCATGCCTTAATAATCCGTTTTGGCACAAGTTTGTTAGCCATGCACCCAATCTCCAGAATGCAAAGGCCCCCACAACCTCTTTGGCTAGTGCACATGGAACACTGGATTTTAGGCAGCCCTCCTATTGTGGTCGCCCATCCAAAGGAACTTTCTACAAATAATTTCCAGTTTGGACAACTCTTGCTCTTTTGGTCTTGAACAACCTAGGATCGAGTTCCACCACTACTCCATCGAGATACCAAATCCCAAGGGAATCCCAAGAAGTTGGAAAGTTTGTCCGCGAGGAATGTTTTGACAACCACGATCAAACAGAAGGTCACACTAGATTTCCACAATAGCTCTAAAAGTGGTCTTAGAGTGATTGATTTAGGATTGAGAGGCTTCACAGAAAGTATCCAGGCACTACCAAAACATCTCCAAGCTCGTAGTATCATTGTGGACAAACACGTTCATATCATCAGCAAAAAGTATCATGGTGATCTGGTCCTAGTCATGAGGCAATCCAAGGCCTTTGATATTACCTACCTCCACATGTTGTTCCACTAGCTAGCCAAGCCATTTTCTGGCAATGACAAACACAAGGGGAGCCAACAAGAACCCTTGTCTAATCAATCTTCTTTGTTTGATCACCTTCCAAAGTTGTCCATTAACATTAATTTGAGTCGACGTGTTTCGGAGAAGGGTCGAGATCATCTTGGTGAATTTTTTACTGCATCCGAGATCTTTAAGTGAGTACAGAATATAGTCCCATTCACGCCTATTGTAGGCTTTGTCAAAGTCAATCTAGAGGAAAACCACATCTTGTCTTGACTCATTTGTGAAGTCGAGACCTTCCCAACTATCTATAGCATCCACTTCTGGGTTATGGGGTCCTTAACTTCCTCTTCATTTGCCGAGGGATTCAGTGTCCCATTGTTCTCTTGAGCGATTCTGGTTGCTTCTTGATTTTGTTTGCTTTTTTATCTTAGTGGGCAATCTTTGATCCTGTGGCCTTGTTGGCCACAACGATTCTGGTTGCTTCTTAACTTCCTCTTCATTTGCCGAGGGATTCAGTGTCCCATTGTTCTCTTGAGCGATTCTGGTTGCTTCTTGATTTTGTTTGCTTTTTTATCTTAGTGGGCAATCTTTGATCATGTGGCCTTCCCTATACTCAACCACATAACTAGAAGCTGCCATAGTAGGCTGCTTCTTTCTCAACTAAGATACACATGAGCTACCAAGCATGAAGCAAAGACTAGAAGTTGACACACAAGTTTCATAGTAAGAAGCTCACATAGAGGCTTCACAGAAAGTATCCACGCACTACCAAAACATCTCCAAGCTCATAGTATTATTGTGGACAAACACGTTCATATCATCAGCAAAAAGTATCATGGTGATCTGGTCCTAGTCATGAGGCAATCCAAGGCCTTTGATATTACCTACCTCCACATGTTGTTCCACCAGCTAGCCAAGCCATTTTCTGGCAATGACAAACACAAGGGGAGCCAACAAGAACCCTTATCTAATCGATCTTCTTTGTTTGATCACCTTCCAAAGTTGTCCATTAACATTAATTTGAGTCGACGTGTTTCGGAGAAGGGTCGAGATCATCTTGGTGAATATTTTACTACATCCGAGATCTGTAAGTGAGTACAGAATATAGTCCCATTCAGGCCTATTGTAGGCTTTGTCAAAGTCAATCTTGAGGAAAACCACATCTTGTGTTGACTCATTTGTGAAGTCGAGACCTTCCAAACTATCTATAGCATCAGCTTCTGGGTTATGGGGTCCTTAACTTCCTCTTCATTTGCCGAGGGATTCAGTGTCCCATTGTTTTCTTGAGCGATTCTGGTTGCTTCTTGATTTTGTTTGCTTTTTTATCTCAGTGGGCAATCTTTGATCATGTGGCCTTGTTGGCCACAACGAAATAGTCCCCTTGAATATAAGACATTGTATATGTGTGTTTTTGCATCAATGAACTATGTCACGATGACAAGACTTGCAAAAACGTCTTAAGCATGAGACCACTCATGGTTCATGTATACTCAAAGGGAAAATAAATTGTTTGTATCATTGAGAATGCTTAGTTTATCATAGGTTAGTCAAAATTAAGGCCTGTTATATGCATACTCTAAGGCTGATCATGTTAGATCCAACGAATATAGACAAAGAACTTAACAATAATGATTTTGGTGGGCTATTAAGCATGAGTGGGTTAAAAACCCCCTCTATTGGATCTTTTGAACACGATTTGGTTTTCTATGTGCATCAAGGATGATGAAAGATGTATGATAGAAGCTTCATTCTAAAAGGATAAAGAATAACGTGCAATAGCAATTCAATCGGATATCCAATAATTCACATGTGAATAATAAATTGGATTTGTATGTAACTTGCACCAAATTGTTTTTCTCAAAAAAAAAAACAAATTAAGTTTCAATTTCAAAGTAGAAAGAAAAATCAATCTTGAAACATCAATATGAACATTAGGATTTTTAAATCCCTCATTCCTAGAATCAATTGGTTCTTGGATGCACCCATGTGTTTAGAGTGAAGTTAACATGTCTCTCCATGTACACCAATAGTGTATTTCTTCATCATGTTTGCACTACTTCTTGGCATTGCATTCCACTTCATCTCTTTCTGCTTTCACTTGTTTATCGCTACTCTCCTTCTCTCTCTCTCTCTCTGAAATTGCAATTTAGAAAGGTCTTCTATATCCTTCTTACTCTCTTTGTTGCATTTAGGTTCATATTGATATTGAATGACATAATGAGTTACCCAATGTAATCATGAAAGATTTGATGCATTATATTCATCACATGAGGTATTAAACTTGTTTCTCTTTACGGGAATGTATACATTCATAAAAATACTAGAGTATTCCATATGATGGAAGTAAGTGTTATTTCTAACTTGTCCATTTGACTTTCCATGGTTGAAGAATGCATTAAAGAATTCATATCAAACGAAGTAGGTGAGTTCAATATGAACTTAGGATGATGAGTATATGTGATGCACGTGAGGTTTATATGAGTAGAAAGGGATTCCTTATAAGGTGGAATACACTCATCTCATAAAGAAGAGTAGATATTTAACGTAATAAGCTCAATATAGATGGCACAACAGAGAATGGAACTTGAGAGCATGTATTGCGTGCACTTTCATGCTTAAAATAGAATTATCTTCATATCTTTAGTACACCAAGGGATTGAATCTTGTATGCATGGGTTGATGGGACATGAAACAAATATGAAGCTTATTGGTTTAATGTTTCATATAGGAAATGACTTCTTCTTGTGAAGTCAAAAGCATAAACGAATAATGGTATAATGATTTCATGTGACTCAACAACTTCTGGATTTTGACATCCACATAAGCACATGAACAACACAAGGAAGAAGAAAAAAATTAGAGCACAACACAACACTAAATGAATTATCCAATGAGTGTACAAAAATAAGCAACCCATTAGGGCTATCGGTGTATATACAAACCAAGGAAAAAACCTTCTAAAGAGGAAAAAAAAGTGCCTCGATATTGTGAAGTGTGTGCAGACACATCACTAAGTATATTAACAACTCTCCCCTAGGAGTGATGAAGTGAACAAGGAGCTAGCTGTTATATATAAGGAATTGCCTAGCTATGTGGAAAGAGACCAATCTACAAAAGGAAGTAAGCCCCAAGATTTATTGAAAGCTTCAAACTTCTCTGTAAGAAGATCCCTTTTGAAAAGATATGCAATGCTATTCTGTGTGGGCACATATGCCAAGTGTATCTCTCTAGTAGAGAACCTCTCTCTTACATAATGATTGTGCACCTCAATGTGCTTTATGCGAGCATGGAACAAAAGCTTCCTCACAACTACCAATGCACTCTAATGGTTATTAAAAATGGTGGTGGCAGATCGGTGACCAACACCCAAATCAGTGAAAAGGTGTCTGAGCCACACACACTCAACAATCGTTATGAAAGCTTCCCTATAATCAACCACATAACTAGAAGTGGCCATAGTAGGCTGCTTCTTTCTCAACTAAGATACACATGAGCTACCAAGCATGAAGCAAAGACTACAAGTTGACACACAAGTTTCATAGTAAGAAGCTCACATAGAGTCAGAAAAAACATATCATTCTAGTGATGATGATCTTCCCTTGGGATAAAAGAATCCACCTAGTTGGGTAGCACTCAAGTAGTAAACAATGCTCTTAATTTCCTACCAATTCTTGACATGAGGCAATGCATAAACCTTCTTATATGAGAGAAAGAAAAATGGATAATAGACCGAGTTATTCATAAGTAAATCAAGCATCTGAACACCTTTTAATAGAGAAAGATATCAAATGCATCTCAAGCATCATGAACACTCAGCCATGAACCTATTTCCCTAGGAGTGGCAATAGGTCTACAACCTTCAAGGCAAAAATGCTGCAATAATGTGTAAATATATTTTTTATTTTCACACAAAGCTATTCCTCCATCCACTTGCATAAACAAAATGTGAGAATAATAATGCAAATGCCCTAAATCTAACATCTCAAAAAGAGGCATGCAAATCATCCTCAAATATAGCCATGTTCTTCTCATGAGGACCAATGTGCAACATGTCATCAACATACACAAAAACTATCCTAAGTACATCAATTGCAAGCTTAATATATACGGTTCTCTTAGTTAAATTGTTCTTAAAACCATGTGAAATCAAGTAGGCATGTATCTTTTAATACACAAAAGGTGGTGCTTGATTCAAACCTTATAATTTCTTTATCAACATGCACACTTTGTTTCCATGCCCTTTTTATAGAAAATCATAGAGACATAATACATAAACTTTTTCATGTAAGTCACCACTCAGAAATGCAGTTTCCATGTCCAATTGATGTACATTCCAACCACGGTGAGTTGCATGTGCACAGATGCTGTAAATGATTCAAGAAGTGTGTGCAAAGGTCTCCTCAAAATCAATCTCTCTCTTGAGCATAACCTTATGGAAGGATCCCATCCTTGTAGGGAAATAGTTCCATGAGGAATATGTTTAAGCTTGCATACCAATTTAATGCCAATGCCTTCTTGCATGGAGCGGATTTACATAAAGACTGTAGCATTCCTCATGATAGCCTCATATTCTAATTGCAAAGCAACCATCAAATTTTTGAGTTTTATGTTTTATTAAAAGAAACAAGATCAGCACAAAGGCTAGAGGCCGCCATTTCATAGAACTCTAATGTAAAAAAAAAAAGCACTATGAGGTCCTATATGTGTATGATTTTGATAGAGGTTCATCTAATTTTGTATCTCTCAAAGTTTTGCACCAACCATTTAGCCATAAGTTTAGCCTCTTCTATGTTATCCCTCTCATCAACAAGTGATTCATGTAAATATGCAATTGAATTATACAAGTGACCTATCTCGTAAAAATGCATCATTAGAAATCAAGTGCTCCTTCAAATCTTTGATCTTTGTTGAAAATTTGTCCATAAGATCTCCTTCATTCATGTGCTCACTCTTGGCTTTTTCTTTTTGTAAGCAATACAATCCTCATTTCATGCATGGTATAAGGTTGTAAGTGTATCCCAAGCATCCTTTCCTATCTTGCAAGAGCAAATGGCCCAATAGATAGTTAACTATCAATGCACATGCCTGATCCTCTTTTCCATCTGGAATGAACTTTCCCTCTAGTAGATGCACCATGAACTGCAACATAAATAGGAATCTGAAGATCATCATCTTGAAAGCCATCTACATCACCAAAAATAATTTTATTTGCAGATGTAGTAGGGGATTTTTGAATACCCTACACATTATTTCATAGCCCTTTTGCTACCAGTACATGATGCATCATATATGCCCCTAATGTGTAATTAATACCATCCAACTTGTTATCAATATGCAACATATGGAATACATCATTGCTTTTAGCTATCACTATTGACTAACTACCCTAATGCAAAAAAAAGTGATTGTATCTAAAACACTTGAACAAAACTACTTACCTTGGGGGGAAGGGAATGTCATGAATTGACAAGAAGGTGGTGTTTGAAACATGTGAAATCTTTACCGTTCATTTTTTTTCTCAAAAAGTTTTCCTTTCTTGATAAGAAGTATACTCCACTCAGAGATCTTTTCCCAAATTCAGGACTTTTACCACATTTACACATATCTAAAGAAAAAGAGAACTTTTAGAGTTGAAAGCTACTCTAAGTTACTACCACTCTAGATTGTTCTCTATGAGAAAGCAATGATTTTCGGACATGGTTGAAGAGATGACCATCTTGACATGATGGATACATGATTATATCCTTTGAAATAGATGCCTAGTCATGTCAACAGATTACATCTATCAAGAGAATACTAGGTTTATTATCAAATGACATAAAAGAAGATACCTTTGATTGCATCGCATGAACGAAATAGTTTAATGAAGGTACAATCTTAAAAGTATTAAAAAAAATCAATACTTCGTAAGGATATGAATTACAAAGAGGTCGACTATACTTGAATAGAATAAGAAGAACGAAGTTTTCTGAGTAAGCAAACCATCAGTAAGAGCTCAAATTATCTACACTAACATGAGAGTGGAAACTAGATGATATGGGACTTCTATATTTACACTATCAATAAAGTTCATTTGGTGGTATGGGGGACACTAGATTCAAAAATAATGGAAGCTTGAACTCAAGGATATTCAATGAATTTCTTAGTTGACTTAAAAGAAAAAGAAAAAAAAGATGAAGAAAGGGATCCAATTGGTTTTAGGAAGTTGGAGGGGTATTAATTTCCAAAAACTGTCTAGTTTTCAAGAAACAAAGAGCTTTAAAGTGGAGAAGAAAAGTAGCATTAATATGATACGTAGAATAAAAAAGATGCATTCTTGGATTGTTTCATGGAATGTACAGAGTACATTTGATATCAAGTGCCTATGTATCTTTCAGATCTAAAATCAAAACATAGTAAGCATTAGATATGCAAGGATGGAAATCATGGAAGAATTCCAATTTGGTAGTAAGCTCAGTATAAGCTAGTCTATGACTCAAAGCATATCCATAGTAAGATTCTTGAAAATAATGGATCAGGAAAGGTATGCATGGTAACTTTCTTAAGTCAAAGGTTCTGAAACATCAACAAGATGCTTAAAGGCTTAAGCAAAGATGTAAACTCATGAAGGTATGAGTTAAAGATCCCAAGAAAATCCCATGGGTAAATATCACTCAGTAAAGGATATAAAGGGGAAAAGACTTCTTTGTATCTCAAATTAGCTTGGGTGGAGGAATTTTCAGAAAGTCAAATGACCTAGTTTAGTCAAAGGAATCAAAGCTTTTACGATTTGATATAAAGATGTCAAGGAAAGTTTTATCATGGATAGAGAAAATCTTCATAAGATTAGTTGGCATGAGATTAAGTGACGAGTTTGATAAATTTTACCACTATCTAAGTCAGATTTAATTCTTAATTCCCTCAAGGATGCAGGAAAATGCCTAAAGTTTATCAAATTCATCTCTATTCATTTTGTGAATGCTTGATCCCACATAAACATCAATGTTCAACCTCTTCTTCTATTATTTTCCATTGTTCTATCACTTAGCCTTGCCCTCTAGCCATGATAATACTTTCTTTAGTTATCGATGAATTTGAATTTTTGGTTGACAACCAAGTGAACTTTGATCATATTCAAGGATCAAGATCAAATAGTCAAGCTAATTGCATGTGAGCTTAAAATTTTCTTAGTAATGAAACTAGGTGTGTTTCTAATTTTGGAACTACCTTGATATGCTTTTGCATTCACTCTAGCTCTAAAATTAGCTAATTGAAGATGAAGTTTAAGGTGATGTTCATGCCCCATGTTCTAGAAAATCATAATGCTAGGAACTTAGCGTAGGAATGACTATGGGATTTGGTGTTTCTATGACTAAGGAACAAAAGCCAAGCTCAAAGGTAAGATTCAACAATAGAAGGGTACATTGTTGAATCCGAATGGGAATGCCATGCTGATTTATGCATTCTGGATTTCATCTATCATCTTTTTAGTAGTGTAGTAGAGACAAAAAAAACAATGCTTTTATGAAGATGGATAGAACGTATGAAATATGACCCAAATAGGAGGGGGTTCCCAAAATTAAGTTAGAATTCTATGCTAGCCCTAAGGACAAGGGTAATTTTGGAATTTTGAACATGTATGATCGAAGTGAAAAGCTAGCACCTAAATGGATAATCAATTTTAAAACAATGAGAAGAAATTGGGGTCAGGGATGATCTTGACAAATTGCATGAACATAAACCTTTTTGGATCCTACATATCCAACTGTCGTGATTGCCTTGCAATTTGTTTTCTCCTTCTCTAGTGATCCCTGAAGGTTCAAAGCTAGTGTACGCTTTGTGAAAATCTCGTAACAACTCATAAGTCTTGATATTCAATTAGTAGAGACTAGAAGAAGGTCACATGCATCCAACAACATGACTCCCTCTAGTTCCCTATTCTTGGTGTCAAGGAAGTCAAGAAAGAGGAAATCCATGAAGGGAAGAATGTGTTCCAAAGGATTTCATAATTGGATGCATCAATGGATATAGAAAAAGATATAATTTCATATTTAGGACATCCATTCTAGCCTCATAGTGGACTGTGGTATCTTTAATGGAGAAAGCGAGCACCTTAAATGAGTCTCCTTCTTGGTTGTGGAAGTGTCCATTCAAAGGGTGCAAAGTGGAAGAATGAACACAAGTACCAAGAATGAAGAGAAACCTCGATATGCATTATGCTCTCAACAAGATGGTGCATTGATTGATCGTGGAGTAGACAAAATCTCAAATTCAATGAGCTTTGATATTTGTAAACTCAGAGCAAGAGAGGAATTCCTAATTTTCAAATTACCCATACATACAAATGGAACAAGATTATAGAGATAATAAAATTTATGGTGCCTCTCCATTGTGCAAGAGATGTTTGAGGAACATGCAATATATCAAACACCTCGTTTTCACTTGCCCTAAGAGTGTTTGCATTTGGAACAATATCAAAAAATGGTTTGCTATAAAGGATCGAATCAGTTAGAAGCAAATGGTACTTTGTCAAGGTAACGGGGTACTGAGCGACTATCTTGAAATAATATAAATAGGAGAGCTCTCATGAAAATGGGGAGGGAAAGATGTGTGGCATCTTAGATGATATTCCAAGAGAGTGGTCCTAAAGAGATCCTTAGAATGCTTAGGTAAACGAATTGGGAGTTGTAAGAGCTCTCCACCATTTAAGCATCACGAGATTTTGGCTAAAAAACAACAAGTTGATGAGTAGGTGGATGTGAAATCAAGGGAATGAAAAGATAATCAGATTCCTATGCCACCCTCTCTAATTCTCTTGTAACATAAAGCAATCGTTTAACTAAACGATTGCATAATATTGCCAAAGACCATAACAAAGCATTGTGCGAGAAAGAAGTTCTACACAACTCTCTTTATTCTCCATTCTTTTTTCTCCCCGTCTGGTCCATTCCATGTCCTCTCTCTCTCTCTCTCTCTCTCTCTCTCTCTCTCTCTCTCTCTCTCTCTCTTCTCCATTCCCTTTTCTCCCCGTCCTCTCCACACAACTTTCTTTTTGTGACATAACCATGCGCCCGTCTACATACGGCATTGTCATTGTCTCTATATCATTATGGAAATCGTCCCTAGCAGCTTTGTAATCTATGCAGCAATAGCTCCTGTTCTCTGCATTTCACAGTTATTCTTCTTCTGATAATAAGTTTTCTAACAGACTTGCTTTTCCACGGTTGTGAAGATCCTATGCAAATAGATGCTGAAACAGAGGAACCAACGCATACCTAGACACAGGGACACCTATAGATGGGTTCTCGTGCAAGAATGGATCATATGAGTTTTTAAAATAACTGGATAAAATCTGGTTTTACGGAAAGAAAATATGAACAAAAGTGAGTTTCGTACCTCCACCCATGGATGATGTTTGATTATGGCGAAAGCCAGAGTTGCGGACGGGTTGAGGTGCGCACCGGAAATATGGCCGGTGGACAAGATGATAATTGTTACTGCTAAGCCAGGCGCTAGACCCACACCTATGTATGTCAAAGCCCCTTTTGTCAGCTCGTTCATGATAGCACTACCTTCTGCGGTGAGAATAAGCAAAAAGGTTCCCACGAACTCCGCAGCCAGCTGGTCATTCGAAACACAAACTTTTTAAGGAATCTGAGAGAGTGAATCAAAGAAAAGTATACTCTCAAGCATCAATTTGATCCTGGTTTTCCAGCTTTTTACGCCACGACCGATCATCCATTGTCACATCAACTAAAAAAGTTCGTGACAACGCAAAGCGAATGGGAAGAAAGAATTTTCTGCGTTAGTATCACTATTAATTGATGGCGTTAAGGCAGCTTAATCTGAAAGAGTTTTCAGCAACTTAAGAAATGGCTTAATTTTCAATGCTTCTTGCATAAGTCACAAGCGCTACTCCTTTGAACTCTGAAAGAACTATCTCAGAGATATTTATATAAGCCCTTGAACTGGAGGGAAAATCCTCTTCTGAAAATTTGCAGTTTATAGCTCTGCAATCTATAGCTTCTATGTTCTGATTCCATATTTGCAAATTAAACTGTGCGGTACACATGCCAAAGTTACGGAAAAATTTATTGTTCATCCCACGTGTTCATTAGAATAAGAAATGTATTCAGAGGCTTACGAGGACTCAGTATTACATTTGGATTTTAACTTGTTCTGTAGTGATCAGAATGACATAGATTATACGATAAAAGGAAACCCATAACTGGGTTGAGTGAAGAAATCCCTTTTTTTTTCAAGTCCTTGATTTTTTCCTCTTTCTGATGTCGAACTTCTGTCTGGACACCGTGTTTCGTTTCATGTAATTGACGTTCCTGCGTGACCTTATCTTTTCTTCAAGCTGAAATGCGAAAATATTTTGTTGCGAGAGCACGCAAAGCTCATTGACGCGTGTAGCTCGATAACCGGTGTATATAGAGATAGAGATTTTATCTTCAGCAATTGGATATGGGATATTTCATTATAGGGCACGGTAGTTTTCACCGTCGTTGGATTGACATAATCTAAGCTATTTGCCTTCGTATACAATCATCAGATTGGTTGGGTGAAGATCAAATTTCATAGGACGAGTAACGTTGTGGATATGTGAATCCATGGAATCATAATTGTCGAAGTAGCTGTTTATCTACGACTTGCAAGACTTATAGGGCAATACGAATGGACCACAAGCAAAGGCTCTAGATAGAAACAGACTAGCAGAATTCCTTAATCGATAAGATTAATCATGTTTTGTAGTTAATCTGAAATATTTCCCCTTTTCATTGATCATTTCATCACAGAAGCGGTCCTCTATGCCATGCACCTACTTCTCCGCGATGTTTGTTTGAAACCATTACCTTATCTTCGAGCTTCTTTTTAAATATTTTCTTAAGAAGAAACGTCAAAGCTCTTTACGAAGTCGATGGTTTTCTGCCTGTTTGCGTTTCTAAAGCTAACTGGTTTCAGATAATGCCGAAATGTTGGGAAAGATACGTTGCGAATGTATGTGCTGCGGAATGATCTATGTTATGCATTAATCCAAGCTGAGGATCATAGAAGCACTCATTTTTGGTATTGAAAAAATTACTGTAGGAACTTTACAATGGTGCGACACAAGGCAAGCGTCCAGAGATACGGATTTCACTCGTACAATCGAACTTGATAATACAAAACTTACCTGACAAGGTTTTATTCCCCCGCAAAAGAACACTACGTCAATGGGAACATGAAAACGAACGCATCGAATTCATCCTACATATCAACAAAACACCATAACAACATAATTTCCTATTCAACTACCGAGTTCGAACGGTTTACGGGGAGAGAGAGAGAGAGAGAGAGAGAGAGAGAGAGAGAGAGAGAGAGAGAGAGAGAGAGAGAAAGAGAGAGAGAGAGAGAGAGAGAGAGAGAGAGAGAAAACTTTTCTGCAGAGAAGGATTGAGCGCGAGAGAGTGACAGAAGAGGTTGTCTGTCTGGATGCAGATGTTAGATGCTGCTTCTTTCCATCTCCTGTGTGCATGCATACGGGCATCATGCACGAAGTCCAGGGCTTCGCCGAGTTATGCGCAGGAGTCTCGTCTGGTTGTCCAGTACTTCTGGAGCACAATGCTACACTCTCGGAGCCAGCCATACTAACAACCTATTGCCTTCACTCTTTCTCTCTATATACGCGCGCGCGCACACACAGAGAGATGAATCGAATTGCTAAACCAGCCCTAATCTGTAAAGCATGAATTCTCTCCCTCAATTTATGTCCTTTGTCCTCTTTTAAGCGATCGATTAGCTGAGAAAGCGAGCCTGCACGAAAATGAAATCCACCATCGATGTTGATGGTGCCTATCACGATTACACGGAAACTCAGATAAGTAGGCACTTTCATTCTTGCCGAAAGTGAAGAGTGTACGTAACTTTTTTTTTCAGAAAATAGAGATTGACTTGAAAAATAGAAACGAGGGGGTGGGGCGGGGGGGGGGGGGGGGGGGGGGGGGTGTGAATGGCATCCGAAAGGTAGGGGGATTAGCAATCTCTCAATGTATGGGCATACTCGCGTGTATCATGCTCCATGCTTAGTCTAATGGGGCAATACAACGCATGGAGGGACTCTTTCTTTCTATTGATAATGGTACAATTTTTAGAACATCAAAATTACATAAGGCCACATCTGGCTTCCTTCATTCCCCAAGAATGATCGCTTTAACATCAGAAAATTTTGGCCACCAATAGTTTTGCATGTTTGATGTGAACCTTACAAAAGATGTGAAATTTTAGTACATGTAAAGAACATGTGAATGGTGCCTTCGAGTTTGGGCCTGTTCTGCATATACCATCAACAGCACGAGCTTTGATAACCCTATCTACAAATGAGCGATGAATGCCTAACAAGTATAGGTAAAGCCCACAAACATCAAACCTTGTACACTTATTGTCTTCCAGTTTAATCCAGTCTCGACTTCTTTAAAATGTTCTTCCTTAAAATAGGAATAAAGGGAGTGGTTCTATAGGTGACCTTCTACATCCAACAAGCCATTTCGCTAAGTTTTAGAACAAAACGTTTGGACATTGCTCACATGTAGATTTCAATTTCGTCACAACTGACATGGAAATTGAGCTTGAATTGCCATCCAAATCAGTAAAAATTGAATGCCTAGGATTATAAAAAGAAAGAGGAATTACAATTACAAAGAAGGCTAAAGGCTAGGGAACTGAAACCTTCAAGCACGTGAAGGGAAAATGCTTCTTTTATAAAGTAAGGTCTTACACAGTAGAACGTGGATATGTGGTGAGGATTCTTCACATCATATGCCACTCCTTTTGTATGGAAACTGGTTAGAAAACGAAGTGTGGATATTAAATTCCGCCAAGAATACATGGATATGGAAACAGATTTTTCTCTCTCACATAAACTCCTCTAACTATCTATCTCTCTATTTCTCTTATTCTAGTTATGTCTCTCGATGATATCTCTCTCTCACGTGTAGCTTTACTTCTTCTTTGTTTAGTAGATTTATGGTATCAGAACACACGGTGAGGAAGAGAGATATTCTTCATTTGCAATTCCGTTTTTTCTTTTTTTGAAAGGAAGATGTATACGGGCCTTTTATAGAGATATTGCAGAATGTCCTAAATGCATGTGACTTTTTTAGTCCAACATGCCATGATATCCGAGGATGTATCTCCTTGTTCTGCCATCAGTCCTCATCTCGTGCAAGCTTATTCTTGACTTGCGAATCTCATGAATTTTTATTCAAAGAGCGCAGAATCTAAACATATGCATCACAACATGGTCTACCTCTCTGGCATTTGAGAGGCTTGTTTCTTGCTTTTGAGTCTCCTTGCTTGACGCTTGTATCATCCTTGGGCATCTATGTTCTTTATAGGCTTATGCACATGGATATGCATTAGATACTTTGATCCTTCTGAATCCTCAATGACCATTAACATCAATATCTTTTTTATTCGATTCCATCAATGACGAAGAGAACAATTACTTTCTCCCTACTTCCCTTTATAACGTCCATGAAGAACGTATGCCGAAAAGAAATGAGAAAGAACGAAGGTAAGGAAAGAAGGAGGTAAATAAACAGAGAAGGAAAGAGGAAGGTGAGATGGAGACTAATCAAGCAAGGAAAATATACAATCTGTGGATGTCCAAGCTATGCATAAGCAAAAGGTGCAACCACAAAGTTCAAAGAAAGGAGGAAAACATATTTTTATTTACATATCCGAGAAAAGATTACTACGAATAAGGAGGGATATTCTTGCTTCTCACTAAGGTATAAATACGTTTCCAATCTATTTGATTTTTTTTCTTTTCGATCTTTTGATCTTGTACTATATGTGTATGGATTCCAAGTTGAGAAGGTATCTCCCAAAGACGTTTGATGGACTTTCAAAATGGCACATCAGACATCGTTTCCAACCTGTGAGCAAACATCAAAACGGAACATGTGCTCCTCTTTGCTCAAGTGGAAAACTTTGATGTATTCTTTCCACGTTAAATGCACTATGACTCTAGAGACATGTATATGGGATATACTGAGTATAAAGAGTGTATTGAGTATTTTGCAAAACCAAAATTCCATTTTTAAGAGGATGTTCAAACGATATCTGAGAACAACGTGTCTAAACTAATACATAGAATAGAAGATATCTGCGTATAAAGAGTATATCGAGTATATTGCAAAAGAAAAATTCCATTTGCAATAAGATATCAACGTGTCTAAAACTAAGACATAGAATGGAATCGATTTGTGAAATTAAGAAAATTAAAATCAAGTGCATGATTATGTCTCCATGGATTAACATGAATATAAATCGTAGTGGATGCAAAATAAAAATTGTAAGCAATGGTATAGTAGAAGACAGTCTTTTCATAATAGAGAGTGCTAGGGGCCTATCGTATACATTTTTCATGAGTCGGAGAAGAGCACATGCTAGTAACAAATTGTTGCGTCTAAGAGAGTCTATCAATGTAGTTATGAGACCATGAGATTTATTACAAGTGGAAAATATTGGTATATAGTACCACTTGACTAAAATAAAGCATATATCGCTTATTCAGGATACCAAATAAGGGGGATCTATGAGGTGTGTTTAATGGAGGCATCCATGGGTGCTGATAGACTCAATAAGTAGGCATGGTTACTAGCTCAGTGAAGTAGAGAAAATATTCCATGGAAGTGATTTTCGAGTACTCAAAATTAAAAAGGATCAGGGGATAAATCGAAGACGTAAACGAGGATCTATGCAAACATAAGAATATAACATAGGAATATGCGAAGTACCTAGATTATATGCTGATACCTAAAACTAAGTAGTATAAGTACATTTGAATATTGAGGAACAAAAAAAAATATTTCAACCAAGCCAAATGATATAAATTAAAAGACGACTTACAAAACTCCACGTTTTATTCATAAAGATCGAGTATGTTGAACTTGCTTGAGTTCCATTTTTTTTTAATATAAAGGAATTTCGGCATTAGCCTACTCTCCCGGACTTGAATTAAATAAAGAAAAGTACAAGAGAAGGGGACTAGTGCCCACGGGACCCCCCAAATCCCACAAAGCAAGGGAAGCTTTTACAGAGCCTAGATGGCATTACAGAGCAGGTTAATCCCCCTCTCATCACCCTCATGCGGGGCCCATTTCGGTTTAAGCTTGTTATTGATCAAAAGGAGCACTTGATGATGCTTGAAGGGGGGGGATTTGTTACAATTAACGATCCTTTTGCCAAGGAGGAACAACGATTTCTCAATTGACCACTCTTTGGGGGAGTCTCCGAAGTTAAAAGCACATCTTTCCCTCCAGATTTTCCATAGGACCTCCCCTCTGATGGCGTTCTAGAGAGTCGCGGAGCAGTAGATCGCTTCTCCCAACAGGGCTTGCTTCCAAGTGAGATGTTTCTGAAGTCTAAGTTTCTTTCCAACCGTCTGCCAGAGTCCGTTGGAGTTGGGGCAGGTGAAGAAGATGTGTGGAACATCTTCGATAGACCGGTAGCAGCGTTTGCACCAGGGAGGAATCCCACAAAGTTTGCTAGCCTTAAGGTTGGTCCAGATTCCATGATGAAGGATCTTCCATAAGAGGACAGACTTTTTGATTTCTATTAGGGGGTGCCAGATAGCCATGAACTTCATGTCCCACCGAAGCCGCATCCATGAAAGGCACCACCTCATGTTGAGGTTAACCTGATAGTCAATCATTTCTTTGATGTTCGGGATTTTTGATATGTTATTCCCATTGTGCCATTTGAGACCAAGCGAGCTCGACGTGTCGTGTCCCATGAGAAGGCGAACTTTGTGGTGGTCCCAGGCGAGCCATCTGCTTTGCAGAATGTTCCATTCTTCATACGAAATGTTGACGCTAGGGTCAATATCCTCAAAGTTGATCCATCGGTTGGTGTCTTGTTTCCAAAGATGCTTCCATTTTTTGAAGCCTTTGTTCCATAACTTCTTGGCATTTTGAATGTTGCAAGATTCCACACTCTGGATGCCATGGATCGGAAACCAGATATTTTGGTTGCGATATTCATTTTTGGCTTAATGAGGGTGTGAAAGGTGGATTGGAAGAACACTCCACTCGTATGGGTGAGTGGAAAGTTTTTCCCATTTCTTACACTAATTTTATTTACTTCAAAGAGAGCTCAACGTTCATATATAGAATTATTTCATTGAACTACAAACAGAATGCCTCTTTAGGAGATTGATTTAGCATAAGAAGGATTTGCTTTTTGAGCATATAATGATTAAGAGATTTGATGTCCGTAGATCTTAAACAATTATGGTAGATGTTTTTGTATGTATGGATATGATGATCCATACCTAGAAAATGGATGTATGAATATCCATTCACACTCTACTTTAAGGGAAAAAGAAAGGTGGAAAAGTTTCACTTGTATAAGAAAGTAAGAGTACTACTATGGTAAAACTAAGTGTAGTTTACTCGTCGAGATAGATATGAGTGGGGATATGTCTTTAGAGGAAGTAAGTCTAGCTGAATTTTAGAGGAATACTCAAGTCTTAGAGTTTAGCTATTAATTTTTCCGAGATAGAAGTGCCATTATTCAATCGAAGGCAATACAGATGTAATTAGACTACATCTCATCTGAATATTATAGTTAAGAATTTTTTATTTCCAATGATGGTATTGGAATAGATGAGTAAGACCTAGTGTTTGGCATTGGAGACTCTGAAATTGATCAACGGATTTTCAGTTTAGCTGCCAAAAGGGGCGAACATTAGGGAAACTCCCACGGAATGGAAAGAAAATGAAGGACGATAGCAGTTCCAACCAGTGGCTCGGAATCAATGATGTCAATTGATATCCATTTGAATGACCGCGTACTTAAGAATCTCGAAAGGTAAAGGGGTAGAGAACCCCTAATGGTTTTATGGTTTTAGCAATAATTTGGGAGCAACGCATGATTCAAGGAGCTCCGCATTTAGATCTGTTGTTCATATTTCCTAGGATACAATTTTTAGTGAGGAGGAAAAAATCAATGATAGAGGTGACACACCTACCCTTTATCTCCTATGAAAAACCTCCTTCAAAAAGGATTTTGGAAGTGTCAAAACTAACATCCTCGGTACAAATAATCTGAAGGCCTTAGGTAGCCACAGAAAAACGAAATAAAAGTATATTTAAATAACGTTTATGTGATCATCTAGATCATTTAAAATCCTTAGACTAATAGAAGAACAGTTATAAGAAGAGAGATAAAAGTTACAGTCATGGTTTCGGATATAATCAAATGGGATTGCTCTGTTATGAACTGAAGACCCTAATACAAATTAAGAATCCTCTAATCATATAAAACATGTTTTGAGGCACAACAAGAATCTATATCCTAGATTTCAAGTTTTCAAAGAGAGATTAAAATCCTTCCAAATTAACTCCCAGATACTATAGTTAGATTGTGGAAATCACATAGGCTTGCAACCTTTAGAACTGAGTTAAAGTAGATTAATCAGCCTTGGATGGTAGATAATGAGTCTTCGAGTACCTCATGATTATGATTGAGCTAAGATGATTTATTGATTACAATTGCATCCTTGCATGATCCAAAATCTTCCAATGTGGTTCATGCTCATGATGATACCCAACAGGGATTTCAATATGGTGCATGTGCTGAAAAAACACTAGAAAATTAAGGAAATATATATTCAAGGTATAGAAATTTTCTATGGGTAGCTTGAAAGATTAGTCTCAATATCAGAGATCTCATACAAATTCCCATGCTTTAATTGTGAATAAGGGGCCTGACCTAGTCAGATCAAAGCCTAAAAAAATCTCGCCATCCATTTTCTAGTGCCCAATCTTGAGTCAGATCCCTAGTATCATGTGGATTCCATATTGTTTGAAATTTTTCCCTTGGCATGGATTGAGCTTTTTCTAGCCATTCGCTTTGAGAACGGAAATTCTCACCACTATGCGTAGTTGCTGTTGAACACACCAAAGATACCTTTTAATGGAAAAGAGCTGCAATTTTGAAACAGACATGGGAGGAGAGAATCACATTCATAAAGCATGAGGAGAACGTAAATCATAAGAGACTTGAACTTCAAGCTCGAGTTGCTGAACGCCAAAAGGATGATTGAGCAGAATAATTGAAGACCCGACATTTAAGGCTACTTCTTAGAAAACGGTGTGTAGAAAAGAAAGATAGATCCCACACGATGTGTGACGTTCTTAGATGGAAACAAAATAAAGAATTCCTCCTTATGGTGGTTACACGTTATATTTCTTGGTGTTCCATTGATTAAGATAGTTAATAATTTAATTCTTATTAGTTTGAGTCGCTTCTAGTAGGTTAGTGTACCTTTTCTTAATCAAATAACAGAATGTATTGTACGCAATTCATGTATGAGAAAGAAAGTGTTCTCTTAGGGTAAGGGGAGTCTCCTTACTTCACATATCACCAAGATTGATATGGATTTCAATCATTATTTTCGGAGGGACACCACCATGGGCAAGAAACTCTAATGAGAGAATTCTATATCACCTTCAAATAGCATTTAGTTACAATATTAAATATTATTTAAGATTAGGTTACTAGGTCCAGTGCACTCTCCTACTTTCACTAATTACAGTGGTCATAAATCTTTTTCACTAATTACGGAAGTCATAAGCCTTGTTCATGTTGGTACAAGAGAGTCCAAGCCTACATACTTGAACAATTAGCATGTATCACATATAGTCACATATGACTATCCCCTTGTAAAAGTCACTTTACCTTTTATCTTTGTAAATGTGCTTATGCTTATTGCACTACTCTCACGTGGTCTTAGAAGGAGTCAAATCTCAAGTGACTTGGTAGATGATTGATGAGAGAATAAATCCTATAGGTTAGGACTCACTTTATGGTGAGAATTTGAGTTTGAATTCAAAACTTGGCTCAAACCTCGGCTATAAAAGTGAGTCAAAAGCTTGTGAAGTAACAACCCGATTATGAGATCATTTTGAGAGGGATTCTTTGTGATTAGTGAGCTTAATCCATAGCTCGCTCACTATCCTCACATTGTGCAATTGAACATTGCCAATGTCATTGTATTTCTATGCGATCTAGTACATATACATTGATTACTTCTCTATTTCACTTCTCTGCTATGATCATCTCAGATCTTGTTCTTAGTGCATGGTTGATCATTTGATGTGATATGAAGTACTATAGATTCAATATAATTTCTATTTCATAGCCACAAAGTTTCCTTGTTATTTCTTTGTCCAATCATGAGATATCTTCATATCCTTGCTCTCTAATCTGCACACAAAAGTACCCCAAAAATATTGAGCAAGACTTCTAACTTGCTAAGCATCATTCTCATTGTGTAGTACATCTTTTTTATTGAAATAACTCATGGTTGGTAAATATCTAAGTTAATTAAATACTCCCAAAACGAATTTAGCCAATTGCTAGCAAGTTGAGAGCACTAATCACTTTATTGAACATATGCAAAGATCAAAATAGAAAGTCCAAGCTCTTGGTTGAACTTTCTACTTATCTGTTTTGATTCATTGATTAGATGATCATGTCCAAAGCACATATGTGATGAAAATCATAAATGGCATTAAATATGATGATAAGTGGGAATCCTTCACCATAGCAATGGACATATATATGTATATGCAAATACTTAACCTCAACACATTGATGGGAAAACTCTTCACACATGAGACAAAGCTCAACAAGAATGGAGACAACTATAGAGGTAATCAATCTTCTGCCCTTTACACAAATAGAAATAAAAGCAAGGATAAACATAAAGGCAAAAAGAATGAAGAAGAGGCTAGTACCTCTCAAGTCAACTTCACAGGTAGAGGAAGACATACTAGAGGAAGGGGTAGAGGAGGAAAGCAAGGCAGGGGGAGATCGTACAAGTCTTCACCTTACAACATCTGTGGCCTAACCAATCACACCACAAATGAATGTTTCAAGAACACAAGGAATCAAAGAGGAAGAGGCTTCCATAGAGGAGGCTATGGATAATCCAGAGGTAGGTTCAACAATGGAGGAAGGAATTACCATCACAAGTACAACCAAGGCTACAACACCAACTATCAATAAGGCTTTAGGAGTAGAAGAGATTATAATAACTACACAGAAGACCAAAGGATTCTCTACTCATCCTAAACATGACATCCAAGCAAGGTAAAGATGATGAGCATCTTTCTTATATTGACTCCGGTTGTTCCAATCATGTGGCTAAAAATATAGCATTGCTATCTGATCTTCAATAACCTAAAGGGAATCATGAAGTACAAATAGGTGATGACACTAGACACTCTATTCATAAAATTGGAAATGTCAAGGCTTTAGATGGTAACATGAACCTTTTGAGTAAGGTGTTATATGTGCCAACCATAACAAAAAATCTAATCAGTGTTGGAGAGATTGTTGAGAAAGGCTTACAGGTCACATTCACAAGGCATGGAGCAAGAGGATTGCAAAAGATGAGAAATCTGGTAGAATCTTTACATTAGAAGTTGAAGACACCAGAAACATTGCACTCTTCCAATACAAAAGATCAAATCTTATCTAAACTCGAGATATGGCATAAAAAGCTAGGTCATATAGGGGAAAGAACACTGAAGCAAATATGCAAGGATTTAGGGTGTGCTTGGCCTTCCAAATGTAGTCAAAAGGCAAGACCAAGTTCAAGTCGTTGGAAGACATTCAAGAGTCTTCCAATCAAGAGATTTGAAGATCTCAAAGGGAGCGAGAGTAAAAAACCCATAAGGTATGTCTATGACAAATCATTAATCACCAAGCATTCTATGTACATGACTAAAGACTCTATGATAGAAGAACCTTCTTCATTTGAAGAAGCCAATGAGAAGAAAGAATGGAGAGAAGCCATGCAGGAAGAAATTGAAGCACTTCAAGAAAACAACACTTAGGATATGGTTCCCAAGAAACAAAACGTGAAGGTAATAGGATATAGGTGGATATATAAAATAAACAAGAATTTAGATGGTTTGATAAACAGGTACAAAGCAGGACTGGTGGCAAAGGGGTTTCCTCAAACCCTTGGAGTGGATTATGAGGAGACGTTTTCACCTTTGGCTAAGATGCCAACAATTAGGGTTTTTGTAAGTGTTGTTGCTTCAAAGAACTGGAACTTATATGAGTTAGATGTTAAGAATGCATTCCTAAATGGGTAGATCTCAGAAGAAGTTTACATGGCTCAACCACCAGGGTATGAAGACAACGACAAACCAGATTATGTATGCAAGCTAAGGAAAGCACTCTTTGGTTTAAAGAAAGCTCCTAGAGCTTGGAACCATAGGCTTGTCACATATTTGCAGGATCAAGGATTTTTTGGTAGCAAAACAAATTCTTCCTTATTCATAAAGAAGACTAACTCAAAAAAAGTTATTTACTTATGTGTCTAAGTTTATGGCATTATCGTTATAGGGAATGATACCAAGAGCATCAACCAAATCAAATCTCAAATGATGGAAGAGTTTAATAAGATCAGTGATCTTGGTTTGTTAACATACTTTCTTGGATTAGAACTTCAATATACAGATTTTGGTGTCTTTATTACTCAGAGCAAGTATGTCTCATGAGGGAGAACTTCTTGAAGATATTACAGGTTACCAAAAGCTTATTCGGAGTCTCAATTATGCAACCCTAATGAGAGTGAACATATGCTATGGAGTAAGTACATTAAGGAATTTTAAGCATACACCAAGAAAACCTCACTTGGAATATGCCAAGAGGATCTTAAAATATTTGAGGGGTACCATAAATGAAGGGTTGTTTTATCCATTCACTTCTCATTTGGATATCAAGATGTATTCTGATGCAGATTGGGCTAGCTCCAAGGATGATTGGAGGGGAGCTTCTGCCTACTTATCTTTTGCAGGTTCAAAGCTAATATCATGGTCATCAAACGAGCAACCAAGTGTGGCATTGTCATCTACAGAGGCAGAGTATAGAGCTTAGCAAATGGAACACAAGAGGCTATGTGCCTGAAACTACTCTATACAAATTTGGGGTTACATTGTTATACTCCAATGATTATTTGAGCTAACACTAGTTCACTTCATTTAGCTGCTAATCATGTACCATAGAGTCCACGCCTACATACTTGAACACTTAGCATGTATCACATATAGTCAAATATGACTATCCCCTTGTAATAGTCACTTTACCTTTTATCTTTGTAAAAGTTCCTATGCTTATTTCACTAATCTCACATGGATTTAGGAGGAATCTAATCTCGAGTTACTTAGTAGATGATTGATGAGAGAATAGATCTTATACTTTTGGACTCACTTTATGGTGATAATTTGAATTTGAATTCAAAACTTGACTCAAACCTCATATATAAAAGTGGATCAAAAAACCTGAGAAGTAACAATTCAATTATGAGATGATTTTGAGAGGGATTCTTTGTGATTAGTGAGCTCAATCCATAGCTGAGTCACTACCCTCACATTTTGCAATTCAACATTGTCAATGACATTGTATTTCTATGTGATCTAATATATACACATTGATTACTTCTCTACTTCACTTCTCTACTATGATCATCTGAGAATAGTGAACTTCTTAGATCTTGTTCTCAATGTATGATGGATCATTTGATGTGATTTGAAGTATTATAAACTCAATGTACTTTCTAGTTCATAGCTACAAAGTTTCATTGTTATTGTTTTGTCCAATGGTGAGATATCTTCATATATTTGCTCTCTGCTCTACACATTGAAGCACCCCAAAAATGTCGTGCAAGACTTCTAACTTGCTAAATTGAATTTAGCCAATTGCTAGTAGGTTGAGAGCAGAGATCACTTTATTGAACATATGTAGAGACCAAAATAGCAAGTCCAAGCTCTTAGTTGAACTTTCTACTTATCTGTTTTAATCCATTCATTAGAGGATCATGTTCCAAAGCACATATGTGATTATTTATAGTTGTTAGGAAGCTCAAAAGGTCTAATACACTCTCCACAACTTGTTCGTGGCTGGTTTGAAGGAGGATTTTGCAGCACCACTTCATCTCTAGAATCTATCCACCATCTCTTTCAATACTTCATAAGAAGGAATCGTGGGGAAATTGGAAAATTGGGTACTAATCTAGGATCGGTTAGAAAACAAAGTTTTGATATCTCAAAGGATTATGATTGGATAAAAACATGGACTATTAAAGGCCAAACAAAATTAAACAAAATAATATCCATTTTTAAATAAATTTTGAAATAATGGGAATGTATAGAGCTTATTATATAAGATGAACATAGGCCTAGGCCAAGACTCCCTCGCATGAATTAAATCAAAGAACGATTGTACAAGCGGATGGGCATAATGCCCATGGGACCACCGTTATCCCATGAACGGGGGTACAAAGGCATTAAGGAAAATCAACATTCATCGTTGAAGGTAGTAGGAAAACTTTCCAAAATATTAACCCTAAAAGAAGTCATGATGGTCCAAGAGACTAAAAACAAAATCCTTATAGAGAGTTACAAAGAAAGTTAATAATCCTTTCCTCGCCTTATGGAGGGCCCATTTTTTTGGGATCTTGTTGTTCCTCAAAACAAACACCGTATGGCTGTTGAAGGGAGGAAATTTCTTACAATTATGAGTTCTATGTAAAAGGAGGGTTGTCAGAAGTGTAGGGAAACTCTCTTCCTCTTACTTCAAGGAGCTCTTCCCCTAATCGCATTCCTCGACGTTGCAGTGAAACTCTCTTTCTAATATTTCAAAAATCTTTTCCCCTAATCTTACTCCTCAAGGCTGCAAAGCAATCAATTGCTTCTCAAATGAATCCAATTTTTTTTAATCTATAAAGAAAACGTCTAAGCTAGGCCTACCAAACCAAAACGCTTCTTGAGAATGAAAAGAAGAGGTTTACCAAGTCATCTCTACCATTGGAAAGTCTTACACCATAGTGGGGCCCCACAAAGTTTCTTATTAAATCATGAAAAGAGTATCCACATCATGTAAATGCTACACTTTAACATTAGCCCATATTTCCTTATCATCAATGAGAAGATGGCACATGGGAAAGATATTAAAATTGCATCTAGTACTCAACCAATTTAAACATGATTTCGTATTAAGAGAGGTATTAAGGTCTAGGTTTGCCTTGGAGCTAGGTATCTTTTCCAAGTTGTTGCCATTGTACGATTTTATACCTTCTATCCGAAGGGATCTTGGATGAGAAGGAGCACGAGACTTTGAGTTATCCAAGGCATTGATTATGTTTCTTAATAGGCAACAATATTCATAGTCCAATCTCCAAGCTTGATTTATGCCCTAAAATATGATCCATTGATTCTTTTCTAGATTGTAGAGGTGCTTCCATGAATGAAAACCTTTTCTTCCATAAATTATTTGATATTTGGAGGTTAGCAAAATAGATAGCCCTAATTCTCTTATGGGGAAAGAGATTTGGTCATTCTATATTATATCGGCAACCAACTTGGACTCTTCATTAATCTTGAGGTAATGTTTCATCTTGTTCTAACTTTTCCATGAGGAGCAAAGAAAGTATGATCCTGTGGGAGTGACAAAGAAAGGGGAGAATAACAAGGTGAGTATGTCATGACCCATAAGCCACACATACCAAGAAAAGTAAGAACAATTGTTTTTTGAAATTAATTTTGTCTACGAGGTATCCATACTGCATTGAGCTTTAATAAACCATTTGGCCACCAAATTATCTAGTAATTCTTCAATGCCCAGAATGGTGAGCCCACATGATCCATTTTTATTCACACAAATTCTACATTTGTTTTTGGGCATGCATCTCCTATTGGGTAACTCTTCCTAAGGAATTTTAGAAATTTCGTTCCAGCTTAGCTAGATCTTTGTCTTTCCATCTCCAATGTGATAGAAAGTAGATAATCAAGGCTACGAGAAATGTATTGATCAAAATAGGAGGACCCACCAAGTTTATTTGTATGACTTTCTAGTAAGCAAGCTTTTTTATGAGTTATTAAGAAGCCACTCTTATCTTTGACCGAGAGTAACATCAAATCCCAACAAAATATCCAAGAGTCAAAATATTTTATTAATGGGTATACCTAAACACCCAACCCAATAATAGCCTTCCACGTAGTCTTCTAGTTGTTTATTTTTTTTATCTTCAAGCCACACAAAAGGTATTAAAACAGTGCCAAAGGAAAGTGATACAGAAGACATCGTTATGTAAGAAAGGATTCATGTCCTTAGTAAAAACTCTCATGAGCATCTAGTTTTGGATATAAGGTGATAGATGTCTACATATTTGGACAATATGGGAATCATGTTTAAACAAGAAACTAAGGCCATTGATAGCAATAAATGAACTTAGTTGAGGTAGGGGCAACTTGTCTAATCGGTCCTTTTAATTTAATTGATTAAGAGAGCTTGTCATTAATATTAATGCAAGCAAAGGTAGTTCCCATAAGCATTGAGATCATCTTGATACATTTTGGGCCCCATCCGTTGAAAGCACTCGAGTCTATCGTAGACTTTGTGAAAGACAATTGTGAGAAAAAGAACATCCTATAAGCATTGCTCCACAAAAACCTCCTTCCCAAAACATCAATGATTACCTCGAGGATGGACCTAATCTTTATGAACACTTTTCTTTTCTCATTGATTCAAGAGTCCAAGTGACAATAAATGGGATTAGGGATAACCTTAGCAAAGATTATGTAGCCCATTTGTAGCATCATTATTGTCCTCCAATTTCTTATCCTCAATTTATGGTCTTCATTGTGAGAAGATTTAATTACACCTTCACTACTATAGTCAGCAAACATGCCAATGGCCATGGCCTCCTCTGAAACAAGTGATAAATGGATCCCCAAAGCCTGATTAAATGACATAAAGAACTCATTCGTGGGACCATCAAGACATGGGCTTTTACCATTTGGAAGATACTCTATTGCTTCTAAATTTCATGTTTCACTAATAGGAGAATCAAGAAGTGGCACTATATTTTGTGGTATTGTTTGTGGTTCTAACTCTGGAGATGATGGTCATATAATCACCTTATGAGGAGAAAGGGTGAGTTTATGGTCAGAACATTTGTGAAGTGTTTGACTGTAAGATCACTATTCTTTTTGTCCATTTTGTACTTCACACCTAGTGTATCAAACATGTATAGTGTAGGTTCATTATTATTCTAGATCATACACATTTCTTTCAATGTTTTATCTAAATTTTCCACTCATCAATCCTTAAAATATACGTGAAAATTGTTCCTTTGAACTTCATCTTTGTATCTTTGCCTATTTTCGATCTTCAATAGCCCAAGTTGGACGTGGTAACAGCCTTTGTTGGCTTTAGAGTCGAGCATGTGAGACCTTCGGTAAAGAATCCCCCTTGGATCATTTTGAATGTTTTGGAGCTCAATCTGAGTCTTGAACATCATAGTTTGCATCTCTTAACTTGCATAATCCTAGAGTGGTGAAAGAGGAGGAGGTGTTGAAGGTTTGGTTCGATGCCAAGGTGATCTCAAATATCGAACTAACGAGAGGGAGGAGGTCCTCATATTGGCATGGAACGAGGGAGCTCTTGTATGATAGGAATTTCATTTGAAGGTGGGCAACATTTGCCAATGGTCAAAAACAACAAGGTCCACATACTGAGCAAGGGATGGGGGGCCCAACTTAAATATGATGTTCTATGACACATAAGTTCTCTCCACTCTAGCTTCTTGCTAACTAGATCAAGCTTGGAGGTTTGACTAGGAGAAACCAAAATCCTCTTTGAACTCCACAAAACCATGTCGAACCTTATCCTAGGCCCACATGTCCTTCTCAATACTTTTAATAGAAAGACCTCTTTGATTCGATTTGTTGGACTAAGTTTCTACCATATTGAAGTCCTCACAAAGGAACGCATCTATAGATAAAGACTACAGATATTTCCAAGTAACATGTCTCTAGAGCTCAATATTGGGCATGTAAAATAAACCAATGGTGAATTGTAAGGAGGGGGCTGGTTGAAGAGAAGTAGCAACCCACTAATGTTTTAGATCATATAAGTCCCCTTAAGCCAATGCATCCAACCATGCTTGATGTCGATAGCTGAGTCACCATATCCCCACGTGTACCATTTGGTGAACCACACATGAGATGAAGAAATATGAGTAAGCTTAGAAAGGTCTTTACTATTGTTTTTATCCTAGAAGACATGAATTCGAGGTTCAAATTTTTAAACCATTTACCAATCACAAGAGCTCTTGAAGGGCAAGAAATCCCTCGAACGTTAAAGGAAATGACTATCGTTTCCAATGGCCTTGATATAGAGATTCAAAGAGAAAACAACAAAGTATTTACATTTATCAATATCAACTATTATAAAGCTCACAATATGCTAGGGTGAAATTGATTCTTCAGATCCTTTTAAAGTAAATCCTTGACAGACGTCCTTTTTGGATGGTCTCCACATTAATCGGTAGTACAATGAACAAACTCCGAGAGTGCAATTTAGATGCATAAGTCTTTCACTTCCCTTGGGTGAGGTGAGTGTTCAATTACCTTGGGATTTACTAGTTGGAAATTCTCTCATAATTTTGATAAGATGAAATAGTGACCTTTGTGGATGTTTCATCTTGTCCTTTAAACCTTCTTAATTGAACTTCTCACTAGGACCAAGGGTTAAGTGCATTCGCATAGTGCTTTAGTGATAACAAGCGTCATGCACACTATACTAGTGCATCATTATTTCAAACACGTTTCCTTGTTTGGATTTATCCCCATTGTTTCCATGTTCCCATCCTTCTCAAGCCTTCCATCTATTGCCATCCCTAGTAAGTCATAGGTGTGCTATTCATACACGTGTGGGATTTAAAAGGTCTTGTGGTTACTATGCTCTTCATTCTATTATCACTATTTAAATTAATTGAAACTCGAGAGATGTACATTGTAAGCTCGGAATTCCAGTTTTGAAAAAAACCAAGTGTAAAGTTAGAACTATTCAATATCCAAAGAAATAATGATTTCCTCTCTCACCTTCTCCTTGCAATAATAGAAAGTGATCTAAGTTGCTACCTCATAGTCTTACCACCATGAGAGACATTAATGTGATAGCGGAGGTAACGTGAGCTAGCATGTGCATGTGTGAGCACGCATGGACAAGCTTCCTAGTCTTCTAGAACTAGCCCACACGGGGTGTCCTAACACTCAAGCTTGATGCTTCTAGTTGCTTTACCTCCGTGTTTAGTTTGCAACAAAAAGTGCTACAGTAGAGGGATCTCTGAGTACCTGAATTTGAATAAGGCACCAACGTTCCAAATCAACCACAAAGAGACATCAATTGTATTGCAAAAAGATACATAATTGCAATGGATGTTGAAAGATAGATGCCGATTCTTGATGCGCATACGTATTCTATGAATTCTAGGGATCTTTTGGAACAACAGATCACATTGAAGAAAATGCATTCGCCTTTCTCTGTACCAATTATTTTATTTGGTGTCTGAGGCCATCAGGAAAAGAGCTCAAAAAGGAGAAGGCAAATTTTAAAAGCTTAGTATTCACTAGAGAATTTAATAAGGAGATCATTCTTAAGGCTTAGCGAGTTGTTTGACGCCCCATAATAGAGAACGGTGGATTGGGAATTGTAGACATGTGAAGCTAGATGCTAACGGTAGCTAAAAAGCTATTCGACATATCTTGTATTGATAAAAAAAATGGTGGACAGTTTTAGAAATATTGAGCTTTCCAGTTTGATGGATTCTACATTGTGGAGGGATCATCGCCTATACTCCTTTCTCTAACACTCTTAAAAGATCTATAGTAAAGGATCCAAGCTTTCTTACTCTTAGTAGCACTTGCAACAACCTTAAAGACCATATCACGGAAAGAAAGTACTAAAGAGGAGCTATGAGGATCACAAAACGAGAATCCATTTTGTTAGGTATGATCTTAGCAATATATTAAATGAAGTTGGATAAAATGAATCCAGCTTGGGGACGAATATAAGGATTGGTTGCATTTTAGAACATCCATCTTCTCTTAGGAGAGTGAATATATCAAATTCATGTTATTTTGTAGCAATCGTTCTGAACAGGTCTTGTACGAGGAGTGTAGTTTTATCAGGGAGTGTCTGCAACCCATAAAAAGATGAGTGTGTATCTAAAATTGAACATTGAATGAGGCATGTTTTGATTTAGAACAGGATGGGATTTGAAATTCTCAAGCGTATGTTAGCCCCTTTTGAAGCTACGAGATATGCCTTTCTTTGGCAGATTCTTCATAGATAAGACATGGCAAAGATATATTAGAAAACATTAACATTATTGCTCCTTGTTTAAAAAGTTGTTTAAGAAAAAATGGAGAACTTACACATTTTTCTTTTGTTATTGGGAAAAAATTTTACATGTTGAAAGGAGGCTACTATGAATTGCGCAATTCGACCAAAGAATCGGGTGCCAAGAGACGGGGGTTCCACATCCCTATGGAATGCAGTTAGAAGAGAAGCCCTTTCGAAGTTCTGGAGAAATAGCAATTCCATGTGGGCACTCACCGTCCTTGTGGAGAAAGAGGATAAACTGCTACAAGAATTGTCCCCCTTTCGTCCAAACAATGAATTTTATATCAGATTGCAATGAACAAAACCTAAGCGGATCCCCTGGGGGTGAAAGTTTTATTGATCATCTTCCTGTCTCCCCATATTCTTGCTTCTACCACGTTGTTATTCTTTACAATCTCTCCGCAATCCGGCTGTGCCTCTTGTTTTGTTCTTTAGCACATTATTGTTCTGATAAATCCTGAGCTATAAAGCGGCAATGCCCGAGAAGGAGTGGTTTGTATAGAAGCAAGACGAAGAATTTAAATCATCATATGCACCTTCCAGTAATGCCGACCCATCCACCGAAACTTTTTTCAGATTGTATGGCCTCTTTGTCCCTGTTAGGAGTCTTAGTCTGTAAATAGATCATCGCTACAGAGCCACTTTATCGACACCAGGGAAGCTAGGTTAGGAAAACACTATTATCCTTTTTTCACCATAATTCGAAAAGTAGACCATTTCACGCAAAACTTTTCAGGTGAATCTTTCATGGTACCACCAGATTATGCCATGGAGTGTCTTTTTTCCCAGATGTCACTGCTCCTCCTAAGTGAAGACGTGGTCGTGTTGTCTCGAACTATTATTCACTCAATTCTACCCTGTGGGCCTGAAAGACGTCTCGAAAGAGGCCTTGATCCCCTAAAGTAGATACTAACGTATCTTTAACATATCCAAACAAGTGGGTAGTACGCCCCACATAACAAAAGCTGGAGGGAAATAACTCTGTGTCATTTTGCGCAACGAACAGCCTTTGATTATGCACTTAGTTCAGGGAAGTAAGTATTTGAGTTATTCTGCTTTGCTTTAACAATATCACATTCAATACACAAAACAAAAGCAATGGAATCTCTAGTCAAATCGTAGAGGCAACGTTATGTACTGCTCCTTTGATGTTGGACATCTGATCGAATATCAGTAAAGATACTCACTCGATTCAGAAAAAGCTTTTTGATACTTAAATAGACCCAATGCTTCAAAGCCATTGCTCGACTGCAGTACAAAAATGCTGATAGCATAAAATTCTTCAAGAGCCGAGCATGGCACATCAATACGCATTCATCTGCATTCAAGATTATTGTCTGCTTTGTTGGTTCTCGCATCTATCATTCCTTTGTAGGAATAAAAAAAAAATAATCATTCATGTATCTGCACATGGTTTAGATCGATGTCCTCGCTCTATCATCCCCGTAACCATGCATACCTACAGACATGGCACATGGTTTAGATCGATGTCCTCGCTCTATCTTTTGCTTCCGTGAATTGACGCAAGAAGACTACAAAAATAGAGAACGTTAATTCGTAACAAAGAAAACCATTAGTGCTTCAGCTTCACACACCTTCAACTTTCAGAGAGTGGCCCCTGAGGAGAGGGCCCGACAATCCAAATGCGGTTAAGATCCGAGCGGGGATACCGAGCCTTTGATTAATCCTTCTGACTCCACAACAACACAGGCAAAATCCAAAATTGAAAGTTCTTCTCCACCCCTAAAAGAGAACTAAGGGGAACTCATAGAACTAAGAAAAAAAGAACAAAAAAGTCCTAAAAAGCATAAAAAAAGGCAATGATCTCACGTGCATGAAGCCACGAATCTAGAGAAAGAAGCAAACATGCTTGATTACCCGTGTGGATTTACCTTAGAGGACAATACGATCTCTGACGGCAAGAAATCGCTAGAAGGCTACTCCAATAGTAAGAGGACAACCTAGAGAGCAAAAGTTCCATTAATGAAACCACAAATTTAAACACACATGCCAGGAAGTCTAGAAGCCTAAAAAACTTGAATGAAAAAGCCCCCACTTGTGGCCAATGATTATTCTTTTTGAATGTATGTGGGTCGGATCCCACGTGAGAAATGATCATTGGTCAATGGCAGAAGAATCATAGTATAAACCTAGACTTCATCTACCTTCAACAATGCAAGATAGACGGGGAGGATCTAATGAAAGACTGAAGATCATTTTTGCACATCACCATTGCGTTTCCATGGCTCAGCTCCATGGTACCGATGGGGCTCTTATCAAGGCCAAGCAAATTTGGGCTTCTCCCATTGTGGGATCTTCTCCTCGTCCTCATAATAGGTGGGTGTCAATGAGGTTAGACAATCTTCCTGAATTCTCAGTGACTCCAATGCATGCCCTGAGCTCTTCTCATGAGAGAACCAAAACCTCGGACTCTCTTAACATTGCTTCTTACATGATCACTTCTGGGAATTTCAATATGGTCGATTGCAATGCTAATCCATGGGATCAAAATGCTCAAACTCCTAACGGGAATGAGAACGATCACTAGGATTGCCTAAAGCTGCATCAAGGTTTGACTAAATTGAAAGGCTATCAAGGATTCTCATAGTGCAACCTATAGATGGGTGCAGATCTCTCTAAAACTAGATTGGATAGATATTATGTGACGCAAAACATTAGTGAGCTCCTTTCTGCCCCATATTTGTCTCTATGCATGGGTATTGTGGTCCGGTTCATTGTCTCCTTCTAGTCCTCTACCCTAGCGAGAAAGGCCCCGTCTTTCCATATTGGTCTCTTAGTGTTCTCACTTCCTTCTTTCCATATTGGTCTCTTATTGTTCTCACTTCCAGATAGAATGTGCCTAACACCTTGGCTTCCATGATCATGCCTCACGTGCACGATGTTGAGTCTGAGTGGTTGAGGATTTCACACATATCATGGAGAAAGCAAAATTTTATATTAAAAAGTTCAAAAAATAAGGAAGAGAGATGCTATATAAGAATCTTATGTGCTTGGACGAGGAAGTGAACAAAGGAAAAGTATACTTACAGAAAATCTTGATCAAATTCGAGAGCAAGCTCAGATTCAAATAAGAAATTCAAAGAAATAAGCTCTTTGTTTTTACGTTCAAAGATTGGTGAGCGAGAAAAATGGACAAGCCGACAAAATAAATGGCCAAAAACTTGAAAAGAAAGCAGGTTTAGGTTTTCCTTTGAACAATGGTGTTGACTGTGCGTCAAAGGAGGAAAACCTTGACCTCTTCGTTAGTCATTGAACAAGGCTCCTTGGTCTTTTCGTCTTTTCTCTCCTCTCTTCAGGTGTTGGCGAGACTCTCCATGTCTCCGCGAGAACGTGTGGCTTCCACCTCAAGAATTACGACCAAAAGGATTTCGCAAGGCATTGCTAGGTGACTATCGGTGGCCTTTCCTTGGGGAAAAGCCCTGGATGGTGTCAGTACCAAATTCCTCAGAGCGTTTAAAGAGTCCCTTACGAATCCTTTAATTTTTTCCTTCCTTTGTGGACGGAAGCCTTAAATTTGGGTCCCTTCCCCATATTATTTAACGATGTTATCAAGCTGATTCATAATAAAGATTTTAAAACTAGAATAAGAAAAGGGAGACGGATCACCATGCTTCAAATGGGTACAAGTTTATTGTCAAGGCCTTGGCGAATCGTATCAGTAACCACCTTCACCTTTGGCTCTCCAAAGATAGAAAACGTTTCATGAAGGGAAGGTTTATTCGAGAAGTTTTTATGGAGATCTAAGAATGGCTTGATTTTGCAAAAGAATTCAAGAAAAACTGATGTGCTTTTAGACCGATGTTGATGAACCCTATGAACGATTAGAGTAGAATTTCATTTTACAAACTCCTAAGGATTTTGGGTTCAGTCGAGGATTCATGAGGATGATCATCACTAGCCTCGGTAATGTCAAGGACACAAAGAAAACCATCTTGAAACTTAGATTCCATGTGACTTTCTATATCTCATTACCAATTCAGAATTTTGAGAAACTAATTGTTTTTTCGCATCGAGAACATTGTGAGATTGATTGTGTGATTCCTTAATTCTCACATCTACAGATCTTGTTTTTTGATTACTAATGTCATCGATGACATCATCAGTTTGTACCTGCCCTTGAATACCTATATAAGAGGGCTTGTCTACATACATCTTCACTCTCTATAGCAACATATTAAACTTTAAGGCAAGATTAAACGACAAGTAGGAAAACATGAGAGAGAAAAGAGCCGACTACACAAACACATGAATAAACAAAAATTATTGTTTCATTCCCTCAATATGAAGGCATAGATTCATTCCTATGACTCATTTATGTCTTTTACATCCTCCTCATGAAGAAAGAGTTGTATGACTTTGGCAATGATCTTATATCCCGTTTAAAGCATCGTAACTAGACGCCAGTTCTCGATTCTGTTCTTTTCCCCTTTTTTGGATTAACTTGATGATGCCATTGTTGAGACAAGATGGGAGTGCACCAAATTCGAGTGCCTCTTGCCAGAGCAAAAAGGTTTCATCAAAGGAAGGTCAATATTGGAAGCCATTATAGATATTTAGGAAGACCTCGACTTCGCAGAAGAATCTAGACAAGATGTGGTTTTCCTCAAGATCGACTTTGACAAAGCTTACGACACGCTGGAAAGGGACTATATTCAGCAATAACTTAAAGACTTCAAATGCAGTCAGAATTCCACCAACATGATCTCGACCCTTGTGGGAAGTGCATCGACTCAAAATTAATGTTAATGGCCAACTTTTGAAGGTGATCAAACTAAAAAGATGGATTAGACAATGGTGCCCATTGGCTCCCCATCTATTTTCCATTGCCACGGAAGGGCTTAGCCGGCTTGTGGAACAACAAGTGGAAGCAGGTAATATTAAAGGCCTTCGATTGCCTCATGACCAGAGCCACATCACCATGAGAATTTTTCCTGATGATATGAACGTGTTTGTCCACAATGATAGCACTAGCCTAGAGACGTTTTGGAGGTGTCTGGATACTTTCTGCAAAGCCTCTTGATCCAAAATCAACCACTCAAAGACCGCTTTGAGAGCTATTGTCAAGATCCAACCCGAATTTCTCTTTGATCATGGCTATCAAAATATTTCTCCACGCCAAATTTTTCGGCTTCTTGGGATCCCCTTGGGCTTTGGTATCTCGTTGGAGCAGTAGTGGAATTGGGTCCTGGCTAGACTCGAAAGCAAGTTAAACTTCTGGAGAGGGATACAAATCAATCTCGCTGGTCGTGCAATGGTTATCAACACGTTCTTCATTTCGTCGACCATTTACTTCCTCTCTTATTGGAGATCAAAAGAGAAAGAGCTGTCCAAACTAGAATGCATTAGTAGAAACTTTCTTTGGATGGGCGACCAAAACAAGAGGGGGTGCCTAAAATCAAGTGGTCCATCTGCACTAGCCAAAGGGATAGTGGGGGCCTTGGCATTATGGACATTTGGTGCATGGCTAATAAACTTGCGGCCAAATGGTTGATCAAGGCATGGTGCAACGGGGAGGCCTCGTGGGCCAAGTTGATCTTCAGAAACAAGAATACATTGGCTCTCATGGGATTCTCGAATTGGAAGAATCTGAGCATCCTGACCCTTTTGTTTTCCGCGATCTTGATTTTCCCGAAAGGCTCGAATCTTGTGTGCTCCCTATGGAAGAGTTGGAATAAAGTCAAGAGCTTCATAAGAATCAGTGAAGATTGGAGGTAGGTGGCCGGTATCAAATAGAATGACTCTATGTGGTTTCAGATCCATGGCATCCGGAATGTGGAATCTTGGAACATTTGAAATTCCAAGAGGCTACAAAACAAAGGCTTAAAAAAATGGAAACATCTCTGGAACCAAGACACCAACTGGCAGATCAACTTCGAGGATATTGACCCTAGCATCAACATTACCTATGAAGAATGAAACACTTTAAAAAGCAGAAGTCTTACATGGGACCACTTTAAAGATTGTCTTCTCATGGGGCATGACCCCCTGTGCCCACTTGGTCTCATATGGCTCAATGATAATTGCCTCACAAAAATCCCAAACATCGGGTCAACCTCAACAAGAAGTGGTGTTTGTCATGGACGTGGCTCCAATGGGATATGAAGTTAATGGGTATCTGCCACGCTCTCATTGAAATCAAAAAGTGTATTCTTTTATGGAAAATTCTTCATTGACGAATCTGGACCAACCTAAAGGCTAGCAAAATTTGTGGGTGCCTCCCTAGTGCAAGCGTTGCTACCGGTCCATTGAAGATGTTGCCCACATATTCTTTACTTGTCCAAACTCCCATAGGCTCTCACTGATTGTCGGGAAAAAAAAATGGACTTCAAAAACATATCGATTGGAAACAAGCTCTATTGGGAAAAGTCATCGGCTACTCTGCAACTCTCTGGAACGCCATGAGAGGGGAGGTTCTTTGAAAGATCTCGTGGGAAAGATGTGCATATAACTTTTTTGACTCACCCAAAGAGTGATCGATTGAGAAATCATTGTTCCTCCTCGGTAAAAGAATCGTTAACTGCAAGAAATCCCCCCTCCCTTTAGGAATCATCAAGTGCTCCTTCTGATAAGTAACAAGCTTAAACCCAAGTGGGCCCCGCATGAGGATGATGAGAGGGTGATTAACCTTCTTTGTAATGCCATCTAAACTCTGTAAAATCTACCCCTAGTCTGCGTGATTCAGAGGGTCCCATGGGCACTAGTCCCCGTCACTTGTTCTTGTACTTTTCTTTTAATTAATACAAGTCGGGGAGAGTAGGCTAAGGCCAAACTCCATTTATCTAAAAACTCCATTTGTATGATATGCAAATTCAGCTTGAGTTGAATTGATACGATATGCGTCATTTATTCCAATACTAAACATTATCTTTCAATACAACGTCCCTAAATCCATAACAATGGGAACTAAAATAGAAACTTATGTTTTCATGTCCTATATTCTAAAAGTTTTGTATATAATTATCCAAATTCAAGTAAACTCTACCAAGAATATCATGAATTCATATGATGGAAAGTAATGTTCTTCCAAGAATAATCCCCGCAATGAAAATCTTGATCCTCAAGGGAAATTAAGTGTCAAATCTCGTTGACCTTTACCCATGCAATATATTTGGTATTCTCTAAGTAGAATATTAGTGCCTATTTAATATTTTTGTATTCACAAAAATCACATGAATTGGATGTTTCGACAAGATTCAATGACCAATTATTTACATGGATAGAGACACTATGACTAAGTAGGGAAATGTAGAGGACCCTTTTCTTGAGCCATCTGAAAAAGATTAGATGATACCCAAAATCACATTTATGTGTGAGATAGATGATATAACCTTGAAATATTTGTATACAAACAAAAGTATTCAAAAACTCTCTCACGTGTAGATAATTTTTTCTATGACATGTGAAATGTGGTAGACCTACCAACAATGAATGTGTACCTTTTGCATAACTTCTACTTATGAAGAAAAACTCAAAAATCTTTGAATTTTGGATATATTCAAGAAAATATACTTCAATATTTAAGAAAATAAAAATATTTGATATCTCTCACGTGTAGATAATTTTTTCTATGACATGTGAAATGTGGTAGACCTACCAACAATGAATGTGTACCTTTTGCATAACTTCTACTTATGAAGAAAAACTCAAAAATCTTTGAATTTTGGATATATTCAAGAAAATATACTTCAATATTTAAGAAAATAAAAATATTTGATATCTCTCACGTGTAGATAATTTTTTCTATGACATGTGAAATGTGGTAGACCTACCAACAATGAATGTGTACCTTTGCATAACTTCTACTTATGAAGAAAAACTCAAAAATCTTTGAATTTTGGATATATTCAAGAAAATATACTTCAATATTTAAGAAAATAAAAATATTTGATATCAAAACCTTCAATTTGAAACTTTCATGTGTACATTTGCACATGTAATTATCTTTGGTGGATCCTCACAAGAGATGGTAGCTATAAGCAAAGTGCATGTGACATATCAAATGATCCCATATTTGTTTAAACTTTTATATCACTACAACATATGAAGGGCATACCGATGTTGCCTATACCGATGGTCACTCTCGGCGTCTGTATAAACGTTGGAAAAGGTCACTTAAAGATACCAACGGTCAAGTGGCTGTCAGTATGACCGTTTTAAACGGATCGTCGGTGTGTCTCGCAGCCGTCGGTATAAGCGTCGGTATGGGCGTCGGTATAAGCATCGGTATAAGTGTCGATATAAGCGTCGGTAATTTACTCGAAGTTACCGATGCCCATACCGACGCCCATACCAGCACCCATATCGAGGTCGTGTTTTAAACATACCAGGAACCCGAGAGCAAAACTTCACATTTTTGCCCGTGTTTGAGTACTGTTTGTCTTCTGTCGAACTTGCACACGTGAACCGAATTGCTACCAACATTGTACACACACACACAGAGATCTCTCTCTCTACACACACACACTCTCTCTTGGTTTAGATCTCACATCTTGGTAAGTGGTGCACGTACTATTAGCCTTTGTCTTTCTCTATGCATTAGGTCTTATAATTTCTCTTCTCTTTGATTTTGCAGAAGTTCTTTGGCGTCGATTGTTTGGAATTTGACAATAGACCACATACATTACACTTTGATGACAACAATCCAAAAGAGGGAAATACTTGGAAGTGATTGTTTTATTCTCTATTGATAGAGAGAGAAAGAAAGAGAGAAAGAGAGAGAGAGAGATGAGAGAGAGAGAAAGAGAGAGAGAAAAGAGAGAGAGACAGAGAGAGAAAGAGAGAGAGAGAGAGATAAAGAAAGAGAGCGTGAGAGATAAAGAATTGTAGAGGAGGTACTGGGGTATCTACTTTTCAGGAGCATGCACCAAGCACTCTAGTACTTCTCCTACTCAAGGGAGGTTCACCTTAGGGAAATATACCCTTTAACACTTCTGTGAGCAAGCAGATATCAATAATTGCACAGAGTTGTGAATACTTAGGGATAATATTAATGACAAATGACAATAATGGAAGACCAACCACTCCTTAGTTTGAATCAGATGATTAACATAGGCAAAAGAGATGCTCAAAAGTTTATGCTCTGGGCTAACATGCCACTCCAGAACTAAACAACATCAATACAAGGGATTCATCCAATCCGTACAATGGACACAACTAGATGCAGACTAGCACTGATCAATACAAAGTATGAAGACTTGCTCTAAGGGAAAGAGCACGAAATACCAATGACTCACACTGAATGACAAAACCAAGCCACTCTCTTCACACTATAGTGTTATTAGCCCTCATTGGGAAGCCCACACTCTGTATCCTCACCATAGAGTGACTTCCTACAGTAGGCTTGTAGCCACAGAGTGCCAAGAGAGGACCCCTGTACATACGTATGTATATCCCCCAAATGAACACAAGTCCATTGCTTTTATAGGCTCCAATAGGCCAAGAGGGCCTTGCTGATTCCTCACGTCCACTGATCATGTGTCGATTGATTGCCCAAAATTAGAGGGGTAGATCAAATATGCCACCAGTCTTGAATTGGATCCTCAAAAATAGGAAGTCGTCATGAGTGGTTGGCAGCAACAATCATTTCTCCATTTTCAACTTTTACCACATGCACTTTTACTGCCACTTTTGGATGCAAACTGAGATCTTCATTTTGTGATACCCAGAATATTCAAATGAACCCTAGAAGTAGCTTTTGACCATCCAGAGGTTGGACCCTTCTTTTCACCCACGTGTAAGAGAAATCCTGAAAGACAACAACTTCGGGCCTTGATGGGTATGCGAATGTGATGTATTTTAGCTCAATATGTCCCTGCACATTTGAAAGAGTCTGGCCAACTCTTCTATTCATTTTCGCTGGAGACCTTCTTATGGTCTCAAAGATAGGGCAACCAGAAGCTTTTCCTTTCCCAAATGCTATTAGGTTGGGAAACGCTTCTCCTATTGCTATGCCCCCAATAGCTGTATTCAATATGGTAACAAATGTTGGTCCTCCATGTATGCTACCTTTTAATACCATTCGTCCAGCAAACCATAGAAGAAGAGCCCAGGTGCCTAGAGAAGAAGGTCAACAGATCCCATGCCAAGACCTTTCACCAAGCCCCCCTTTAGGTGAGCTAAAACCTTATAAATGGTAGCAAGTACACTCGAGGCTTCAACAACATAGTCAGCACCCGCATTACTCCATGGGATGTCCGATGGATCCTTCTTGCCAAAGACCTTGATGGCATGACCTACTTATTTCCAGGGTGGAATCATCAAGAATTTTGTTATCATCTTTGTGAACATCGAGAGTAGAGTCATATTTGAACATGTAAGCCAAGAGGGGTGTGGGGTGTGGTGGCGGGTGGGGAATGGAGGGTGGCGGGGTGGGGAGAGGAGGGGGTCACAGGGGAGGGAGGTGGTGGGGTGGGGAGGGAGGTGGTGGGGTGAGGGGCTGGCGGGTGGAGGGTGCGGAGGTAGGCAGAGAGAGAGAGAGAGAGGGACTGCGGGGTGAGGAGAGGAGGGGGTCACGGGGGAGGGAGGTGGTGGGGCGTGGGGTTGGCAGGGCGGGGGGTCGTGGGTAGGCGGGGAGAGAGAGAGAGAGAGAGAGAGAGAGAGAGAGAGAGAGAGAGAGAGAGAGAGAGAGAGAGAGAGAGAGAGAGAGAGAGAGAGAGAGGAGGGTTGTGGGGCTGGAGGGGCGGGGTGTGGGGCTGGCGGGGTGGGGAGAGGAGGGGGTCGCAGGGGAGGGAGGTGGTGGGGCGCGGGGTTGGCGGGGCAGGGGTCATGGGCAAGTGGAGGGAGAGAGAGAGAGAGAGAGAGAGAGAGAGAGAGAGAGAGAGAGAGAGAGAGAGAGAGAGAGAGAGAGAGAGAGAGAGAGAGAGATAGAGAGGAGCTTCTCGTGTTCTGCTAATCCCCCATTTCTCCAATAGAGAGAGTGGCAGTAAAGTCCCTCACTCCCATCTCCCTCAGTCCTTCTATGTATTCTTCTAATGCTACCAGTCTCCTAATGGGAGGTTCAATTCCAATGGTTTTGGCTCCCATTTCCTTTTTGATAATAAATTCAAATGGTGCCAATGCCTCTTTTCCATATACTAAGCGAAATGGACTCTCTCCAGTGGTTCCCCTCTTTGTAGTTCTGAAAGTCCAAATTGCACCGATCAATGCTTGGGGCCAAAATCTTTGATGATCAAAAGATAATTTGCACAACAATCCAATCAAAATCTTATTGGAGCTCTCTGCTTCGCCATTTGCCCTTGTATAGTAGGCACAAGATTTTTTATGGAATACCTTGTACCTGTCAAATATAAATTGGAGCAATTGATTCACAAAATGTGTTCCCCTATCACTAGTGATTTCCAGTGGGCAACCAAATCTTGAGAAAATACGTTTATACAAAAACTTAGCTACTGTTAATGTCGTGCAGTCCACAGTAGCTTTTGCCTCTATCCATTTAATTGCATAACATGTGGCCATCAGAATATACTTCTTACCCCCAGGTTGACCAGTTGGACTAATTGGTCCTATGAAATCAAGACCCTATCGTTCAAATGGGAGCCATCCTGTAGATATGACTAATGGTTGGAAATTCAATATGGTTGGCGTAGGAGCACATCTCTAACAAATGTGGCATTCTTTACCAAACTTGGTCGCATCCTTGTAAATATGAGGCCACCATAGTCCCTTGTGTATGATTCTATGAGCCAATTCTTCCCCCTTTAGATGCCCTTCACTGTGTGCAGCTTCTAGCAAAAGATTCACCTCCTCTGGATAAACACACTTTCTCAGGATATCATCGTGACAGTATGTATACAAATTTCCATTTATAAGTGAATATGATTTGGTTTTAAGAAGTAACCTTAAGTGGACTACTTGAGGGTTCTGTTCATCCCCTAGATTTACTTCTTGAACCAATGTTTCAAGACTAGTCTTGTTTGAGAAATCATCTCCACTGTATGCGAGAGTGGACATTAGCTTATATTCTGCAATATGTTCTCTGGTCCATCCTTGAGGTATATCTGAAAAAGGAAGATCTTCTCTGCATTCAGGCTCATAACCTTCCATCCCGGATACTTCTATATTTGTTGCCTCTTCAAAGTTTGTATTCTCCTGCAAACTCCCATTCTCCAACTCCTTGTGAACTTCATGGCCTTTTCTTGCAACTCCTTCATCTGCAACTCCTTCATCTGCAACTTCTTCCCCTATTTCATTGATTTCCATCGTGCAACACTCTGCACTTTCCATCATCCAATTCAATAATGTATCTTCTTCTTGGGGTAGAGAGGGAATTACTTGAGTGTCCACAGTATACCCAGTAGTTTTCCCTGAGTCAAATCCTTCTTCCAAATGTAGTTGCAGTTGGCTATTGGTGCTCGTTGAAATCCATAGTTTGTTTTTCCCCCAATCTTGCAAAGCTTTTGCTTGCCTCAGCCAAGGTCTCCCCAGGAGTAAAGGGTAAGAAGTCTCCTGTGGAAGTGCAATAACAACAAAATCTAGAACAAAGTGGCAACCTTGTACTATCATCAATACCTTTTCAATAATGCCAAGAGGTGCAACCCGATGTTGATCTGCTAGTGTAATTGTGAATGGTGCCATCTTGGTGGGGTTCAAATTCAATTTGTTCATTGTGAAATCTGGCATCAAATTGATACCAGAGCCTCCGTCTATGATCACACCTGTGAGAGCTTCATCCTTTATACAAACAGATAATCTTGAGCTTTGGTAGTCTGCCAAGGGTGCAGGGGGAAAATCAACCATGAAACCATCTATACTAGGTGATTGGATCAAGTGAGCAGAGTGTATAATCTTCAGTAAGTCACTTCTTATTTTTCAATCCATCCTTATAAGTTCGTAGAGACTAACCTTGTGATGAATACCTTTCAAGATCTGTTCAATGTTTACCTCCTGAGTGTCTTCTTGCAAACTTGTTGGTTGGTCCCTTAGAGAAGTAGCCATCCTTTCATAAGCTCCTTCAATTTCTGCTTGGCCCTTCCACCCAGACTTCTTTTCCTCCTCTTTATCCTGGAATCCTTGTTGTTCCTCTCTACGGATTGTTGTGCTGCTTGTTTGGCTCTAGTCATCATGGGCATTGCAGAGGATGAAACAACATAAGACTGAGTGGTCATACCTTCTTCTTGTGGAGAGACTGCAATCGTGTGGATTGGAGCAAGATGGCTTCTTGGGCATTCTTTGGTATAGTGATCCTTACCCTCTGGACAATGTTGATAAGGAGGTGCATCTTCTAGAAGGGAACACCTATTTTTCATATGGCCATACTCACCACAGCGATAACACATCAATGGTCTATTATATCTAGGCTTTGTCGTATGATTTTCCTCTCTATTAGGTGCATTTGAAGTACTAGCATAATATGAATCCAAAGCTTGAGGGTTACCTCGTTGCTGTGTACCCTTGAGGTAGTAACAGTCTCTAGCTTCATGACCATCCTTTCCACAAAATTGACAGCTTACCTTGTTAGGGCAATTAGCATTGGAATGTCCATTGTTGTTACATATTGTACACCAAATCTGCCTTCTTATATCCTGAGTGGTCCGCAAATCTTCTAACTGACGGCGAAGTTGGGCTACTTCATCATCAGTGCGATGTAGTGGTGGCAAGACCTTCTCTTCTTGTTGATTTTGTTGCATTCTCAATGCCTCCAGTTCCTTCCTCAGTTGCCCAATAGGGTCTAGTTCTACAGCATAATTCGATTGTGTATCCCCTTCAAAATGTTTCCTAGCTTCTTCAATGTGTGATGCTGCTGCAACAAAATCATTGAGGGTTGCATTCAATCTAAGAGACTCACGTAGCTTCTGCTGAGATGACTTGGGCAGAGCTTTTTCTATCCATTTTTTAACCAAGAAGTCACTTGGAGCATGTGGCAGACGTGCAACAAGTGCTTCTGTTCTAGTGTGAAGTTCATCATGAAAGGTTTCACTTGATCTTAGCTTTAGGTTCTTGAGCTGATCTAGAGCTTTTTCCGAGGAATCACTACGTCGAAATGTCTATGAGAATGTCGTCTTCAAAGCCTCCCATGTAGCAAAATGGCCATCTCCATATTGACTGTACCATTTATCCGCAAGGCCTTCCAATGTGGATGGGAAGAGTACCAGCATTGCATCCTCTCTATTCTGCAGACCTCGTCCACGGCATAAGGAGATGAATCTTCTCACATGATCATGAGCATCCTCATAAGCTTGTCCCTTGAAGGTAGGGAACTTGATATTGAGTCTGGAGAGTAAACGAGAGAGATCCTCCATTTGCACTGGTGTTTCCTCTTACGTATCTAAGGAGAAGTCTAAGGTTCTCCTATGCTTCTCCTTTGACAATGGTGTCGCACCTAAATTAATAGATAAATTCAAGGAGGGTAGAGGGGAGGTAGGTTCACTAGTCGAAGATATAGCTGACTTGTTAAGGCTCCTTCGTACACGAAGAGGCTCCTTATCTACTCGCATACGGGTCATGTACCTACTTGCAAATGCAATAGGGCAAAAATGTTGAAAAAGAAGACTATTTACTATCCTTAGGGCCTCTCACAGAAATGCAAGGGTCCCATCGGGTGTGCCAAACTGTAGACGAGGTACTGGGGTATCTACTTTTAACACGAGCATGCACCAAACACTCCAGTACTTCTCCTACTCAAGGGAGGTTCTCCTTAGGGAAATATACCATCTATCTGTGAGTAGGCAGATATCAATAATTGCACAGAGTTGTGAATACTTAGGGATAATATTAATGACAAATGACAAAAATCGAAGGCCAACCACTCCATAGTTCGAATCAGATGATTACAACATAGGCAAAAGAGATGCTCAAAAGTTTATGCTCTAGGATAACATGCCACTCCAGAACTAAACAACATCTATACAAGGGATTCATCCAATCCGTACAATGGACACAACTAGATGCAGACTAGCACTGATCAATACAAAGTATGAAGAATTTCTCTAAGGGAAAGAACACGAAATACCAATGACTCACACTGAATGATAAAACCAAGCCACTCTCTTCACAGTATAGTGTTATTAGCCCTCACTAGGAAGCCCACACTCTGTATCCTCACCATAGAGTGACTTCCTATAGTAGGCTTGTAGCCAAAGAGTGCCAAGAGAGGACCCCTATACGTACCTATGTATATCCCCCAAATGAACACAAGTCCATTGCTTTTATAGGCTCCAATAGGCCAAGAGGGCCTTGCCGATTCCTCATGTCATTGATCATGCCTCAATTGATTGCCCAACATTAGAGAGGTAGATCAAATATGCCACCAGTCTTGAATTGGATCCTCAAAAATAGGCAGTCGTCATGAAATGGTTGGCGACAACAATCATTTCTCCATTTTTAACTTTTACCACGTGCACTTTTACTACCACTTTTGGATGCAAACTGAGATCTTCATTTTGTGTTGCCTAGAATATTCAAATGAACCATAGAAGTAGCTTTTGACCATCCGGAGGTTGGACCCTTCTTTTCACCCACCTGCAAGAGAAATTTTGAAAGATAATAACTTCGGGCCTTGATGGATATGCGAATTTGATGTCTTTTAGCTGGATATGTCCCTGCACATTTGAAAGAGCCTGGACAACTCTTCTATTCATTTTCGCTGGAGACCTTCTTATCGTCTCAGAGATAGGGCAACCAGAAGCTTTTCCTTTCCCACATGCTATTAGGTTGGAAACACTTGTCCTATTGCTATGCCCCCAACAACTGTATTCAATATGGTAACAAATGCTGGTCCTCCATGTATGCTACCTTTTTATACCATTCGTCCAACAAACCATAGAAGAAGAGCCCAGGTGCCTAGAGAAGAAGGTCAACAGATCCCATGCCAAGACCTTTCACCAAGCCCCCCTTCAGGTGAGCTAAAACCTTATAAATGGTAGCAAGTACACTCGAGGCTTCAACAACATAGTCAGCACCCACATTACTCCATGGGATGTCCAATGGATCCTTCTTGCCAAAGACCTTGATGGCATGACCTACTTATTTCGAGGGTGGAATCATCAAGAATTTTGTTATCATCTTTGTGAACACCGAGAGTAGAGTCATATTTGAATATGTAAGCGAGGGGTGTGGGGTGTGGTGGCAGGTGGGGAATGGAGGGTGGTGGGGTGGGGAGAGGAGGGGGTCGCGGGGGAGGGAGGTGGTCGGGTGGGGAGGGAGGTGGTGGGGTGAGGGGCTGGCGGGTGGAGGGTGCGGAGGCAGGTGGAGAGAGAGAGAGAGAGAGAGAGAGAGAGAGAGAGAGAGAGAGAGAGAGAGAGAGAGAGAGAGAGAGAGAGAGAGAGAGAGAGAGAGGTTGTGGGGCTGGAGGGGTGGGATGTGGGGCTGGCGGGGTGAGGAGAGGAGGGGGTCGCGGGGGAGGGAGGTGGTGGGGCGCACGGTTAGCGGGGCGGGGGCTGGTGGGCAGGGGGGGAGGGGGGAGAGAGAGAGAGAGAGAGAGAGAGAGAGAGAGAGAGAGAGAGAGAGAGAGAGAGAGAGAGAGAGAGAGAGAGAGGGAGAGAGAGAGAGAGAGAGCGAGAGAGAGAGAGAGAGAGAGAAGGAGGAGGGCTACAGGGCTAGAGGGGCGGGGTGGGGAGAGGAGGAGGTCGGGGGGGAGGGAGGTGATGGGACACAGGGTTGGCGGGGCAGGGGTCGTGGGCAGGCAGGGAGAGAGAGAGAGAGAGAGAGAGAGAGAGAGAGAGAGAGAGAGAGAGAGAGAGAGAGAGAGAGAGAGAGAGAGAGGGAGGAGGGCTGCGGGGCTAGAGGGGCGGGGTGGGGAGAGGAGGAGGTCGGGGGGGAGGGAGGTGGTGGGGCGCAGGGTTGGTAGGGCAAGGGTCATGGGTAGGCAGGGGGAGAGAGAGAGAGAGAGAGAGAGAGAGAGAGAGAGAGAGAGAGAGAGAGAGAGAGAGAGAGAGAGAGATTGTGGGGTGGGGAAAGAGAGAGAGAGAGAGAGGAGCTTCCCGTGTTCTACTAATCCCCCATTTCTCCAATAGAGAGAGTGGCAGTAAAGTCCCTCACTTCCATCTCCCAAAAGATGATTAGAGAGTAAGAAAGAAGTGCCCAAGCTCTTGTGCCCTCTCTAATAGTGCAAATTTGGTGCTATCAGAAGGTCATCACCATCTCCTGCTTGGAGCAGTATATGCACATCTACAAAGGGAAGAAAAACTTCCGTGATACAAGAATGATGAAAAAAATGAAGATAGAGATAGGAAAATAGAGCGTACATACACACACACACACATCTACACATTTACACATGCATACATACACACATACATGTACACACATGCATGCTTACATACACACACATATACACACATGCATGCTTACATACACACACATATACACACATGCATGCATACACACACATACAAATATACACACATGCATACATACACACACACATGCATACACACATACATACACACACATATATACACATATGTATACATACACATACACACACATATACACACATACATACACACACACATACATACACACATATACACACATGCATGCATACATACACACACATATACACACATGCATGCATACACACTAATACACAAATGCATACATACACACACATGCATACACACATACATACACACACACATATACACATATGCATACACACATACATACACACACACACACATGTACACACATGCATACATACACACACATATGTACACACATGCATACATACACATATATACACACACACATGCATACACACACACATACATACACACATATAAACATAAGCATACACATACATACACACATGCATGCATACATTCACATACATACACATATACACACATGCATGCATACATACACACAGATACACATATACACACATGCATACATACACACACACATGTACACACATGCATACATACACACACATATGTACACACATGCATACATACACACATATACACACATGCATGCATACATACACACACATATACACACATGCATGCATACACTCACACGCACACACACACATACATACACACATGCTTGCACACACACACACACATGAATGCGTACACACACATGCATACATACACACACATGCATACATACACACACATACACATATACTCACACATGCATACATACACACACATACACATATACACACATGCATACATTCACACACACACACATACATACACACATGCACATATATACACACACATAAGCTAGTGTTTTAATTAAATATATATAATTAAATATATAATTTTTTTATTTTGAAGTATTTTTTACATCAAATATATAAAAATAGGATTAGGGTTTTTAGGCTATTTACACATACATACACATACACATATAATACATATATACATGTATATACACCTGCACACAGAAATATACATGTTTTAGGTCTAGATATTTAAGATTAGGGTTTTAGGGTTTAGGCATACATATAACTCAATTACATTCCTATTTAGAAAAAATATAGAAAAAAAGAAAAAAATAACAAAAAACTCTGAATATATAAATAAACATATATAAAAAATAGGATTAGGGTTTTAAGATTAGGGGTTTACATTTTTATAGGTGTTTAAGTATTTAGGTTTTAGTATTTTAGGTTTAAGTCTAAGCCTTTGTGATTAGGGTTTTAGGGTTTTAACACCTACATAACATATATACACACATACACATACACATATAATACATATATGCATGTAGATACACATGCATATAGAAATATACATATTTTAGGTCTAGATCTTTAAGATTAGGGTTATATAGGATAATTATATAGATATATATATAATAGGGTTATATAGGATAATACATATATAAATAGGATAATTATATAGATAAATAAATATAAAAAGAACTAGTGTTTTAAATAATTTAATTAAATATATATAATTAAAATATAAAAATAGGATTAATTAAGAAAAAAATCTGAATATATATATATAATAGGATAATTATATAGATAAATACATATGATAAGAACTAGTGTTTTAAGTAAATAAATGAAATATATATGATTAAATTTATAAAAATAGGTTTAATTTTAATCATTTTAAATAGAGTGAATATATATACACATACACACATACTTATACACCTATCTATATACACATATATATACACATACACATATATATACACATGCATACACATATATACATGTTTTAGGTCTACGTCATTTTGATTAGGGTTTTAGGGTTTTAACACCTACATAACATATATACAAACATACACATACACATATAATACATATATACATGTACATACACATGCGTATAGACATATACATATTTTAGGTCTAGATCTTTAAGATTAGGGTTTCAGGGTTTAGGCATACATATAACTCAATTAAATTTATATAATGAGAAAATATAGAAAAAAGTTAAGAAAATTTTTAAATATATAAATAAATAAATAAATAAATAAATATATATATATATATATTATAGGATAATTATGTAGATAAATAAAGACAAAAAGAACTAGTGTTTTAAATAATTTAATTAAATATATATAATTAAATATATAAAAATAGAATTAATTAAGAAAAAAATCTGAATATATATATATATATATATATATATATATATATATATATATATATATATATATATATATATATATATATATATAGGATAATTATATAGATAAATAAATATGATAAGAACTAGTGTCTTAAATAAATAAATGAAATATATATGATTAAATATATAAAAATAGGTTTATTTTAATCATTTTAAATGGAGTGAATATATTTGAAGTGAAGATATGGTCTCATTAGCTTATTTATTGGATGGATCATGAAGGTATACCTCTTGTAAGTGTTTCTTGAAACTAGTTTAGCAATTTGGGCTTTTTGTGCTAAGATATGAGCATATCTTTATGATTGTGTATCTACATCGTCTGTTTCTTGAGATGTCCAAATCACACTTATGACTTCTTAGACATATAGATAACTATATGATCAGTCTAAATTAATGAAACAACTTGTTTTAGATCAAACTTCCTTCCTATTTGAATCTATCCAAGAATATTTTACTCAATTTCTAGTAGACTATGAGCTCTATGTATTTTTTTGAGAGCTATCTTTCATAAATAAAATGTTTTATCTACATGTGTAGTTTCTTAAAATTGTCTATCTTGACTCAAACCTTTGAGATGGATTGCCTAAGTTACTATTGTCATATTATTGCATAAACTAGAAGCGTAAGAAGTTTACTAGAGTTCCAAAGCAAGAAATATGCTAGTCTAGAGGAAATTTATGAAAAGACCCTCTCATCTCTACAATCTACCATCACTCATCATAGTTATATCATAGGATCATCATAGTTTATACTTTATGGGTGATAGTTTCTCAATCTTCAATTAGTAAATTGGATCAAAGTAAGTACTCAACATGGTCTCTAAGGATGGAAGCATGTTTGCAACAAATAAACCTTTATGTATACATCTTTAGAGATTATTTGATGCTTATGCTAAGGACCAAAGGACAAGCAACACAAGAGGAAGAATAAACATGGAACACTTGATGTGCAAAAGATGTTTTGGCAAGGTCATACATTCTCAAATCTATTTTTGATTTGTTACTTCCACCCATTAGGAGCTATATGGCATCAAAAAAGACCTCAAATGCTTTGGAAGCATTCATTCTTCAATGGCCAAGACTTGGAAGAACTAACTATGTATGAATTTCATGTCTCTCAAGAAGAAGTCCAAGAAAAATATCACTAGATGTGTCACAAGAATTAAGAATATAGTTGACCATATAGGATAGAACTCAATGGCACTAATGTATTATCATAAGTGGGAAGCATTCAGCACTACCATGGACATGCAAGTATCAATTTTTGATATATTTAGGTAGTGATGTGTGTGAACACACTAGGACCACTTGGGCACTTGTTTCCTTCTTGGTTTTTTTCCCTGGCTTGTATATATGCCTATAGCCCTAATGGATTACTTATCTTTGTACATTCTAGTGGTAATACATTCAGTATTATGTGGTGTGCTTCAAGCGTCTTCTTCTTCTTCCTTGTGTTTTTCACGTGCTTCCATAGGCATCTAACTCGAGCAATTGGTATTAGGTTAGGTTGCCGCTTCATCTAGGGCATCGTTGACATCCCTCTGGTCATAGTCCAAGAATTGCACAAAATTTGGTGAGCATACTCAGGATGATTAGGAGATCAAAATAGCTTTGCTTTGTGGTGCCAAAATCGTGATCTTATCTCGTTTGGCCTCTACATGCATTATCATAGCACTTGTGCAGGCTATTTCATCTTTTTGTGCCAAAGATATATATAGGTTTTGGTTTGTCAGTATAAGCATCTCCAAATCTACTACAGGTTTAGTAGAACTTGTTAGGGTAGTTCAATTCAACTTTTTTAGGGTAGTCATTTTTCTACATCAGCATATTTTACTTAGTGACCATGGCTAAAAGTAGTGATGTATTTCGTATGTTGGTTGTTGAGGATAAGTTGAATGGTACCAATCACCCATTGTGGGCTTATATGATGTGACATGTATTGGTTGCAAAAGGATTGTGGAACATTGTGCAGGGTATTGAAAAACGCCTTATAACACTTGTAAATATAGGTATTGAAGCTGATTTAGATTGCATTGAAGATGTTGATATTCTTTATATTTCTATTCCGGCTACGATTTCTGTTGCACCTACTATAGAGCAAATTTATTGGGATGGTAGAGATGCTTAGGAACATGCATTGATAGCCTTGTTTGTCAAAGGTTCCATTATTCCTCACATTCGCTCTTGTATGAATAGCTAAGGATGCTTGGGATACACTTACCACATTGTACCAAGTTAGGAATGAGTCTCGTGTTGCTTACCTCTGAAAATAGTTTGAGAGTGAGCATATGAATGAAGGTGATTATATGGATAGTTTTCTAACAAATATTAAAGACTTGAAGGAACACTTGATTTTTGCTGATGAAGTTATACCAAAAAACTCACTTAGGTAGACCATTCTGAATGGTCTTCCTGATTCATATCAAAGTTTTGCATCTACTCTTTGTTTGATGATGAAAGGAAATCCAAATGCCTTGTCATTTGAGGAGTTAGTCTTTTTTCCATTGCACGAAGATCAGCCTTAGCAGAACAGGTCCATTATGCAAGTTGTAGATCAAGCTACAGGTTAAAAGAAGGAAGTCAACAATGAGAAGAAATCAAAAAAGCATAAATTCTTTTGTTAGTACTATCAAGAAAAATATCATGTCATAAAGAACTATCCAAAACTAGCTGCAAAAGAGGCAAAGAAAAAAGAGGTTGGAATGATTGTTCGAGAGGCCTCTACACCAAAAACAAAGTCTGCTAATCTTGTGTAGAATGAAGAATAGGCATTTACTATTGTTTGTAGTTTTGACTAATCTTCTCCTAAACAGTGTATGTCTGCAATAGACTCAGATGTTTTGTACTTTGATAGTGGGGCAACCAAACATATTACCTCATAGTGCAGTTTCTACTTCACTCGAGCATGCCCCTATAGGGAATATTGTCACATGTGCCAACAACTCCTCTTATCCTGTCATGGGAGTTGGTAAGGTCATTATGACTACTATTGATGGTATTTCTTTCACTTTGTCTGATGCTTTATTTGTGTCAGGGATCAAGAAAAATCTGTTATCAATTTCTACATTATTGGCTTGGTCGTGAAATTTTTTCATGACAGATGTACAGTTCATGATCTATCAAATGGCAACATGATTATTGCTTCTGGCATTTTATGTCGTGGGCTATATAAGCTCATAGACTATGAAAATTCTATGAATGATTCACAATGTGTAGTACATGATTCTCGGGCTATGTCAGATGCAAAGCTTTGGCATGCACGCTTTGGTCATCTGAATTTTGCTAGTTTGTTATGCCTATAGAAATCTAAAATGGTGTCCTCTTTGCCAAACTTGAGGCACCTAAAAAACATATATCAAGGCTATATTTTGGGTAAAATGCAGCATTCCTCCTTTCCAAAAGATGGTTGAGTTCGAGCTACTCAAAAATTGCAACTTATTTACAGTGATGTATGTGGTCCTATGCAGACACCCTCTTTTGGAAACTATCTTTTCTTTGTGAATTTCATTGATGCTTTTTCCAGGCATGCATGGGTATATCCATTGAAAGAAAAGTCCGAAGTGTTCATGTGCCTCAAGCAATTTTTGTTTTTGGTTAAAAATCTATCAGCATGTAAAATGGACACCCTCCATTCTAATCGAGGGGGGGAATACATGTCTTCTGAATTTAATGCATTTCGGGATGAAGGTCTGATAAAACATCAGTTTATAGTGTCGTATACACCTCGATAGAATGGAGTTTCTAAACAAAAGAACAGGTTACTCATAGAGATAGTGAGGTGTATGGTCAAGGATCAGGCTTTACCACATAGTTTCACGCTTGAGGCCATCATGTGTATAGCATATGTACTTAGCAGGTGTCCCACGAAAACACTACAATCTATCACTCCATATGAGGCTTGTCATGTTCGCAAGCCATCTATTGGTCATCTACGTGTTTTTGGTTGCCTGGCATATGCATTAGTGCCTAAAGAACATGGCAAAAAATTAGATGATAAAGTAGTAAAATGTATTTTTGTTGGGTACAGTTCTCAAAGCAAAAGCTATCATCTCTATCATCCACAACCTAAATGCATTTTGGTTAGCCATGATGTTGTTTTTGTGGAAGATGCTATTCAGCCTTTACTTTCATGTACAAAGGACACATCTGTTAGCTCCAAAGACATGTATGCTACTTTGCTACCTCTTTTTATAGGTGGACGGTCTAGTGCTAGTCCTATTGAGGCAACTTCTCAGCCATTTTTTATGCAGATTTGCATGATGCACTTGTTGATGAGAGAAATGATATTGAGGAGGCAAAAACTATGCCAAAATGGCTAGTGTAGACTATGCATGAAAACAAATTAGATGCACCTCTATCATATCGTACTCCCTCAAGCTCTCATAGTGCCTCTTTTGCATCAAATTGCTATGCTATGGCTGCATCTAGTCTATATGACGAGATTGGTCCAGCTTTGTTTGATGAAGCCCAAAATTTTAAACAGTGGATGGCTGTAGTGCAAACTAAATATGATGCTATCATGGAAAATAGTACCTGGTCTTTATGTGACTTGCCTCCTGGCAAGAAGGCCATTGACACTTAGTGGGTATACAAGCTAAAGCATAAAGCTGATGGAACAATTGACAGGTATAAGGCTAGGCTTTTTGCAAAGGGCTATGTGCAGGAAAGAGGCATTGATTTTGATGAAACCTTTGCACCTACTTGCCAAATGACTATTCTTTGTAGCATCTATGCACTTGAAGCTCATCATGGTTGGAATGTACATCAATTGGACATTAAAATGGCATTTTTGAACTTACATGAAGAAGTGTATGTTTTTCATCCCCATGGCTTTGTGCAAAAAGGCCATGAAAACCAGGTGTGCATGTTAAAGAAGGCATTATATGGTTTAAAGCAAGCACCATGTGCTTGGTATGAAAAGATACATGCCTATCTGATTGCACATGGTTTGGAGAATAGTCCAAATAAAAGCACCTTATATGTGAAGTGTGCATTAGATGTTACACTCCTAGAAAGATATAGGATCAATGAAGTGGAACATATCCTCTCACGTGTGACATTCTGTTGAATTTTCATAGTGGGAGCGTCATGCGGATCGTCTTTGATCAGTACATTGCTTAGCTTGATGTATCACAACACTCATGTATATGTTTTTCATTACAATCTCTTTTAATTCATGTCTCTTGTCTCTTGTCTCTTAGTCTCTTATATGTTTTTACATGTCTCCTTTTATCTCTTTCTTTGTGTGACAGGCTCCGCAATCTTGCATTGAAATAGTGAGGGTTATCCATTGAGATTGCGAGAATAAGTTTCTATTTATTCATAAAACATGACCCACATGCATGTATACAACCCACAAACACCCATGCATATGTTTCAATTTTTTAAGTGTATAAGAAGCTCCATTTTTGGATCATTCTTCCTTTTAAAATCGGTCCATTTTTATGGTATTCTTTTGTTCTCATCATGCATACATAGCATCCACAAGAACCCATGCATATGAATTAAATTTTGGAAGTGTATAAGAATCTCCATTTTTGGACCATTCTTCCTTTCAAAATCAATTCCTATGTATGGTTTTCTTTTGTTCTCATCATTCATGCTCATGGATTTATCTTTCATTCATATGGATTTATTTTGCATTCATATCTTGCTTTATGTTTTGGGAATTGATCTGATGTTTCCTAACACTTCAAATTTTATGTTTTGAAGAGTCTCAAAGCTAATAAAAAAGGATAGGATGCATGCAATTCCAATACCAAACTATTCATGGACATATGGTTTATATTTCATGAATTTTACTTTATGTTATGGCATGTTCTATATATATATGCATGGATTCAAGTGTATACATCAAATTTGATCATTGTTTTAATTCTAAAAGATCATCATGCTAGCAGTACACTATTTGATTGTTGGCATGAAAGACGATTGGAGGAACTACATGGTTATGCAAGAAAGAGATTGTTGCTAGCATCTTATATTTTTGTAGGTTTTGGAGTATATGGGGATTAGTTTTAGTGATTCACATCACTTGAGAAAGTAGTGAAGCATTTTTGCTCACTACTAAGGAAACTAATTTGATTGGATCATAGAAATGGTTTCATGAGAAAGCATTGATGGGTGCTTATGTGATTCCATTGATGCCTAGGAAGGCCACATGCATGACACTACATCTAGGATTTAGAGCATATATCCCTTACTCAGGATTAGTTGGGGTGCTTCATAATTATATGTATATTGGGATCTAGAGAGAGGTACTTAGACTCAATCTTGGTACCAAGGAACAAGCTAGTTTGGAATAAAAAGGGATATCCATTGTCACATGTTGACTAAAACCAAACTAACAAGTTCAAGGATATGGGATCTATTTGAGTCCACTTATATGAGTTTAGGATATGGGATTCATTTGAGTCTACCTAGATATTCTATATATATATATATATATATATATATATATATATATATATATATATATATATATATATATATATATGTGTGTGTGTGTGTGTGTGTGTGTGCACGTGTGTGTGTGTATGTATATGTATATGTATATGTATATGTATATGTATACGCATATGTATATCTATATGTATATATATATATATATATATATATATATATATATATATATATATATATATATATATATATATATATATATATATATATATATATATATATATGTGTGTGTGTGTGTGTGTGTATGTGTGTGTGTATGTATATGTATATGTATATGTATATGTATATGTATATGTATATGTATATGTAAATGTATATGTATATGTATATGTATATGTATATGTATATGTATATGTATATGTATATGTATATGTATATGTATATGTATATGTATGTATATATATATATATATATATATATATATATATATATATATATATATATATATATATATACATTGGCTTAGTGTAGGTATGACACCATAAATTGAAAGACATTTTAGTGGTATGGGATGGTGGAAATGACTTCCCATTGAGCACTCTTCTTTTGTGGCCAGGGAGAAAAGGAATCATCATTCATGGCAGCATGTCTCACTAGATTAGAGGAAAGCTCTTGGTAGACAAATCCTTAGGATTGGTTATCCTTCATAGTTTAGGAAAGATTTATTCTTCCAGTAGAGAATATGATAGGTTATTTTATCAGCATTGGTATCACATAATCATTTTATGGTTTTTAGGGAATAACTCCATTACTTTGATTGGATTGTATAGATCCATGCATAGAGGATGGTTGACAGAGATAGCTTTTTAGTATGGATACACATGTGTTTATGGTATCATGTAGTATCATTTCCAAAGATTTCAGTAGAGGGCTTTGACACTTATAAGGAATTATTTTCTTTACTCTTCACTACATACATCTTCATTCGTTATGGGAGATTTTTTCTCCATCTTTATAGGATTTTATATAATGAGAAATTATGGATTAGTTATGGAAGAGGGGAGAAAATGAATTCATAAAATTTCTCTTTAAAGGGAAGGAGAAAGTGGGACCTACCTTAGATACAGAAGAGGAATCTTACTTTAGCCTAGAGGTCTCACTTTAGCTCTTCTTCCTTGAAAGAGGAAAAGGAAAGTAAAACATCGTTTCTTCATAGGCGAAGAATAGAATATGTTTTCCCTTCAAAGAGAAGAGGTGTTTAGAAACCATCTCTTAGTCTACATTTCATAAGGAATTCATTTCATCTACTTTTCATTGTAATTTTCCTTGACATGGGAGTTTGATTCTCCACTATTTTGGAAGGGAAAAACATGGAGAACTTCAAAGCATGTTCTCAATTATAGATGAGTAGAACAATTGAATTCAATAGAATCTCTTTCAAAGGGAAAGGGAAAGTGAAATAAATTCCACTACTAGAGCTCTTTTCCTTGGATTAGATAAGAGAGAGAGAGAAAGAGTTTTAGTTTCTCATTTTGGTTGTCTAGATAGAAGTGGCACTCTTCTATCAAAGACAAGAGGGAGATTAGTTAATCATCATGGTTAGATTGAGTCTCACCTGTAGACTCTAGGGAGAAGTTGTTATGTTTATTTGTAGTGATGGTCCTTGACTAGATGAGATGATCTAATTATTGACATTAGTGAGACCGGAAGTAGAGTTATCACTCCTCTCTATAGGGTTTCTAGGAGATAGGGATAGATCTAACCTATTGGGTTTCCAAACCCTTAGTTGGTGTTACACCATGAGGATGATGTGTGAGCATCTGTTAGGAGAATTTGTACTTCGAGATTATTTGAATCTCAAAAGGAATGCTTTTTGCATTCGTTTGGCAACCTACATGGAAGAGAATATTTTAGAGTCTGCATTAGTGTCAATAGATGCTATTCCAATACAACTTAGTCCTAAGGTTAAGGATAACAAGCCATAGACTTCTTGGTTGGTGAAATGTAGAGATTGCATTTTACTGCCAAGAAATTTGTATATAGGAGCTAGATGATGGAATTGTATAGTGCATAGGGTAGTTTAGACTAAACTATTACTTGTGATTACACTCAAGGTTAGGAAGATTTGGATTCGTATTAGGGAAATTTATCATTTAGTCTTAGATGGGTTTGGAGTCTCTTCTTATGGGACTCTTTTCTATATTTCCCAAGATTGTATGGTTTATTATCTCCACTTTGGTAATGTCAAGCCATAAGCTTGGCACTTTATACTTCTATTTCATACTATTACTCCATAGAGGAAACATCATATGGACTTAGGTCATTTTGATTATGTTATATGTCACAGGAGTGATAGTTTGGAAGTTGAGTGTATATGGAGATAATAGGCACCATTTATACAATTTCCCACCTTTAAGATGATCTCATATGAGGTTTCTTAAGGGAAAGAATATGGTGAAACAACACACAAAGATGACTATGTACATATAGTACATGGGGTTCAAGGGAGTCCGAGCACTTTCTTCTACCATTACGGACATTACATGTGTTTCATACTTATGAAAACTTTTGAGATCTCTTTAAAATAACCCTTCTTCCTATAAAAAAGTAAATTACAAAGATTTGTGGTCGTCCATTTTGGTTGCTAACACTTGCAGAGAGTGGTGCTCTCTCTACAGAGCTCTGAATCTAGTGATTCAGATCTCATTGGAAAGGTATTAACTCTCTAGTTTATGCCTACAATTTTTTAGAGCACTAGCTTCATTACTTTCAGAGATAGTGAAGATTTACAGTCTTGGGCTCATTCTCTCCAACTCCCTAAAATTTTGGGATGACACCAGTTCAATGTTAAGGTGATTGCTCCTTGTATATTTCATATACATTAGGGGTTTTATGCATTATATCAAGCCAACACTACGGATGACACTCCCTTAAGAGCAATTTTTCGAGTTGTTATTGTGTTGGCTGCTTTGAGTGTTTGAAATCACAACTTCTATTCATTTTTAGAAAGTTCTTGTGAGCTAGTCAAGATGCAAGTTATCTATTTTGCGTCAACTTGTTTTTGTTGATGTTCAAAAGTACCTATTAGGTTTTATTGCTCTAACCACAAGCCTACAAGTTATATTTTACATATCCAAAGATCTTGGGTTGGTCATATGTTGGTTTGCAAAACCAACTGCACCACTTGACAACTCATCTTTCCAAGCCTCTCCAAGATTCTCCAATGTTTCTTTTAGTGGTATCAGAGCAAGTTCAATATGGGATATGGCTTTCTATCAATGATTGAAAAGCTTGATAGTTTCAATTATGCTACTTGGAAAATCAGAATGGAGGCTTATTTCATGGTATAGACTATGAGGAAACATTCTCACTAGTTGCAAAGATGATTGCAATCAGAACATTGATAAGTGTAGCTACTACACGAATTGGAGACTCCTCCAACTTGATGTGAAAAAGCATTCCTAAATGGTTGGATAAGTGAAGAGGTATACATGTCACAACCACTAGGTTTTGAGAACCCTAATTATACATCTTATGTTTGTAGACTTAAGAAAGCATTGTATGGATTGAAACAAGCTCCTAGAGCTTGGAATTACAGGTTGGTTACATACCTTCAAGGTCAAGGGTTCAAACCTAGCAACTTTGATCCTTCTTATTCATCAAAATGGATCACAATGAGGTTATCTATCTATGGGTATATGTAAAGGATATTATTGTGATGTGATGATCTAAATGGCATTCAAAGTATAAAGAGATACATGCAAGAGGAGCTCAAAATCAATGACTTAGGTGAGCTCACATATTTCCTTGGTATGCAAGTGATTCATACAGATGAAGGGATGTATCTCACTCAGAGAAGATACATTGAAGACCTACCTCTCAAGTTCAGAATGGAGAACACAAAGCTTGTAGGTACACCTTTGGAATTGAACCATACACTAAGTCTTTATGGTGAGCAGATTGATGATCCTAACGAGTATCAGAGTTAAATTGGTAGCTTGATATATGCTACTCACACAAGACCAAACATATATAGTGTGGGAGTGCTTAATCAGTTCATGCACTCACCTAGAAAGCCACACATGGATGCTACAAAGAGAGTACTCAAGTACCTCAAAGGCACACTTAATGAAGGTATATATTATCTTTACTCTTCATGTTTAGATATCAAAATCTATTCAAATGCAGATTGGGCAGGAGCAAAGGATGATAGAAGAAGTACCTATGGATGCTTGGCATTTGCAGGTTCAAAGCTAGTGTCATGGAGTTCCAAGAAGCAACCAACATTTGCTTTATCCTCAATTGAAGTAGAGTACACAGATCTAACCATTGCAATATGGTGCTAGGATTTTTACTTAGATTTGGGACTTGTAAGTTCCAAACCTCATCTACTTGGAGATAATGTAAGCTCCATGCATTTGGCTGCAAATCCAATATTTCATGCAAGAAAAAAGCACATAGAAGTCCACTACCGCTTTGTAAGAGATAATCTTATGGCAAAGGAAATTGAAATTTCATTTGTTCCTACTGAGAAGAAAATAGCATACATGATGATAAAGGCACTTGATGGGATAAAGCTTTGTAGATTCTATGGCACATATTCAACCTATCAGAGAATCAAGACTAAAGCGTAATTTAGCTTGAAGGGGAGATGGTGGAACGACAAGCTTTCATTACGCTTGAGGTGGACATGATCTTCATCAAACTCAACATTGGAATGATGCTACATATATTTCTTGTAGAGTTTTATTTACGTTCATTTGTTGTATTGAGAGTTTGATCATAGGATCACCTTCTTATGTAAGTTGCAAAGCATTTAACTTTGTAAAAGGGAAAATTAAAAGGCCTAGAAGCCATGAGTTAGAAGTGTTTGGGATTCATTCTCAATAAATCAATCAAAAGGAAGATGTGATTTCAAATTTCTCTTTTCCTAGATTGTAGGAAAAGATGCCAATCAATCTAAACTAACAAATCCACCTAGATTCGAATTCAAATTGATGAAGAAAAGGAGTGGGCATGTACTCAAGAGTCTATGTAAAGGCTCCACAACATTTGTACACTAAGTAGCATGATGATTTAAACCAGTACATATACTTCTTGTTCATTGCTTGGTGCCACTCCAATTTACTGCTCCTTGAGACGCAATCAACTTGTAGAGAGTGCTCTCTTTATAGAACTCTAGATCTAGTGATTAAGATCTCCTTGGAAAGGTAATAATATTTAGTGTATGTTTAAAATTATTCAGAGCATTTTGCTCATTACTTTCATAGATATTGAAGATTTACAGTCTTAGGGTCATACTGTGCAACTTCTTGAAATTTCCGGATGACACTAGTTTAGTGTTAAGGTGATTGTTGCTTGTATAGTTCATATAAATTAGGGCTTTCTGCATTATAGAAAGCCAACTCTATGTATGACACTCTCTTAAGAGGAATGTTTCCAATTGTTATTCTGTTGGCTGCTTTGAGTGTTTGAGGTGATAACTTCTATTCATTTTTAGAAAGTTCTTGTGAGCTAGTCAAGGTGCAAGTTATTTGTTTTGCATCAACTTGTTCTTTTTGATGCTCCAAAGTATCTATTGGGTTTTAATTCACTAACCAAAAGCCTACAAGTTCTATTTTACATATCCAAAAACCTAGGGCTGGTCCTATGCTTGTTCGTTAGACCACGTTCACCACTTGACAACTCATCTTTCCAAGCCTCTCCAAGTTCCTCCAACTTTTCTTTCACTTCTTTGCCCCTTCTCCTTGAGATTAACACTATATAGCCTTTGTATGAGCTTTGACGTACCCTTCTGTAATCATTGCCTCTTCACCTTGCTTTTTCTTTTCTTTCAGATTTTCATTTGACATGAATGGATAAGCATTTGTGTTTTGCTATCCATTGGAGTCTCCTTTAGATTATGGCGACACCCTTCCTTTGTCTAAGGTTAAGCAACTTGCCCAAATCATAATTTCAACACATCCCATGAAGCCCATGGTGGTAGTATCCATCTCTAAGAGCCTAATTAATTTATTGATGTTGTTTAACTTTTGGCATTCAATTCTTTTGAGAAAGTATTAGCTATCGGTTTCTCTTATACCTATGAAATGAACAAACACATCTTTCCTTAAAAACGTTTCCCTTACATAATGAAAATGTACCTCTATACGTTTCCTCCTTGCATGGAACATGGGATTGATGGATAGATGTATGGTAGACATGATATCTCCATGGGGATTGTGTTAATCTGTAGTTCCAAGTAAATTAGTACATTCTTTAACCACATAGCATCCGATGGAGTGAGTGCTAATGCTGTGGACTTAGGCTTAGTTGATGACAATGCCAATGAAGGCTCCTTCTTAATACTCCATGACTTGGATTTAGTTACTAGCATGAACACATAGCCAGATGTAGACCTCCTATCATCAACGCTACCTCCCCAATTTGCATCACTTCATACTTTGAGTTCTAGCTCCTCTTCATACTTATGAAGCAATCCATGATTGATTGTGCTCTTCACTTTCCTTAGCATCCTCTTGGCTGCATTTAGGTGCACATCTATGCCTACATGCATGTATTGTGAGAGTAATCCTACAACATAAGTCTAATGACATCTTCTTAGTGTGCTTGGGAGGTACTTACTTTGGCATAGGTAAATAGGTTCACCTACACACATAAGTTCGTTTCCCAAGAAATACTTCAGCTCACCCAATTAAGATACCTTGAATTTTCTTCTAAGGCTCATCTTTATGTATTTGACACCTACATGATCATTCCCCATAATAATGAGGTCATCCACATAAATTCATATGAATACTATTTTATCCTCAACCTTCTTTAGGTAGAGGGATGGATTTGCATGGCTTGGAGAGTACCTGAAATACATCAAGTAATCTACCAACCTCATATTCCATACCTGTCAGAAAGATATATTTCTTTATTAACCATTTAATAAATAATTCATTTAGAAATTAATTCTACTTGTATCTAAAAATCTTGGAATGTATAAAGTAAAAGCATGCATATGTGTATACATTCCATGAAAACATAAACAACTTATTGTGAGGGGAAAAGATTGTTAGATATCCTCAACCTATCATGCTTGGCAAAGCTCAAATCTTCTACCAAACTTTTAGGCAGCTTGTGTAAACCCCTATCTCATGATCTTTCTAAGATAGTGAACCTAACATGAAATAACTAGGGGAATTGCAAGTTGACATTAGGTTGAATTTCGGTTTTGAATATTCTTTCGCTTGAACAAAATGGGAGATGAAAATGTAGGGCGTGGAGTGACAAGTGGCTTGGATACACATAGGTCCATGCCCTACTTAAGCTTATGTCCATCACCCAAAAAACGTTTCCAAATAGAAACCATGTGGTACAAGCCTTAGATGCAATTATTAAAGAACATGGATTTTCTAATTTTCGCAATGTATCAAAATTTTTGCATGTGTATGACCTTACAATGGATTTGTATGATGTTTCGATAATTTTGAAATTATATTAGTTTATCAGATTGGCTACATTCCAAAACAAACCTTAATTGTTACCCTTCAAAAGCAAGCACAATCTTTGGATGAGCTTAAGAAGCTCTTAAAGAAGGATTATTTTGAAGAGAATTTGACTACACCTACTTGTCAATCATTTTAGGAATGGGTAGCCTCTTTAATAAACCACTTCTAGCAAATCACTTACTACATGAATTTGAAGAACATTTTAGCTAGTCAGATGAGGCGAATTCCAATTTATTAGCTCATGATAAAGTTGAGTTTTTTGTTCAAAGTACTAATGTAAAAAAGCATTAGAGCTAGGGAATTAGATAGAATAGTTGACTAAATGAATAGTTTTGACTTACAATCGTGATAAAGCATAGGAATGTTTAATTCATTTTGATCATGTAGTGAATATTGACATAGTTCAATCATAATGCGAGAGATGAAAGATCCCTAAAATGCATTTATGATGACAAAAATAGCTAGAAAGCTAAAAGTGTATTGGAAAGTGTATGAGAAAAAAGCCAAACTTACCCATATAGGAAAGCTTGTCTTTGCTCCCTTGAATCAAGGACACAAGATTCAAAAGAGTATAGAGCCTAATGAAGAATCTCAAGATAGACGAATCTAGAAGGAGAACAATCCCACATTCCTAGTAGTGCCACGAGACATGATGTTTAGGAGGACGAAACCCTTAGCCTCAATTTAGACCTTCGAATGTGAAAGGACATCTTAAGCAATGATTCATGTAACAAAATATTCTCTCATTTCCACTTGCAAGACTAAAAGATGATGGTAGAAGGATTCTTGCCTCTCAAGTTGTGAAATGCATGAAGAATCAGTATGATGGCATAATTAATCCTTAGGATCATGTGGTACAGTTTAAGAAAGTGCTCTGATCACAACAAGTAAACAATGTCTTCACTCAATAAAAGGCTTTTAAGATCACATCGGTAAGAATAGCTTTGAGTTGGTTTAAATTATTCGACAAATGGTCATGTAGAGATGATCACCATCTTATAGACGAGTTTATTAGTGAGTTTTTGAGGAAAGGAGTGAGACATGACATCACTTGTTTCATCCATACCTTCAGACAACATATTCATGAGGGTATGAGGTTTTCCACTTGAAGGTTAATGCAGTCTATGGATAGTTATCCATTTAGGGAGCTTCCTTCCCAATAAATGCGGATTTCCCTCTTCTTATATGGATTCCTGAGTAGTGAATTACGGGCCTTGTGTATGTAAAGTGATTAAAAATACTTAATGCATGATTGAAAGAGTGTAGACACTTGGAAAGTGTTATGGAAAAAGATTAAAGCTTTGAGATGTGCACACAAAATCAAAGTATTTTATGGTTACTGGCGAACTTTCTATTGGTGAACTTGCGAACATGCTGGTGAAGAAGTTGGGAACTAGAAAATTGTCAAGCAATCAAGAGTACCAAAATGCACCTCAACATGTGCAACCGCTCATATAATGTTATTAATGGGAAGCACCCCATCCAATGAACATGTATACTTTTGGGGAATAAAAACCACATTGGGATATAACTAAACTACATTATTGTCCATACTATCAAAATCTCACAAATCACACCATAGTTGGATTTCATCACTATCAACAATATGTGAAACAACATTTGACATTTCAACCAAGGCCATATCCTTATACACTTTATGCTATTTTAGGAGAATAGAATCATTGGCAATATTATCACACACATAGGCCACAAATGGGTCAAAGAGATCCTCATGCTTATAACTTCTCTCAAGACAAAAACCCCCTCCACCCAGAAACGTTGCTCTTGTGAAGTACACAAACCCAAGAGGAAATTAAGAACATGTCATTTTGTTGATTCTTGCAACACCACCTTCAAACCTACAAGAAGGCCTTTTCTATTTTCCTATGGGAGAGCAATAATATTATCAAGAGCCACAAACGGATTACTTCTCAGTTTATCATACTCCATACTATGCCTAGGAGTCTAATCGGAATCAAGCTTTGGATTCAGGTTCTTTGAATGTGTGGTACTATTAGAGCTCCTATGATGGGAAATAGAGTGACACAAACTAGAGGGCCTTGTTATAGATGTAATGTAGAATAGTTCATTCACAATTGTCACCATGTGTCCAACTATCAGCCTAGCACAAAAGCTAAGTGTTGATTTTGCAGTGACTGCAAGAAATAGCATCTTTATAGGAATTTCCATAGAAATCCAAACAAGTAGAAGACCACTGAAATAGACATCATAGAGCTAGTAGGACTTTCCTACATAGAGCACGACACTACAATACTAGAGCAAGTAGTAACTAGAGCTCAAGTGCAACATTAGGATGTTCAAATAGATTCTCACATTTTCAGCCTCTCTAATGAGGACAAATGATACAAAAATCCTAGAATGAAAAAAACATCATGGTTAAGTGGGAGAGTACACTAATAAAAACAAAAAAACTTGAAACGAAAAAAAAGATAAGCTTAAGAATAAATTGACACAAAGAATGATATACCAACAAGAGAACTTACAAAAAGAATAAGAGAAGAATCGAATGCTTACTAATCTCTCAGAAACAACACATATTCATCATCTTAAGGCTTACAAGTGGTCTTAGAATCATATATTCGTGGGACAATGAGAAGGTTGTCCGAAAGTAACTTGTTATGGCGATGCTCAAAACCTCACTATAAATGGGGAAGACTCCATGAGTCTACACATTCTTTCTAATTACATGGGAGAGTATGAAGTGAGGACACAATACAAGGGAGGACCATTAGAAGTGAATCAAAACATGAATGATAGGGTGCACACTTGCTTTAGAGGAGCTACAAAAAGTAAAGCCACATCTTTGGGACACGATAGCCGAACAAATGAATCCAGACGAGGAAGCCAATTTAGAAAACACTTCTACACAAAATATCACTTTTGTAAAATAGATTCCACTCAATAAGATTGAAGATTCTAGTGAAGGCAATGAGGGAAACACCTGATATCTAGTCATTCGCAATGATTACATAACCAATGCAATATTAGAAATAGGTGTAAGAGTGGCCATAGAAACTAAAGAGCTTTGGGTGAAATGGCAAACATTAGCCTTGAGACCCACACAAATGAAATTTCAATTAGTTGGTGGACATGTACACTATCCTCTTAGACTTTTGGAAGGAATGATACTCTATGTGTAGAGTTAGATTTGAGAATGCACTTTCTATTTATCCATTTGGAAAGGAAAGTATTTATGAAATGATCTTAGGAAGACTTTTCATGACAAAGATTAAAAGTCTTCAAGAATTGAGATGTAAGTCCTTATAATTTCAATATTTAGGTGTAACCACAAAGATCAATATAAGAGATTTCTCTTTTAGATACATCCATCCAATATAGTGGAAATCCTTTCTTGAGGAGGAAAATATGGCCTTTACACAAAATGTGCATTAAAAAGATCCCTCTCGGGTGCAAGAACACACAAACTTGTGGGTTTGTAAATATCCATACAAGCAATCTAACATAATTACAAAGGGAAAGGAGACATACACAAGCCCTTGAACAGACCAGAAAATATCTTCATTACATTCCTAGGGTATTCAATGATGAAGGATTTGAAGGATTTCAGAAAGTTACCTACTTCCAATTATGGACCATATATTGGAATATAGTGCTGGCAAGGAAGTGTATAACCTTTGTAATGGATTTTCATTTATAACCAAGTTTCCATTGTGCTATCAAGCTAGCATAAGATAGATTTTGACATTAATCGAAGAATATATGCATTTCATTTCATGCCCTTTGGGTTGACCAATGTTTTTTCTATCCTTCAAATATTGATGTGTCATGTGTTCAGAGAATTCCTTTAAAAATGCATGGAAGTATATGTGAATGAATCTATGCTCATACTCACAATAATGGAGGCATCATATTCTCACTTTGCAGAAGCTATTTGAGAAGTGTAGAAATTATGAGGTTTCCTTAAATTCTAAAAAGTGTTTTTACATAGACATGCAAGAAAAAATCCTTCATTATGTGGTGTCTAAGAAATTAATATTAATAGATTAAAAGAAAGTAAAAGTGATTTTTTTAATTCCCTAATCCTACAACCACCAAGGAGTTCCAAACCCTCATGGGACACTATGTATACTTACGACATTTCACCCACATGCTTATTGTTATCACCAAACCACTTTATGGCTTTCGTACACACTTTACATGGAACGTGAAGCATCATTCTTAGAGATCATGAAACGGTTGAGCTCTACTTACATCCTAAAAGCACTTGATTGGAGTCGACCATTCTATGTGCATGTAGATGCATCAAATTATTGTATAGGATGTATTCTAGCACAACCTACACATTAGGAAAACATGGATTTCTCAATTGTCTTTGCTAATAGACAATTAAATGCAATGGGGATAAAATACAATAACACAAAGGGAACATGAAAAGAAGTTCCAAAATAGAGGATATAGTTCATTCGTAGTTCATAAAATCTCACCAATTGGGGCCATAGATATTGCTTCTTGAGAAGGGGAAGTTACCTCTAATTATATAGTGGACGTAGAGTCAAAATCTTACTATGATCCTCTCACTAAAGAGATGTTCCAAGAACTATGGGAAGCAAAAGACAATAAAGTTGAGGACCTATGTATTTACCAAGAAACTAATCAACGGAGACCTAAGAGTGACAAGCACGATCGCGGGTGACGCTCTGACCATCGCGGTCGTTGGTGACGCTCTGACCATCGCGGGGTCTGTCTGTCCATCGCGGGTGACGCCGGGTACCGCGGGCGTCCATCGCGGGTGACGCTCTGACCATCGCGGGCGTTCTGTCCATCGCGGGGGTGACTTTGACGATCGCGCCGGGCTTCTGTCAAGCGTCCATCGCGGGGCTTCTGTCAATCGTCGGGCTTCTGTCATTCGTCCATCGCGGGCGGCTGTCCATCCATCGCGGGTGACGCCGGGTTTCGCGGGCGTTCTGTCCATCGCGGTTGACGCTCTGACTTTGACGATCGCGTCCATTTCCAACTGCCAGCCCACCTGCGAATGTATGGCTCAATTCCCCATCAAATCTGGTGATCGCGGGGCTCGAAGTCTGTCCATCGCGGAAGATTTCTAGCTCGAAGTCAGAAGTCTGTCCATCGCGGGGCTCGTCCATCGCGGACGCGGGTCCATCGGCTCCTATCATTCGTTCTGTCCATCGCGGGTGAGGTTCTGTCCATCGCGCGGACGTTCTGTCCTTCGCCCAGTCATCAATCGTGCTTTACAGCCTGGCGGCGGCCATCGTGGGCCGGGGTGGGCCGTAGGGACCGATCCAAAGTTGTTTTCTCATTCAATGTGCGACTGAGGGATGGCAGGCGTGTATGGCTTCATTTAAAGTAGTTTTGATGGTTCTCCTGTCGCTCGCGATGGGTCACGGGGAGATCTCCCTTCGTTCCCATGGGCCCATCGTCGCGATCCCCCACCCCTAGTACCTCTAGTCCCTATTTGCTCAACCGTCTCGTTAAAAAAAAGAGAGAGAAAAAAAGGAGAAAAAGTGGCTTTGTTATAAAAAAAAAAGAGAGATCGTGAGCTTTAATTCCGGAAAAAAAGAGGGAAATTAGTTTTGGGGAGGAAGGTTCGAAAAGTGTCCTCGTGACCGTCTTGGCCGCCGTGGTCTTCCTTTTGTCGCTTTAGTTCAAGAAAAAAGAGAAGGAAAAAAAAGAGAGAAAAAAAAAAAAAAGAAAGAAAGAAAAAAAAATAGAAAAAAGAGAGAAGAGAAAAGAAAAAAAAAAAAGAAGCAAGAGGAGGAAAATTGAAAAAGTCGAATGGGGGAATAGGGCTTCCCCTCTTTGTGGTCTGTGGGCAGCCTCCCATCCATGATGGAGGGGCCTGCCTTTGGGCTCTGAAGAGTAAAAGTGGTGCAAGTTCCATTTGGCCATGGATGTGGCTTCCTCCTCTCTCGTGAAAAGTAATCGGGCCCCTCCCCCTGGGGAGACCGATTTCCTGGCCGCCCTGCAGGAGGGGGGGTCGCGTGCCGCCCCTGGGGCTTCCGAAAGTGCTGAATCCCCCGTCGTGTCCCTCAGTAGACCCGCAGTTCTGTCTGCTCAGGAGGAGCTCAAGAAAGTTTGCCTCGTCGGCCAAGTATTTGGCCCTAGGCCCCCGCTCGAAATTGTGCGACAATGGCTTCGAAAAGAGTGTTTCCCTCGAGGACTAATTGTCAGCAAATGTCAGTTCTTACCAGCAAACCACTTGCTGCTAGTCTTTGAGAATGAAGACATGGCGTTCCAAGCCCTAAGCGTAGGCACCTGGCAGTTTGGTCGGGCGACCCTGTGCCTATTCAGATGGTCCCCGGACTTTACTCCTGACAAATCGAAATCACTTCGGTACCCTCTTTGGGTTGAGCTCCCTAACCTCCCATACTTCTTGTACAACTTCGTGTGGGACATTGTCTCTCCTATCGGCAAGCCGTTGGCTTCACGCGAAGACACTGGTGGTCTCATCTATGAAGGTGCAAGACACTCGTTCAATGCTAGGTGGCACCCTCAAATCTGCGTTGAGGCCGACCTCAGTTCGCCGCTTCCATCAATGATCAAAGTGGACATGGGCGAAGGTGATGTGTGGGAGCAGGATATCAACTACAAGAACCTCCCCAACGCGTGCTTTCGTTGTGGTCAGCAAGGTCACAGGATTAAAGACTGCCCTCTCAGGCAAAAAAACAAGCGACCGCAAGAAGCATCCAAAACTGCTCAAGACAACAAGGGCGATTTGACCCACTCGACCACGGTTGGGGATGGCAAGGGCCTCCTCAATCCACACACTGATGCTGATGGCTTTACTGAAGTTAGAAGAAGAAGGAAAAGAAGTCCGAGGGCCAACGGTGAGAGAAACAACCTGACACCTACCCCCAACAGCAATTTGTATTGCAATCTTGGAAAGGAGATCAACGAGCTTGACTATCCAGGTGGGAAACCACTCGAGGTAGATACCTACGACAATGCCCTAGAGATCCATGACAACAAAGAAACCCCCCAGGAGGGTTATACTACAAGCAAAGAGGATGGATTCACCACTAGTAACGAAGACAACATGGATAGTGAAAGTTCCATCATTGGATCAACGATCCCGGAAACGGTGCCGTGCACGGGGCCCAGTTCCCCCCAGCAAGGAGTATCACGCAAAGGAAAGCAGCCTATGGAGCTACCTTGGAAAAGCCCCCACAAGAACCGATTTCTAAGTCGGGATCAGATCCCAGCGAAAAAGAAAGAGGAAGCCAAGAGAAGAAAGGACAAAGCTCCCTCCCGCAAAGAGGGATAAACACAAAATGATCGTCATCTCGCTAAATGCTCGAGGGCTAACCGACCCCTCAAGAGCGACCATCATTGGTCAATGGCTGCGCGACATTAGTTTAAACCCAGACATTATATGTATTCAAGAGATTAAAATTGACGGAGAAGATCTACAGAAACGCCTCAGACAGGTCTCCTCAGCCCATGTGTGGATCTCTACGAAGCACCAGAGGGGGTCTGGAGGAACGGTTATCGGCGTTAAACACCTCTGGCTTGAAAAGTTAGAGAACTCCTTTGAAGATGTAAGTCACCGTTGGATTGCGGCTTCCTTTGGTGCTCCTCTTTCTGTTACTATGGTTTCCTTGTACGCTCCTAACGGGGATCTGGAGAGACTGAACACTTGGGCCTCACTTGACTCGCTTCCCCACAACGTGCTTATATGTGGAGACTTCAACATGGTGGAGGACCCTAGGGACAGATGGATGGGCAAGGGTAGGGTCATAGACAGTCGGGAGAAGGAAACGTGGGACATGACCAAACTCCACTTGGACTTGGTTGAATTCAAAGACTTGAATGGCTTCTCTTGGTCGAATCTCCAGGCGGGCGAGGACCTGAGGAAAGCTAGACTCGATAGATGCTACATCTCGCAGGGCTTTACTCATCAGTGGGGCCACCCTACCATCACGCAACGCACTGACCTCACCATCTCTGACCACTACCCGATCGTTATCACTTTTCAACCTTCTAACAAGATCCGCAAGGCCCCGTGGTTCCATGCCAACGCATCTTCCTTCTCTCTCCCCTCCGTCCACCAAGAGATTGCGGATGTGTGGAAGGTGGCGTTCGCCTCTGGCTTGGCCCCAGCCAAGTGTTGGAGAAGTGCGGTCGACAAGTCTCGTAAGATCATGATTAGAACTAAGAAAATGATCGAGACTGTGAGACGGGCTCGTAGGGAAGCTCTTTACCACAGACTCTGGCGGCTCGAGGAGGAAGTGAACAAAGGAAAACTCCAAGCCCAGAAAGGTCTCCGAAAAGTCAGAGCAGTGTTGAGATACGAGGAAGAAATACAAAGGAAAAACTTGCAAATCTTCTTCAAGGAGTGGTGGGCCGGCAAAGCCGACAAACCCACTAAGGAGATGTGCCGTATCCTTAAAAGGAAACACAACAGAGAGTCGATCCCCCTACTGCTTGATCCACATGGCAATGTATGCAATTCGGAAGAAGATAATTTTGGCGTCATCGAAGGGCACTTCACGAGACTCCTGGGAACCTCGAACCCCCTCTCCCACCATAGAAAGGACTGCATGGCTGCCATTTCTTGGGTTTCCCCCGGAGAATTCCACCCAACCTCCACTCCCTGCTCCATGCCCCTATCTCGGAATCAGAAATCATCGAGGTTATTGATGCCCTCCCCCACGGTAAAAGCCCGGGACCCGACGGACTCACTAACGAGTTCTTTAAATCCTTCAAGTTGGTGGTTGCCACCCCTCTTCGGATGGTCTGGCAAGAAGCGCTAAAGTTTGGTGCTCTTCCTTCTTGTCTAAATAATGGAATTATCAAGTTGATTCACAAGAAGGGGGAAAAGAACAGAATCGAGAACTGGCGGCCGATTACGATGCTCCAAACAGGATACAAGATCATCGCCAAAGTCATTGCCAACAGACTATCGTGCCACCTGAGATCTTGGCTTAGTGAGGACCAAAAAGGTTTCATCAAAGGCAGGTCCATCCTGGAAACCATTATGGACATTTGGGAAGGTATGCAATATGCAAAGGAGTCCAACCAAGATGTGGTTTTCCTCAAGATCGACTTTGACAAAGCCTACGATAGGCTTGAATGGGACTATATTCTGCAGTCGCTCCAAGATCTCGGATGTAGTCGGGAATTCACCAGGATGATCGCGACCCTTCTCGGAAACGCAACGACACAAATTAACGTAAACGGCAAACTCTCGAAGGCGATCCACCTTAAAAGATCTATTAGACAAGGGTGCCCTCTGGCCCCCCTCCTCTTTGCCATCGCCACTGAGGGGATGAGCAGACTGGTGGCACATCATGTGGAGGCTGGCAATATCAAAGGCCTCCGGCTGCCTCACGGCCACAGCCAAATCATCATGAGACTTTTTGCCGATGATATGAACGCGTTCGTCCACAATGATAACACCAGTCTGGAGACGTTCTGGAGGTGTCTTGATACCTTTTGTGAGGCCTCTGGATCCAAAATCAACCACAATAAGACCGCTTTTAGGGCTATTGTGGGACAACAACCTGGCCTACTCATTGATCATGGTTGCCAAATCATTCCGCAGGGCCAAATCTTTAGGCTGCTTGGCATCCCCTTGGGGTTTGACGTCCCTATGGAGCAGCGGTGGAACTGGGTGCTGGACAAACTTGAAAACAAGCTCAACTACTGGAGAGGCATGCAAATCAATCTCGCTGGACGCGCTATGGTCATCAACACGTTCCTCCTCTCGTCTACCATCTATTTCCTTTCTTGTTGGAGACCGAATGAGCAAGGCCTGTCCAAGCTGAATAGCATCTGCAGGAACTTTCTTTGGACGGGTGATCATAACAGAAGGGGGGTGCCTAAGATCAAATGGGCCATCTGCACCAGCCACAGAGATAGCGGGGGGCTTGGTATCCTGGACATTGGGTGTATGGCCAACAAACTGGCTGCCAAATGGATGATTAAGGCTTGGTGCAACAGGGAGGCCTCGTGGGCCAAGCTGATCTTCAGAAACAAGAAGGAGTTGGCCCTCATGGGGTTCCCAAGCTGGAAGAATCTCGACATCATGACCCTGCTATTCTCCCCGATCCCTGTCTTCCCGAAAGGCTCCAATCTCATGTGCTCCCTTTGGAAGGGCTGGAATAAAGTCAAAAGCTTCACAAGAATTAGTGAGGACTGGAAGTGGGCGGCTGGAATCAGACAAAACGACTCTATCTGGTTCCCGATACAAGGCATCCGGAGTGTGGAGTCGTGGAACATTCGAAATGCCAAGAGATTATGGCACAAAGGATTCAAAAAATGGAAACACCTCTGGAAACATGACTCCAACGGCTGGATCAATTTCGAGGACATTGATCCTTCCAAAAACATCTCCTACGAAGAATGGAACACTTTGCAAAGCAGATGCCTCGCATGGGATCGGAACAAGATTCGCCTTCTCATGGGACACGATGCTCCGAACTCGCTTGGTCTCAAATGGCACAATGGAAATAACCTACTCAAAATCCCGAACATCAAAGAAACGACTGACCACCAGATCAGTCTCAACAAGAAGTGGTGCCTGGCTTGGACGCGGCTTCGATGGGACATGAAATTCATGAGTATTTGGCACCCTATGATCGAGATTAAGAAGTCTGTCCTCCTATGGCAAATTCTGCATCGTGGAATTTGGACTAACCACAAGGCTAGCAAAATTTGCGGGGTCCCTCCTTGGTGCAAACGCTGTCACCGGGCTATTGAAGATGTCCCACACATCTTCCTCTCCTGCCCCAGCTCCTTCAAAATATGGCAGACGGTGGGAAAGAAACTCAGACTTCTGAAACAGCTTAGCTGGAAACAAGTCCTTCTGGGAGAAGCGATCGGCTGCTCCGCGACACTCTGGAGCGCCATCAGAGGGGAAGTCTTGTGGAAAATCTGGCGGGAGAGGTGTGCTCTCAACTTCGGCGATACCCCCAAGGAATGGTCGATTGAGAAATCACTATTCCTCCTTGGCAAAAGGATTGTCAACTGTAAGAAATCCCCCCCCTTCAGGCACCATAAAGTCCTCATTTTGATCAACAACAAGCTCAAACCCAAGTGGGCCCCGCATGAGGGCGATGAGAGGGTGATCAACCTTCTATGTAACGCAACCTAGAACTCATACAAGTTTCCCCTGCTTTGTGGGATTTGGGGGGTCCCGTGGGCGCTAGTCCCCTTCTTTTGTACCTTTGTTTCTTAATTTAATTCAAGTCCGGGAGAGTAGGCTATTGCCGAACTTCCTTTATATTAAAAAAAAAGAAACTAATCAACATAATTTGAAACATATCAAGAAGTACAAATTGATCCAAAAAAACAAGCACATGATTAGGTAGACGGAAACAAAAGACATTCCCATGGGAATTTGCCAAATTGAGGATATTTCCAAGGTCATCATTGGTCTAAGATCTAGACATTTTGGTGGCTTTTAGGATATTTCTCCAATGCACCCTCAAAAATTCCTCATAAATATAAGAGGCATTAGTAACATAATAGTTCAATTTCTTTCATAAAACATGTGAGTGGTCATGAAACTAGTGCAAGCCATTTTGTTTGGCATAGGTAACTCATGTATACCATTTTATGGTGAATCCATAATATCTATTCACATTTCAAGAGACACTACTAGAGCCAAATTTCCAATATGCAATAATAGCTTTCTTACCACTAGTATATTCATAGTTCAAGATTGGATTTTAGATCATTTAGTAGCATAGATCTTAGCAACTAATCATCTCATGGCTAGGATAGATGATGAATGGATCATCATCCCTTTAGGTAATCTCATCATCATATTACAAAATATATCCACACATTGAAAATTATTATATATAAAGGTTAAGCAATAGATTTGATTTTTATGAACTTAACATGTAACCAAAACCTCCTAAACAAATCTAGGTAGTGAAATCTATTCTTTCTTACATAAAACAAAATTCTAAGACTCACCGACCAAGAATAAATATGTAATGAATGCAAACAATGTATTTTCGGTGCTCTTGCTCAACAAGATTGAATTGGATACCAAAAGATGTATCAGAAGTGCTATATGATAACACTCAAGTTTGGGTTCCCTATTCAAGTTTCTTATCTAGCCCATAGGAGAAATCTAACATTCAAACTCTCAAAAGAAAAAGAAAAGTAGGTTGATCTATCCACCCAAAGGACAACCAACGAAACAAAATCCACCTAGATTCCAATGGCATAAAGCCTTGAAGATGGTTTTGGAAAGTAAACCTCCACAAAAGTTGTTGGAGGAGATGGATGGATACCTCAAGGAAGTGAGGTGGTATTGCTAAACCTACTTTGTACCTACACAAATACACTTCAAAGTTATATAGTAGGCCCTTATAGCTTGCAAATGACACCAAGAAAGTACCTATGTACTTTGGAGTTGATGCTTCAAACAATTGAATCAAAACAGACTACTTCAAGAGTAGCTAGTGTCACAAAACTTGTTATTTTAGTCCATACACCTGCTAGTTCTTTTGCTCAAAGCTCATAGTACAGTAACAATTGATGAAATTCCTTTTGAGGGAATTCAATTAGCTTAGATAGCTAATGATTGCAAGTGGGATCATCTAAAATGATAAACTATGCTCTGAGAAATAAGTTTAGCAATCCAAAGCTTACCCCCATTTTTTTAGGGATTAACCGGTAGATGACCAGTGAGCACTTCTAAGATGATTTCTCCCAGATGGCTGCATCAAATTCTTTGATATTTTGAAAGCACATAGAAGAATTCAAGATGGTTCCAGGACGTCAAAGAATATAAAAAATGGTTGAGTATTCACTGAGATATGACCAGAGAAAGTTAACTGTTTTGAGTAGTCATAGAAGAGAAGTAGACAGAGATGTTCAATGAGCTATATGTATTATTTGACATGATTGTACAAGATCATTGGCATTGTAATGATACTCAATGATGATGGAGTAAGTGAGCTATGGTGCAAGCCACTCAACTTCTACAAATGTTCAAGAAGGGAGCTTTGAATGAGGCCACAATACTACGAGATTTACAAAGGCTTTTTTTATAAGAGTTTTCTTCTAAGTTTGAATTTGAATTCAAACTTGGATCCAACTAAAAGTGACTCCATTGATTTAGGAGTTATTCTCTCAACCTCAATTTGTAACCAATATTCCTCCTAATTCCATGAGATACAAGCTTTTAGGAGACTCTTCCAAAATTTAATCTTTTACAATGGTAAATGACCAAGTGATTACAAGCTAAGGTTCACATGCAACATCAAGTGATAGTTGCACACATTTGACTTCTAAGCCAAGTGTGTAGGCTTGATCATTTGCATCAACCTCAAGCCAAACATCTTGGCTTGCATTACTTCATCAATCTTCTTGAATATCATGTAATCCAATCATGGTTTTAAACCGACGAAGCTTAGTACCATCAAGTGCTTTGGTTAACAAATCAGCACACTGTATACTTGTAGATACATATTCTAGTTGAATCTCTTTGCTCAATAGTTTCTTTCTAACATAGTGATAGTGCACTTCTATATGCTTAGTTCTTGCATGATAAATGGGATTGGCTGCAAGATGCAAAGAACTAGTATTATCAACAAAGATCACTGGTGAATGAGTGTGAAGTCCCAAATCGGAGTAGAGCAATCTAATCTAAATAGCTTCTTGTGTAACATTTGCTAATCCCCTTTATTCAATGGTCCACTTGTGACTTGTAAACGGTACATCACTTTTTCTTTTGATCGTGATAGGCTTCCTTAATGCATCGACATATAAGATAACTTTTGTTGGTGCGAATGATCAAGCCTACACACTTGGCTTAGAAGACAAATGTGTGCAACTATGACTTGATGTTGCATGTGAACCTTAGCTTGTAATCACTTCGTCATTTACCATTGTAAAAGATTAAATTTTGGAAGAATCTTGTAAAAGCTTGTATCTCGTGGAGTTAGGAGGAATATTGGTGAAGAATTGAGGTTGAGAGAATAACTCCTACATCATTGGATTCACTTTTAGTTGGAGCCAAGTTTGAATTCAAATTCAAACTTAGAAGAAAACTCTTATAAAAAAAGCCTTTGTAAATCTCACAGTAGTGTGGCCTCATTCCGACCTCCCTTCGTGAACATTTGTAGAAGAGGAGTGGCTCACACCATAGTTCAATAAGTCCATCATCATTGAGCATCATTATAATGCCAATGATCTTGTAAAATCATGTCATATTATACATATAGATCATTGAACATCTATGTCTACTTCTCTGCTATGACTACTCAGGATAGTCAACTTTCACTGTTCATGTCATAGTGAATACTCAACGATTGTTTTTAATCTTTGGCTTCTTGGAACCATCTTAAAGTCTACTTTGTGCTATCAAAATATCAAAGCATTTGGTTTGGCCATCTGGGAGAAATCATCTTCGAAGTGCTCATCGGTCATCTATTGGTTAGTCCCTACAAAATCGGGGGTAATCTTTGGATTGCTAAACTTATTTCTCATAACATAGTTTATCATTTTAGATGATTCCACTTGAAATCATTTTCTAGGCTAATTGAATTCCCTCAAAATGAATTTCATCAATTGTTACTGTGTTGTGATCTTTGAGCAAAAGAACCAGTAGGTGTATGGACTAAAATAGCAAGTTTTGTGACACTAGCTACTCTTGAAGTAGTTTGTTTTGATTCAATTGTTTCAAGCATCAACTCCAAAGTATATAGGTATTTTCTTGGTGTCATTTGCAAGCTAAAAGGGTCTACTATATATCTTTGAAGTGCATAAGGGCAAGTACAAAGCAGGTTTTAGTAGTACCGCCTCACTTCCTTGAGGTATCCATCCATCTCCTCCAATAGTGGTATCAGAGCAAGTTGAAGTTAAATGGGAGATGGTTTCCCTTCTTTCATTGATAAATTGGACAGGAGTAATTATCCAGCATGGTCCTTGAGGATGAAGACCTATCTACAAGGAAGGAGTCTCTATGGATACATATCAAGCGATGAGGAGATGCCCATATTCAGAAGCAAAGATCAGCCTACAAGAGAGGAGCAAGAAAGACTCAACTCATGGTGTGCCAAAGATGTTTTAGCCAGGTTATATCTACTTAACTCTATCTCTGACTTCCTTCTTCCTCATATTAGGAATTGCAAAACTTCCCAAGAGACCTGGGATACTCTATCTTCATATTTTTCTTCCAATACAAGACCTAGGAAAAATCAATTGTGGATGGAGTTTACTACTAAAGCGAAGCAACCTAAGCACAATTTTTCAGAGTTTGTGACTAAGATGAAAGATGTAGCTGATGAATTGGAAAGCATAGGAGAGGAGATTGAAGAAGAGAAAATAGTGAGACAGATAATCAATGGCATCAAGGAAGATGATAAGTGGGAATCTTTCACAACTACAATAGATCTTTATATGGATATGCAAATCCTTGATCTAACCACTCTCATGGGGCAACTCTTCACCCATGAGGCCAAGCTCAACAAAAAATGGAGAACCATCAAGAGGTAATAATTCTTCTGCCCTCTATACAGATAAAGGAAAGTCTAAGGATAAAGGAAAGAGTAAGAAAGTTGAAGATGAAGGTGCTACTTCTCAAGCTAAGTATGTAGAGAGCGGTAGGAATTCAAGACGAAGGGGCAGAGGAGGTAAGAAAGGTAGGGGGATACCTTTCAACTCTTCCCCATGCATTATATGTGGACTATCTAATCACACAATAGATGAGTGTTATAGGAACTTCAAGAACCAGAAAGGAAGAGGATTTCAAAGAGGTGGCTACTCATAATCAAGAGGAAGATTCTACCATAATCAAGGATACAACCATGGCTACAACAACAATTAGAACAAAAAATATCAAGGCAGATACAAATCAAGAAAAGATCTCAACAACTATATAGAGGATCAAGAGGATTCTCTTCTCATTATGAACATGGCTTCAAAACAAGGTATGAATGATGAGCACCTCTTCTATATTGACTCAGGTTGTTCAAACCATGTAGTAGGCAATGTAGCTCTCCTTTTTTATCTTGAAGAGCCCAAGGGAAAGCATCAAGTGTAGACAGGTGATGAAACAAAGCATTCAATTGTCAAGGTAGGAAATGTCAAAACTTCTGATGGGAATAGGAATCTATTGAGCAGAGTTCTTTATGTACCTACTATCACAAAGAACTTGATGAGTGTTGGATAGATAGTGGAAAAGGGTTTGCAGGTTAGGTTCAATACATTTGGAGCTTTTGTGGAGGACCCCCAACATGGATTCAGTAGAATTGCAAAGGGAGAGAAAACACGTAGATTGTTTACGATTGAGCTTGAGGATACTAGAAACATTGCATTTTATAATTATAAGGATCAAACCTTGTCAGAGTAAGAGATATGGCACAAAAGATTAGGTCACATTGGTGAGAGAACATTGAAGAAGATATGTAGAGATCAATGTGTACTTGGGATACCTAATGTATCCAAGCAACACATGATCTATAAATGTGGTGCATGTCAGTTTGGTAAAGCACACAGGTTACCCTTTACAAAGAAAGGCTATATGCATGAGGAATCCGATTTGAACATACAAAGTGTCCCACTCCATTAATCCACTGCATATCTAGAAATGGATTTGCAAATGATTTATTGAGGATTATCTCATCATCTATGCTTTATAATACAATATTCCTTATTAATCATGGGCATGGATGCCTAGATGACTTTGCTTGATAATGACATCTTTAAAAGTCTGTAGATGAAAACCCACTGATTACTTGATCCATGTCTAATAACAATGTATCCCTTGCACATGAATAATTGAAATGAATACAAATATTGAACTTGGTAAAAAAAATCATGAATATCATGAACAAGTTCTTTCTACCTAAACCTAAGAAAAAACAAGTGGTAATGATTGCTCAAGCATGTTGGTTCTTCACTTCTTAAGGCAAAATCAATGCACAAGGCAATTTTCTTAAGCAAGGTTGTGTTTTCCCTTGGATCCTTCATAGAGAAATCCTTTAAACAAGCCACTCCATATTGGTTTCATAACCATACTTCAAAATTCTAGAATCAATGAAACTATATCTACTTCTACACTTGGGGTGCAAGAGGCACTAAGCGAGGAGTTTGAAGTGATACAAAAGAAGGATGAAGGCATCATGAAGATCTAGGAACATCTAGGATGCTTGAACGTTTTCAAAATTCCACATATTAGACACGATCTTCATAGATTCCAATAGTTAGTGAATAACATCCATGGAGTAGATGGCCAAATGTATGATAGAGTAAGTATTTGGAGGGGAATATCATAGATTCTAAACTAAAAACTTACATAATAAGGGAAGCATTACAATTTGAAGGAAGTACCCAAACTTTTGAAAGCATAGTTTTTCAAAAAGTTGAGGGTAGTAAGACTTCCATGACTTGGAGTGACCTGAACATGAGTGCGATATTGATCACCATGCCTAGCAAACTAGCTATGTAGTACCAATATTTCAATTTCCAAAAGCCAAAGAGACATGTAATTCCCCATAAAATAGTTCTCCACTACTTGCAATATAATCTAGAGCATAAAACTCCTTTGGATATGGAAACCTACATTTGGGAGCATCTGATGTTTCATTCCACCATGGATAGCTTGGAGGAACATCGCACCTTGCATGGCACTCAAGTTATTACAAGGATTATATTTCATGCCTTACAAGTAGATTTCACACTAACATATGCTCTCACCAAGCTCGACTAGTTTATATATATCCATGTGAAGCCCCACCAAAACTAGTTGAACGTACTTCTTCCACAAACATGGAATCTAGGGCTTCATGTCATATAAGGAGATATAGGTTGCAACGCAAGCCAGATCACTAGAATGTATTGTAGAAGCCAAATGAGAAACCAAAAGAGAATGGATACATGACCACAATATCCTAAGAGGATACGGATTTGGTCTAGCCACAAGTAGATGTTTGATATCATCCAATGAATGGGACATGTAATGAAAAACTTCAATGAAGAAGACCTATAGAGCACTTTTTACCTAGAGAAAGATGTGTAGAAGTTGAAGATGATTTGGATGTAGCAGGGGCCATGACCACAACAAAGAGGATAGTGAAACAATCACACAAGTCTAGACCCAAAATCATAGCCACTAAGGTATTTGAAATAGGATAAATAGAACTTGAGGAAAAGAATCTTGTACAACCATCTTCCAATCGTTGCATACTCAAGCCAACCTCCTCTACTCCATCCCCACCACCTTTTCCTCCACAATCAACTTCTGATTTTTATGATGCACCTTTAGATGATGACATTCATATAGCCACATGTGTAACAAACCCCCAAGAAATTTCCAATCAACCTTCTATAGTAGAGATAGATCCATCCCAATATGACATTGCTTAATCAAACCATTCTATCTATTTTCCATACTCCAATTGCATCTAGAGTGGCCCACATCTTCATTGCATCCACTTTTTCCATATACATTCCTATCACTCCATGAATCCCCACCTCCATGCTAAATTAAACAAAGTAATCAATGAGTTTGTGATCATAACACACATTTCCTTTCCATGCACTAAACCACTTTTAAGAACCCACACTATCATGCCACGACACTCTATATTCACCCATACATAAGGATGACATGTTGCATCTTTATTTTCTTTTTCCACATCATTTTTATCACCTTCATATGGAGCTTGATCATCCTATTTTGAACCACACATTCCAACTTCATTTTCAATGTTTTCAAATTTTCATTCTGCTTCATAGTTTCCTTCTATTTATTTCTCACAATCTCAATCCATCTAGTTTTTCCCTTGATATGATATTGAGTACCTGTACATGTAGTAGTGACATCATGATCAATTCTCACGAACTAAAATTTACTATAAGAACTAGCCAGGCCAAGAAAATATCATACATCATTGATGGATTGAGGTATAGGCCATTCTACTATGACTTTAATCTTTCTCGGATCTACATGCATGTCTTCACTAGAAATAATATGTCCTAGATATTCTAGTTTAGTTTGGAAAAAGTATCTCTTTTCTGGATTGACATAAAGTGTGTTTTCTGGTAACAAATGAAAAACTATTTTGAGATGCCTCTCATGCTCGTTATCATTCTTTCTATAAACTAACATATCATCGAAGAGTACAAGGAAGAAAGCTTAATAATCAAGATAAATGTTTTTCATCATTCGTGCAAATGTAATAGGAGCATTGGTAAGTCCAAAGGGCATTACCATAAATTCATAATGGCCAGTTTGAGTCCTAAAGTAGTCTTAAAAATATCTCTATGCATCATATATATCTAATGGTAACTTGATTTGAGATCTATTATACTAAAGACATGAGCTCCTCATAGTTTATCTAGTTATTCATCTATCTAAGGAATAAAATGTCTATTCTTTATTGTGATCTTATTAAGATCCCTATAATCAATGAATATCCTATAAGATTCATTCTTTTTCTCCACTAAGGGATTGGTGCTCCAAAGGGGAAAGAACTAGGCCTTATAAGTCCTTTGTGGAGTAAGTCTTGAACTTGATTCTCTATTTCCTTTTGGTGAAGTGGGTCATGCCTATAAGGTGCTCTATGAGGAGGAGAACTAACAGGAATTAAGTTTATACTATGTTCAAAGGTTCCCTGAGATGGTGGTAGTCTAGAGGGATAATCAAACATAAAACAATCCTTATAAGTACTCATAAAAGGTTTATATACATCAGTAAGGGTATGAGTATAATCATTAATGAAATTTACAAAATCAATGCATGAAGTGTATCCTTTCCTAAATGCACGTTTTACTTGAGTATAATTGATCAATGGAAATGATTGGAAATCATGTCTCTCAAACAAAGTAATGATTTAACTTTTAAATTCAAAGTTAAAGGTATGTGTATGATAGTCAATGCTTGGGTTATAATGATGATGAAAATGCATACCAAGTATAACATTGTAAGATTTCAAAGGTACCGTTAAAGAGTTTGTGCATCTACATATGAACCTATGCTAATATTAATGTCATGCACTTCTCTTATTACATTATAGCCACTATTGTGAAATGGAGCTTTAACTTGATACAAGGAAGAAAGCATCTTTAATTTGAGTTCTTGCACTAATGAGTGTGAAATAAAATCATGCGAACTACCATCATGATCTAATATACTAATGAGTTTATTATTATTATTACCTTGCATGCAAAGAAAAGAATGAATAGAAATATTGCTACCCAAGGTACTTAAATCCTTCTCCAATGCTTCCTCCATCCAAATAGGAGGAATTTCTTCATTAACAGCATCCATGTTATGTGTTTGGGATGCAATTGGTTTCATGTAAAGAGGTCCAAAGTTGCACCTCATTCTTGTATGTTGAGGTTTACCACAAATCCAATAGGGAATATGTAGTAGTTCGGTTGGGTATCCACCATTGAATTTTGCAAGCTAGGTAGCTTGGCAAGCTGGAGGGATGAAACAACAGGTGTAGCTGGGTACTTGGATTGTGGTGGACGTGGAAAACTAGGATAAGATGGGGAACTAAAATTGTGCTTTATAGGAAAAGTAGGCTGAATGAATGGTGGGCATTGACACAGTCATTGGAGATGAAGCGACTTGGTGATGGACAAAAATTCCTTTTCTACATCATAAGAAAAAGAGATAGCTTTGTTGCGGGTTGTAGGCCCTATTGTGTACACCTTAGCTTGGATCCTTATATCAAAAACATCTTTATACTTCCTTTGTAGGGTATCTGCAGGTACATCTTTGAGCATTCCAACCAATAATAGATTTCTCCAAAACTGCTCAGTGTAGGTAGCTATAGTGTCACCCTCCTTCCATGTAAAGGTGGTCTAAGCATGTCAAACATGTAAATGAAACTTCAAGAGAAAGAAAAAATCTTTAACATTTTCTTAAAAACCCTTCAATGTGGTCAATATATCCGTACTATGACGTACAACATTCCACCAAAGTGGAGCCTTCCCTACTAAATATTTAGTAGCAAATCTTACTTTATCACTTTCAAAATATGATTCATCAGATTAGGAATCCTCAAATTATGATAACCAGACAAGAAATAATTGGCTATCCTGGCAACCATTAGACCGTAGAAATTTATAATTTTTAACATCAATCTTGAAATCTATTGTGAAGAGAGATGGTTGATACACTCCAAAGATGTGTATGATGCTGCAAAAACCTACTCTACACTTTCCAAGTTAACTTCAGAGACAAGAAATAGACAGCTTGTGCTTGCTAAGGATGCATATAAACCATCCTAGTGCTTTGGAGTATCAATCTCAAATTGGTTCATCAAGATAGACTAGTTGATACTAAACAGCTTAAGTAAAACTTGCTATTTTTGGATGGGTTGCACTCTTGAAATTAACTAAAATCTCATAGCTTGCTAAAAATTGAACAGAGATCTTTTGCACACTTTTATCTAGATAGAAAATTAATATAAAGCAAAAACATTGATACTTCTGATGAACTATACTTAGAGAAATCAATTTAGCAATATATAGGTATCATCCTGATATTTTAGGCGTTAACTAGCAGTATTCCTAGTTAGCTTCAAATGATTGTAGCTCATAGAGTAATAAACAGATGATGATGAAAATAGACTAATTAAGTTACCTATACAAATTTAAAGCTTAGTGAAAGATCAAGTATACACAGAGAACTCACTCACTAAAGTTTACTAAAAATGTGAATATGAACTTGTAGCAGCAAATGAGAACAACTTCAAAGTATAGCTAGACAATCAATCTGTATTGAACATATTGTACATGGTATGAATGGATGTGAAGCTTGACAAGGAGTAGCACAATGTGTGCTTCACTTATGGCTTTGTTCTTGATCAAAATCTCTCTAGCATGTAGCTCAAAGTGTTGCTCTAACCACAACTATACATAGGTGCTTATATAATGACTTGTGAATTCAAATCTTGGAGGGATTGTGCCTAAAAGTTCCCCTAAAGTTGAGGAATCACTTAGCTAACAATCATTCCTAATGCAGCTCGTAATTCATGCCTAGCATGGTCACGAGTTTCTTCAATCAATTTCACTTTTCAAGGTAATACCTCTTCAAGAATTATAAGAGCATGTTTCTATGACTCTCTCATTTAGAGTGTGCATAAGTAATGTTTACATTTATGAATGATCAAGCAATAGGCTTGGATGAAATACACCAATAGCTCCCCCTCAAACCTAGTATGCTTGGGTATGTAGTCCTCCTTGATTTCTAGCAATCCAATCATGCTTTTGAACCTATTTAGCTTAATACAATTGAACATCCTTGGTCATCAACTTATCTCTTACATAATGATAATGGACCTCAATACTGAGTATGCTAACACTATAGCATACGTCCACCCTTGTGAGAGTTGCATAGTTCAAGCTTCAAAGCAAGCACTTAGCTTATGATTCAACTCCATGGCTATAGAGATATATAACCTCTGATTCCTTCCTCTTAATGAATAAGGATGTGTCTGCTTTGCTAGATTTTAATCCTGGCCCTGCAAGTAGGTAATTAGTGTGTGATTCCACGCTCTTGGAGCTTGCTTCAAACCGTACAAAGCCTTCTTCAATTTACACACATAATTTGGATGGTATGCATCTTCATAACCAGATGATTGTGCCATATAAACTTCCTCTAAAATCCAACCATTGAAAAATGCATTCTTTACATCTAGTTGATATAGCTTCCAATTCTTAGATGCAACAATGCTAACAAGTACTCTAATGGTAGGCATTTTAGCAACAGGTGAGAAGGACTCTTCATAGTCTATGCCATGGATGTGGGCAAACCCCTTGGCTACTAACCTTGCCTTGTATCTACTAATACTACCATCTGAATTCCTTTCTACTTTATAGATCCACCTTGATCCAATTACCTTCATTGATGGCTTGCTAGGAACAAGTTCGGTGTCATTGTCCATGTGGGCTTCAATTTCTTCATCCACTACTTCTCTCCATTCCTTCTTGCCTTGAGCTTCTTCATATGATGTTGGTTCTTCATTGTTGGAGTCCTTAGCCATATAAATTGAATGTTTTGTGACCAAAGGCGTATCAAATCCATATCTCTCTAGTTTCTTCTTCTCTCTCATTGATCTTCTGAGTGGTTGATTAGATCTTTCTGATCCTTGGGCTAGGTCATGCACACTAACTTTCGTTGTTCTTCCATAGCTTCAATTTCACTAGATGTATCAAGTCATCTTCAGAGTCACTATCTTCATGATGCTTTGGTTCCTTTGTTGGAAGAGATGTAAAGTCTTCTTCCAAGTCATATGGTAGCTTCACTTTCTTCTCATCATCCAAAAGAGATTTCTTTTCATTAAATACTACATCCATACAAACTAAAAAGCCATTGTTAGAGGAATTATACAAACTATATCCCTTTTGGTTTTGATCATATTCAATAAAGATACACTTCTCTGCTTTGAGATCTGATTTCCCTCTTATTTGAGAGTGTGTGAGCATAATCTAGATATCCAAAGATTTTGCAATGGTCTAGACTTGGCCTTCTTCCATTCCATACCTTATAGGGGTTTATACCATCTAAAGACTTTGATGGAAGTCTATTTACAAGGTATGTGGTTGTTGACACAGCCTCTGCCCAAAGATAATTGGGTAAACCCATTGAATTGAGCATGGATGGGGCTACCTCAACTATTGTTCTATTTCTTCTTTTAACTACTCCATTGAGCTCATGTGTGTATCTAGTTATCATCTCTCTTTTGATGCCTCTTTCTTGCAGGAAAGCATCAAATTCAGTTGAGAAGTATTCTCCACCAGCATTTGATCTAAGCTTCTTGAGACATCTACCAGTTTGATTTTCTACAAGAACAAGATACTTTTTGAAACAATTGAAGACTTCATCTTTATGCTTCATAAAGTACATAATTCTCCATATGCTACAATCATCAATAAAAGATACATAATATCTTGAACCTGAAATAGAAGGTTCTTTGCTTAGACCCCGCACATCTATGTAGACAAGATCCAATAATTCTTGATGGATATAGCCTTTCTTGTTGAAGGATTGCCTATGAGCTTTGCAAAATTGACAAGCTCCACACTTGTATATCATATGTTGTTTTGTGATGTTGGGCAATCCAAGTACACTTTGATCCCTGCAAATTTTTTTCAAAGTTCTCTCACCAATATGAGCAAGCTCTTTGTGCCATACCTCCAATTAAGAGAGTGTTTGAGATCCATAGCTAAATAATGATATGTTCTTGGTGTCCTCTACTTCAAAGGTGAAGAGTCTTCCTATCTTTTCTCCCTTGGAAATTCTTCTAAAGCCTTGCTTGGGGTCTTCCACATATGCTCCATGCCTTATATACCTAGCCTGCAATCCTTTCTACACAATTTGTCCAACACTTATCAAATGTTTGGTTATGGTAGGCACATAGAAAACCTTGCTTAGAAGATTCATGTTGCCATGTGATGTCTTGACATTACCTATTCTCTCCACTGAATGTCTTGTATCATCAACTCTCTGTACTTCATGTTTATTTTTGGGATCTTCTAAATCAGATAGCAATGCAACATTTCCAGATACATGATTTGAGCATCCTTAGTCAGAATAGAAAACATGATCATCATCCTTACCCTACTTCAATGATAGGTTCATGAGGAGTAGTGAGTCTTCTTGACTTTGATCTTCAGTGTAGTTGTTGTAATCCTTGCTTCCTCTACACCCATTTTGATGATTATTGTGAAACATGCTCTTGTAACTCTTGAAGTTATTACCTTGAAAAGTAAAAGTTATTGAAGAAAGTCATGGACATGTTAGGCACGAATTATGAGCTAACTTAGGAGTGATTGATTAGCTAAGTGATTCCTCAACTTTAGGGGAACTTTTAGGTGCAATCCCTCCAAGATCTAAATTCAAATATTAATATAGAAACACCTATGTATAGTCGCAAATTTGAACAGCACTTAGAGCTACATTTTGGAGAGATTTTGATCAAGCACCAAGTGACAAATGAAGCACACATTGTGATCCTCCTTTTCAATCTTCATGTCCATTCATATCATGTACAATATGCTCAATTCAGATTGATTTTCAAGCTATACTTCGAAGTTTTTCTTATCTGCTGCTACACGTTCATATTCTCATTTTCTATCAACTTCAATGAGTGCGTTCTTTGTGTATACTTGATCTTTTTCTCAACTTTAGATTGGTATAGGTAATTTGATAACTCTATTTTCATCATAACAACTTTCATCATCATTTGTTTATTACTCTATAAACTGCATTAATTAGAATCTCACTAGGTATACTAGCAAGCTAACTCCTAAAATATTGAGATGATACCTGTATATTGCTAGATTGATTTCTTTCTGTATGGTTCATCAAAAATCATAAAATTTGTTGCTTTAGATTCATTATCTATCTAATTAAAAGTGTGCAAGAGATCTCTATTCAATTTTCAGCAAGCTATGAGCTCTAAGTTATTTTTCAGAAAGCAATCCATCCCAAAATACCAAGTTTTTTGCTTCATCTATTTTTCATCAACAAGCCAATTTGAGATTGATACTCCAAAAGCACTACAATGGTTTATATGCATCCTTAGCAAGCACAAGGTCTCTACTTATCATCTGTGAATTTATCTTGGCAGGTGTAGAGCATGTTTTGTAGCACGAGGCACATCTTTGAAGTGTATCACCCATCTCCCTTTAGAGTGGCATTAGGGTTGTGCGGACCGTCTTTGACCATTAGATTGTCCAGCTTGACATATCACAATGCTCATGTACATGTATTTAATTGCAATCTCTTTTAATTCAAGTCTCTTTTCTCTTGTCTCTTGTCTCTTGTCTCTTGTCTCTTGTCTCTTATCTCTTATGTGTTTTTACATGTCTTCTTTAACTCTTTCTATGTGTGAGAAGGCTCCACAATCTTGCATTGAACTAATATGTTTCTATATACTCATAAATCATGAACCACATGCATGCATACTATCCACAAACAACTATGTATATGTTTCCATTTTGAAAGTGTATAAGAAGCTCCTTTTTTGGACCATTCTTCCTTTCGAAATCGGTCCATGTGTATGGTTTTATTTTGTTCTCATCATGCATACATAGCATCCACAAGCACCCATGCATATGAATTAAATTTTGAAAGTGTTTAAGAAATTCCTTTTTTGGATCATTCTTGCTTTCAAAATTGATTCATTTGTATGGTTTTCTTTTATTCTCATCATTCACGTTCATGGATTTATCTTGCATTCATACATTCCCCTTCCCATAATCAAATTATTACATCTCCTCTCCATACCCAACTTCACATTCACATTTTGATCACAAAAACCTTCCAACACTCACTAGGTTCATACACTTTGCATGCGCGGCAATCAAACCCGGTGCACTCGGATTTTGATCACCTCCACATTTGAGCCCGATGTGAAATGCTTCATGGTGTCTGCTTCTAACCTTGTTGGGAGGTTATGATCCATATCCTTTGTTGGATATTTTTCATCATCATCATCATCATTCTTGAGTGTTGCACTAGATTTCTCACAATATCATGCACATCTTTGTCATGAAGTAAATGCATTTGTGAGAGATCTAGAAGATTGTGCATCACTTGCATATTCACTTAAAATGGAGGAAGGATTAAAATCCCTTATTATTGAGAAAATAATGCCAAAGAATAGTCTCTTCTATGTTGAGAAAGAAGGAAAAATTCAATGGCATCAACATTACATGCTACTAAAATTTATTTGAAGAGCAATCTATGATTTTTTGTCTTCCCAAATATCTTTTGATAACATTCTTTTAACGAATTTTTTATAGCTCTATCATAAAGTATGTCACTCAATACGATAGTCTTTCCTAGAGTGATTTTCAAAAGAAGATGTTGAAAGAATTCTATCTTGAGGATTATAGCCGACATAATGGGGATAGATTCTTAGGATGGAATAATTCCCCAAAGCATAGTACTTCCATTATTGGATTTCAAAATGATTATATTAGATGTTATGAACAACTTCCTAATGAGGATAAGATAACTTTGGAACCAGATCTTGTGATCAATTTTCTTAATCTGCATCTTGAAACTTGTAGGGAAGTTGAACGAGAAGAGCCGGATAAATGAGATGGTCTTAATGACAATTGGAAAAAGGTGCATAGAGTATTAGAGTTTGTAGCACATAGACATCAAAGAAAATCCATGCTTAATGAGCAAACTATTCTTCCTCAAGCCAACCTTCCACAAGCTAAGGAGCAAGCTAGAGAACAATCCCATGCTATTTGGACTCTACTCCTATTCCTTAAATGATGAAGCCTACTCAAGGTTTTAAAGTAGGTCCAAATAAAAGTGTATTTAAATAGTCTCAAAAGGAAATTCTCACTTGTCCCATTACTACACAATCCAATTTGTCAAACTTAAAATCTAATTACATCAAAACTTTCCAAAATCAAATGAACCCAATGTTTTTTTCAAGAGCCTAATCAACATATTTTAGCTCCTAATCAAAATCCAAAAGTAGCTCCCACTCAAGTATGTCAGGTTCCTCCAATGCATAATCCTTCAATGCAAAATCCTCATCCTCATGTGCAAAATCCTCAAATGTATCAAAACATGTATCCTCAAGCTTCTCAAAAAACTTTTCAAAATCCTCAAAATCAAATTTCTTAAAATCATCAACCATATGCTATGGAAGCTCCTCTTGCACCTCAAGTACCACATGCTACTCTCCAAGCTCCTCAAATACATCAATTGTCTTATCAAAGACCTCATTATCCTATTCAAGTAATACCTTACCAACAAAATCCTCAATTTCAAAATTTTGCATCACATGTTAATCACAATCCTCAAAATGTAAATGGTTTTGTGCATGGCCCTCGTAGATGTCCTTGGTGTTATTCTTTAAAGCACTTCTTGAGAGATTGTGAACTATTGAAGGCCGCTAGGGAGCAACTACTAGTAATAGATAGTGACAAGAAAATCTATGACTATTGATCTAGGCTACCTCTGTAAGGAAATCACGATAAGGGAGGAATGAGAAAGTGCTATGAAAATATAACCATGATAAATGCAAGAACAAGAGGAGTAAAACTAGAAGCTCTTGATGAACAAGACGAAGAATCAAGCAAACCCACAAAGGAAGATGACTTTTTTGCAGAGGCTTTAGTAAGAGAATGAGATGAGATTAGGAGAATAAGGGCTTGGGAGTCATCGATAGAAGATAAATCTTTTATTTCTCATATATTCAATATAGAAGAAAAATGAAAAAGAGATGAAACAAAGCCTAATGAAAGAAGAGTGACTCAAAAACAAAAACCTTAGAGGGAATACAAAAGAGCAAGCGGAAACATCACAACCCAAAGATAAAAAACAAGAATCACAACCCAATGAATAAAAACGAGAGGAGAAACGAAAGGTAAGGAGAGAAAGCAAACAAAAATGGAACCAAAGCCTTTAGAGAAACAAGAATAATCAAAACAAACTCAGAACCAAACACAAGAACATGAAAAAAAACAAGATCCTTAGCAAAAACAAAAGAAACCAAAGAGAAAATCTTAATCCATGTTGATTTTAGAAATTGAGAGAAAAATACATCCTATTGAGATTTTAGATGACATTGTGCTTAAGAGTCAAGTGACTATGTCTTTAGAACACGTTTTCTCTATTGCGAAGCTAGTTTTTAAAGATAACTTTATGGGCCTAATTAAAAGGAAGAGATTTCTACTTAGTCTAGATATTGAGATGTAAAATTCTCCAGATCAAGATCAAGCTATGAATGAAGACTTAAACTTTGATGAATCTGATGAAGAGGACTTTGATCATGATGAAGTAAATGTTAATAAAACTTTCTTAGGAACTATTCAACCTGACCATGAAAATCATGAAAACAATCCAATACTAAAAGTCACTTTAAAAGAAAATATTGGTCTAGAGGTACATTAGAGATGCGTGTTAAAATAGGAAATGATAAGAATGCTATCATTGGAAATTCATTAGTAGATTCCTGCTCGGAAATCAATGTGATTTAATAGAAGTCTATGATAAATTTGGATGGCCCATAGATAAAGATTGTGGATGGCATATAAGAACTATAGATAATGGTGTACGTACTTTGTATGGAGCTTGTGCTAGTGTGCCCATATCCATAGGAAGAATCACAAAAGAATTTCAATTCTTTATTCAAGATAATTGCTCCCATGAAGTTCTCTTAGGTGAGCCCTTTATTTATGAGAGTGGTATGGAAGGTAAAGGCATGGATGATGGGTCTATCTATGCTAGAGTTAAGTCTAAGGTTGGAATGGAATGATTTCAAGTCATGACTGTAGGAGTAAATCATCCTAGTAATCGATTGTCAATTAGAAAAAAAACTATTGTTACTAAGGGTCATGAGCATGTATGTAGTGAGTTTGCATTTTGATTCATGTTTGAAGCCACATATGATCAAAATTTTGGATAGAATCCATTGTTGAGTGGGACATAGTGGACATTGGTTTGACATCTCACAACCAAGCAACTTTGTTTCCCACATTCTAGATTAGATTTCCTTCATAAGAGTCAACTATCCAAGTCTTTTATTCAAAAAATCCAAAAAAAAAACAATAACCAACAAAATCATGGAACATGATGATAACATTGAGCATGTGATTGCCGCATCTCATTGTTTCTCTACTCTTGAGGAGTTCGATTAATGTCTTCAGCAAAATTCTTATTCTCACATTATTCTTCTTTCTTTCCTTGATGACTATGATCTAATGCAAGAGTATGCTCTCAATGTTGACAACAAGTCAAAATTGAACCAAACACATGATGCCTTAGTTGAAAAAAGTACAAAATAGTAGACAAGAAAATCAAACCCATAGCTTAGACATTACCTCAAGCAAGTAACAAAAAAAATATTGATATGAAAAATGATCCAATTCTTTGGGATATGAAAAACATAGGACATAAATTGATGAATGATAACAATCAAATGGGTGAAAATTTGTAGAGATTATGACTTTCTTTTGCTACTAGATAGAGACAAATTTTAGAGAGTGATACGTAGACATGGAAAATTCTTTACTATGTATCCTCATGAGACTTGTTGTGTGAATCCCAAGCTAGTTGCACAAATGATTTTCTTTACTATTCCAAATATTTCATGGAATCTTTTCCCTATACTAGTTCCAAAGGTTCACTTACCTAAGCTAAAAAAACTTCGTAAGGAGAAGATAAACATGAGAATTTTAGAGCCATCTTTTGCACCTTACTCAAATAGATGGTTCACTGAGCCTAAAAATAATGGGAAAACTATGTTTTATTCAAGATCTCCAACCCATCAATAGTTTCATGAAAAGGAATGTGGGAAGAGCACCCATTGTAGATGAGTTTTCTGAATCATTTTCAAGACATCCTATCTATTCAATGGGTGATTTAAATCCTGATTATGACAAATTCCGATTAGAAATTGATATACGTGACATAACCACAATGAAAAATCCTTTAGGCTCAATGCGAATGTGTACTTATCACAAAAAACGAATAATTCTATGGCTCATATGATGAGTGCTATGAATATGGTCTTACATGATTTTATCCTTCATATAACCATGCCATTCATTGATGATATTCCAATTAAAGGGAGTGAGGAACGTGCAAAGGATATTACTTTAGATTCATATGATGTCGTAAATTTGTTCTTGATCATATCTCTCATTGTGAACAAATATTTCAACAAATTGAAGAGGTAGGTCTCACATTCTCCATAGAAAAAAACTGTTTTTGGTGTCAATGAGCTTCTCATTGTTGGACATTTATGTGTTCATTATGGTTAAAAGCCATATCCACAAAACATTGATGCCATCAGCAAGATTTCTCAAACATGTAACAACGTGAGCGAGGTGCACGGATTTCTTGGTGCTTGCATCTTCTATGTTCTTTGGATCCCACACTTTTCTCATGTTGCCGATTGTCTCTATGAATTCTTGAGAAAGAAAACAAAATGTATCTGGACTAAAAAAGACACACAAGCTATGTGTAAAGTAATTGTTGCTTGAAGCTCCCATCCTTAAGCATGTAGACTATTCTATTAACAAACCTATTATACTAAATATTGATACTAGTCTTATTGGTATAGCTTGGGTCATAAGGTAAGATGATAGTGAAGTGAATAGATATGCAATTAGGTGTGGGGCTAAAATTGTACATGACACACAATGAAAGTATCCACAAATCAAACTAGAACTATGGGGTATGGTAATAACTTTGAAAACGGAGAAAGAATATTTCATTGGTGCAAATGTCAAAGTTTAGAGAGATTTTTTGCCTCTCATTGTATGATAGCCATTTGTTCATCTCTTCATGTAGCCATGCTTAGATGGATCTCATATACTAAGTTCATAAATCTTGAGTTAGTTCATATTTCAAGTAAGTCGAATTCAATTGTTGATATGTTATCAAGAGCTAGATTTGATGACAATCTTCAAAGTGATCTAACAAATAATGGGACCTTAGTTGAATATGTTCCACATATATAGAAGTATGAGCAATTTCATGAGTCTGAGTAAAAAAATGAATGGAGAGACATAGGAAAGTATCTGAGTACATTGCAACCATTACCTAGCTAGACGAGGAGTAGATTCCATTACATTAGGAAATGAGTTCAGAATTCTTTCCTACGTAATGATTATATTTGGATACATGCTAAGGGTAAGGTTAAGAATCCACAAAAAGTCCTAAGAAAACAAGGTCTTTAGTTGCAAGTTATGAAGTAAATGCATGAGACATTATGGGCAGGTCATAAAGAATTTTTCGGAACATACAACGAAATTATAAGTATCTATTATTGGCCTAGGATCTATGTTGACATTAGTAACTATGTTCTTACATGTTTTACTTGTAGTCTTCACTCGCCAGTGAAATACAGAGATCCTTTGCATCCTAATACCCACCTTATATTCACTACAAGTGGGTAATAGATCTTGTAACTATGCCTAAAGGTATTAACAAAATGTGTTACATTGTACTTGCAAGAGAGGACTTAACTAATCGTGTAGAGGGACGTGCAATACACTCTAAGACCACTTACAATGTCTAGAAATTCTTTCTTGAAGATGTCATAAGTCACTTTGGGTACATAGAAAAAGTAGTTGTTGATCATAGAGAGTTAGATGCAAGAGAAGCTAAAGAACTCTTTGAACCGCATTGGATTCATTTGTCTCTCACTAATACATATAATCCAAAGGCCAATGATAAGATAGAGAGAGGACATCTGCCTATTGGGAAAGCCATATCTAAAGCATGTAATGGTTACATTAAACAACAGCCTAGATACTTACCTTTTGGACTTTTTGGGTAGATAGAATGACATCCACATGTACCAAAGGGTATATTCCTACTAAACTTGTATACTATCAAAAACCGTTGTTTCGAATTGAGTCTCATATTTCTACACGGTCAAATTTTCCTTGGTTTGAAAACATGTCTACTAATGATTTTGTGACTTTATGCATTAAACAATAGAACAAGGAAATTCAGACTTAATGATGCTGTTGAAAATTAACAAAATCTAGAATGAAGAACAAGCTTTATTTTGACAAAACGCATCGATTGCATCCTAAGCTGATTGAAGTAGGAGGTTGGGTGCTCTTTTATGATAGTACATTTGACTCTCAATGGGATGCACACAAAAAACTCACGTGACCATGGTTTGGACCATAAATTGTATGAAAATTCAACAACAATGGTATGTATGCCCTTTGTGAATTAAATGGTGTTGCATTAAAAACTTTGATTGCATGTAAAAGGATAAAGTAATTCAATAAATGTGATAATGACAACTACATTTTAGATGAGGACATTGAATGAGGTGGTTTCATAAATAGGAGTATCCATTAAAAAAAATATGTTTTCAAGTTCATATTGCTTTGTTTTTTCAAGTTCATTCCAACTTTTTTTTTCTAATTCTTGCTTGTTGTCGATCTCACTTCATGCATGTTTCTTTTCAATCTTTGCATTGCATTGCATATCCACATCACTTGAGTCAAAAGTTAAATGATGATTTCTCTACTTGTGAAAAACTGTATCTTAAGTAGTGATTTATCTACTAATAAATGAGTTATAATCTAGGATTATGGAAAGATAGAGCATGTAGATTTTGAGGTTTATTTTGGTAGCATGACTTTCATATATAAACAAGCATATGTATCTTGTATCAAAAGCATACTTGTTGACGTCCTAGCTCCTACTACTGCATGTTTCCAAATCCTTAGTCCACCTTACAACACTTATATTGGAGTTTAAACAATTGTTCTTCATCATCAAAAATGGTTATACCTTGAATCAGGGTTTAATCTTTCCCTGACAAAAAAATGATAAGCTACCATCTGTTACCAAGAATTTTACACTTTCTTCCATCTCAAAAAAGTGAATGTATCCATAAAGTCATTGAATCATGATATAAAAAAACAAAAGCAAGTCAAAGAAAGCTAAGGAGTCATAGAAGAATAAAGCACGAACCATATGGGAAAATTTATGTATTAGTGGAGTTTCATTAGATTTCCTTGCATGTAATTAGAGAAAGAAGGATCTAAAATAAGCTAAGGATGAAAAATGTATTTTGAAAATCCTAAATATTTGTTTATAATTGTATTTAAGGTAGATTTCTTTATGAAAAAAATATGATGTTTTCTTCAAGATGAGAACAATTGATGCTTAAAATGACTCAATACATTCACTATCACTTCATAATGATGCTTGTTTGTTTTCTTTATTTACATGTTTTCAATGTTGCATGTTCATTTACATATATGTTGCCAATTTGTTCATGCATATTCATGTTGCCTATTTCAATTCTTTCTTTCATGCAAATTTTTTCTTCATGTCACATTGCCTAGTCATTCATGCATATGATCAATGTTTTCTTCCATGTTTCTTATGTTGGCTATAAAAGAATTTGATCCTTGGAACTTTAGTTTGTCAAAGAGGCTAGAGCAACCGTTCTAGAGGAATTGCAGGTTTAGTGGGGGCAAATGTCAATGAGATTATCTCTCCTCTCTCACTTATTTCTAATCCTACAAGAAACACATTTGATGAAAGTATAAAAAATTCCTTCAGAAGTCCAAGATGCCTTAGGGATGTCTAAGGGAGTTACATGCAAAGTTTGAAAGAAATCAAGAAAATCCAGGGTAGCGGTCAAAGTTGGCCATCAAGGCAAAATCTTCACTATCACCAAATCACATGAGAATTCATATACTTGTAAAGCCTATCAAACACAATCTATAGCCTGAATTTCCCATGTAAATGCTCTAGCATGTTGATATGCAATGTACATTTTGTAAAAAATGTAGTTTTTCCACTTAGACTATACACAATCTTGCATAGGAATTTTTGTTAGCCATATAGTCTAGCATGCATAAAGATCATATGTGGCTACACATTTGTACAAATTTTCAAGGCTATCAGAGCTTCCTACACACATTAAGGCCACCTTGCAAGCTTCCAAATGTAGTCAAACGTGTATAAGGGAGATTCAAATACTAGTTTTTTCTACATATTCCTGAAGGCGAGCTTTCAAAATGCAGCCATCCAAAGTTCATCTTCATCAAAGAATATTTGAGCTCAAAATCCAATTTTCAGGGTCACCATAATTTTTTGAATTAAGAAAATTGAAGGCTTGAAGGGCTATCACATGGCAAAAGATGATTGAACAATGTTGTACAGTCAGGATGAGCTCACATTCAAGGGTGGAGATGCATTAAAGCTTAAAGCAAGGAGGATTCATGATTTTTTTCATCAAATAAGCTTATTTTGATGTCCAAAAATCAATAATGCAAAGTTCTTCCAAAAACAATAGCTAATCTTATCCAAATTGATATCAATATTAGGTCAAGATCTTCCCTAGATCCAATGGTGCAAAATGAAGGCACATATTTCCCCTCCTTTGCCCTATATTTGATCATGAGAATCAATCCTAGCCATCCATTTGATGAATCCAATGGTTATAATCAAAAGTAATTGGTGCTAAGGTTATGAGTTGATTTCTTCAGATCCACGAATCCAAATTCATTCAAAAAACTATAAAAACCCCCCTCCAAATTCATGAAGCATCATTCTTAGGCATCCGTAGGGCCTTGCTAGCACATGATTTCCTTGAGATGATCACCCTGAGTTGAGCATGTGAGGATCCAAGGTGGGCTAGTAAGAGCATAGTTACTAGAATCAGTTTTAAGTTAGACTTCTAAACTAGGATACGCTCATAAACACAATAATTTCTCTATCTTTGCTCACCCTCAATGGGCTCTGTGAGTGAGTTAGAGTTGGTTTTATGAGTCTTAGACTTCTTTAGATATACATTACCCTCCTAGGAAGATGTAGGGTCAATGAATTCTAACCTATCCTCTCATGTGTAACATTCACTTGAAGTGTCATGGTGGGAGGGTCATGTGGACTACCTTTGACCATAAGATTTTCTAGCTTGACATATCACAATGCTCATCTACATGTGTTTCATAACAATCTTTAATTTAATTCTCTTGTCTCTTTTCGCTTGTCTCTTATGTGCTTTTACATGTCTCCTTTTAACTTTTTCTATGTGTGAGAAGGCTCTCCAATCTTGCATTGAACTAGTGAGGACTATCTATTAGGATTATGAGGATAAGTTTCTATATATTCATAAATCATGACCCACATGCATGCATACTATCTACAAACACCCATGCATATGTTTCAATTTGGAAAGTGTATAAGAAGATTCTTTTTTGGACCATTCTTCCTTTTGACATCGATTCATGTGTATGATTTTGTTTTGTTCTCATCATGCATACAAACCATCCACAAGAACCCATGCATATGAATTAAATTTTGAAAGTGTACAAGAAGCTCCTTGTTTGGACCATTCTTCCTTTCAAAATTGATTCATTGCATATGGTTCATGTTCGTGGGTTTATCCTGCATTCATACATTCCCCTTTCCATAATCAAATCATCACATCTATCCTCTCCATACTCAACTTCACCTTCACCTTCACATTTTGATCACATAAACCTTCAAACACTTAGTAGCTTCATACACTCTGTGTGTGTTGTGATCGGCCCTAATCCACCCAGATTGTGATCACCTCCACAATGTGCACACGGAGGACGCTAGTACTGAAGACACAAAGAAAATAGATATGTGAATAGACAAGATATTACAAAAGAATGGGTGTAATCTCCACCCATGCACTCTGTTTTGACTGGTCCACATAGTGCATGTATTTATAGGACTTTCCAATTATGTTAAAAATAGTAATTACAATGATGGAAGCTTAAAAAGTTAGCATGAGTATTCAGAGTGTATCAATGTATCTTCAAGTCTATCATTCAGCTCACCACATTACATGAGAATGTCACTCTACGTTGGTCAAGTCCTTTCCACTTCCTTGACCCTAAGTGGGGCATAGTTCTTCTAAAATTATTTATCCTTCCTCTACCCTTAGTGAACCTACGACCTCTTGGTCTTCATACTTTTTGCCTTCTAGGTTGAGGCATTGCGGTATAAGAGGGTATTTCTATAACAAGTCAGTGTACATTGTGTGGTCAATGACTAAAATAGAAAGCTTACGAATTGGAAGGGATATAGCTAAGGCTTCTTTGATGATGTCGATCTCTTTGATCTATGCTTAGTATCCGTGTAAGAGCTCCATGCAGGATTGTTGATTCACTTGCTATTCTATATTTTTTTTTAGAGTAGTGTGTTGCTAGAAATCCTATGTGTGCTTGCACAAGAAGAGATTTTTGTTCCTGATCTCATCAACACAACAATACATAATGCTTGCAACATTTTTTAAATCCCGCAAGTAGGTGGAATTTTTGAATTTGTAGTACCCCTTTTTTTTTTCTTTCTCATGTTTAGGACCAAATGCAAGAATTGCAGCAAGCTCCTTTGTCCACTTCAGGACTACTTTGACATTGAATAAGTATGCATCTTGGAGGTCATATAATACACCTTGTAGATGATCACCATTGGTTAGTCACAGAAGGTGATCTTTCCTAAATCAAGAAACGTTTTCCCCCTTTTTTACAACTATTTGAAAATCACTTTCCATTATTAATAGAGAAGATATGATCAATCATGAAGTATTACATGGATTTCTCACTAGATAAAGGAGGACATGATGATCGGGAAAAACTTTGAACTTATTCAATTACAAGTAATTTCTTTTCTCTTTCTGTCACATACACCATGTGTGCAATACCTCATTGTCTTGTGGGTTGTGCAAGCATGTATCCAAGAGTTTAGTTGGATGCATCAATATGTGCATGGAATGGTTTATTCGAATCACGTGTCATTCATAGGTGCATGAAAAGATCCTTTTTAAGCTTCAAGGAAACATCCTCACACTACTCTATCCATTACGAGTTTCTCAATGGTCCATACAAGGTCTTTTATATAATTTCTTACATGCAAATAGAGATGTATTAATATCCATATTATCCCATGAATGCCTAAACTTGCTTCACATTAGCTCTAGTGACTCCATGGTAGCTTAAATCCTACCTTTCTTGATCAAAATGCCATTTTTTGAGACTTTATACTCAAGATATTTGATAGATGTAGGGCACACAAGGTTTGTGGGAGAAACAAAGAAGTCGCCTTCCCTACCTACCATAAGGTGGGAAACTATCTTTTATTTGATTTTTTTTATATATTTCCAAGACAAAACCTTTCCTTTCTTATTTTTAATTCCAATATGGCTAAAATTTCTTTTCATATGCTTAGTAATAGGTTTTGGTTCTATATAAGGCCATGGACCCTACCCATACTATAGAGGATTTTGGTAAGTTATTTATTAAATGTTATTTATTAAATGTATTTTTTTCTCATCATGGTAAGTTATTGATGGAATGTATTTTTCCACATAATGGTTTTCCAAAACATTATTTTACTTGATCGAGCTATTTGTTTTTGTAACCACTTTTTGGTTGCATTATTTGAAAATTTAGGTTCCAAAATAGACTTTAGCCCTACATTTCATCCTAAAAATAACTGGCAAAGTGAAGCTACAAATAGTACTATTTTAGATTTACTACATTGTTATTCTTAGATAATCCAAGTAATTGGGATGAGAAATTCATTTATTATAATTTGCATATAATAACACAACACATACCACTACTCGACATGCACCATATGAATTTTTTTATGGTAAAAAGCTTCCCATTCCCATGTCTATCACTCATACTGATATACCTATGGCTGATTATTTTGCCCAAGATGATATTTCTACACTTCATGAGGTTCATGAGCGCATTAAAAAGAGTCAAGAACATTACATGCATAATGCTATAAGGAAACGAGTAGCTAGAGAATTTAATGAACTCGACTTTGTATTGTTCTAAATAATTAAAAGGTGTTTCAAAAATATTTCACAACATCCTAAGGTTAAACTTGCACCATGTTATTATGAACAATTCCGTATTATTCAAAAAAATGAGAATGCTTTTAGATTAGGCATACCTTCTCATTGGAATATACATAATTCTTTTCATATATGTTTATTGAAATCCTTTAAAGAAACTTTACCACTCACTCCTATTTAGATGATCCTCCTATACTTGAAGAGCATGCTGAAATTTTAGTTCTAGAGAAAATAGTTCATTATGATGCTACTACTACACACACTAGTAAGCAGTATCATAGACATTTAGTTAAATATAAAAATCACTAAATTGAAGAATCTCAATGGATTCATAAGACATCATTAACTCCACATTATGACCACTTGATTTGTGCATATCATTCTCAGTCACATTAAATTCTAGTTTTCCATTTCCATGTATGTGTTTTTACATGGAATATGCTTATGGTTGTTTAGTGATGGGACATGTGACTAGTCATCCATGTCTAATTTATTCTTATTGATTGAGTTCACTTGCTTGTCAGCTGGAAGGCATATTATACTTTATGGAATAATGGAATGTTAAATGGATTTTAATGTTTGGAGGATTTTACTATGATTTTGTTTTTATTTAGCAGGTGAAGAATCATGAGGGTGTGAATGTGTGTGGATTTATTCATATATTTTTGAAGATATTTAAAAGATAGTAATTTAGATATTTTTGTAAACATAGTATATTACTTATAAAGAGAGGTTTTCTGTAAAAATAGTGGATCACTTAAAAAGTGATGATTTGTAAATAAAGCAGATCTTTTGTAAATGCACGCTTTTCAAAGCACCACCTTCATGTATCTTCTATTCAAGATGTAATGCAAAATACCTAAAAATACACATACTCTAATAGACTCATCCATCAAAGTATGTGGGGAGAGATTGTACCCAATCTTGTGTTTAGTCTCTTGTCTCTCTCTATTCTTTGTATGCTTTTGTGAGCTTTCATTATTGTACTATCTCTACGTATGTGCATCTACAAGATCGAGTCAAGAGTTGCATAGTTTTACCATATGTTTCTCAATAGTCCTACTGAGACACATATTGTTGAATTTAAGGTTGATTTGCATGCCCTTTTGAGAGGTCAAAGTTGAGTAATTTGCATCATTGTTTGGGCATTCAATTTATGCAAGTTAATGGGGGAATATTTTTACATCAAACAAAATATATTGACACAATGTTGTAGCATCTAGGTCATCAATATTTCAAAGATATTACCACTCCCTTTGAAACATGTTTATGAGTGAGTCTTCATGATGATTGAGATGCACTTGATGTTGTTTTCTATCAGCACATTACTGGATGCTTCATTTACTTATGCACAACTCTACCTGATATTTTGCTCGCTATCTCTCAAATGAGTAGGTTTATGCATTGTCGAGGTGTTAGGCATTGGGAGATAGTTAAGTGCATTCGTTAGAGTGGTATGAGCACTATTTGGATTGTTTTATCCAAAGGGGGATAATTATCACCAAATTTACATGCATTTTCTGACTTTAATTGAGTTGGTTTCTATGACACTTATGTATCCACCATAGTAATGTTGGTCAATATTCTTCCTCCAACATATTTACTAACATTAACAGTGCATTGGCAGTTGCAAGGAACCCTATGTTCCATGCTCATGCAAAGCACATTAAGGTGCATTATCTTTATTATAGGGAGAGCGTCTTTGTTGATAGATCATGCGTTTGGCTTTTGTGTGCATACATAATAATATTGCAGAACTTTTCAGAAAGGCTCTACCAAGGGAGAAATCAGTGAAGACTTTCACAAAGCTTTGGGCTTACTTCCATTTGTGGATTGATTTCATTCCATAGCTTGGCACTTCCTTATACATGAGTGCCAGTTCCTTGTTCATCATATCCCTCCCTAGTGTATTTGTTATACTTTTTGTTAGTAATGTGTGCGAACATACTAAGGATTTCTCCAACACTTTTTAATTTCCCTCTTTAGGATGTTTTTTCCCTCACCATGTATATATGCCTATAACCCTAATGCATCATTTCTCTTTGTACATGCACTTGGTAATACAATAGTATTGTGTTCTACTACAAGTTTCTTCATCTTCTTGCTTGTGATACTCATATGATTCTGTGGATCTAGAACTCCAACAATAAGTAGGAATCACAAAAAGTATGATTGATAACTTGATGAGACATATGAGGGGAATTCAACAATTTATAGGTGGTTGGGACTCATGGAATTCCTTTGTCCTCTAGTGCTTGACAAACTGCTCCTAAGGGTGAAGCTTGACTTCTAACATTACTGTTCCCACTTCTCATCCTTCTACATTTTTTAAATCATCTTAAGTATTCTCTTTCTCCTAGTTTCTCTTGCCTTATGTTTTATGATGATTTTTTCTTTTTCAAATTTATTACCATAATTAAAATAGTTGAAATGTTATGAATACTTTTTTGACATGCGATATATAAAAATTCACATTCCAATTGCCCTAATGGGCTACTTATCTTTGTACATTCTAGTCCTAATACATTTAGCATTGTGTGTTGTGCTCCAAGCTTCTTCTTCTTCCTTGTGCTCTTCGTGTGCTTCCACAGATGTCTAACTCCAACAATTGGTATCAGAGCATGTCGCCACTTCATCTAGGGTGTTTTCTACACCTCTTCGGTTGCAGTCTTAGAATTACACAAAATTTGGTAAGCATACTCAAGGTGTTTCAGACATCAAAAGGGCTTTGCTTTTTCGTGCTGAAATCGCATTTTGAGCTCATTTCGGCCTCCAAAAGCACTATCACAGTGCTTGTGCAGGCTATTTCATCTTTTTGTTCCAAAGGTATATACCAGTTTCAGTTCATTAGTATAAGCATCTCAAAGTCTGTTATAGGTTTAGCAGGATTCATCTGGGCAATTCTATTCAACTTTTTGAGATATAGTCAATTTTTTGCATCAAGGTATTTTGGTCATCGGCCATGGCTAAAAGTAGTGATGTATTCTGTATGTTGGTTTTTGAGGATAAGTTGGATGGTACCAACTACCCATTATGGGCTTATATGATGCATCATGTATTGGTCACAAAAGGACTATGGAATATTGTGCAGGGTGTTGAAAGATGTCATGTTACACCTGCGAATACAGGTAATGAAAATATAGGTGTTGGAGCTAATGGAGATGGTGTCAAAGATGATGATATTCTACAGATTCATGTTCATGCTACTATTTTTGTTGCACCTACTACAGAGAAAAATTGTTGGGATGGTAGAGATGCTCAAGTATATGCATTGATAGCTTTGTTTATCAAACATGCCATTATTCCTCACATTCACTCTTCTAGAATAGCTAAGGATGCTTGGGATACACTTACCACATTGTACGAGGCTAGAATGAGGCTCGTGTTGCTTACTTCTGAAAACAATTGGAGAGTGAGCACATGAATGAAGGTGATTCTATGGATAATTTTTTCACAAAGATCAAGGATTTGAAAGAACAGTTGATTTTTGCTGATGAAGTTATACGAGATAGCTCACTTGGGCATACCGTTTGGAATAGTCTTCTTACCTCATATCAGAGTTTTGCTTCTACTCTTCGTTTGATGATGAAGGGCAATCCAGATGCCTTGTCCTTTGAGAAGTTAGTCTCTGTTCTATTGTAGGAAGACTAGTCTAGACAAAACACGTCTATTATGCATATTGCATATCAAGCTTTCCTGGCTAGTCAGAAGGGCAAAGGTAAACGGAGCTCTTCTACTAGTAAGCAAAAATCTGCAAATGTTTCACGTTCGAAGAAGAAAGACAAAGATGAGAAGAAATCAGAAAAGCAGAAATTATTTTGCAAATATTCTAAAGCAAATGATCATGTCATCAAGAGTTGTCCAAAAATGGCTGCTAAAGAGGCAAAGAAGAAAGAGCTCGGAATGGTTGTTACAGAGGTCTCTACACCAAAAACAGAGTCTGCTAATCTTGTGCCGGAAGAAGAATGGGCGTTTACTATTGTTTGCAGTTTTGACCCATCTTCTCATGAGCAGTGCATGTCTGCAGTAGACTCAGATGTTTGGTATTTTGATAGTGGGGTGACCAAACATATTACCTCGCAGCACAATTTCTTCTCTTCACTCAAGCGTGCCCCTATAAGGAATACTCTTACATGCACCAACAACTCCTCCTATCCTATTATGGGAGTTGGTAAGATCATTTTGACTATTGCTGATGGTAGTTCTTTCACTTTGTTAGATGCTTTCTTTGTGTCAGGGATGAAGAAAACTCTATTATCAGTTTCTACATTAGCCAAGGTTAGCTTGGTTGTGAAATTTGTTGATGATAGATGTACTGTTGATGATCTGTCATATGGCAACGTCATTGTTGCTTTTGGCATTTTATGTGGTGGGTTGTATAAGCTCATAGACTATGAAAGATCTATAAATGATTTGGCATGTGCAGTACATGATTTGCAGGCTATGTCAGATGCAAAGCTTTGGCATGCATGCTTTGGTCATCTGAATTTTGCTAGTTTGCTACACCTATAGAAATCTGAAATGGTGTGCTCTTTGCCCAAACTTGAGGCACTCGGTAAACATGTATGTGAAGGCTGTATTTTGGGCAAAATGCAGTGTTCTTCTTTCCAAAAGATGGTTTAGTTCGGGCTACTCAGAAATTACAGCTTATACATAATGATGTCTGTGGTCCTATGCAGACACCTTCTTTTGGGAACTATCTTTACTTCATGACTTTCATTGATGATTTTTCGAGGCAGGCATGGGTATATCCATTGAAGGAAAATTCCGAAGTGTTTACGTGCTTCAAACAGTTTCTAGTTTTGGCTAAAAATCTATCAGCATGTAAAATGGGCACCCTCCATTCTAATCGAGGGGGGAATTTTTGTCTTCTGACTTTAATGCATTTTTGGCCGAACGTGGGATAAAACATCAGTATACACCTCAACAGAATGGAGTTGTTGAACGAAAGAACATGTCACTCAAGGAGATGGCGAGGTGTATGGTCAAGAGTGAGGCTTTACCACATAGTTTCTCGCTTGAAGTTGTTATGTGTGCAGCATATGTACTGAACAGGTGTCCCACTAAAGTGTTGTAGTCTATCACTCCATATGAGGCTTGGCATGGTCGCAAGCAATCTGTTGCTCATGTGCATGTTTTTGGTTGTCTAGCATATGCATTAGTGCCTGAACAACATCACAAAAAATTGGATGATAAAGTAGTAAAATGTATTTTCGTTGGGTACAATTCTGAAAGTAAAGGCTATCATCTATATCATCCATAGACTAAACGCATTCTGGTTAGCCATGATGTTGTTTTTATGGAAGATGCTATTCAGCCATTGCTTTCATGTACTAAGGAAACATTTGTTAGCTCCAAAGACATGTATGATACTTTGCTTCCTCTTTTTATAGGTGGACAGTCTAGTGCTGGTCCTAATGAGGCAACTTCTCAGCCTTTGCTGCTTTCATGTGATGATGTAGATCATTCCATTTCTAATGCAGATTAACATGATACACTTGTTGATGAGAGAGTTGATATTGAGTAGGCAAAAACTATGCCAAAATGGCTAGTGCAGACCTTGCGTGACAGCAAATTAGATACACCTCTATCATATCGTACTTGGTGAAGCTCTCATAGTGCCTCTTTTGCATCAGATTGCTATGTTATGGCTGCCTCTAGTCTCCGTGATGAGATTGAACTTGTTTCATTTGATGAAGCACAAAATTCTAAAATTGGATGGCTGCAATGCAATCTCAATATGATGTTATCATGAAAAATGGTACCTGTTCTTTATGTTACTTGCCTCTTAACAAGAAGGCCATTGGCACTAAGTGGGTATACAAGTTGAAGCGTAAACCTAATGGAATAGTTGACAGGTATAAAGCTAGGCTTGTTTCAAAGGGTTATGCATAGGAAAGAGGCATTGATTTTGAAGAAACCTTTGATCCTACTTGCCGAATGACTACTCTTCATAGCATCTATGCACTTATATCTCATCATGGTTGGAATGTACATTAGTTGGACATTAAAATAGCATTTCTGAATGGTGACTTGCATGAAGAAGTGTATGTTTTTCAACCTCGTGGCTTTGTGCAAAAAGGGCATGAAAACCAGGTGTGCAAGTTAAAGAAGGCATTATATGGTTTAAAGCAATCACCACGTGCTTGGTATGAAAAGATACATGCCTATCTCATTGCACATGGTTTTGAGAATAGTCCAACTGAAAGCAACTTATATGTTAAGCATGCTAATGATGTGCTTCTGATCATTGTGGTGTATGTTGATGACATTGTTGGTGCAAATGCCAAGCCTTCACACTTCGCTAGGCATTGAAGAAGTTTTGTGCAAACATTGAAGGAACCACATGAACCATTTCTTAAGAGTTTTACCTTTAACCTTTGTAAAAGTCATTTGACTTGAAAGAATCTTGTAAATCCACTAAACTCCTGAAGTTTGATAGAATGAAAAGTCACAACTTTACTTAGAGAGAATATCTCCTAGATTAAGGGATTACTTTTTAGTGAGAACCAAATTTGAATTCAAATTCAAATTTAAAGGAAGCATCTATAAAAACACTTGGAAATCTTGCGGCCATGTCACTCCCTTTGAGAGCCATTCATTGATCATTTTGTAAAGGTTGAGTAGCACATCTCATTGCTCATTCACTTCGCTATCATTTGGCATTATTCCATTGCCAATGACTTTGTAAAATCATGTTTTATAATACATATACATCACTTAGTATCTCTATTGATTTCTCTACCGTTGTCTCTCATAACAATGTACTTGTGTTGCCCATATCTCAGTGACTTGTTATCCATTTTCAATGATCTATAGCTTCATGGAACAAGCTCAAAGTTTACTACAAGTTTTCAAAGCTTGAAGAAGTTCCATTCAGCCAATTGGGAGAAAATCCTCTCGAAGTGGTCAGTGTTCATTCTATGTAGAGTTCCTAAAAAGTCGAGGGTAAGTTTCTACTTGTTAAAGTCATTGCTTAGAGTATAGTCTATCATTTTAAGTAATTTCACTTGGAATCATTAGCTCTCTAAGCTAAGTAGATACCCTTAGAAGGAATTTTTCTAATTGCTATTCTACTGTGAGTACTGAGCATAAGATTCAACAAGTGTCAAGACCAAAATATCAACTTTTTGGTTACTAACTAGATGCAAACTTATCTATTTTGATCAAATTGTTTGAAACATCATCTCCAGAGCACATAGGCACTTATTTGGTGTCATCGGAAAGCTAAAGGGGCCTACAAAAGTAACATAAGGCTGGTACAAAGCAGGGATTAGCAGTACCAACTCATTTCTGGAGGTGTGCATCCATCTTTCTCATCAGACATGCTGCTCACTCGTCATCATGACACAGATATTGCTGATTTTACGGTTGCTTTGCATGCCTCATTTGAGATTTCTGATTTGGGGCATTTGCATCACTATTTGAGCATTTAGTTTATGCAAGTTGATGGTGGAATGGCTTTGTGTCAAACGAAATATATTGACACATTATTGTAGCATTTTAGCCTGGAAGACTGTAAGCCTATTGCCACTCCTTGGAGACAGGCTTACAATTGAATCTTCATGATGCTGGAGATGCATTTGATGATGTTCTCTATCAATAGGTTGTTGGATGCTTGATTTATTCATGCATTACTCGGCTACATATTCAGTTTGTTGTCTCACAGATGAGCACGTTTATGCATTGCCCAAGTGTCAAGCATTGGTAGGCAGTTAAGCGCATCTTTTGCTACTTAAGTGGTACACAGCTACTTGGATTGTTTTATCCCAAGGGGGGATCACTACTGCCAAATATGCATGCTTTTTCTAACAGTGATTAGGTTTTTTCATGCTTGGTAGCTCATGTATATCTTGGTTGAGCAAGAAGCAGCCTACTGTGGCCACTTCCAGTTGTGAGGCTGATTATAGGGTAGCTTTCACAGCGATTGTTGAGTGTGTGCGGGTCAGACACCTTATGGCTGATTTGGGTGTTGGTTAGTCTTCTATCACCACCATCTTCACTCAGATTCAGAGCGCATTGGCAATTGTGAGGAACCCTATGTTCCATGCTCGCACTAAGCACATTGAGGTGCATTATCATTATGTTAGGGAGAGGTTCTCTACTAGGGAGATCAGCTTGACATATGTGTGCATGCAAGAGAACATTGCAGACCTTTTTACGAAGGCTCTGCCTAAGGAGAAGTTTGAAGCTTTTTGTAGAGCTTTGGGCTTACTTCCTTTTGTGGATTGATTCCACATAGCTTGGTACTTCCTTATACATGAGTGCCAGCTCCTTGTTCACCACATCAATCCCAGGGGGGATTTGTTGATATATTTAGGTAGTGATGTGTGTGAACACTCTAGGACTGTCGGGGCACTGTTTTCCCTCTTTAGGAGGTTTTTTCCCTCGGCTTGTATATATGCCGATTACCCTAATGGGCTACTTATCTTTGTACATTCTAGTGGTAATACATTCAGCATTGTGTGTTGTTTTTGTAAAAGGATGTCTATTTAGAATTCTTATCGATGCAAGGAGCCTTTTCCAATGTGATTTAAGAAAGACAATATGTATTTCTAAATTGTGCTTGGTTTACTGTATACAAACATAGAAAGCCTTAGAGTGCATCTTTGTTGCAAAAAGACTAGAGAAATCATCAATTTGTGCCGTTTCTTTCACCCAAACATCCTTTTCATGGCTTTATCAGAAAAAAGGGCTTTCTTTTCTTAACTATGGAGGATTCTTTGAATTAATTTTATGTGTTCATAGATGCATTTTCCGTTTCAAATTTCATCCCATACGCTTTTTGGTATATTCATGCCCCTGACAACTAAACTAGACATTGGGTGTAACACAAAGATGGAATGGTACCGAAGGTGTCAAATAATTTACCATAACCCACTCATACAATCACAACATTACTCATTAAGATTATTTAATTTAACATTGTTCTAATTTAACCTAAACGACATACAATCAGCTTGAGTTAATACGTGCAATATTAGTATCAAAATATGCTACGTAAGTTTTGGTTCCTCGCATGCCCCAGAAATGATAGAAATTTTGTAAGACACAATTCCGTCTACATCTTATGGATTTCATCTACCTCATAAGTAATTACCACATTGAGTTTGGACATAATGAATTTTATTCTTGTAATCTAGCAATCTCGTTCGATATTTGTATAATTAAATAGAATTGTAATGTTTATGCATTTTCTGATATTCAAGATGGTCAGATTTGTAGAGCGTTATACTGCTATCATGAGAAATTGAATTCTACTGGCTATGACTACGGTAGTTTGTTTAATGCGGATATTACTTTTCAGGCAGTAATAGATAAAAAACATTAGCATGCCATTGATATGAAATTAAAGGATTCCTGTTTTTCTTTCTTTTTTATTGTAGTTTGAAATGCGATGCGTCCTTATTCTTGGTCATCACGCTAAGCTGTGATAGAATAACGACTTGGAAAAATATGGAAGGAATTGTTTGAAGTCTACCAGTATGCATCAAGTATTCGCAGAGGAGTAGCTGAGATTTAAATGCATCGATGTCCACGCGTGATCTGATCAGAGAATTCATAGGAATTCTATGTACCAAAAGGTGTTTGTCTACATGTGGAAGAGGGAATAAATTGCAGGTTGTTCTCTCTCGAGATAACCTGACTCCCACTGATTCAAAAGACGATTTGATGGCGAGATATAGAGAGGCTTATCACATCACTAATGACACACAACAACACATTGCTCTTCCAGCTTTGGAGAAGTTGAGGGCATGAAAGGTATCTCCTGCAGAAGCTTTTGTTTGTCGCCATTTGAAAGAAGAAATGAAAGGCGGAAGTTGGAGAGGCCGCAAGGATCATTGATTGCGTAACAGAGAAAAGGAAATCGACAGACGTCGCGTTTCCGAAAATTGGTAAAGCTGGCAATGTTCTAAGAATTCTCGGAGATCGTTGTAGACTGTATGGATGAGAATGTCATTGCAGACTCCAAGCTAATGGCAATGGAACAGTACACTTCTAGGCGTAGAGATTCTGATGAGTCTATCCGAATATAGAATTGTGATCATCTTTATAAAAAGGTATTTGTACAGAAATCAAGACGATGCATGACCATCCCTGCGCAAAGGGCATATTATAAACAAACGAGAAACTACAGCCGCCAATAGGATCTCCATCTCGCTGACATACAAAGATTATTCATCCGGAGCGTAAAATGCTCACATCTCTTATTGAAAATGGATCAGTTTCCAATTTTGGTGCGTGGGCAACCTTTTACGATTCACAATCAACAATCTCATGTCATGGACGGTTTTTCAGGAAAGGCTTTACGCACAGAAGATGAGTATCCTACCATCTTATAGCTTCATTATCACAAGGAATATGGAATGTAGCCCGGCAGTAATATTTGATACCTTGAAAGCATAATTCTCGTCTGATAGACTGTAATTCTTTGTCGTAATGCAATGGAATGGTTTGCACACTCCGAATGTCCGCAGACATCATTTCAACAGAAGACCGCTAACCTTATTTAAGGAATAAAGTTGAAGAGCTTACTTGTTGTCTCATCTTATATTCAACATTTGCAAAGAAAGAGATCTACATGGATGGTTACAGGAAGGAAAGGAGACCTGAACAGCTTATAGAATTCCGGATTCCTTATTCAATAGAGTTACGTAGGCTAAACTTATGCAAAGATCATAGCTTGGTCAGTCGATCTGAGCATGGATTTGGTTTTAGTGTCGACATAACCGGAGCTCATTGTATAATGGCGTTCACATGCGCATGTAGTTATTTCTACAGGCAGAATCATAATTTCAATTCGGAAGGAAAAGATGTGAGGAAATAATCAGCGATTAGAATGGCAACCTTATAGGGAGAGGAAAAAGATCTTCATCGACCAACCGAAAGAAGAAGAAGCTGGGTGCCACCTGAGATGCATACATAATTTCATCACCATCATCAATATGGGTCTAAGTTATGCAGACAGACAATCGACAAGAATATCCCTGATGATGTAACATCCAAAACAATGGTATCGAAGAAGTGCTTAGTCATGGTCTCAAATCAGGTGTCTTTTTCCAAGCCTGGTGGCAAACACGAAAATTTCATTTCTATATCCCGATCACGTCTTTAGTGATAGCGGAAGTTTAATGAAGGCGTCTCCCGGAAATGCGCAAGCTCATACAACACTCAGCTTTTCGAGACTTGGCATTTGTCGCGCCTCTCGAGTTTGAGAGGTATGTACAGAATAAGCTGCCATCAACTCAATGTCTAAACCAGCCCCATTTATAGATTTTAGCTCTGCCGCGCATTGAGCTCTCCCGAATATTTTTTCGTGATTCCATTGACATTGCCTGGCTTTATAACGGTTCCGATTACTTTGTAACATGCCAAACAAGCTCCCCTTGAATTAAAGGATCGTCCATTAGTCAATCATTGATGCAGACACATGGGCAAGCAGTGTCATTCTCGGGAAGAAGAAGAACAGTACTATGCGCTGCGGAAGACCAAGAGGCCCCTGTCGAATTCCTAGCTTCGAATGTACCACGTGATAGGAGACACTGTCGACCTCGCCATAAACGCAACACTATTTATGTTGAATCTTAGCGCATGTTGGGGAAGACAAAGAAGCCCCTGTCAAATTCCTGCCTCCGAATGTATCCTGCCATAGGAGACACTGTCCATCTTGCTATAAATGCATCAATATACGCATTCATTGCCATCTTAAAGGCATGTACATTCTGGTACGAACCTTCCATCACTTCGTTTCATGGCGTTCATGTATGAATCTGAATGCTACGAATAGAGCGGAATTTGGAAAGAAGTATAACTTTTCATGTGACTTGCAAGAAATTTTCGATTCTTCTCGTATGGAATTTGTCGATGAAAAACTTTGTCAACGAAAAGTTGAATTAGGAAAACCCAAGTAATAAAACAGTACATGCATAATATTAAGCTGGCAACGAATGGTCACTTAAAGTTAGCCATCTTAGGGAGACATGAAATTCGAGAGAAGTCACTTATAGTGAGCGTAGGACAAAGATTTTTCTTCTGGGGGTAGAATATAGTTTGTATTCTAGAGGTAGTAGAGGAGGAATTTCCCTTGGTCAATGCTTATGTGCGTACTTATGTACTCAAGTTTGTACGCATGCACATGTATGTATTCCTATGTATGCATATATGGGTTTGTGCATCCATGCATGCATGTATCCAAGAAGAATCCCAAGCGCAGATTATATGGACAGAATATGAAGTAATAGTGCCTTCAGTGATAGTAAAAGAGTTGTAAAGGCATGTTCATTTGAAAGGGTAACTCAACCATACTCTGAGAGGAAAATATACATGGATCTCTACATTTGCAGAATACCGTTAGACATAACAAGTAAAAGAGATCTTCTGCAGTTAGCATTGCAATCGATATAATGAAACATTATGAAAATTTGAGAACATACATCCTTTGAAAAAATATGTTCCAGTAAAGCTGAAAGAGGGAATATGCACAAGCCTTTTCTTTTCAAAGGAGACTTGTTAGGAATTTCTTCAATGGCATTCCATCCATCAGTTGTTGTATTTAAAATATAGCTGAATGATCTCAAAAATAATCAGAAACTTTCGGGTTTGATATTTATGATTTGAAATAAGATGTTGATTCCGATCGGAGGACATCCACATATTCATATTCATAGTAAGATTCCATTCACGAGGCATTCATTTACCAAAGTGAAGATACTCAATCCATTACATTAATCTTGATAGTAAAATTACACTGAAGAGGCATTTATTTTCCAAAGAGTATTGTATCTGCTACTCCACCAAGTATTATGGTACACACTTTTGTGTAAGAGATGTTGTCTAAGATGGATGTTCTTCTTCATGCATTACTTGTACCTTTCCCACATTAACCATCATGTAAGAACATATTTCCAATATGCTCTTAATGACCTATTGAGGCTCTCGGTTTGATAATCTAATGTGTGTATCAAACCACCATTATATGCATTTGCTGGATGTGTGAAGTATAGTTTCACTCGTCCCATATCCCTAGGACCTCATGAGCTCAGGTAGGAATGCAAGCCTAATTGATGGTTAAAGTGTCATTGTGAAGGTAGTGGTCATGAGAAAGTAAAATTCAAAAGCTTGGCAATTCACAATTCACTTGCACTTGTTCCTTCATACACCTACTATGTGTGTGACAAGTTTTTAGGAGTAGACTAGGAGTGGGAACTTAGGGTTAGGAGGTAGGTAAGAGAGTTATGAAGTAGGTTAGGTGAACCAAAATTTCAAAAAACAAAAAAAAATTATCTTTTCTTGAGCTCACTCACTCTCACCAGTGAAAAAAACCCAAAATCCCACATCATAATTCACTTGTTAGTGCAGGTATCGTGGAGAGCACACACAAAGATCAGTATCACCTAAGTGTGTATCACTTGGAGCTAAAAGTGCAGCTAGAGTTTGGTGTTAGAAATTTAGGGAAATACTCATTGAAGTGAGCTCTTCACTGTGCATATATAAAATTCATGCTTGATCACTCACATAGGGAGAAACGACACCACTCGAATATTGTGAGGTACATTTTGGGTGAAAATCAAGGTATTTATTAAAACAGCCACATAAGGCTGACAAGGAGAGCATAAGGAACACAAAGAGAACAAAAGATATCTTTGTTTGGACTTATGAAAGTCCAAGTATCATGACCAATTGAGTTTGGTATCATGATACCAAATTCCCTTTTATTGTCAATACTTGGCAAGCATCGCATTTCATCAATACCTTACTTCTAGGGTTTCATGTGTTGCCTAGACAAGCATCATCACTCGATTCAAGTATTATGTATTGCCATTACCTCCAAGTATCATGTATCATGGATCTTGGCCTCATATCGTGTATCGTTGAGCTTGTGGAAAAGTATCATATCACCTAAGACTTGTATCATGTATCGTTTACAATCCAGGTATCATGTATCACATAAGGTCAACCAATATTGCATATTGTGACTCAAGTATCGTATTGTCTAAAGGTTGTATCATGTATCATCTGGATCCAAAATATCATGTGTCATGTCATATAACCCTATTATTGTGTATTGCCCCTTGAAGTATCATGTATTGTTTCTTGTCCTATATCATGACTCAAGTATCTTCAAACATTAGTATCATGTATCGTGGAAATATTGAGTATCGTGTATTGTGAATTGAGCAAACTCTAATCAAATTAGCACCAAAACTTTAGAGCTTCATTGGTCAAGTTTCACTTAAATCATTCCCTAGACCCTATAAAATACTCATGAGTGAGAGTAGAGATGTTAGGGTTACGAAAAGTGCAAAGGTCCATAGATAGTGAATGAACCTATGATTTGGATGTGTTTTAGGGAGGTGAAGAAGAGTGATATCATGAGTAGGGATTGTAACTCAAAGAAGTATTCACTCCACTTATTCCAACACCTCTAGTGATTTGGAAGGTGAATTCATCATGACATCAAAAGACATGCACAACTCTATCCATTCAACTAAGTTCATGTCTTTGATAGAAGGAGAATACAGAACTTCATTGGAGTATGTCTCTACAAACTTGCATAGAGTTCCAATATACTTAGATGATCTTAATAGTTCGGTGGTGAGATATAGGAATTTGGATGACTCTGACCTTTTCCAAAGAACACCTATGAAATTTGAGGGAGGATTTTACATGGATGAACAAGGGCAATTATACTTGGTGACTGAGCATCATGATAGGATCAATGAAAGATGATAAAGTGAGGAGCCTAATAACCCAACTAGGAATGACAATAGAGAAGTCATGAAGACCCCAAAAGGAAGATCGATAGTGGTGAATATCAGGAATGGAGATAAAATCCCTCAAGATGATGATTTGGGATATCTATCTAATGGTTGAAACTGATAAATTTTGGCAAGCCATTTCACCCATACTGGTAAGCAGTATCCAACCTACCACCATCTTTGAATTGCATGATCCTGAAGACTCTTCCAAAGTCACTTATCTAGATCAAAACAAATGAAGATATTGGGAATTAATTGATTCTGAGAGATTTAGGCTTTACTACATGGGTTTGCCACTATTCCCCTCAAGGGATCAGGCAGCCACATCCCAAAATCCTCAAGGATAGCAACAAAGCTAGGAAAACCCCTTCATAGGGCAAACTAGTCAATGAAGTGTTCCTCTCAAATCACATGGTCAGTTCCTTATACCAAATAGTAGTACAATACCCAATACTTAGTTTGGAAGTGAGAAGACAAACCGACCACCCTTTCCTTTAAGACCTCCACAAGGGAGAGGACCAAATGTGCATCCTGTGGTTAAATTTATTCCTGGACCTAAAGTTGAAAGAATACTAACACCTTACCAGGTGGAAAAGTGCCTAAGAAACCATTATGATGGGTCTGGAGATCCATATGATCACTTGGAAAATTTCAAACAAGTGAAGCAGGCAGAATCGGTAGATAAATGTTTTATTCAATATGAATATTTTGGACTTACATTGATACGAACTGCTTTAACTTGGTTCCAACCCTTGGATCCCAACCGATTTGCTAATATAGAGGAGTTTTTAGAAGAATTCATTAGTGAATCCATGAACAGAGGAATCAAACATAATACCTTTTCCTTTATTCATAGCTTCAAGCAAGCACCCAATGAATATTTGGACCAATGTCCTATGGCTGAGAGACCTACCCAAACAAAAGATGTTATCATTATTCTTTGATGGTTTAACTAATGGAAACTTGAGAATCTTGGTTTATGTGAAAAATCTTACAACCACTAGGTGAGTATCTACGAGAGTGCATAAGCTTGGATAATAACTTAGCACACGTTTTGAAGATTCCTCATATCCTGACCAAGTCTGATGATGGTTCTATTAGTGTATCTTCCCAATCTAAAAAAGTTTAGGAATTAGCAGATTAGTAGTCAAAAAAATAGGAGTTCAAAACTAGAAAGTTAAAAAACCCTATTAGGCCCAACCTATGCAAATATCGATGTTAAAAAGGTGTGTGCATTGTGGAGGAGACCACTCATCGCATGCTCGTGCAAGAGGACCTGTCTCCCCACATCCATATCAATATAATAGGCAACCAATGCAAGGACCACACTTCTACTTTCATATCAAGAAGAGATACACTAATCATATAATTGAAATTTCCCATATAATAGACAATCTAGGTCATCCAAACTACCACATTAGAGGCCTTATGGATACGAATGTAGAGAGAAAGCCAAGGAGGCTCCTAGATATGTTCCATATCAAGGAACAACCATGGGCCAAAGCTCTTATGAGTATCAAGGATATACTGAACCTCAACGAGTTCTAGGATAGAAGCCCCCACACCCTCAAAACATAGTTCCAAGCAAGTATACACAACCAAACGAAAACTTAGAAAGAGTTGCAGTACCTATGACCCCATTGATTAGCTCAAAAAATCTAAATCAAGGCTACGAATAGAGCTATGGATATTTTTATTCCTATGACCATAATCTCATAAAATATGAGTCCTCCTATGAACAAAAATATTATGAACATGATGGCTATAGAAATTCCTATGGGTCTGAATATGCCAATCTAATGTATGTAGCACCTAGAGCTCAAGCTCCAAGAAGACCTACAATGAGACCACCTACACCTACAAGACCATGTTATCAATGTGGAGGAGACCACTTCATTAGGGAATGCACAATCCCTTATCATCCACCACCTCATAAGTTTTGGGAAGGATATTGCAGTGATTGTGCAAAAGAACATTTTTTAGGGATTTTCCCAAGAACCCCTCTAAATCACATTCCACTGCTCACATTAATGTGATTCACTTCATAGAGTCCTCAATTAGTAATAAAAAATACATAGTATCATTAAAAGCCATCACAAGAGCCAGAGCCAAAGAATCGATAGTCCTAGGGGTGAAAAGGATGTAGAGTCCTTACCTCAAGAAGTAGGAGATTCAAAAGACTAGAGACATCAACGAAAAAGAAATCTCAAAAATAGAAAACTAGATGGAAGAAAATAAAAAATAAGTGGATTAAGAAGCTAGTTGAAGAAAAGAAAAAATCAGTCCAAGACATCAAATCTAAACCAAATAGTTGTTCAACCAAAGACAAATATGAATATGGTGAAAGGAGAAAGAACAAAGAGCTAGGCAGAATCAACTCTAACGGATCCTATGTGTGAAGACTTGAGGATCTCACTAAAAGCTTACTAGTCCAGAATAGAGATGGGACCTAGTCCACAGCATCATGGTTGAAGTTACCCATGAGGAGACCTAGAGAAGGCAAGGTTAGAAATATGTAAAAAAACCAATCGAAATTTCTCAGTCTATGATAGAAAAATCAACACCAAACCTTCCTAAAATGAGAATTCTAGAAGAGACATTCCATAGATGTTTAGGAAACTTCAATTTTCAAAGTAGGAGAAGCAAGAGCCAACTAAGGAAAAATTCAAGAAAAGTTAGGGTTAGAGACTGAGGAAATAGAATTTGTGATTCGTAAGGTAGAAACTAACTAGCCAAAGGACTTATGGGCCAAAATGCAAGAAGAGAGGTGGAAGAAAACTGAATATGAGATCCCTCCCTTCAAGGAACTCAATGTTTCTATGAATCAACCCATGACGGAACCAGAAGCAAACTAAACAAATCCGCCCAATCATGACGAAGAGAGAGAGAGAGAGATGAAACATTAATCTTAACTACACTTCCAAACTATATGGGTGAATATGAAAAAAAGTTAGATTTGTTCCATGCCCCTACAATAAGATGCAAGGAGAAGAGAAATTTAGAGGAAGTGTCAACCACTCTACAAGATTTGAAAAAACCTAAACTCCACTACTCTTTAACCTTAGACGAACTCTTGCAAGTAAAACCCCACCTATGGGAGAAATCAACCACTCACTTGAATTTGAAGGAACATAGTACATCAGCCTAGGAAACGAAGGTGGAAGAAGCCTCAACTATCAGAATACCTATGGATGTTGAGGCTACCAATTACCTTTCAAGGATATATGACTAGATCCATGATGCTAGTGCTAGACTAGGAACAACTACGAAAGAGATTGGGGAAAATGGAAAAAACTAGCATTAAGATCAATACGAATGAAGTTAGAATTTGTAAATGGGCATGTGGACTCCGAGAAAACGTAATTTTGACTCCATGAGGAGCAAAATTCGAACACATCCTAGCCATATGCCAATTTGGCAAGGGTGTTAATTATGAGATGATTCTACAAAGACCTTTCATGTGAAAATTAAAGGTAGTTCAGTATTTGGGACAAGATGCTTTATATCTTCAACACTAGGGCATGACAACTAAAATGCTCTTTCATAGAAGTGGAAACGAAAAAATCAATGAGAAATAAAAAGATATTCTCCATAGAAGAATATGCAAAAAAACCTAACAAGGAAAATGATAAATTGGATAAAGAAGACCAGTAATAAGTATATTTTGAATTTCCAAAACATTTTAAAAGATACACGTAGAAGAGAGAAAGATTGACATTCAAATCCCTAAAAGAGAGGCACATGATGCACTAGCATACAAAAACAAAGAACGAACAAAGAAAACTGTAGTGACCCTAGAAAATCATGAAGATAGATGCACCTACATTGGCAAAGATGTGTCCATAATAGAAGAACCAAAGCTCATAAATTGCTATGTGAGTATAGGGATGTGTTTGCTTGGACCTACAAGGATCTAAAGGGAGTTGATCCCTAAATCTACTCTCATAGAATCCCTATGACTCTTGATGCCAAACCCTCTAAGCAAAGACCTTATACTTACAATGATGTTTACTGTACCGAATCAAAGAAGAGATAGACAAATTGTTAGTAAACACTGAGTCACAACAAAGGAGAACAAAGACATGTTCTCTTTTTCTTTTTACCTAAATACCATTATATGAAGCAAAAAAGTGGGCATTTTACAATATCTAGAAAGCATCACGAGTCTTGCTTGTAAATATTGTCTTTAGAAGCTTGATCTCAGATCCCAAGTAGTCAAGATAGATATACTAAAATTCTTGCTGCCATGAAAACTAGTTGTTGAGCATGACCAAGAATCCCACATCATGATCTTGGACAATAGATTAGAGTTGAAAAGGTACATGTAAGAATTCCCGAAGCTCCTTCATTACATCTATAACCTCAATAAGCACAGAAGATAGCTAATTAAGAGTTACTCGAAAGTTAGAGAACATGTGTTGTAAAAATCAGAGCATTTTAACAAGGCAATTAATATCATCCCCTTTGTATGGTTAAGATCCCCATTGAATGCCTGGCCATATTAACGGAATATGAAATACACTTCACAAAAGCATTCCCAAGAGAAGATAATATTCAACAAAATTATACTAAGAAACATTCACACATGATCAGAGAAATGCTCAAGATAAATCAAGCTGAACACGAAGTGGAAGCAGAACTCCAAATTATATTTCCATTAAAATGATATTTTACATTTCATGTGTTTTACAAGAGTTATGTGAATCTACAATAGAAGCTGATCATAGCTTTCCTCAGGCTCAAGGGTATTGGTATCCTCTGGCACATTAGAACACCTATCTTGCCTCTCTTGCTCCAAGATTGGCTCTTCAAGGTCAGCCATGTCCCCAGGTTCATCTGCAAGTGGGGGAACAGGCTCCCTTGAAGCTGCTTGGAATCTCTCCGTATCTGCAATGTGCTTCCTTCCAACCTCTTGGTCTTCATCTGGGCATTCATTCAGCCCATTGATTCTCATTCTAATGAAGCTCACTTGAGCATCATCCTTCTCCACAGCTATGCAGTGCCTGAACATCTTTAAGGAGCAAGCCAGAGTCGTTCCTGAAACAGCAGAAAACCTATTAGAGGCTTCAATCAACAATGACTAATGAGAATTGTGAAAATTGAAATTACCTGTGCCCGAAAAAAGGTCTAGGACCCAGTCATCATCATTGGAAAATAGCTGAAGCAATCTCATTATGAGTTTTTGTGGCTTCTGATAAGGGTTAACCAATGTCATGTCCCCAGCTACATGACGAAGTTTCTTGGTAACGGCTGGGAACATGAGCACATTTGAGATCCCATTCTCATTGCAATGCTCCCTGACTCTCCTTTTGCTTACTTCATCATAATAGCCCACTGTAATGCATTCAGTGGCACTCACAAACCGATGCAAAGGAGTGTGATTTACGTTTGTCTTCACCCTGCAAAAAAGAACTATGAGTCACATAGGGCATCATGAAAGCCATGGAGATAGAAAGAAGATTACTTACCAAGTGAGGCACTCGACAGCATGACATCTTGCTTTCAAAGCAGTTGAAACAGAGAAAGACTGGTCTCTGCTATGGAAAATTACTATCCTCCAAAGAGGAGACATAGTTAACTCTGCAAAATCAGTGACCATCTTCCGAATCTGAGGGTGTTTGAAGGGTTCATCATCATTAACTGATCCTAACATCCTAAATCCATAGGGTATGTCCGCTATGAGAAGGGAGAAATGTTTTCTAGGCACAACAGAACAAATATTATTTACATCACTACAGAACACATTGTAATATACAGGCCTAAGGGGGTCTAGGGGATTGGAGAAACATTTAAGATCGGGTTCATCATCAAAATCCATCTCCTTCGCTTTCAGTCTAGATTTCTCATGCCTTGCTCTTTGAATGTGAGCAAGGAATGCAGGGGGGCAGTCATCTAGTACCTCTGTAGACTTACTTTTCCTTGGTTTCTGCAGAACAAATTGGAAAAACAATTAGAAGAGCTCTTCAGTACAGCAAACAGAACATAAAGAACGGATGTATGGCATCTATTTCTTGTTGGGGTAGATGCTAGGCATCGACCTTCTACTAAAAATCGATGCTTGGCATCGACCTAGGGACCTAAGTCGATGCCTGGCATCGACTTTTGCCACGAGGTCGATGCCAGGCATCGACTTTTGTTGCAGGTCGATGCCAGGCATCGACTTATGCTGCAAGTCGATGCCAGGCATCGACTTATGCTGCAAGTCGATGCCAGGCATCGACTTATGCCCCCAAGTCGATGCCAGGCATCGACTTATGCTGCAAGTCGATGCCAGGCATCGACTTATGCTGCAAGTCGATGCCAGGCATCGACTTATGCCCCCAAGTCGATGCCAGGCATCGACTTATGCCCCCATGTTGATGCCATGCAATGCATCAAATTGTTTAGTATGAAATATTCTGATAAGAGAATCTACCCAATCACGAAACAGGATGAAATATTCTGATAAGGCTTTGTAGGATGATGTGGTTGGATAGTCTGCTTGGACCTCTGTCCAAGAAAAGCAACCCAGCCTCTTCATCATCACCTCCTGAATCTTCATGTACACTTTATGACTACAGACACATAAATATAAAAGAGACTAGGTTAGACAAGAAGCATGGGAGGAGGGAAAAAGGATCTGAGAATAACATACATACTTATTGAGCTCAGTGACCATCTCCTTGAGGCTCAACTCCTTTGAGATTACCCTTGACAAGGTTGATATGATCAATGTATCATCCTTGATTCCTTGAAGGGCCCTCCATGGGGTCAGCTTCATGTCCTCAGGAGCCTCCTCAATTGAAAGGTCAACTTTCCTTCCCTTTCCCCTCAGATCAATTTGTGGGTCTGGCCTCGACTTTCGTTGCTTCTGGCCCTTGACTTCCTTATGCTCCCACATTGTGAAGATTCTATCCTGAAGATCCCAGATCTCACCTGATCTGAATGCCAGTTGAAACCATGGGTCATATTTCCTCAAAGCATCTGATTTTCTATTCTCATCCAATGCAATTCCAACCTCAATAAGGCATTGCTTTCGTAGATGGGGATGTATTCTCCCAGCTTCCTTCACAAGACAATCTTCGTATTCATGGTGGAAGAACCGAATTCTCTCTATGGAGGACATTTTCTGCCTGTAGTCATTATCGTTGTTGTGATCCCAAGCAAGAAGCTTGGCTTCCTCAGTTGTAAGACCAGCATATATCTTACACTCTGCATACCTAAAGAAAAATGTAGTAGGGTGCTCCTTCACTAACTGTCTGCGAGCCTCTGCAGAGTGTGAACCTCCAATCACATAATAAGTGTACTCCTCAAACAAATTCTCATTGAAATCCTCCACACAGCTGCACTCATGCGGATCCACCATTACAAGGAATGGCACAACAGTAGCATGAGGATTAATTTTCATTTTCTTCTTAAGATTTTGGACATGCAAATTATGTGGCTCCCTGATCTCAAGGGGCCTCCTCCCTGTGACTGGATCCACTGGTGGCCTGTGGATAATATTAATAGGCAGGTGGAACAACTGCCCCTTCTTCACAATTTTTCTTCTAGCTATGTCCTCCCTCATCTTATTCTGCTCAGTGCCAAGCACACCAGATGCAAGCTCTCCACCAGGTGCAACAATAATGTCCCCAGAGCTAGAGCTTGAGTCAGAAAAGTCCTCTTCTGCAATTATCTTCTTTTTCTTTTGGGGCTTTTTCTGCACACTCTGCTTACCCCTTGCCTTTACAGGGGTCGTCTTCTTGTGCTATGTTGGCATGATATTGCCCTGTATCCATGGCATCAGGTCCTTGATGAAATTCACTGAGTCTCTGCACATCTGAGCTAGCTCCTCTGGAACACAGCACTCTGGGCACAAGAATTCCATCTTGCATATGACATTTCTTAATCCCTTGGATGTCTCCACCAAGAAAAGCAGGTTGTCAGAATCTTCATCTTCATAATCCAATTTGTAAACAAGGCCATACTGAAAACCTTGTGTTGTCGTGATCTTTCCTCTGCCATAGGCCCCTGCGAACACAAGGAGGACTGCATTCTTCTCTTCCACGTACTGAAGGCACCATTCGAGATTTGTCATGTCCCGAAGTGGACGATCTGTCTTCATGACCTCTGTCTCCCTCGACCTTTCCTTCATACTTGGATCCTCCACAGGAATTTTAATGCTACTCTGTCCACCTGAGGATATTCCTAGTGGGTTGCTGGCCTTCTCAGAGGATAATGGTGCAATAATTTTCTTTGCCTTTGCTTGGTGACCACTGCCTTTGTCACGTTGCTGGTCAGCAGAGCCCATGGTGACTCTGAGCTTCTTAATGGGCCTTTCATCTTTGTACTCCGCATCCCTGAAAGCAATTGGAAATATCAAGCAATAAGAAATATCAGCCCATGTCCATGCAAGGCATGGATTTTCAGCTTCATGTCGATGCGAGGCATCGATGTTTAAGTGCATGTCGATGCCAGGCATCGACTTTGTGTGCAAGTCGATGCCAGGCATCGACTTGAGGGCCCAAGTCGATGCCTGGCATCGACTTTTGGGCCAAGTCGATGCCTGGCATCGACTTTTGGGCCAAGTCGATGCCTGGCATCGACTTTTACCCTCAAGTCGATGCCAGGCATCGACTTGCAGGAGCAAGTCGATGCCTGGCATCGACTTGCTCCTGCAAGTTGATGCCAGGCATCGACTTGGGGCTGCAAGTCGATGCCTGGCATCGACTTGCAATCCTAAGTCGATGCCTGGCATCAACTTACACCTTAAAGTCGATGCCAGGCATCGACCTGTACATGCTTTGGATCCATATTTCGACAGGCAAGAAAAATAGAGACCTAGAAATGAGAAATTTACACAGACATACAGAGGGAATCTTTTTAGAATCTTTTTTCTAGTTATGATTTTGTCTACCTCTTGGTACTTTTGCCAACATTCTTCTTCTCCATCAGGCTTGGCTTGCTGGTATGCTGACCTCTGTGCTCCATGGCTGTCTGTGCTCTGCTGCTCTCTCTTGCTCGTGGATTTTGAAAATGAGAATGATCTCCTCCTCTGGTATTTATAGGCAATTGGGTAACTTGAACCAGAAACTAACTGGATCTAACTGAATGAGTCCACTTGCTAACTAAATCTGTCAACTTATCTAACCAGGGAATAGCACCCACACAAATAGGCTGTTTCAGAGCCACTTTAATGAAATATTCATAGACCCTTACAACTATTTATATACATTTGCATAGAAATTACATTTCAATGGCAAGAGTATGGTATGTCCATGAGGATGTCTCAACTCATGTAGAGATTTGTTTCTAAGAATCTCTTTCTTGGGAGAAAATCAAGTCAAAGTTGTGTTAAATGTGGGAGACTAATGACATCTTCATAGTATTACCCTCCACACTTTAGTTCATATTCACATTTATCTTGTAACTCACTCTTGAAATGGAAAATCACTTTGAATAAACATTCTAGTACAGAACCTTGCAACTATTTATATACATTTGCATGGAAATTAAACTTCAATGGCAACAGTATGGTATGTACATGAGGATTTCTAATCTCATGTAGATGTTTTTTCTTAGATTCTGTTGCTTGGGAGAGAATTAGGTCTAAGTTGTGAGATTAATGACATCTTTATAGTGTTATCCTCCACACTTTAGTTCATATTCACATTTATCTTGTAACACATTGTTGAAATGGAAAATCAATGTATGAATATACTTTCTGTGTGCCTCTTTTACACATAATTCTTTTTCAATATACTTTCATCTACCTCTTTGATATCTAGCCAAGACCACAATAAAACCTAATCCTTGAAATCTTAACCAAATGTAAAATTTCTTCTTGTATAGTGTTCAATGGCATAGCATATTCCAATTGGAACTCAACTTGGATATATTCCAGTTGTAAAATTTCTTCTTGTAAAATTTCATCCAAACAATTTTATTATATATTCCTATTGGAACACAACTTTGATATATTTTGATTCATTCACAATGCTTAGACTGAATGACTCATATGAAGTTAGAAAAAGATCATTTGAATCAAAAGTGAATCAAATCTTTGGTTCCCTTATTAGTGTATATTTGAGTAATTAAGTGATTTGATGTAATTTGATGTTTTATGTTATTTAATGTACTTTAATAAGCTTTTGATTTCATATCTTCTTGATGTGACATTTGATGTGATATCTTCACTTGATCTCGGATTTCTACTTATTTAAAAAGGTCATTCATCTTCAGTCTTCTTTGAACTCAGTGAAGATGAGCTCAATCTTTTCAGTGGATGCTTGGGCATCAGCTTCCTCTGCTCATATTGATTCATTGTTCTCAGTTGAGCCTTTCCAGAGAAGTGATGATCCCTATGATTTAGAACGTGCTGATGATTCCATGTTTTCTGTTGAGTCATTTAAGTTATCCAATTCACAGTGCAATGCTGCTCATACAAATGCACCTCTTGATCTCCCATCTGATCCAACCATTGATCTCCCTTCTGATTCAAGTGCATGTGGAGCAACGAAAAAGCAAAGCAAGCTCAATCTACGATTTAAAAGAAGGTCTCGTGAAGTAAGTCGAAAAAGATTTAAATTTCTTACTTCAGATAGACAGATTGCATTGGATATTGTGAAGCATTGTTGTGGTTTGAAATGCTTGTATAATTTAGGGATGAAGAAACTAAAGCACATAAGAGAAAAATTCCTCCATTTAGATAGTGAAAGGCAAGATATATACCTTATTTCTTGCATGCAAATGATTGAGGATAACATGTCAGTAACGCGTGTTGGTTTTGAATATTTCTTTACTCAAGGGATGCCATGCTGTAGGGCTGCATTTAAAATTGCAATGGGTGTAGGAAATTTTAGAATACATAGGGTTCAACAAGGGTTTTTGAATGGGGATCTCATTTTGGATACGTTCCATGTTGGGACCAAAGGATCTGTTGGACGTCATGCAATGAATTGGATGATGAACTATTTTAGCTTGCATTGTGAAGTTATGCCTACAACTGGAAGGTTGCACTTGTCAGATAACTTTACTCGTCGAGAGGTATTTCAAATATATAGAGAAGACATGGAAAATAGAAATGAGAAGTATGTGTTGTATCGTCACTTTACTCGATTATGGAAGGAAGAGTTTAACAATGTTTCTATTCCTCGTAAAGTTAGAATGGGTGAATGTTCAGTTTGCGCCACTTTGAAAAACATGGCAAAAGGGGCTACAACACCACAGGAAAAGCATAATTTTAAAAACCTTCTTAACAACCATCGTGAGAGTCAAGCATTAGAGAGAAAGAAAGCAATTCATCATCGAAGTAAGGCACTCAGAAATCCGGAGCGTTATATGTGTTTGTTGATCGATGGTATGGATCAAAAAAAAACTTGTTTGCCACATTTTTATCGCATCCCTAAGGACATTGGAGATGAAGTCCTTGTGCAAATGCATTTGGTTGGCGCTTTGGTATACAATGGAACTGTAATGTCCAAGGTTTTCTTCACATATCCGAATGTGCATAATGATCCAAACCTTACAGTTACTGTCATTCATCGTGTTTTGCAATCATGGAAGGGTCTTTTGCCACCAACTCTATATTTGCAACTAGATAATACTCCAAGAGAGAATAAAAATTCTACAGTCTTTGGATATTTAAGCATGCTTGTTGAAAAACAGGTATTTCAGAAGGTTAAGGTAAATTTTCTTCTGGTTGGCCACACTCATGATCACATTGATCAAATGTTCAGTACTTTCTCTAAGAAGTTGGCACGTAACAATGCTTTTACTCTTCCGATTTTATCTGAGCTGATTTCAGAAGCATATACTCCAAAACCAGAAGTTCAACACCTCACACAGATTTATGACTTTAAGCACTTTTGCTCAATGGGCCTTGATAACAGTGCTAAGGTTTTGGCTCCATTGCACAATATTAGTTTCAACCATGTATTCTTGATGAGGAGGGTTGATGAAATAACCCTTTTATTTGCAAAGCAGTATTCATCTTCTCTTGGGTGGGAGCCTAAAGAGGGATGCAGTTTCTTATTGCAGGTGCCTAATTTGTCTACTGTAACAGTGTATGGTGCAGAACAATCACCATATGAAGATAAAAACAATACAGAAAGATGTGGAAGTGTGGTTGATCAAAGTAAAAGCTGGATGCATGCACTCATTGAAAAGAAGAGACATATTGAGCGTGCAAAAAAATATGCTGGAGATCAAGATGTATCTTGGTGGGAGGACTTTTTCAATCATCAAGAAGAGATTATACAGTATACAATTGCAGGTCACTGGCCAGTTGATGTTCCATTCACATGGGATTTTTGTACACAAAGATCCGTGAATGTGGCCCAAGCATGTAATGCAGATGCACTTCAAAGTTTTATACATCCACCAGAAAGAAATATTTATGTAGGCCCAAGGATGACAAAACAGGCAGAAGCAAGATGGCAAGGAAATTTAATAGAGATAAATGTTGGAACGCTTATTGCAGTACTTGCTGATGGTGATGAGGCTACCAGACCATTTTGGATTGCAAAGGTTTTAGAGATAACTAAAGATATTGATCAGAGAAGAATAGAGGCTTTGGTGGTGCATTGGTATTACACTAAAAGTAGTAATGCATTCACAGGTAAATATAACTTAGAAATGGTGTGTGATGCTAAACGAACAGGTTCAAAAAGGAAAAAGAATATTCGAAGCACATCCACTCTTAAAATGGATGATGTAGATATTCTTGTTTATGATTTTTCCTTGACAAAAACTGGTCACTTGAGGAAAGCAACAATCAACATGATAAAACAAAAGCTTCCAGATGTATGTGGTACAGGAAATCATAGGAAAACAAGAAGAGTTGTGCATGATCCTGCAGAATTTGGTATGTACGTGGATGAAGATAGAGCTCTTGTGGATATAGAAGAAGAAGAAGAGAGCTCTCAATAGTATGAGACTGAATCAAGTGCATCAGATGATGAGGGTGTAGACATAGATCGACAAAGTTGTGAGTTGCATTGAAGCTCTCAGACATTTTTAGTGCTTATGTAAATGCCTCAAAGTAGTTTGGTTAATGAAACCATGTTTTGTAGCAATTTTGAATAACAATCAGATATCCACCCATTAAAGATATGTCTAAAATGTTATTTTTGTGTAAAAACTATTGACTTCCACATTCTTATATATATTTTAGACATGTCAATGTCTTAGCATATAGATTTTGGGCATGTCAATGTCTTATCATATACATTTTGGGACACGTCAATGCCTAATATAGTGAAATTTTGACTACATTTTGAGCTCATTTTTTTTTGAGAAAATGACAAAAAACGTCAAAAATTACTTGTTTTCACCTCATTTTTGTAATATATGTATACTGGTGTAAAGGAATTCCAAAAATGAGGTGAAAACATGTAATTTTTGACGTAAGTGTTCTCTTTTTACGACATAGTTCTCGTTTGTTACGACTCGCTGTTTAGTAGTAGGATTCATCTATGAAACACACTGAATGGTTTCACCTTTAATGGTTGTACCTAAGAAGAATGGAAAATTGAGGGTCTGTATTAAATTAAAAAAGGTTGATGTTGCTATTATAAGAGACAATCACACATTACCCATCACACATCATCTTTTGGAGAGAGTAGCAGGCAAGGAGGTGCATAAATTTCTTGACAGATCCTCAGGGTACAATCAAGTAGTGATTGCTACTAAAGACCAACACAAAACCACTTTTTCTATAGAATGGGGAGTATATACATTCAGGGTTATTCCTTTTGGCTTAACAAATGCCCCAACCACTTTCTAGAGATTGATGTGCCTTGTTGTCAAAGATTTTTTACAAAATGTTATGGAAGTATACGTAGATGACCTTTGTGCCTATTCATCTCAACTTTGTGCACATATACCCAAACTGAGGAAAATATTTGATAAATGCAAGCACTATCAAGTGTGCTCAAACCTAGAGAAACATGTCTTTATGGTGAGACAAGTTAAAACATTGGGACATATAGTGTCTAAGAATGGTATTTCAATCGATGAAGATAAGATCAAAGTAATTCTTGAATTGTGGATACCAAAGAATGTCGAAGAAGTACAAGATTTTATGGATCACTGTGGATATCATCATAGATTTATTCACATGTATTCCATAATTGCAAAACGTCTATATGAACTTTTAACTCAATTCACATGGAGTGATGAATATGAACAAGCATTCAAAGAGTTAAAAAGAAGATTGAACTCAACACCTATTCTGAAAGTGCCGAATCAGAATAAACCATTCCATATTAATGTTGATGCATCTAACTCTGCCATTAGATGCATCTTGGCACTACCAACAAATGAAGGAAAGCTGGATCACCCTATATCTTATGCTAGTAGGCAAGTGAACCAGGCATAATGAAATTACACTACAGCTGAGCAAAAAGGATTAGGGATGGTCTACGCCATAAAGAATTTAGACATTACTTATTAGCCAACAAATTCAAGTTCTTTATTTACCACCAAGCTCTAATGTGCTTGGTCAATAAATCTTGCAATACTGGAATGCTAATTAGATGGTTCTTATTACCTATGGAATTCGATTTTGAGGTAGTGTTCAAGAAGGGCAATACACATGTTAGGGCTGACCACTTATCTAGGATGAACCATGGAGAACCACGAATGTAAGTAATAGAGAAGCTGCCAAACACCTACCTATTTAATCTAGAAGTATGTCCTAAATGGCCAAAAAATTGGTGTCTTTGCTCACACATGGACCTTATCATAGGATCAATTTGAACCAAGACAAAGATCTTTGGAAATTAAGAAACCTCGACATTATGATAGGTAGCCTATATTTCAAGCATTCCAATGGAATACTTCTATAATGCATCAAAGATGAAGAATGATTTAATCTAATAAAACAAGTTCATGAGAGTAAATGGAGCATAAATAAAGGCATAAATGGAACAATGTAGGAATTAAAAAGATTATGAGTATATTTGGCCAAGCATGCAAAAGGAGGTACATGGATATATAATGAATTGACATATATGTCAAGCATATACGCCAGACAAACATTCATCTGTATGCTAGCCAATCATAGCACCTGAGTGGAGCAAGCCGCTAAAGGAACTTTTGAAATCACGAACATATCTAGAAGGACTTGAGCCTAGCTAGAAAAACATCCCTAGAGGAAAAAAGTAAATAATATGTACTTTGGAAAAGCAACTATACAAACATGAGAAGGAAAATCAATTACGGATGTGTGCTCATGAGTGAGAATACCTTCAAATACTAGAAATGGCTCATGCTCGATCAGCTGGAGATCACTTTTTCTACCAAAAAAACTGCTAAAATGATTCTCTTTGTAGGCTTATGGTGGCCCATAGTACACATGGATGCAGACACGTATGTACAAAGTTGTGAGTTATGTCAACTAAACAAGTATCCAATGCTAAGACATGACATGGCATTGAGACCTATGATTGCTGCAAGAGCTTTCTCTAGATGGGGAATCAACTTTATTGGACCCATTAATCCCCCCCACCAAGAGGATCTCATGCTGAGTATATTGTCATGGCAACCAACAACTTAACTAAGTCCATAGAAGCCAAAGCCACTAGAAAGAATGATGTGCAGATAGCAATAGAATTCTTATTTGAAAATACTTTCACTAGGTTTGGACTACCTATCAAAATAGTTAGTGATAGAGGTATGCATTTCATTAATGAAGTTATTCAGTCACTTATGAACGAACTCCTAGTGATTCATAAAAAAACAACACCCTATCACCCACAAGCCAATGGACAGTATGAAAGTTCAAATAAGTTGTTATGCACAACTCTCACCAAAATAGCCAACAATGGTAGATGAGACTTGGATAAAAAATTGCACCCTGCAATTTGGGCTTTTCATAGCATATAAGATAGCTATAGGAACCACACTTTTTAATATATTCTATGGACAAAACACAATCTTGCCAATTGATTTCTTGATTCCTACTCTTCAAGTAGCCAAGAAATATGAATGGGCATGACATGAACTATCTAACCAAAATGGATCAAATTGAGAAGTTGCATGAAACTAGATTACAAGATCTAGTAGGAATTTATGCTCTTAAAAGAAAAAAAATCCTATTATGATGCCCACATCAAAGATAAAGGTACGAAAGTTGGTGATCTAGTACAAGTATACAACGTGAAACAACATGCCAAGAAACTACAACAAAGAATATATGGCCCCTTGATCATAAATCTTATTTCCTCCAATGGAGGTATCAACTTAGCAATGCTGGATGGAGACATACTATCAAATTATATAAGTGGGTGTAGAGTCAAAAAATACATGGAGCCTTTGATTGATCAAATGTTGGCCAGATTTTTAGGTGCTCAAAATTGAAAGAAGGGAGGAGAGAATAAGAGAAGAGGGTAGACTAGAAGTGCTAGAGAGAATTAGAAAACAAAATGAATGGACTAGAGAACAAGATGAGAGATATATATGAGATGAAGAACCCATTTCCATGGCATATTATCATGCCACTAATAACAGAACCCTAGGCTACAAAGTGAAACAGCCTTATTTAAACCTAGGGATCCCAAAGTGGAATATCACGTGGTAGATCTTTTTATTGATATAGGAGTAGCTTCAAGCATTGTTCATGCATCTTTAGTTGAGAAATTAAAGATGGCTATCACTTCTTCAAAAGCATATATGGTTGGATTTGGAGGTAATCTTATCGAGAACTTATCCTAGGACAAGATTGGATGTATGAATTTGAAGTTAACCTAAATCTTGCTCAAGGATATATCTCTGCCAAAGTAGGACATAGTGAAGTCTTTAGTCTCCAAGACAAGAAACCCCTAAAGATAGTTGAAATGGACAAACCTAATGTATGCAATCTAAGTATGCACGACTTAGAACCCAAGAAGAGCTCTCAATCTAGTGATCCCATTCTTCAACCTACTTGATGTGTCAATAAAAACTCTTGTTCTACTATGTGTGAACAACCCCCCCCTCCTTATCAAGAGAACATTTCAGAGAGCCATAGTGAGGTTATTAATTCTTGAGAGGAACATAGAGAGTTTTCTACAAGCTTGGCATCAAGAAAGACTAATGAGTGATCAAAAAGAAGAACTAGAGAGGTATTGATCCACAAAGATCAAATTCAAGAGTATACATGCAATTGGCAACAATCATGATTGACAAACCCTAAATGAAGGAAGTCATTCAAAGAAAAAAGAGCACAACAAACCAACTCAAAGACAATTCAAATGTGGCTAGCAAAAAAACTACTTGAAGCCCAAAGATAACTAAAGAAAATTTGGATCCCAAGGATGACAATGAAGAAAGCCAAGGAAGACATCAGATCCTTCGATGAAGTAATCACAGTTCAAACAAAGACTACTCCAAGATCTCCAAAAAATCGAGGACTACTAAAGATAAGGAAACCAAGGATGCCACGTAATAAATGAAAATATAATTGGAAAATAAAAACCAAGGAAGGAGCATCAAAACCACACCAACCAACATTGAAGAAAGACCAACATAGAGCTACAAAAATACATCAAATATGGAGATCAAAGAAAGTACAAGTAAAACAACGATCAGAGAAGTAGTGTGATTGCAGTCATGTTGAGCTAAATGCACCTAGAGTATGCACAATAGGACCACACTACAAGGCCTCACATTTGGCATGTGGCTTCTTTTCGACTGTTTAGTGGTGCACAATCCTTTCAAAGAAATAGGTATTCACTTGTACAATATCGGATCTCTACTGACTATGACTAAATTTTTGTCTTGGCTATAACTAACCCATTTTGTGAACTTTTTTTAGTAAAAACTTTAAACCCAAAAAATATGTATTTGCACGTATTGATGATTTCAAGGCAATTCAAATTATGTGAGAAGAAACTCCTTTGAAGGACAAAAACTAGATGCATGAGCACTATGGAATCATTAAAGTTTTGATATTCTCTCATGTTACTCAAATCATTTGTTTAAGTGTAGATGGATTTTGAGGATATCGAGGCAAAATAGCCAATGGAAATCAACAAATTCCCCTTGGAATCTATAGTTAACGCTCGTGTTCATTGGTTCAAGGATGATCAACATGTTGGGGATCACCTCTTTTTTATAATAGTATGCATCAAGGATCATGACCATCAATTCCAAGTGATGAGTCAGGATTTTCATATTCTACACAATATGCCCGGAAGCATGGAGATGCTGACTAAAGCTGAAGTAGAGAGGATCCAAAAGGACTTGGGAATTTGAAGAAGTGGCCATAACTCCATTGGAAAAAAGAATGAATACAGTACCAAAGTCAACTCTCACTCAACCACCTCCTCTTATCGAAGAGGAGTTAGAAGAAGCTTTATAGGCCACTCACACATACATGGAAGGCCAAGTAAACCTCAATGTCCAAAGAAACCATTACCACCAAATGAGTGAAGCCAAAGGAAAATGATAACCAATCAAAAAAATATTAGAGATGGCTCAATATTAAGGAGCTAGGATTAGAAAACTCCAGTTTTTACTCAAGCACTGAAAATAATGATGATCAATCAACATTGAATTCTAATTTAGACACTAATTTAAATGATGATGGTTGATGGGATGAGTTGGATCAAATGTTTAACTACCAGGAAACGGATACAACAAAAAGACTCCAAAAAGGAAGAATATGAGGTTGAACGGGAAGTTCTATGCACACCAAGACCTTGCATGGGCTTTAGAATTAGAATCAAGGATATTACAAACCTACAAATTAAAGAAGCCACTTTCGATACAATCAAATCCAAAATTCATCCCAAAGAAGAAGAACAACCACAAGAAGAGGCTCAAGCTTAGGTTCAAATACCTATGCTTCCAATTAGGGTTATGGCAAAGCCATCCCAAGATGTACATATAGCAAGCAATAGTTCTAAAACAACACATGAACAACAAGCCAAAACAAACATTCAACTGCAAATCATCTAGCCGTTTAATGAGACTATAGTAAGAGGAAGGATGTACAAACCCATGAACCACTAATCATCCCAAAGACATGGTTGAACGTGGATGTTGCATACTTAAAATTGGTAGTCAAGCATATGATTAAAAGTTCCATAGACACACAATTGTTGATATATTTTGGTAGTGATGTGTGTGAACACACTAGGACCATTGGGGCACTTTTTTTCGTCTTTAGGAGGTTTCTTTCCCCCAGGCTTGTATATACGCCTATTACCCTAATGGGTTATTTATCTTTGTACATTATCTTGGTAATACATTCATTATTGTGTGTTGTGCTCCAAGCTTATGCTTCTTCCTTGTGTTTTTGTGTGCTTGCGTAGACCTCAAACTCCATTAATTGGTATCAAATCTGGTGGTTGTTTCATCTAGGGCATCATCGACACCCCTCCGATCACCGTCTCAGAATCGCACAAAATTTGGTGATTATACTCAGGGCAATTAGGAGCTCATTTTAGCCTTCGAATGCACTATCACAGTGCCTGTGTAGGCAATTTTGTCTTTTTGTGCCAAAGATATATATAGGTTTTGGTTCACCAATATAAGTGTCTCAAAGTCTGCTACAGGTTTAGCAAATCTTAACATGGTAATTCTATTCAACTTTTTGAGATATAGTCATTTTTTTGCATCAGGCTATTTTAATCAATGGCCATGGTTGAAAGCAATGATGTATTTTGTATGTTGGTTGTTGAGGATAATTTGGATGGTACCAATTATCCATCATGGGCTTATATGATGCATTCATGTATTGGTTGCAAAAGAACTATGGAATATTATGCAGGGTGTTGAAAAATGTCCTATTACACTTGCAAATACAATTACTGAAGGTGATGCAGATGGCATTGAAGATGGAAATATTCTTCATGTTCCTATTCATGTTGTGATTCTTGTTGCGCCTACTATAGAGAAATTTTTTTCGAATGGCTGAGATGCTCAGGCACATGCATTGATAGCCTTGTCTATCAAACATGCCAGGAATAAGGATTGTGTTGCTTACCTCCAAAAACAATTGGAGAGTGAGCACATGAATGAAGAAGATTCCATGGAGACTTTTTTTGACAAAGATCAAAGATTTTAAAGGAGCATTTGATTTTTGCTGATGAAGTCTTGCTTGACAGTTCACATGTGCAGATTGTTCTGGCTGGTCTTCCAGATTCATATCAGAGTTTTGCTTCTACTCTTGGATTGATTATGAAAGTCAATCCAAATGCCTTAACATTTGAGGAGTTAGTATCTATTCTATTGCAAGAAGATTAGTCTAGGTAGAACAGGTCCATTATGTGTGTTGTAGATCAAGCTTTCCAGGCTAGTCAAAAGGAAAAAGGTAAATGGAGCTCTTCTACTTAGCTCCAAAAACATGTATGACACTTTGCTACCTCTTTTTATAGGTGGAAAGTCTAGTGTTGGTCCTAATGAGGCAACTTCTCAGCCTTTACAAGTTTCATGTGATGATGCAAATCATTCCATTTCTTATGCATATTTACATGATGCACTTATTGATAAGAGATTTGATATTGAGGAGGCAAAAACTATGCCAAAAGGGTTGGAGCAGACTTGTGTCATAGCAAATTAGATGCACCTCTGTCATATCGTACTCATTCAAGCTCTCATAGTGCTTTTTCAACCTCTCCCTGACATAATGATAAAGCACCTCAATGTGCTTAGTGCAAGCATGGAATAGAGGGTTCCTCACAACTGCCAATGTGCTTTGAATGTTAGTGAAGATGGTGGTGGTAGAAGATTGGCCAACACCCAATTCAACCATAAGACATTTGAGCCACACACTCAACAATCATTGTGAAAGCTGCCCTATATTCAGCCTCACAACTTCAAGTGGCCACACTAGGCTGCTTCTTGCTCAACCAAGATATACATGAGCTACCAAGCATGAAGCAAAAGCCACTAGTGGACACATAAGTGTCATGGCATCTAGCCTAGTAGGAGTCAAAAAAAACATGTAAATCTAGCAGTAGTGATCCCCCCTTGGGATAAACTAATCTAAGTAGCAGGGTATTACTCAAGTAGTAAAAGATGCACTTAACTGCCTGCCAATGCTTGACACCTGGGCAACACATAAACCTACTCATCTGTGAGATAGCTAACTGAATATCTAGCCAAGTAATGCATAAGTAAAGCAAGCAGCCAACAACCTGCTGATAGAGAACATCATCAAATTCATCTCCAGCACATGAAGACTCAACTATAAACCTATCTCCATAGGAGTAGCAATAGGTTTGCAGTCTTCAAGGCCAAAACATTGCAATAATGTGTTAATATATTTTGTTTGACACAAATCTATTCTGCCATCAACTTGCATAAACTGAATGCCCAAATAATGATGCAAATGCCCCAAATCTAACATCTCAAATGAAGCATGCAAATCAGCCTTAAAATCAGAAATATGCTTCTGATGAGGACCAGTGAGCAGCATGCCATCAATATAGACAACAATGATCAGAAGCACATCATTTGTATGCTTAACATATGAGGTGCTCTCAGTTGGATTGTTCTCAAAACCATGTGCAATTAGGTAGGCATGTATTTTTTCATACCAAGCACGGGGTGCATGCTTTGAACCATATAATTCCTTTTTCAACCTGCACTCCTAGTTTTCATGCCCTTTCTGCACAAAGCTATGGGGTTGAAAAACATGAACTTCGTCATGCAAATCACCATTCAGAAATGAAATTTTAATGTCCAACTGATGTACATTCCAACCATGATGAGTTGCAAGTGCACAGATGCTACAAACAGTAGTCATTTGACATATAGGAGCAAAGGTCACATCAAAATCTATGCTTCTTTCTTGAGCATAACCCTTTGCAACAAGCCTAGTCTTATACATGTCAACTATTCCATCACGCTTACGCTTCAGCTTGTATACCTACTTAGTGCCAATGGCCTCCTTGCTAGGAGCCAAGTCACATAAAGACCACATACCATTTTTCATAATAGCATCATATTCTGATTGCACATCTGCCATCCAATTTTCTGAATTTTGTGCTTCATCAAACAAAACTAGCTCATTCTCATTACAAAGACTCGAGGCGGCCATAACATAGAAATCTTGTACATTCTCTTGGTAATATGTTCAGTATTGTGTGTTGTGCTCCAAGCTTCTTCTTCTTCTTCCTTGTGATTTTTGCATGCTTCCACAGACCTCAAACTCTAACAACAATAAGAACTGATGGAAGCTAATAAAGAATATGAGCAAGCTCATGTGGAAAAAAAAATAATTTGAAGCCTTGAGTGAAAATATATCAAAAAAATAATAAAGACTCAGGCAGAGCTTGAAAAATGAAAGGAGAAATAATAGTGGCACTCAAAAAAAATCAATATAGTGATGAGTGAAAATGCTACTTTCCAAGCAAAAGTTAAAGAAATTATATAAGAATCAGAAACAAGAAAGAAGGAGAACACAGACCTACAAAGAAAATATTCACAAAATGAAGAGAAAATGGTACAGCTTTCTACCAGAAAAAAACCTCTTCCAAAGGTAGCTAAAAGGCTATATGTAAGAAGCTCACTCATTGAGGAGCAAAAACAAACTTTTAATGGCATCCTTACTTCTTAATCAATTGATTGAAGCAACAATGTCCCATGATGAAGAAATCTAGAGTCTAAAGAGGAAGTTAGATTATTTTGCTGCCCAACGAGAAGCTTAAAAGGCACTAAATGCACAGTGAGAAGCAAAATATGTCCAAGATACTATTGAGCTAAAACGAAACTAGAATGAAGCCATCAAGAAGTACAGTGAGCATTATCAACAAGATACAAATCAATTGAAGGACATATTTGAGAGAAAAATCAAGGTAGAAGTGGCATTACAAGAGGTATATTGGCAAATCATGAACAAAGATCAAATCATAGCAATTCCTCAAGGTTCAAAATGCCAACATTGCTTAAGCAATGAACATGGGGACACTAGTAGTGAAAAATCCCAATCTAGCTACTAAGGAGAAAAAGGTATGTCCTCTTTCTCCTCCTATGGTTCCATCTTCGATTCAAGATCACCATCATATCATTAATGAACATATTTTAATGTCATTCACTACAAAGCTAGACCAGACAGAATGAGCACTACTAGTGTCTTGTATGATGCAAAATTTTGAAAAAGTAGTGGTGCAAATCATGAAAGAGGCAAATATCAAAAGCAAATCCCTTGACCAAATCATTAAGCCCTTTGATGTACCATATGGAATAATTAAAGAGCAGACTGGATGGTATTAGAGAGTTACCTAGAAGAATCCAAACAAAGATTTAAACTTCACCTAAATACTTTTACTTCATTCTAAATAATTTTACCAGTACACAAGATGAATTTGATGCCATTGATCTTGTTTGGAGGAAAAGACTAGGAACAAACATATTTACTCCAAGTTAATCCATCAATTTTTCCAATGCCAAGGTGCCACTCATGCCTTGAATTTTGTGAAGGACATCACAAGGGTACCATAGATAATTAGTGGCTTGATTTTCCTCTATTATTGAATCCACCAAGTAACTACTTACCTACAAAGGATTACATGGTTGGAACGATCAATTTTGGCTACCCAAAC
>CM035421.1:114827475-114857475 GCA_020310875.1 Ceratopteris richardii
ATTTATATAATTTTATATCTTAGGTCGACAGTCGCATGTGTCAAGATTCAAACCATAGACTTTAGTCGCAGTCAACATAAACAGAAGAACCTATCAGAATTTCTTCAAGGAGATTCAGATTTGAAAGTTAAGAATCTTTGGCGTGGAGAACAAACCTGTATCTATTAAACTCAAAAAAAAAAAAAAAAAAAAAAGAGTACATCACACACTTTCAGATTGTATGCTCTCTAGACTAAATTCATTTACACATTTATATTCTCAATCATTTCCTCTGCCATAAGCAACAGTGCTTTGCATCAGATAAGCTTCTTGATAACAGAAATCCTATTATGAATTCTACTTTACTCTCACAGAAATCACGCCCTCCATTCAATTCTAAACTATTGTATCATTTGCAAGACACAAAACTGGAGCTTTGTTCCTGCACTTTTGAACTAAAAGAAAACCTCATCATATCAATAAATATATAGTTCAAAACCAATATAACGCAGCACTAAGCATTTATAACAGTTTTGTTTAAGTATTTCTATTTGGAATATGTTTTTACACAGAGCATACAGTCTAAGCAAAACAATCAATTACTACAGACCTTAAGATTTGAGCGTTGATTCAATGTCATCGTGATATGCTTTTGGACAATGCGTTAAGATCTCAGAAGTGACCAAGATGAAATGCACAATCATATATTATATTTTAATCATGTAACTTGTTCTGTAAACTACCATCGCCCTTTGAGAGAATGAGAAAGAGAAACTGTAGATCCAACCTTTGAACCTGCGCCAACTTTTTTCGTAAGGCAAACATAAGCCGTACTTTCAAAGTAGATTTGTACATTTCACAAGTCACTCGCTCATCAGAAATCAGACGTCTTTAGTATTGAAGCTTCATCGGACAAATAAACAGACACGAATTGCGAACAGGCATTCCCTCCTTCTATCTTCTTCTCGAGGTAAGCAAAGACTATGCCTCTCCTTGCATGAAAGATTCTCCAGCTGCCCAGCGAGCTCTATTCCAGCCAGCGTTCCCTTCTTCTGCAGTACCCAGAAGTAGCCAGTGCTCTCGACAAAACCTACTTCCTCGATTTTCTGTAAAGTCAGGAGGGCATCGGGAAGACCAAAGCGAACAAGCATCGCAATGGCAGACTCCATGCAGGTTTCATGGCCCTTCAGCACCAAAGCCCCTTCTCTCTGCTCACCGACGCTGATAGCCCTCCCATGCATGCGCTACCTTTTTCCCCCGATGTGACTCGAGGCCTTTCATTGGCATTTTTCCCCTTTGAAGTGACACGTTAACACCTTCTTTTCTGAGCGTGTGCCGATGTGCCCCCTCCTACAGCTACAATAACATATTCACCATTTCGTATTGCCTCTTTTTCAATCTCTGTCACATGTGATGGACCTTGTTTCGAAACTGGAAATCAGAAACCCATATGAAAACAAAAATAATGTTGTTCTTTGATGTGCACTATGCTCTTTCATTTGAGATTTTCCATGCCCTTAAATTGTAAGCTTGGATTTCAGATCGCGACCACATCCACCCCCTCTGAACCTGTGCATCCTCCGGATGCACCACCATCGATTTCGGTATCTGCAAGTCTTCAAGAATCCAAATGTGAGTGAAATCAAGTGCATGGGTTAAAACAAATGTGCCTATGCACGGCCATGTAATGAGCCCTACATATGCATACTCTAAGTGCATAAAAAAACAGCATGGTGCAAATAAGGGAGGTATTAGGAATTCGGTGTTGAGGATGTACACTCAAATTGAACTCACATTTTCATCATGAATATACAATCTAATACAAGTGCAATCACTCGTGAAACTATGGGTTTTAACCAAAATATCACTCGTGCTCTTTACATTTCATTTATGCATGTTTTAGGTGCATGAAGAGAAACAAAATGGTGTGAAAAATCGAGGGTTTTATGGTATCTAAACAACGCTCACATCACTCACAACTCCACTCTCTTACAGATGCAATCACTCTCCCTTACTGAGAACTATTCTCTCTTATCATTCAAAACTTGCTTTATTATTCTTTCAATGATATTTACCTATCTAATTGTGCAGATGGACGTGCTTCTACGGAATTTCAAAGACGTGTTTCTATATATTTTTACATGCATATTTGGCATGCAATGCATCTCAAAGATGGTGCAAAGAAAAGATCAGGGTTAAAGCACGATAGCTAATGAAAAAGATTTTCACGACTTTGTTCTTGAGTCATCATCTCCGTTGGCTTCGCTTGATCATTCCTGCATTCATAGAAACTAAACAAATCATGAGAAACATCAAATCACATGACACAATATGTACATGCAATCCATGAAAGAACTTCGGAAAACCATTTGCAGTAAACCATAAAGATGTAATTTGAAAGTGGTTGCCTCCTGCACAATCCATCAAACTCCTAGATCTCCAATTAGCTCCATATCAACACCTGTTCTTATAAACTCAGAAAACACATTAGTAGCATCATATTCAAAAAGATTATTTTGAAAAATTTTCATTTTCTTGAGAGCTAGATGCATTTTCTTGCTCTATTTATTTATGCATTTATTTGTTTATTAATTAATTTATTTATTTTTATATTTACTTTTATCCATCTCAAAAAATCAAAACATAATTATTAAGTATTTACATACTTATATTTACAAAAGTCACTTTTAAATTTCTTGTGAATTCAAGAAATTCCCTTTCAATACTTTTTCACAGATAAATGCTCTCCAAAGAAGCTATGCTTGAATAAAAGCCATCTCTGGACTGCATTAATCAAGGTAGTATTCTTAAACAAGGTACATATGTGGACAAGCCACTTCATTTTCTTGTCCATTTCTTGGTGGCATGTTTGGCATACACAACTCTTGAAAAATTCAAAAATCCATGATTCAATCATTTGAGCATAGTTGCTTTTATTCACAACTCCCTCCAATGCATCATATGAAGATGCACACGATAAATGAGCATATGTATATAGATTTTTGAAATTTGGAGTGTTTAAAACATCATCAAACAAATCCATCATGCATATGTTTTGATCCATTTTAGGAATGAAATAATTTAAAAGGATTTCATCATTTCCATTATGATTATCCAATCTTTCTTCTTCATTGCCATTAAGGGTTTGAATACATTCATAAGATTTACACTCTAAATGGTGATGTTCATCATACTCTAAATGCAGTTTATACTCATACTTATCACTAAGACTGTCATGATTTTTTTTTACTTGAGTGCCACCAATTATAGAATCTGCTTCTATCTCTAATCTCTCCAAGAACTCCTCATCTTCTTCTTTTTCCAGATTCATTTGCCCATTATCATGAAGAAACTCAATATCATCACAATCAAGAAAATCTTGATCATCTAAATCACTAAATTCTTGCTTCTCCAAGTAAGATTCATTGGAAAATCTACATTCATCTATATTCTCCTGATCCTTTTCAAAGATATACATGTAATTTGATGTCAAATCAGTTTTCCTATTCAAGATGCCATCATCAGATTCTTTATCTATCTCAATTATTTCTTGTTTATTATCTTTAGAGGATGTGTTTTTGCCACACTCCTCATACATTTCTTTTATCATTGAATCTTGCTCAAATACTTCATACCTGAATATCTCATCATAGACGCTTGAGTCAATTGAAACTTCATCCATCTGGTAACATTTATATCTAGCTTCATCAATGCAAATATTTGACTCAACGGTTTCACATTCAATATCTTTTGATGCTATGCACACATCATATTTATCATACATCTCATTAAACGTTGTATCTTCCACTTCATGCTTGATTTCTTTGATATATGAACTCAACTCAACATGATCATTCTTAACATACATATCAATGTAAAGAGGAGTAATCAGTGGAGTATCCTCATCGCGCTCATGATCATTCATATGTCCTTCTTCATGGAGTACAATATCGTTCACATACATATCATTATATTGAAGCTCAATCAACAACTCATTCTTACACCTATAATTCAGATCACTCTCTTGTACCTCTAACGACTCGTTTAATGTGGTATCACTCAAGAGTTTTTCACATTCTTGATCTTGATCTAAACAATCAGTAGGCTTAGCATCATGCTTTTCACCATCGGCATACATACCATTCTTTAGAGGACTCATAATTTGCATGCCTTCCTGATTAGCATCATGCTCCCTTGCATTCTCTTCATACAAATTAGTCATTTGGCCATGATTCATATTTGAATCATATGCTTCAAAAGATGTTTCACTCTTAGATGGTATCAAATAGTTCAAGTTTTGCTTGATTTCGTCTTTTAAGGAACCATCTTGTGCTTGATCATCACATGGATTCACTGGATTATTTTGAGTTATTTCATTTGCAATCTCTTTCTGATTACCTCGACTTCCGGTAGATATCTTTAAATCTTGGTTATTATCATATCTTTCCTCTTTGTTTGTTTGATTATCATCCCTTAGAAGTGAGGAGTCTATCAGATTATAGGAAGCCTCACGTTGTTTTCTTGGTGCATTTTGTTTATTTTTGTTTTGTTCTATGTTTGATATTGGTTTGATTTTGTTTAGTTTAGCTTCCGTATATTCCTTTGCTCCTCCCATCATTGGGGTTTTTGCATATACAGTATTTGTAGATGTAATCAAAGTATCTACAGGCTCTTGGTACCTTGAATCCTCAGAGATTGCATCACTTATGTTTATAGGTTCTTTATAGTGATCCCCTTCATAAGCATGTACGTGTATTCCATGCATATATTCTTTATGTCCAACTGTGTTTTATTCTATAGATTTGCAAATTATTTTTAGTCTCTGAAATGCATGGAATTTGTGTATCTTCTTCATTTGCATAAATGTCAGCTTGCCAATCGTTTAAAAATTTTTCTATTGTTTGTTGTTTCTTCACATATCTCATCACAGCTTCATGGACAAGCGTCCAATCCTCTGTGAGCCCTGAGTCGGAGTCTATATCTTGTAGAAGTGGAATTAACTCCTCTCTGGCTTTAACGTCGATTGTTCGAAGAAACAACGACACCCTTTCATGACTTATGCACCTCTTATCGTGCTCAGAAAGATCATCATATTGTCGCTCAAACTCTTCTTTGATCTCAAGAATTGGTTGGTCTTTGGGCATATGAACCCACCTTAGGAAAGATCTACGAGTTACTTTATCAAGATCCTCTAGCATAAACTGCTTGAGGAGTGTCGCTTTGTATTGGGACCATGTCGTTTGATTTATTCGCATTATTTGGTCTCGCATGTCGTATCTCGACACATAGATAAAGTTTTCACATAATTCTTTTTCCGTCATCGGACTTAGTCCGACACCTAGATATTTGGCCTCGAGTTCATATTCTTTGCAGAACTTTGAGACATTCTTTCCATTGAAAAAGCCACACCGATTGACTAGACGTTCATGAAGTGATTGGATGGCTTTTTGACGCCTATCCTCTTCTTGAAATCATAGGAATTGAGCTAGGATCTCTTCCATTTTGATTATGCTAATCTTTGTGGCTCTATAATTCACTCACCCCCTCCTTTCACGTCGGGTTCACCAGGTATGTCGTCGGGGTTCATAGAAAGGAGGGACAAATAATGAGAGGAAGTTTCGTTTGATTGAATTTCAAGTTCATTCATGGAAAAGACTCCAATGCCTCTTTTGAATCATCTTCATTGTAAGCGAAGCTATAATATCATTTCTCCACTTTTTGTTATTGAAGCGCTTTCTATCTTTTGTGATTAGATGTGAATAACAAAAAAAAATGCAGAACATTACATCAAAGGAATATACTCTCCTCTTCTTGTCATAGGAGAAACGTAGTTGATAACATCCATGGAGCTCCGAACAAAAACCAAGTGGCATACTGATTGAAATAAGGATTAGGAAACAATGTTACACGGTCTACTTCAATGCAAGACTCCAAACATAATTAGCTTATGAGTATCACTTCCGAATTCTCTTTCTTCTCTCAGAGCTACATCTAAGTCTTATCAAAGGCCTCAAAAATATTGTCAAACAATGAAAACAAGTGCTATAACCTCATTGCATCGGTCTAAAGAAAATGGCAAATAAAATCACTAGGATTATGTGCAGTCAATGAAACTTGCGATTTCAGTGGACTAAAGGTGTTTCATCTACAGGGCCTAGCATTGATCTCAGGATTATTATCAACAGCAAACTCTTATTAACCATTGCCGTAAAAACACAGATCTATGGCCAATTATCACAAACTTGTAAAGTGTAACACAGACAACATATTTCCTGTTGTGGCTTAACATGTATGTACCGACTATATGAAAATGCAAATAACTCTGTTTGGTAGAACACCGAATAGAGTCCAAAGTTTAAGTGCATGTAAAGATCTCTGGAATGGACATTGATTCGGCTGGTGTAAATATCCAAAATCGCCTCAAGGAAGACATTCAATTCAGCAAAAAGAAGCTGCGTGAAATCACCTTTGTGTTTCCGAGATTTAGCCCATGCAATCTATTTATATAATTTTATATCTTAGGTCGACAGTCGCATGTGTCAAGATTCAAACCATAGACTTTAGTCGCAGTCAACATAAACAGAAGAACCTATCAGAATTTCTTCAAGGAGATTCAGATTTGAAAGTTAAGAATCTCTGGCGTGGAGATCAAACCTGTATCTATTAAACTCAAAAAAAAAAAAAAAAAAAAAGAGTACATCACACACTTTCAGATTGTATGCTCTCTAGACTAAATTCATTTACACATTTATATTCTCAATCATTTCCTCTGCCATAAGCAACAGTGCTTTGCATCAGATAAGCTTCTTGATAACAGAAATCCTATTATGAATTCTACTTTACTCTCACAGAAATCACGCCCTCCATTCAATTCTAAACTATTGTATCATTTGCAAGACACAAAACTGGAGCTTTGTTCCTGCACTTTTGAACTAAAAGAAAACCTCATCATATCAATAAATATATAGTTCAAAACCAAAATAACGCAGCACTAAGCATTTATAACAGTTTTGTTTAAGTATTTCTATTTGGAATATGTTTTTACACAGAGCATACAGTCTAAGCAAAACAATCAATTACTACAGACCTTAAGATTTGAGCGTTGATTCAATGTCATCGTGATATGCTTTTGGACAATGCGTTAAGATCTCAGAAGTGACCAAGATGAAATGCACAATCATATATTATATTTTAATCATGTAACTTGTTCTGTAAACTACCATCGCCCTTTGAGAGAATGAGAAAGAGAAACTGTAGATCCAACCTTTGAACCTGCACCAACTTTTTTCGTAAGGCAAACGTAAGCCGTACTTTCAAAGTAGATTTGTACATTTCACAAGTCACTCGCTCATCAGAAATGAGACGTCTTTAGTATTGAAGCTTCATCGGACAAATAAACAGACACGAATTGCGAACAGGCATTCCCTCCTTCTATCTTCTTCTCGAGGTAAGCAAAGACTATGCCTCTCCTTGCATGAAAGATTCTCCAGCTGCCCAGCGAGCTCTATTCCAGCCAGCGTTCCCTTCTTCTGCAGTACCTAGAAGTAGCCAGTGCTCTCGACAAAACCTACTTCCTCGATTTTCTGTAAAGGCAGGAGGGCATCGGGAAGACCAAAGCGAACAAGCATCGCAATGGCAGACTCCATGCAGGTTTCATGGCCCTTCAGCACCAAAGCCCCTTCTCTCTGCTCACCGACGCTGATAGCCCTCCCATGCATGCGCTACCTTTTTCCCCCGATGTGACTCGAGGCCTTTCATTGGCATTTTTCCCCTTTGAAGTGACACGTTAACACCTTCTTTTCTGAGCGTGTGCCAATGTGCCCCCTCCTACAGCTACAATAACATATTCACCATTTCGTATTGCCTCTTTTTCAATCTCTATCACATGTGATGGACCTTGTTTCGAAACTGGAAATCAAAAACCCATATGAAAACAAAAATAATGTTGTTCTTTGATGTGCACTATGCTCTTTCCTTTGAGATTTTCCATGCCCTTAAATTGTAAGCTTGGATTTCAGATCGCGACCACATCCACCCCCTCTGAACCTGTGCATCCTCCGGATGCACCACCATCGATTTCGGTATCTGCAAGTCTTCAAGAATCCAAATGTGAGTGAAATCAAGTGCATGGGTTAAAACAAATGTGCCTATGCAGGGCCATGTAATGAGCCCTACATATGCATACTCTAAGTGCATAAAAAAACAGCATGGTGCAAATAAGGGAGGTATTAGGAATTCGGTGTTGAGGATGTACACTCAAATTGAACTCACATTTTCATCATGAATATACAATTTAATACAAGTGCAATCACTCGTGCAACTATGGGTTTTAACCAAAATATCACTCGTGCTCTTTACATTTCATTTATGCATGTTTTAGGTGCATGAAGAGAAACAAAATGGTGTGAAAAATCGAGGGTTTTATGGTATCTAAACAACGCTCACATCACTCACAACTCCACTCTCTTACAGATGCAATCACTCTCCCTTACTGAGAACTATTCTCTCTTATCATTCAAAACTTGCTTTATTATTCTTTCAATGATATTTACCTATCTAATTGTGCAGATGGACGTGCTTCTACGGAATTTCAAAGACGTGTTTCTATATATTTTTACATGCATATTTGGCATGCAATGCATCTCAAAGATGGTGCAAAGAAAAAATCAGGGTTAAAGCACGATAGCTAATGAAAAAGATTTTCACGACTTTGTTCTTGAGTCATCATCTCCGTTGGCTTCGCTTGATCATTCCTGCATTCATAGAAACTAAACAAATCATGAGAAACATCAAATCACATGACACAATATGTACATGCAATCCATGAAAGAACTTCGGAAAACCATTTGCAGTAAACCATAAAGATGTAATTTGAAAGTGGTTGCCTCCTGCACAATCCATCAAACTCCTAGATCTCCAATTAGCTCCATATCAACACCTGTTCTTATAAACTCAGAAAACACATTAGTAGCATCATATTCAAAAAGATTATTTTGAAAAATTTTCATTTTCTTGAGAGCTAGATGCATTTTCTTGCTCTATTTATTTATGCATTTATTTGTTTATTAATTTATTTATTTATTTTTAAATTTACTTTTATCCATCTCAAAAAATCAAAACATAATTATTAAGTATTTACATACTTATATTTACAAAAGTCACTTTTAAATTTCTTGTGAATTCAAGAAATTCCCTTTCAATACTTTTTCACAGATAAATGCTCTCCAAAGAAGCTATGCTTGAATAAAAGCCATCTCTGGACTGCATTAATCAAGGTAGTATTCTTAAACAAGGTACACATGTGGACAAGCCACTTCGTTTTCTTGTCCATTTCTTGGTGGCATGTTTGGCATACACAACTCTTGAAAAATTCAAAAATCCATGATTCAATCATTTGAGCATAGTTGCTTTTATTCACAACTCCCTCCAATGCATCATATGAAGATGCACACGATAAATGAGCATATGTATATAGATTTTTGAAATTTGGAGTGTTTAAAACATCATCAAACAAATCCATCATGCATATGTTTTGATCCATTTAAGGAATGAAATAATTTAAAAGGATTTCATCATTTCCATTATGATTATCCAATCTTTCTTCTTCATTGCCATTAAGGGTTTGAATACATTCATAAGATTTACACTCTAAATGGTGATGTTCATCATACTCTAAATGCAGTTTATACTCATACTTATCACTCAGACTGTCATGATTTTTTTTTACTTGAGTGCCACCAATTATAGAATCTGCTTCTATCTCTAATCTCTCCAAGAACTCCTCATCTTCTTCTTTTTCCAGATTCATTTGCCCATTATCATGAAGAAACTCAATATCATCACAATCAAGAAAATCTTGATCATCTAAATCACTAAATTCTTGCTTCTCCAAGTAAGATTCATTGGAAAATCTACATTCATCTATATTCTCCTGATCCTTTTCAAAGATATACATGTAATTTGATGTCAAATCAGTTTTCCTATTCAAGATGCCATCATCAGATTCTTTATCTATCTCAATTATTTCTTGTTTATTATCTTTAGAGGATGTGTTTTTGCCACACTCCTCATACATTTCTTTTATCATTGAATCTTGCTCAAATACTTCATACCTAAATATCTCATCATAGACGCTTGAGTCAATTGAAACTTCATCCATCTGGTAACATTTATATCTAGCTTCATCAATGCAAATATTTGACTCAACGGTTTCACATTCAATATCTTTTGATGCTATGCACACATCATATTTATCATACATCTCATTAAACGTTGTATCTTCCACTTCATGCTTGATTTCTTTGATATATGAACTCAACTCAACATGATCATTCTTAACATACATATCAATGTAAAGAGGAGTAATCAGTGGAGTATCCTCATCGCGCTCATGATCATTCATATGTCCTTCTTCATGGAGTACAATATCGTTCACATACATATCATTATATTGAAACTCAATCAACAACTCATTCTTACACCTATAATTCAGATCACTCTCTTGTACCTCTAACGACTCGTTTAATGTGGTATCACTCAAGAGTTTTTCACATTCTTGATCTTGATCTAAACAATCAGTAGGCTTAGCATCATGCTTTTCACCATCGGCATACATACCATTCTTTAGAGGACTCATAATTTGCATGCCTTCCTGATTAGCATCATGCTCCCTTGCATTCTCTTCATACAAATTAGTCATTTGGCCATGATTCATATTTGAATCATATGCTTCAAAAGATGTTTCACTCTTAGATGGTATCAAATAGTTCAAGTTTTGCTTGATTTCGTCTTTTAAGGAACCATCTTGTGCTTGATCATCACATGGATTCACTGGATTATTTTGAGTTATTTCATTTGCAATCTCTTTCTGATTACCTCGACTTCCGGTAGATATCTTTAAATCTTGGTTATTATCATATCTTGCCTCTTTGTTTGTTTGATTATCATCCCTTAGAAGTGAGGAGTCTATCAGATTATAGGAAGCCTCACGTTGTTTTCTTGGTGCATTTTGTTTATTTTTGTTTTGTTCTATGTTTGATATTGGTTTGATTTTGTTTAGTTTAGCTTCCGTATATTCCTTTGCTCCTCCCATCATTGGGGTTTTTGCATATACAGTATTTGTAGATGTAATCAAAGTATCTACAGGCTCTTGGTACCTTGAATCCTCAGAGATTGCATCACTTATGTTTATAGGTTCTTTATAGTGATCCCCTTCATAAGCATGTACGTGTATTCCATGCATATATTCTTTATGTCCAACTGTGTTTTCTATTATTCTATAGATTTGCAAATTATTTTTAGTCTCTGAAATGCATGGAATTTGTGTATCTTCTTCATTTGCATAAATGTCAGCTTGCCAATCGTTTAAAAATTTTTCTATTGTTTGTTGTTTCTTCACATATCTCATCACAGCTTCATGGACAAGCGTCCAATCCTCTGTGAGCCCTGAGTCGGAGTCTATATCTTGTAGAAGTGGAATTAACTCCTCTCTGGCTTTAACGTCGATTGTTCGAAGAAACAACGACACCCTTTCATGACTTATGCACCTCTTATCGTGCTCAGAAAGATCATCATATTGTCGCTCAAACTCTTCTTTGATCTCAAGAATTGGTTGGTCTTTGGGCATATGAACCCACCTTAGGAAAGATCTACGAGTTACTTTATCAAGATCCTCTAGCATAAACTGCTTGAGGAGTGTCGCTTTGTATTGGGACCATGTCGTTTGATTTATTCGCATTATTTGGTCTCGCATGTCGTATCCCGACACATAGATAAAGTTTTCACATAATTCTTTTTCCGTCATCGGACTTAGTCCGACACCTAGATATTTGGCCTCGAGTTCATATTCTTTGCAGAACTTTGAGACATTCTTTCCATTGAAAAAGCCACACCGATTGACTAGACGTTCATGAAGTGATTGGATGGCTTTTTGACGCCTATCCTCTTCTTGAAATCGTAGGAATTGAGCTAGGATCTCTTCCATTTTGATTATGCTAATCTTTGTGGCTCTATAATTCACTCACCCCCTCCTTTCACGTCGGGTTCACCAGGTATGTCGTCGGGGTTCATAGAAAGGAGGGACAAATAATGAGAGGAAGTTTCGTTTGATTGAATTTCAAGTTCATTCATGGAAAAGACTCCAATGCCTCTTTTGAATCATCTTCATTGTAAGCGAAGCTATAATATCATTTCTCCACTTTTTGTTATTGAAGCGCTTTCTATCTTTTGTGATTAGATGTGAATAACAAAAAAAGATGCAGAACATTACATCAAAGGAATATACTCTCCTCTTCTTGTCATAGGAGAAACGTAGTTGATAACATCCATGGAGCTCCGAACAAAAACCAAGTGGCATACTGAGCGAAATAAGGATTAGGAAACAATGTTACACGGTCTACTTCAATGCAAGACTCCAAACATAATTAGCTTATGAGTATCACTTCCGAATTCTCTTTCTTCTCTCAGAGCTACATCTAAGTCTTATCAAAGGCCTCAAAAATATTGTCAAACAATGAAAACAAGTGCTATAACCTCATTGCATCGGTCTAAAGAAAATGGCAAATAAAATCACTAGGATTATGTGCAGTCAATGAAACTTGCGATTTCAGTGGACTAAAGGTGTTTCATCTACAGGGCCTAGCATTGATCTCAGGATTATTATCAACAGCAAACTCTTATTAACCATTGCCGTAAAAACACAGATCTATGGCCAATTATCACAAACTTGTAAAGTGTAACACAGACAACATATTTCCTGTTGTGGCTTAACATGTATGTACCGACTATATGAAAATGCAAATAACTCTGTTTGGTAGAACACCGAATAGAGTCCAAAGTTTAAGTGCATGTAAAGATCTCTGGAATGGACATTGATTCGGCTGGTGTAAATATCCAAAATCGCCTCAAGGAAGACATTCAATTCAGCAAAAAGAAGCTGCGTGAAATCACCTTTGTGTTTCCGAGATTTAGCCCATGCAATCTATTTATATAATTTTATATCTTAGGTCGACAGTCGCATGTGTCAAGATTCAAACCATAGACTTTAGTCGCAGTCAACATAAACAGAAGAACCTATCAGAATTTCTTCAAGGAGATTCAGATTTGAAAGTTAAGAATCTCTGGCGTGGAGATCAAACCTGTATCTATTAAACTCAAAAAAAAAAAAAAAAAGAGTACATCACACACTTTCAGATTGTATGCTCTCTAGACTAAATTCATTTACACATTTATATTCTCAATCATTTCCTCTGCCATAAGCAACAGTGCTTTGCATCAGATAAGCTTCTTGATAACAGAAATCCTATTATGAATTCTACTTTACTCTCACAGAAATCACGCCCTCCATTCAATTCTAAACTATTGTATCATTTGCAAGACACAAAACTGGAGCTTTGTTCCTGCACTTTTGAACTAAAAGAAAACCTCATCATATCAATAAATATATAGTTCAAAACCAAAATAACGCAGCACTAAGCATTTATAACAGTTTTGTTTAAGTATTTCTATTTGGAATATGTTTTTACACAGAGCATACAGTCTAAGCAAAACAATCAATTACTACAGACCTTAAGATTTGAGCGTTGATTCAATGTCATCGTGATATGCTTTTGGACAATGCGTTAAGATCTCAGAAGTGACCAAGATGAAATGCACAATCATATATTATATTTTAATCATGTAACTTGTTCTGTAAACTACCATCGCCCTTTGAGAGAATGAGAAAGAGAAACTGTAGATCCAACCTTTGAACCTGTGCCAACTTTTTTCGTAAGGCAAACGTAAGCCGTACTTTCAAAGTAGATTTGTACATTTCACAAGTCACTCGCTCATCAGAAATCAGACGTCTTTAGTATTGAAGCTTCATCGGACAAATAAACAGACACGAATTGCGAACAGGCATTCCCTCCTTCTATCTTCTTCTCGAGGTAAGCAAAGACTATGCCTCTCCTTGCATGAAAGATTCTCCAGCTGCCCAGCGAGCTCTATTCCAGCCAGCGTTCCCTTCTTCTGCAGTACCCAGAAGTAGCCAGTGCTCTCGACAAAACCTACTTCCTCGATTTTTTGTAAAGGCAGGAGGGCATCGGGAAGACCAAAGCGAACAAGCATCGCAATGGCAGACTCCATGCAGGTTTCATGGCCCTTCAGCACCAAAGCCCCTTCTCTCTGCTCACCGACGCTGATAGCCCTCCCATGCATGCGCTACCTTTTTCCCCCGATGTGACTCGAGGCCTTTCATTGGCATTTTTCCCCTTTGAAGTGACACGTTAACACCTTCTTTTCTGAGCGTGTGCCGATGTGCCCCCTCCTACAGCTACAATAACATATTCACCATTTCGTATTTCCTCTTTTTCAATCTCTTGTCACATGTGATGGACCTTGTTTCGAAACTGGAAATCAAAAACCCATATGAAAACAAAAATAATGTTGTTCTTTGATGTGCACTATGCTCTTTCCTTTGAGATTTTCCATGCCCTTAAATTGTAAGCTTGGATTTCAGATCGCGACCACAACGTATATGTATATGTATATGTATATGTATATGTATATGTATATGTATATGTATATGTATATGTATATGTATATGTATATGTATATGTATATGTATATGTATATGTATATGTATATGTATATGTATATGTATATGTATATGTATATGTATATGTATATGTATATGTATATGTATATGTATATGTATATGTATATGTATATGTATATGTATATGTATACGTATACCTATAAGTATATGTATATGTATACGTATATGTATACGTATATGTATACGTATATGTATATGTATATGTCTATGTATATTTATATGCATATGTATGTGTATATGTACGTGTATGTGTATATGTCTATGTATGTGTATATGTATATGTATGTGTATATGTATGTGTATGTGTATATGTATGTGTATGTGTATATGTCTATGTATGTGTATATGTATATGTATGTGTATATGTATATGTATGTGTATATGTATATCTATGTGTATATGTATATGCATATGTATATGTATATGTGTTGACCTAATCTTCAACTTAGGGACTCGCGGAGAAAGAGACTATACCTCGATCCCCTCACAAGTGCATATAGTGGGGATACACGCTTTTAAATATCAATCCAAAGAGTATGCAAACCTAGCCGAGTGTATGAAGACATGCAATCACGTAATGGTCAATGCGCATGAAGTACTCAAGAATGAAAATGAGGTAAATGCTTATCCTAACAAGCTTCAACTGTAGGTCAAGACGAAACGATACTTGGTGCAGCAGCCGTCAGTATTTTGGACTTTTCTACTAGCTCCGAGCTCCAAACATAGCGAATAGCATATGCGTTTCAAAGCTCTCGAGAAGACGCATCCAATGGCAGTGGTTTCACTCAATTCCGACGCTCCTACTTCAAGTTATGACAGAAATACTGAATCGCGAAAATACTTTCCTACGCTTCAGCACTTCCTACACCTCGCACACACCTTTCCTACAGCAAAGAAACACTCTCAAGGATAGACAACACTCACAAGCACTCTTTCCAAGCACTACACATGCATACAAGCTCGCAAAGAAGAAGATGAAGAGGGAAGAAGACACAATTTCGAATTTCTGTGCTCTCTATTCTCACAATGGCAAAAAGTTCTTTACAAAGAGTCACATTTGACTTATATACTAGTGCCCTAAAAATGGTCCTTTCACACAAGTGACCGGCACTTTATTCACTAAAAGTTAATTTCCTACTATTTTACATGGGTAAGCTTCTATTCTTCTGTGGGAATGCATCTAGAGGACTCCTCTAGTGCCTTTACAAAGGGAAATATATTACAAGAATGAATATGATACAAAAATATGTAGTCCAAATCGGAAAAATTTTGGGGCCCGTCTTTTTTCTCTGCTTTGTGCGCTCTTTAGCTCTGCAACACTCTCCCCCTCTTCGTCTCTGTCGTCCCTTGACAGACTTTGCTTCGCGCACGCGCCTTGTGGTCAGTATTGTCTGATTCTTGATCTTGCATTACGTTTTAGAGGCGCTCTGATTTGTCCTGGTTGCACACACATGGTTGATTTAGTTTGCCACGCACGCCATCAGTGCACATATGCGGATGTAGCTCGTAAGCCTTGATCTGAACCCTCTGCAACTCAAGAGGTTGAAGCATCCACATAGGTGATACATGTTGGCCCTGATTCCTTCTTCCAGCTGCGTGCTTTTCCTTGGTGTGTGCGCCCCTGCGGGGCTTCCTGCAGAGATGTATCTTCAAATTTGCCTTTTAGTGAAGCTATTTCTTGTGTTGTTTCCTTTTTTTCCTCTTTTTACTCGTCTCGCCCTCGACACTGCCCCCCTCCTGGACTCTGTCGTCCCCGACAGGCTTTTTGTGGCGACGAGTATAGGTTTGAATGACCTGTTGCTCTCTTTGATTTAGCAGATTAGCATTACATAGCATGAACTCCTTCCATTGTCGAGACTTTACTCCATCCTCTGGTGCCTGTCTATGGTCAGCAAAGAAACTTATCTCGTAGGCCACCAGTCGTGCATTCAGATTGGAGGTCATTTTAATAAAGATCTCTGAATCCATTTCGAAGAAGCCCGTGAAGAATGCTTCTTCAAATGTCTGCATGTATGTCGATGGTAGAAACATGAGCCGAGAAAAATATGCCATAATTGTTAACCGGCTGGGAATAGTAGATAAATAAAAAATTAAGGCCTCCGAGCCCTGCGTAATACCGATGAAGTTCAAAAAAGTATACTGTGCATGTTGGAACACTTTAAGTACTGTCAGGAGCATGCTAAATATTTTATTTGTCATTTTTACTGCTAGATCGGGAACAGTAGAATATCTTGCAAGCCAAAATTCCATGGTTTTGACCATGTATTCTTCTGTCGGTAGGTAGTTGTGTGGTGGACTAGGTAATAGCGGATAATTTAGCCATTGGTTATTAATGCTACCTTGTCGCTGGCCTTCCCAAAATTGCGTCCATGCTCTTCGACGGGGTAGTGGGCAAAATGATGGGTTTACTTGAAGCTCATACGGTGATGCTTCCCACTGTACCCGTAGCGTAGGGTGCTTTTCCAAGAGCTTTCTTCTCCAAATTGGATTTGCCTCCTCAAACTCTACCTGAGTATATTTAAAAGTATCATACCGGAATTGGAGATTGTGATCAGGTTCCTTCTTTGTAGCATGTTTTATGTATTGCCTGGTTTGTTCCTTCAAAAGCCCGTATGGTACATTGAATGGCCTTAGTATTTGCTCCAGTTGCTTGCTGTCGATTTGAGCCTCTTTCATTAGATTGATGATTTGATCTTCAAATTCAGCCGTAAGCTGGGACACCAGTAGTGCCCTTTCTGTTCTGCTCAGCTCTGCAATTTTTCGTGTGTTAGGTTCTAATGGAACCTCCTTTTCCTCCCTTATTGGTGAATTATACAAGGGGGGAGAGAGAGGGCATACCTCTTCCTCCACAGTAGCCGAGGTCTTTGGCGGAACTACTGGTGTCCCCTGTTGTGCTTGCTGCTCTAATTGCTCCTGCAGTCGTTCATCTTTTTGTTTGCTTTCCTCTTCGGCCTTAGCAATAGTTGCCTGATGTTTCATTAATTCCTGAGCCACAATGTTCATGTGCTCCGTGTCTTCCTTGCACTGTCGCAAGTAGTTATTTTCTGCTCTTTTCCATTTCGTTCTGAGGGCTGCGGTGTCCTCCATATATCTCTTTTCCCAATCCGTGATGACTTCTTGCTCCTGTCAGAGCTGATCTTGTAATTTTGTGATCTGATCTTCCAGGTCTTTGACATTTCTTTGTGGGTCATCAGTTATTGCCAGTGGCTGATCACTAATGAGAGCTGTCATTAGCTCTTTATTTCTTTGTCGCATGTTGTCAGCTTCTTCCATACTGGCCTTGAGCTGAGACTCTAAGATTTTGCTGCGTGTTTGAAGTCGTGTCTTCTCAGTCTCACTTATCTCTAATTTCTTTGTTAATTCTTGAACTTGATCTTTTAGCTTTGTCTGCTCTGTTTCTAGCATACTGTTTTGTGTTTTGACTTCTTGAAGTTCCTTTTCTTTATTCAGAGCTTGTTCGCGCACCTTGACTATTTCCTCGGAAAGCTCTTTGCCTGCTCTTTCGAGTTCTTTCTTGTCTTGCATGGCTTGGTCATAATCTTCATCAGCATCAAGCATTAACTGTTGTGTATCTAGAGCTGTTCGAATCATATCTTGTACAACAGGCTTGAGCTGGGCGATGTCTACATTTAGCCATGTCTTTGGTATTTCTGGAGTCTCTCCAGTTTTCACATCTTTGCCTTTTGCCACCTGAAGTGTCTCGTTGTGTGGTTGTCTAACTTGTAATTGTATCTTGGGTTCTTCATCATCGCCTTTTGCTTTCTTCTTTTTAGTAGCACTCCCCTGAAACGTGACATCCATTGGGGAAGGTTCTGCCATAACCCTGATGGGTGTGAATGGCTCTTCCGTTTCTATATCTTGATCTTCATTTTCCTTTTCCGCAATCTCCTCATCCATCTTTGTGCTTGTGGTCTTCGGACTCATTTTTGTATCTTGATCTATCGGATTAGGGCATTCTGGTTCTTCATCATAATTCACTTCATTGAGTTCGGTCCACTGCCCATCATCTTTGGATTCACTTCGAATATCCACATCCAACAATGATGTGTCCTTTTCTTCTTTGTCTTGAGTAGATGAGCTGGAATTATCTAATCCGATTTCGCGGTATCGGTGGACCTTAGTGAGCCTTCTTTTTGTTTTTGACTCCTGTTGTGATTGCTGATAGTGATGCCCTTGCACAGGTAAGTTGACTTGTCCTTCAGTATATTTGTGCGTTTCTTCAAGTGCTTTGGTCAACTCTTCCTCCGTGATTTGTTTCTGTCCTGTAAGTGTCACCTTTGGAAGTACATGTACTCTTTTTTTCATAGGTATTCCTTCTTCCTCTGTCTTGACTTCTCTTAGTCTTTTGGTGCCTCTCATTCTTGGCTGAGAGCTGGTTCCTGCCTCTTCCACACCTGTAGTACTTTTCTTCTTCTTGGGAATTGAGGCGGATTTCACATATGTAGCTAGCCCTTCTGAGGTTGGCATCTCCCTTAAGCAACTCTTCATGTCCAAAGCTTCATATATGAGCAATGTCAAAGCTGAACTGCCATTCAGAAATTTCTTCTGGCCCCATTTCTTTTGGGCTTCAAACAATCGTTCTTGTACATATCCTGTTAGATTCACTTTGTTGCCTATCTGTCTCATGGCATGCGACAGTAGTTGGACGACTATCTTTTGAGGTGCGGTGTACCTGTGCATACTTGGAAAACAGAAGTGTTGATGCACTAGCCGTACAACGTCCTCTATGTCAATTCTATTGATTTCCAGGAATGACCTCTTCTTCGGGTCATGGCATTCTTCCTTCACACAAGTAATCCCTGCTTGATTCCATCCAAACGCTTTATTAATCAATTCATGTGTGAACTGTATAGTCTTCCATGTCCCGACTTTGTCCAATACTTGCGCTTCTGGGACTGAGATTTTTGTTGCAGCAGGCTGCATGGTGTTCATCACCTGTGTACACCTCTGAAAATCTGGTACATATATGGGTATCTTAAGGAATGCTTCAATTCCAGCTTGAGTCCATACGTCCTCGATATGTGGTAACCCTTGTATTATAGTCTTGAAATCTTGGGACATGATAGGGAAGTAATGGTCTGTGTCCATGATTTTGATGGTAGCCAAGAAAATTAGTTCTGCCACTGGTTGATCGTCCCTGAACCAGTGACCTCTTGCTTTAGATATCGATTCCATTGGAAGGAGTTGCACCTCTTCTTCATGTGTTGCTTCGGAATCAGTGGAAGCCATCTGCACTCAATATGGAGTATGAGTTAGTATCCATATATTTTTTCAGAAATCCTCCTCCATATGTTGATTAGTAATTCGATGTTGCTCCGAGTGCATGGTGCCATCCCTCTCCCGTGGGTGTGAGAAAGGTAATACCTGAATTTTTCCATGTATTTTCATATTTTTTGCTGAAAAGAAAACATAAAAGTTAGTCCATAGCCGAAGCGGTTAGTGAATTTTTTGAAGTAATATTTTTATGTATGTACAAGTGCTCTCCTATTTCAAAAGGGAAAATGTGCATGACTATCCGGAAGTAGAAGAAAGAAGTGCCGAATGCTTGGCCTTGTAATGTGGCCCTATCATGCATACTTTGGATCTCGACCACTCCTCATGTGTGCAATTGGAAGTATTTTCTTGATGTATGCAGCTTGTCTTGTTTTTCGGCACCCAATTTTGCTTCACTTGGGTGGAATGTACTGTATTCTCCACCTTTTTGATGAATGTGGTTCTTCTTCGGTAGTGTGTCTGCTTGTTCGGCCTTGGGACTCTCAAGTCGGTTTGTATTGCATTTGGAGATTCCTTCTTCCTCCAATATGTCCTCTTTCTCGGCTGATGTGCCTGTTGACCATGTTGATGGTTATAGCCCTTCGGAGGACGTTCCTTGTCTGGGATGGTTGTCCTTGGAGTACATGACTTTGGGATCCATAGTTTTGTTCGATCAGGTTGTGCCATTATCAGTTTCCTTTGGATCCACCTGCTATTGAGTCGTGGTTGACTGACGTGTTCGAAATTCTTTGTCTTCTTAGTCGATTGGACACGCTGATGTCGAAGACTTTTCTATTGCTGAAGGTATGCCTTCTTTTGATCTTTCCTTATCCATGCTAGTGTAGAATGTGGAATAGGGTACACTTTCACAGGTGTAGATTTCAATTCTTGCAGAGGAGTATTTTCTCTTTTGCCTTGTGGTTCACTGGGCTGGATTTCATATTGAGGTGCACTCTTGTGACTCTCTATACTCAAAGATGGAGTGCACACAGGACTCACGGTAATTTCACATGAAGTACTTGACGATGGGGTTTCTATAGTACTAGTGAACATACAATCCTGACTTTGTTCATTGGGATGAACTTCTGGCTCTATAATAGCAGCTTTGGGTGGTCGTTCGTCTAGCAAACTAAATACTTCACGAGGTCCTATTCTGGCAGATATGTATCCTAGAGCCAATTGAATGGTGACCTCATATTCATAGATCCAATCTTGTCCTAACACCACATCTTCAAGCAGATCTTGGTCCTGACACACTAAGAGTCTCTGCTCCATAGTGTTGTTCCCCATATGTAAAGGTAAAGTTATCTCACCTATGCATTGAGTAGTTTTTCCTCCTATTCCAATTAGCTGTGCCTTTGATGGCCGTAACTCCTCGTTAAGTCTCTGAGACAAAGAAAACCGGATGCAGCTTATGGCTGCTCCTGTGTCTATGAGAGCATCCACTAAGTGGTACTCTTTTCGTCCTGCTCCCAGATTCAAGTAAGGTTGTCTTCGTTGTTGTCCAGAGTTCTCAGTGGCTCTAAAATTAGCCATTGGGATGAGTTCTTCCCCTATTCGATATCTCTCGTCTCTTTCTCTCATCCACTCTTTCCGTTTTCTGATACGTTCTAGGGCTTCTTGTCTCGCTTCTTCTCGTATGCGTTCTTCTTCCTTTTTCCTACTCTGAGCTCCCAACAATCGTGCTAGCATTTGATCAGTCAAAGGCTCCATGAATCTTTTCACTCTGCATCCACTGATGTAATTGGGAAGAATGTCTCTGTCTAGTGTGGCGAGATTGACTGCACCACTAGTAGATATTCGATTTATAATCATGGGTCCATATCCGCGTTTTTGGAGCTTCTTTGCATGTTGTTTGAGGGTGTAAACTAGGACTAAGTCACCTTCTTTTAGTCCCTTGTCTTTTATATGTGCATCATAATAAGCCTTTTGTCTCCGTTTAGCTGCATAAATGCCCGCCACTGCTTGCAATCTGGTCTCGTGCAGCTTTTCAATTTGATCTAATTGCTGAGACAATTCATGGCCTTTCCACTCATATTGCTGGGCCACTTTCAGTGTAGGTACTAAGAAGTCAATTGGCAAAATTGCATTTTGCCCATACACTAGGTTGAAGGGTGTAGTTCCAATGGCCGTTTTATATGCCACACGGAAGGCCCAAATTGCGTGATGCAATTGTTTGTCCCAATCTGACCTTCCATTATTGACAATCTTTGTCAATACAGTACATAGCACCTTGTTGGAACTTTCAGCTTGCCCATTAGCTTGAGGGTGGTATGGGGCTGATTTTTTATGAATCACCAGAAAGTCATTCATTAGTGACTCAATGACCTCGTTTAAGAAATGTGTTCCTCGATCACTCACTATCTCAATCGGTAGTCCAAAGCGTGTGAAAATGTGCTCAAAAAGAAATTTTGCTGTGGTTTGAGCATCATTTTTTCTGGTGGCTTTTGCTTCTACCCACTTAGTCAAGTAGTCGGTGGCGACTATGATGTATTCAGCATGAGATCCTTTGGCCGGTGGATTGATAGGTCCTATGAAGTCAATTCCCCATTTGGTAAATGCTCTTGCACAAACCATCGGTCTTAAGGGCATGTCATCTCTTCTAATGGGATATTTCGCTCTCTGACATGTCTCGCAACTTCTCACATATGCCTCCGCATCCATATGTAGAGTTGGCCACCACAAGCCTGCAAAGAGAATCATCTTGACCGTTCTGTCTGCTGAGAAATGTCCTCCCGCAGCTCCTGCATGTGCCATTTCTAAGACAGAGAGATATTCATTTTCATGAATGCACATTCTTAGTTGGTTATCCCTCCCGCGTTTAAAGAGTTGTTTTCCTATGATGGCGTAATCTTTGCTCTGTTCTTCAAGAGCACGTTTCCTTGCTAAGGTGGCTCCATCAGGATACTCTCGAGTTTTTAAGAACTTTACCAGAGGCATACTCCACCTTGGTGCTATTGTAGAATAGCATAATGTAGAGTTCTCATCTGGGATTTGTTCTTGACAGGTTGGACAGGTTGACACATAATGATGTGCATCTCGTTGCATGGTTGGCCAATATATGCCGAATCGCTTGAGTGTTTGCCATGTTCTCATTGCGTTCAAGTGAGTGTTCCATTGATTTATGTGTGCTTTCTGTAGCCACATTTTTTGTTCCCCTTCTTCCACGCATCTCATCAGCAGTCCGCTTGAATCTTGGTGGTACAAACTTCCAGCAATAATGTGAAGGTTCTTAGTCTTCCAAAGATCTTGCTTTCGGTTTGGCGTGATCCCAACTTTAGGTCCATGTGTGAGTATTGGGATCAATTTTTGGGCCCATTGAGGACATACTTCTAGGTTAAAGAGATAAGTATCTGGCAGATCATCAGGAACTCCTATGGGTGGTTCTCCGTGTGTCATACGAGATAAGTGGTCTGCCCTTATGTGTGTGTTTCCTTTCTTGACTATTACTTCAAAATCAAATTCCATTAGCAATAAAAACCATCGTACTAGTCGTCCTGTATTGCAAGGCTTGTTGACTAAGTACAATAGAGCTTGATGATCAATGAAAAATTTGAATTTTTTTGCCAATAAGTAATGTCTAAACTTCTTGACGGCATAAACCATCCCTAAGCCTTCTCTCTCCGTAGTAGTATAATTGCGTTTCGCTTGATTTAACTGTCTACTGGCATAGGCTATCGGGTGGTCTAATTTACCTGTATCAGCTAGTTGAGCTAAGATGCAACCAATGGCAAACTTGGAAGCATCAACATGAATATGAAACGGTTTATTCCAGTTAGGGACTCGAAGAATGGGTGCTGAACTCAATCGATTCTTCAACTCATTAAAAGCTCTTTCGCATTCTTCGGTCCAATTGAATTGAGTTAACAATGCATAAAGAGGTCTAGCAATTATGGCGTACATATGTATGAATCTTCGATAGTAACCACAATGTCCCATAAATGCTTGAACTTCTTTAGCAGTTTTCGGTCTCGGTAAATCCAAAATGACTTTGATTTTGTCTTCATCCGTGGAAATTCCATTCTTAGAAACAATATGTCCTAAGATTTTCCCTTGTCTCACCATGAAGACACATTTCTCAGGATTGAGGCATACTCGATATTGTCGACATTTGGCAAAAATCTTTTCTAGTTCAGGGATGTGCTCTGATCGTATAGCTGAATATGTACACAGATCATCCACGTATACCTCCATGCTCTTTCTCAAAAATTCCTTGAACACATGACACATCAGTCTTTGGAATGTAGCTGGGGCATTCGTTAAACCGAACGGCATGACTCTAAAGGCGTATACTCCCCATTCAGTTGCAAATGCAGTCTTATGTTGGTCCTCAAGAGCAATGGCTACCTGATTATACCCTGAAAAGCCATCCAAAAAACTATAAACTTCTTTCCCTGCTACACGTTCCAAGAGATGGTCAGTGATCGGTAAGGGATAGCTATCCCTTATGGTTGCGGCGTTCACTTTTTTCAAATTGATGCACACTCTTAACTTCCCATTTTTCTTTGGTACAACCACCAAGGGTGATACCCATTCCGTGTGCTCAATTTCATAGATGAATCCAGCATCTAATAACTTATCTATCTCTTCTTTTATCTTGGCTGAATACACATCATTATAAGTATAAGGTCTCTGTTTGGAAGGTTTGGCCTCGGATGTCATGGGGATTCTATGCGCACATATAGATGGATCTACTCCTTTTAAGTCCTTATAAGTCCAAGCAAAGACATCCCGGTATTCTCTTATGAGTCGAATTAACTCTTGCTCTTCTTCCGCTGAGACATCCTGTCCTATGAAAGTACATCGTTCCTCTCCTCCTTCCATGGTTACAACTATTTTCTTGGTTTGTTCTTTATTATCATATGCTATTCCCGGTTGTGCTTCTCTTTTAGGCATTTGAATAGCAATTTTCCTCTCTTCCACTTCATATTTTTTGAAATGAGCTGGTACCTCAAATTGGTCTTGGGGTTTGTTTTCTTCATCTTCTAACTCCCTTTCAACTTCTAATTCTTCTTTTTGTGTGTATTCCTTATGTTTTTCATTGGCAGTGATGTCCATGTCGGTGGTACTAATCCCTAGATCCATGGGTTCTGGTTCCATTTCAATGCTCTCGTAGTCCTCCTCCCAGTCTTTCTCAATCACTTCTCCTTCTTCTGCCTCTTGAAGGACTACCATATACAGGCTAATGTCATAACCCTCCTCGTCAATACATTCGTTCATAGTTACTACTTCTTCGTTTACACAGACATCGAGGGTGGCTAAGATTTCCATCCAACCGTGAGGTTCGAATTCTTCGTCTGGAAAAACTTGTGGCATATAAGCCGGATCTTGTACCGATCTCACTATACCTTGTTTCTGCTGCCAACTTTTTCTTCTCTCTTCTTCCTTTTTTGCAGCTTGGCATATCCATAGATGAGTGTCCTCATTCATCCAGGATTGGTCACTAGAACCTGCGCTATGAACTGATTGATCGTCTTCCTCTTTATGGATTTGATTCCATTGCAGAGGTGGTACATCTTGATATGTATACGTATGTAGGTTGATCCTAGTGGTGACTCCTGCGTGTTGTAGGTACACTGCATCTTTTCCCCAATCTTGTACGACCTTTAGCTGTCTCATGAATGGCCTTCCCAAGATCATTTCATAGTTGCTTGGCCTTTCAAAGTGACAAATTGCTAAAGTATGTTCGAATTCCACTCCGCACGTAGTGAAGATTACTCGTTCCAACAATCCTAAGGGTCTTTCCGTATGTCCATCTGCCATTTGAATTTTCATGCGTGTTGGTCTCAATGCTGGTTTTCCCCATTTCTCCCAAATTTCTTTGGTAGCAATGCCAACACCGGCTCCTGAATCTAGTATGGCTTTGGTAGTATAACCCCTATAGGTGATTGGTAGGCATGTATTTCCTTCATCTCCTTCGCTAAAGTCTCCTACTTCATCCACTAGAATTCTCACCGTTTTCACTTCGTCAGCTACTTCCTTCTTTTCCTCCTTGACTTCCCATTGATTGATCAATTTCTCTTTTAAATGTGGTTTTACCTTTAACAGTTCCTCGAATGTTAGGGTACATGGGATTTTCACCTCTCTAAGACGTTGTATGATCTCCGATGTTTGAATTGATGGATTCGTTTCTCGTCTCTTTATTGATGGAATGCGATACAATTCTGAGTTGTGCTCGTATTCCCCGGTGTAGTTGGGTAGCTCCTTTACATCGTCCTCCACTTCTTTGTCACTTGCATCCATTGGAAAAATTTCTTCTGAATTGAGTTCAGGTATTGAACCCTTTATTTCGTTTTCTGCTTCTAATTCTTCAAAGGGCGGTTCCATTCCTTCTACCTTTTTCCACTTGTCCTCTTAAACTCGTGCCCATAGATCCTTAGTCCAGTCTCCTTCTATCTCAGGGACTATGGATCCTTCCTTTCTCTCAATAACCATTTCATCATTCAGAGGTCTATTTACGTTAGGCTTTTCCTGAGTGTGTAGGCACTCTTGAAATTTCTCTTCGTCAATTCGGTTGTTTGGTAAAGGTGATGCGGGTTTTTCTAATGTTTGTTGGGCAACTTCTATCAGTTTTTTGCAGATTTCCAGTCTTTCTTTCTCTAAGTCGCCTCTCGGATACTCTCTCTCATGTTGTTCTATGGTAGGTCCTGCTTTTATTCTCGCCTTGTATGCCTGAATCCACATGGCTAATTCTTCAGGCATTGGGTCTGCTAGTACTGATCCTACCTCCTCCCTTTTATCCTCTTTTTTATTCTCTTCTTCCACTTGTGATTCTTCTGTCGATTTCTGTTTATTCTTTTCATTTTCCTTCTTTTGTAATAACTTTTTCTCCTTTATCCTGTCTCTCCTTTGCTTCCATCTTTGGGATCTTTTACTGGCGACACTTTTCTCTGGTTCTTCGGAGTCTTCCACTCTGTGAGGGATGGGTGTATTTCCCTCTTTGTCACTTTGATTACTTCCGTCTGCTTTATCAAGGTTCTCTCTAGCCTTTGCTCTTGTTATGGCCTTTAAAGGTATAGTGTACTCTTTGTCGCTCCCTGATGATTCAATCACTTCTATCACATTAATCTGCACGTTAGGTGTGACTTTGTTGGGGTTCTTAGGACAATCTCTGAAAAGATGCTCCTTACCACAATCGCTACAGTAACCTTCCCAAATTCGTTGTGGTGGTGATGGGTTTGGTAATGTACATTCTCTAATATAGTGGTCACCTCCACATCTGTAGCATGGTCCTCTGGGTACAGGCGGTCTATTCATTGGTCGAGGTGGCATGGTTGCTCTAGGAGCTGTGTACATTAAGGGTACATAATCCTGCTCGTATCCATAAGAACTATCAGGTATCTCCATGCCATAAGCATATGGGTCATATTGTTGCCCATATTCCATTATTGAGCTCTCATAACCAGGGTATGTTCCTTGACTAGGTTCGTAAAATGAGTCATATGGTTCACTACTAGTCAAAGGTGTAGCTGGCACTATGGCCCTTTCTAGGTTTTCCTCTGGTTGCGCTATCTTAACTGGGACAACATTCTGAGGGTGGGGCGGTTGTTGTCCTAGCACTGGTTGGGGTTGCGTATATCCCTGGTATGCGTATGGTCGTGGTATTGGTGTCTGCGGCTGATATGAGGGATATCTAAAGGCTTCTCCTCCCTGCTGGTTCTGCGGGTATCCATATGGTCTCACATAAGGCTGGGTGGGTCTGGTTTGCCTATTGTAAGGGCAGTTCTCAGTGCTATGGTTTGTGTATCTCTGCTCTATACTGCAATATTGTATTGGTCCGGGGACAGAGGGTCTATGAGGAGCATAAGCAGGTGGTGGGACTACTCCCCTAGTACACAAATGAGAAGGATGATCTCCTCCGCATTGCATACATCTTCTAAGCATAGGCATTCTCATAGGATTGGTGGGATAATTCCTCTGTCCTTGAACATTCAGTTTTTTTGCTGACAAGTCGGCAATTTCCTCTACGTTGTTTTTGGGGTTTGATGTGCTACATGTTGACTCTTCGCTTTTCACACTACCTTGGGGTATTTTCAAGTCTTCTGCAAGATTATCTTCCAGGTCTATACATTCCTTCATACACTCTTGCAAAGTTTGAACTCTCTTTACATACACTAGTGACCTCAAAGTTCCGTTCAAAAGTCCTTTTAAGAACAATGATATCATTTTGTTTTGCGTCGGTCTCTCTTCTACGGGGCATCTATCCACATACTGCTTGAATCTCCTGGCTGCCAATCTTACTGACTCGGTAGGGACTTGTTTGAAGCTCTGGATTAATGACGAAGAATTGTTTTTAATTCCAGATTTGGTAAATTCTTCAATCATTTCTTGATATACCTGATCCATGTTCTGAAAGGTATTTGGATCCAATGGCTGAAACCAGGCCAAAGCTGTGTCTGACAAGGTAAGGCCAAAAGACTCATATTGAATCATGAAGTCATCTACCTGCTCGGCTCTAACTACTTGTTTAAATTCTGCTATGTGATTATAGGGTTCACTAGAGCCATCATAATGATTTCTCATGCACTTGGCAACTTGGATCGGCCTTAGTCTCCTTCCTGCTTCCGGTTGTCTAGGCATTACCGGATAATTTGGTCTTCCTATTGGTATGCCAAGTCCTCGTACTACCTGCGGTCTGACTGGAGCATGAACTCCATGTCTTGGGTCAATGGCTGGTTGTGGCCGGTAGTTAGGATTAGTGGCAGGCATAGCGAATTGTACATGTGGTCTGATGGGGACCTGTGTTTGTTGAGTTTGTTGTGTTTGTCCTGATATGTTGAATTGAATTATTTTGAGAAGTTCCATGTGGATTCCGTGATGTAGTGGCTTGGTCCCTTGGGGGGAACACTGGGATGTTCTGATATTTTAATTCAGCTCTCTCTAATTCTGTGATTGGCCAATATCTCCTGTGATTTTCTTCCAAATATGTGATGATGGTGGAGAATTCAGGATCTTGTAACTCATAGATGGTAACTGGATTAGGAGCAGCTTCCCATATAGAGGAATGGGCTCTGAGCAGGTGCTCCATTCCGTTGATCAAATACACATCTATCAGAGTATCATCCTGTGGAACTAAGTCTCCTCTCCAAAGTTAAGTAATTGTTGATCTCCCTCTAGGAGTAGCTACTTGTTCTTCGGCTCCATATCCGTTTAAGCTAGAAGCATTATTTTCCTCACCACACTCATTAATGATTTCAGGGTGTTCTGTGACCACGTATTGAATGTCTTGTTTGTCCATGTACAGTCCTCCTATGTACTTAACTGCTGGTCTTGGCACTATGTAGGCCTCTGAAGCCTTCCTTAGTCTGGCCACTGATCTGTTTAGACCATCCAAATAGATAGGTATCTCATTGTGGTTGGTGCTCACATACTCTAAGGAAGTTCTGTATTCGCCCTCAATGATGGACATCTGGCCAATCATGGGCACAGTGTTTTGCATATCCTCGGAAGCCATGGGGATTTCTCCTTCTGACTCACTGGAGGTCTCAGAGTAGTGTGAACGGCTACTTGGTTCGGCTGCACTCCCTACGGAAGAGATTACACTTCTTCGGCTTCCTAGGGTTCTTCCGGATCTCAGGTTCATTCACTTAAGAGCTCTGATCAAATCTTGTCCACCTCTAGCCTCTAGAATTCTAAGATATGGCTTAGCAGTCTAGGAAAAAATTAGGCTGGAAAATGACTGAAGGAAAATTTCAAGTCACGATACTTGACTCTCACGATCTCTGAGGAAACGATCGCTGACTGATACGATACTTGGTCGAAACGATCGCTGGAAAACGATCTCCGCCCAGACGATACTTGATGGACACGATACTCGATACCTGAGTTCAGACGATACACGATACACGATACTTCCCCAAACGATCTTTGACAAAACGATCTCTGGACTCCACGATCTTTGGTCAACACGATACACGATCGACGATACTTGGCTCAAAACGATACGCTATCGCTGGTAAGTATCGCGATCTCTGTGACGCGATACACGATACTTGAGCAAAACGATACACGATCTCTGTCTCTACGATACTTGGATAAACGATACACGATACTTCACAAGTATCGCGATCTTCAGGCCACGATACACGATATTTCACTTAGACGATACTTGCCACTGACGATACACGACCTTTGATCAGTATCGCGATCTCTATTGACCCGACAATACACGA
>CM035421.1:114862475-114894975 GCA_020310875.1 Ceratopteris richardii
TGTATATGTATATGTTGTTAAAAGTCAAGTTTCAAGCTACAAATTTGTGGAGAATCTTTTATGGACATGTGGAGCAATCAAAGGAAGCCAAAAGCCATGAGATTCCATCTAGAAAAGTCACCCAACCACTCCCCAAGTCATTTGAACTAAGTCCTCCAAGTTATGACACTGGTAGTTCCTAGATTTTAGGGACACACTTCTCACTATAAAAGGAGCATGTATCCCGACTGCTTTTGGGCCATCTTTTTAGAGTTTTGACTCATTTAAAGTGAGCACTAAGTTCTGGAGTTGTGATAAGCAAGCCCCTTGCTTAAGCTAGCCCCTTTTCCATCTAGTTTGTTTTCTTTTAGTAGGCATATCTATGTTTGTTCACAGGCAGTGTTGCAATTCTCTACCCCTGCGTTGTTTGCATTGGTTCTCCCTCATATTATATCCATTTGATATAATTCTTGTCTAATTAGATAGCTGTTAGAGTCTATTTTAGGCTCACCAATTCTCTGGAGCATTCTCTGAGTACTCTGGAAGCAACATTCATTTTAGTGAAGTTGTGTGATTGATATCTCTCTCTGTGTGTAGGCTCTGTTGGAAATATTTTTCTCTCTTTTGTAAGGGCTGGTTCTCCTTCTCTATTTATCTATTTTCTATGATTTTGGAATCATTGGGTATCTATTAGAGTTCTCTAAAGTGGAACCACTTTTGAGATTCATTCTTTGTATATTCTCTGAGAAAAGCTTGCTGGAGTTAAGTGAGGTCTCTGATTGACTAGCAGTTGTGAGCATTCAACTAGCTCATGTTGTAGACATTGTTTCTCTTTGTGTAAGCATCCATTGCAAGTGAAATTTATTTTTTTGGAAAGCCCTTGGTGTCTACTACAGGTGTACAAAAGCTCACTTGAGGTCTCTACATATGCTCTGAGAAAGAGCATTTTTGGTGTGCAAAGGTCAAAGAAGGATACCTCTGGAGGTCATTCACGCTTCATTGTTGCATACGGGTTGAGATACTTCCCCCATCAGTGGTATCAGAGCATTTTGGCATCTTGGAGACATCAAATACAAGGACGAAGACCTCTTTGAGTTGGTGGTTGAAGATTTGCATCAAAAAAATCTTCTTGGAGGTAGCTCACATCAAGGGAGAGCTATTCTACTCAAATTTTCAAGAGCACAAGGTGTCCATCTAAGGAAAGCTTTGGATTGAGGTAACCTCAGAACCTCATTTTCATTTTACACACATTGGAGCATTAGCAAAGGGCTAGCTCAAGTATCAAAGACTAGATATGGGAGACTTCAACACTCAAATTGAGAAGCTAGACAAGGGGAACTATCAACCATGGAGATTTAGTCTCCAACTACCTTATGGGTAAGGGCCTTTGTGGATTGATTAGTGGAAGTGAGCCAAGACCTAGGTTGGATGAAAATCCAACCAATGACTAGAGAAGGGCCTTTAGGGAATGGAATGAAAGAGACAAGAGGGTTATCTTTATCCCTTCCCAACACATTAGCAATAGCATGATCGGCCATATCCAAGACTTGGATTCAAGCATGAAGGTATGGGAGACACTTGAAAGGCTTTGTTCAACAAGCACCAAAGCAAGGAAGATCCAACTCAAGAATGAGCTCAACAACCTTAGGAAGAGCTCAGGGAGTAGCATAAATGACTACATACTTAAGGTCAAGGAGTTATTAGATGCATTGGGATCCATTGGAAGCCACGTAGACGATGACGATCTTGTGGCTTATACTCTCAATGGTTTGAGAGATGATGAGAAGTGGAAACCCTTTACCACTTCAGTATATGTAAGGGATAATCTTCCCGATTTTGAGCAATTGGTTGCACTCATGGTCACCGAAGAGATGAACATAGGTGGAAGTTCAACTAAAAGCAAGGATGCACAAGTTTTCTATGCAGGTAATCAAAGGGGCAAAGGAAGACGAGGACAAGGAAGGGGCAAAGGAAGGTTTGGAGGAATGCAAGGCCACTCTAGCAATCAAGGACATGACGAAGGAACCTCATCACAAAGAGGTAGAGGAAGATCAAGAGGAAGAGGAGGACGACATCAACAAAATAGGAATCAAGATGGTGAAGGATGTTACATATGTGGCAAGTTTGGCCACTATGCTAGAGATTGCTACCAAGGAGGAAACCAAAGGAGCTATAATCAAGGTTCTTCATACAAAGGCCAAGGTAATTATGCTTTTACAAGTTCAGAAATGATAATCTCTTGATGATGCACATGAATGGGAATTCAATCAAAGTACATACCACTTGGTATATTGATAGTGGATGTAGCAACCATATGAGTTGCAATGCTTCTTGGTTTACTAATCTACATGTTCCCAAAGGTAAAGGTTATGTAGAAACAGGTGATGATACAGCCCATCAGATCTCCCATGTTGGAGATGTAGCTTTGGATGACAAGGAGGAAGGAAGATGTCTCAAGGATGTCTTGCATGTACCTACCATCACAAAGAACTTGGTGTCCGTTGGGCAAATGGTTGAAAGAGGCTATCAAGTAAGGTTCAACAAAGGTGGATGCTTTGTGGAGAACCCTAAGCAAGGTTACAAGGTCATAGCAAGAGAAAATAAGCAAGGGAGACTCTTCACTTTGGAGGTAAATTATCATTCTACTCAACATGTCGACTTCACATATGGAAACAAGAGGATTTCAGAGTTGGACTTGTGGCACAAGAGGATAGGTCACATCAACATACAAAGAATGAAGGAAATGCAATTCAAGAGGTTGGTTGAAGGACTTTCCAACTTCCAAGGACAAGGTATGAAGCATTTATGTGAATCTTGTCAATTAGGGAAGCAAGCAAGACTTCCATTCAAGAAGAGTGGCTACATAAGCCAACATCCATTAGAGTTGATACATACAGATGTGTGGGGGCCAACCAAAGAGCAATCCATTGGAGGTAACAAGTACTTTTTCACTTTTATAGATGATTGCACAAGGATGGTTTTTGTTTATTTCATCAAAAAAAAAATCAGATGTGTTTACATGTTTCAAAGCATTCAAGGCAATAGTAGAGAAGGAAACAGGTACATATATCAAGAAGCTAAGGTCCGATGGAGGGGGAGAATATTTCTCCAATGAGTTTTTTGATTTTTTAATGGATCAAGGCATCAAGAGGCAAGTAACATGCAGGTACACACCACAACAAAATGGAGTAGCAGAGAGAAAGAATAGATACATTGCTGATATCACTAGGGCAATGCTTAATGAGATGAATGTACCTAACATGTTTTGGAGTGATGCAGCAAATACCACCGTGTATCTTATGAATAGGGCTCCTACCTCAGGGATCCATGGCTTGACACCATATCAAGCCTATTATGGTAAGAAACCTGATCTTTCCCACTTGAAGATATTTGGATGTACTTGTTATGTACATGTGCCAAGTGAATTGAGGCACAAGCTACAACCAAAGGCAGAAAAGTGTGTGTTTCTAGGATATTCAAATGATCATAAAGGTTACTAATGCTTCAACCCAAACACAAAGGACTTGAGGATATCAAGGGATGTAGCATTTGATGAGCTACTCCCTTGGTATAAGAAGTATCATTGTATGCAGGACTATGAAGAAGAAAAGCATGGACATGATGAAGAACAAATCGACCTAGAGCTAAGCGGCCCAAGGTGTTCCATCAATGAAGATAGTTCAAGCATGAACTCACCATGGAGGGGGAGATCTTCATCAAGCTATAAAGCACAATCAATCAACAAAGGCAAAGCAACATTGGTGGAGTTGGATGAAGAAGGTAATGAAGTTGAAGATGATGAAGGACACATGATGGAGAAAGAAGCCATGTCAAAGAAAGAGATCAAGTTCCCAAGGCAAAGGAGGTTTTTTCCTTTAAAAGGTGAAGAAAGGAAGTCTTCTAGAGTTAAGTATCCAAATCAAAGGTTTACTTATGATTCATACATGGCAATGCATTATGCATATATGAACAAAGTAGTAGAAGATCATGAGCCGGATTGCTATGAAGATGCAAGCAGGTACACCGAATGGAAAGAGGCAATGCAAGAAGAGATCGACGCACTTGAGGAAAATCAAACATGGAATCTAGTGCCCAAGAAGGAGAACATGAAGGTAATAGGTAATAAGTGGGTGTATAAAGTAAAGAGGAATTCAGATGGATCTATTTCTAGGTTCAAAGCAAGATTGGTGGCCAAGGGTTTTGCACAAACCTATGGAGTGGACTTTGAAGAGACATTCAGCCCCGTGGCAAAGATGAGCACCATTAGGACACTCATTGCAATGGCTGCTAGCAAAGGATGGAAGCTTTTCCAATTGGATATCAAGAATGTCTTTCTCAATGGAGACTTGGAAGAAGAGGTATACATGGAGCAACCACTAGGTTTTGTTCATAAAGAGTTTCCACATCATGTTTGTATGTTGAAGAAGGCACTTTATGGCCTAAAGCAAGCTCCAAGGGCTTGGAACCAAAGATTGGTGGACTATTTGATCAAATGTGGTTACAATCAATGCAAGGCGGATCCATCTCTCTTCATCAAACAAAGAGGAGAACTTGTAGTCTACATGTGTGTGTATGTAGACGATCTTATCATTACACGTAATGATACAAAGGGCATTGAGGAGATCAAGGCAAAGCTTGGAAAGGAGTTTAGGATCTCTGATCTTGGAGATCTTAGGTATTTTCTTGGCATTGATGTATACAAAGAAGAAGGTATTATGCTCATACAAAGGAAGTATATTCTAGAGCTACTTGAGAGGTTTGGGATGCTACATTGCAAGCCTATTTCAAATCCCATGGAAGTTAATGTAAAGCTAAGCTCCATTGATGGAGAGCCATTAGAGGATGTAACTTTGTATCGAGGCAAAGCTTGGAAAGGAGTTGGTTTCTATGACACTTATGTATCCACCATAGTGATGTTGGTCAATCTTCTTCCTCCAACATATTTACTAACATTAACAGTGCATTGGCAGTTGTGAGGAACCCTATGCTCCATGCTCATGCAAAGCACATTGAGATGCATTATCTTTATTATAGGGAGAGTGTCTTTGTTGACAGATCATGCATTTGGCTTTTGTGTGCACACATAATAATACTGCAAAACTTTTCAGAAAGGCTCTACCAAGAGAGAAATTTGAAGACTTTCACAAAGATTTTGGGCTTACTTCAATTTGTGGATTGATTTCATTCCATAGCTTGGCACTTCCTTATACACGAGTGTCAGTTCCTTGTTCATCATATCCCTCCCTAGTGTATTTGTTATATATTTTGTTAGTAATGTGTGTGAACAAACTAAGGATTTCTCCAACACTTTTTAATTTCCCTCATTAGGATGTTTTTTCCCTCACCATGTATATATGCCTATAACCCTAATGCATCATTTGTCTTTGTACATGCACTTGGTAATACAATAGTATTGTGTTCTACTACAAGTTTCTTCATCTTCTTGCTTGTGATACTCATATGAGTCTGTGGATCTAGAACTCCAACAATAAGTAGGAATCACAAAAAAGTATGATTGATAACTTGATGAGACGTATGAGGGGGAATTCAACAATTTATAGGTGGTTGGGACTCATGGAATTCCTTTGTCCTCTAGTGCTTGACAAACTGCTCCTAAGGGTTGTTAGAGGGCCGCCGAACCAGGACGGATGAACCCGGACAAGTGCCTTAAAAAGTGTTAGACAGCTGTCGGACAAGGACAAATGTACTTAGACAGAGGGCTTTAATGCGCGGTAAAGAAAGATTCGCGGAAACCTTGTAACAGACTTCTATTTAAAGCAATGAAAGGAAAGCGGTAAAGACCGGCAGTTTGGGAAGAGCCTCTGCTTCTTTGGGAGTTGTAGTGTGTGGTTTGATAAAATCTCGAGCCGAGGTGTTTGGGAATTAAAGAATATAGCATTGTGTGTGTATGTGTTCTGTTTCGTCTGTCTACTGAGTCCATTTGGGAACTGCGAGCATCTTGTTTGAGACTGTGTGTGAGGTGTTGATGAGAAAGTTAAGCTCTGTTCTGTTCTGTTCGCATCTAACTATTCTACTATCCTTCCTGTCGTGCCAAGGTCCATTTGGTAGGTGCGGAGTTCTATTCGGTAGTCTTGTGTTGTGAATCTGTTTGGTGATAAGTTATACGCAGTTCCGGATCTTTTTCCTTCACGGAATAAGTGTGGTTTATCGTCCTTCTATTGAACGAGGGACTGCGTAAGACCGAAGGGAACTAATTACGTGTTAGCATTTTTTCGGTTAAGTAACCAGATTCGATACAATAGTCTGCGTTCACTGGGGATTCCGATCCCAGGAAAGATTCGTATCGGTAAAAGACTGTACACGAACATAAGCATAATTATTGTTCGGTATACCTATTGGTCACACAGAAGCAGCATATTGAGTAGTATCCGATTAACGAAGTTGAGTATTCTACTAGTGATAAGTCAGAACAGGACTTCCGCTCTGTTATTATAGCAGGTCCAGTCCAGAAGTTCTAAGTTCCCGCACGCCGGATAATTATCAGTAGTCAGAGTCAAACACTAAGCTAAGACGTGATGGAGTATTTATGAGTGTGTGAAAAGTTGGGAAAATAGTACAGGGCCTCTGTCTAACAGACCCCTACCACTCCCAAGGACCCACGTGGCTAAGAAAACGATCGCGGTTAGAAGATTTGGGACCAAGTGAACGTGAAGTATTTGAATAGGACGTAAAGTAAACCCATAAACCAGTATCCGTTCAAACCATAATCAGTTTAACATTTGGTATTTAACATTTGGCGTCGTCTGTGGGAAAGTGGCAACCGTTTAACAGTCTCTGCGGTAAAGTAGCATTTGATTACGAGTCACTTGTGAGAAAATGGCATTAGAGTGCTAAGCGGGTTGTAAGAAGCAAGCATCTAGTAACATATGATCTATTGACAGTAGCAACAGACCCAGATTGTTGCAAACTGCTCAGATAGTATCACTGGGCAATGATACATGCCGGTTACTCGGTCTGGTGAAACGTATCCTAGGACCGAGACGACGGGAACAAGAAAAGTACAAAAAACAACTCTAGGAGAAGAAGGTATAACGCGACCTGACTCAGTGGTCGAGCAAGTTAAGGACGCTAGAATTAATTCCGGTCATATTCCAGTGGAACGATCAACGCCTTTGGTACATGCTGGTGTCACTTCGACCCAGCCTAACCAAAGTACAGTAATTCCAGAATCTATCAATACGCCGCTGGAAATTAGACAAACTCTAGGAAAAGAAATCAGTAAAAGCGAAAAAACGCTACAGTCTGGTAGACTGTTAGCTCATTCCGGTGATATTCCGGTGATAGAAACACCAACTGGCGGTCAAGGATTAGCATTTGTTGCAGAATCCTTAGCCAGACCCACGTGTCTGGAAGAAAGATTTCGGATATTGGACATCCAGAAAGAAGGAGATCTATTCGAAGCTGAGATGCGAAGTATCCTGCGCAAAACTAGCACACCGGAAGGCACGCCGTCCGGCGATCCAGATTCTGATAGTTCAACTAATCAACCTCAAGATACAGAAGAAGGACCGGAGACACCCACGATGAACGGACAACAACAACACCAACAGTTAGGTCAACCAAGGCTGCCTCCAACAGGAGTAACCTACACAAAATTTGGTGGATTCCCAGGAGATGACCCGGATGCTCACGTACGCACTTTCGAGATCACTTATGCAGTCCTCAACCATCCACCGGATCAGGCATACAAAGCTATTGTTTTTCAATCTACTCTGGTCAATGAAGCGGCTAGATGGCTTACGGAATACGACATTAATCATTTCGGTACCTATGATGCAGTATGGGATGCCTTTCTACAACGATTCAGATTAAAGAAGAATCCTGCTGAAATCTTTGAGTATCTACAAAGCAACCGACAGAAGGCAAATCAGACTATCCAGGAATACGCTACTCTCTTCAGAACACATTTACGGCAGATACCACAGGCACATGCTAATCTACCTGATGACGTCATCACTCAGTGGTTTATCAATGGCTTAAACCCGCAATTGAAGCAGATCATGATTATCAGATGTGTCGGAGCAATGACATTAGATGCAGTCATCGCCATGGCTTTGCAACTGGAATCCAAGGTTGGTGGATTTTCAGAAGACTTGGAATGGTTAAGGACAAACAAAAATAGGACTGAAGATATAACCAGGCAAGTATACTGCACCACGTGCAAAAATTCAGGCCATACAAGTGCTAACTGTGCACTAAATCAGACATTCTGCGCTATCTGCAACACTGCCGGACACTCCACCGGAAATTGTCTCTACAATGCCAGAATACAAGGAACAGCAATAGTCAATGTTGTTATACAAGAACATGGACAGGCAGCAAATCACTATGTACCTCCGCAACTGAGAAACAATCAACCACAAGGATATCGAAACTACCGAGGACAGAGGAACAATAACTATAATGCAAACCGCTGGCAGAACGAGCCACCACCGGAAAAACCCAATTTACCACCGCCACGCTCTCATTTTTGTGGTGAATTCGGACACATTAAAAGATATTGCAAAGACGCAGCTGAGTATGATCAAAGGAAGAAGGAGCGGCAAAACCCAATGGCCAACATGGTACAAATTACACCGATGGAAGCGCAAACTGCTACAGTCCAGACCCGATCAGGTAAACAACTGCAGCCAGCAGCAGAAGTATTTGAACCAGGGATACGAGAACAACATAGGATGTATAACAAGGCTAGTCACTGGACCGCCACAGAACCTCCAGTGTTCCCAGAACCCATTCCGATGACTCAGACCTCGGCAGCAAAGGAAGGAATGCAACAAAAAGAAGCAGCAGCAGAACAACCATCAGTAGAAGACATAACAGCAGATACTTCGGCAACAGTAGAGACTTCAAGTTCAAAAGAGCAGGATAACCAATCTCAGCAGGCCTGGGAGATTTTATCCAAGGCATCTATCACCTTACCTCTCGGCCAACTTTTGACGTTAGTACCTGGAATCCGGCAACAGTTTCAACAACATTTTAGCCCGGCACCCTCTTGCATTCCAGCAACCGCTGCAGTTCAACCAGAATCTGATTCTACGGTTGATCATGCAGTGCCCTTGATTACAGTATGGTATAAGAATCAGAAGATCACGCAAGTATTAATTGACGGAGGCTCTGGCGTAAACATTGCAACCGCAGCATTATGTAAAAAGCTAGGCTGGACCGAAATCGAACCAGTTCAATTCTTTGTCAGAATGGCTGATCAATCTAGAGTCCATCCCGTAGGACTTGTACGGAATGTACCCATTACTTTACAAGGTACGACTTTTAAAATGACTTTTGTTATACTAGATCTGCCCGAATCCACCTTGGATTACAACCTTCTTTTCGGCCGACCTTGGCTGAAGCATGCAAAGGTAATACAGGACTGGTCTGCGCAAGAGCTCACATTCAAGGATGCCAATCGTAAATATGTGGTAAAACTAGATGCTATACAACCCTGCGAACTTCACACCAGACCTTATTTCGCTGAACCAGTTCATATGTTAGATGGACTATCAGATGATGAAGAAGAGCAATTTCTGAAGCTTAACGCCGATTTAATGTCTCTAGGAACTGTTGATCTACAATCTGTCATTAATAACTGGAACACTTCAGTTTGTGCAGTAGTAGCTATCACCGAAAATTTTGATCAAGCAGATACTGAATTACAACCACTATTCAAACCAACAGAGGATACAGAGAACCCACAACAATTTTATGTCCCTGAAGACCAGCTGATCACGTACAATCTAGGAGACAAGGACCATCCTCGACCTGTAAAAATAAGGCAAAACTTACCGGAAATCTTTCAGGCAAATTTGATTCAGCTCCTTCGCGAATTCTCAGACGTCTTTGCATGGGATTACAAAGATATGAAAGGATTAGATCCGCGCATATATCAGCAGAGAGTCATGCTGAAGCCTGAAGCTAAACCGAATAGGCAGCCCAGCTATCGGATGAATCCCAATTATGCATCTCAGGTAAAAGCCGAACTTGACAGATTATTAAAAGTAGGATTCATCGTACCAGTAGAACATGCTGAATGGATTTCACCAATTGTGATTGTGCCAAAGAAAAATAAGCAATTACGAATCTGTGTAGACTACCGGAAATTGAACGCAGCAACAGTACCAGATCCTTTCCCGATCCCCTTTTCGGATAGCAAGCCACGAAATGTATTCATTCTTAGACGGATACAGCGGTTACAATTAGGTTAGAATGGCTGAAGAAGATATACCAAAAACTGCTTTCATTACCAATTGGGGTGTCTTCGCCTGCACCGTAATGTGGTTCGGATTAAGAAATGCACCAAGCACATTTCAGCGATGTATGCAGGAGATATTTTCTCCTTATCTCACTTCATTCATGCAAGTATATCTTGACAACTTCTCCATCTTTGGGAAGATGATAGCACATTTAAGTCATTTACGATGTTGTTTTCAGAAATGTAGAGAATATAGACTCTGTCTTAACCCAAACAAATCCGTGTTTGCGGTTTCATGTGGCAAACTACTTGGGCATATTGTATCTGCTCAAGGTATCCGAGTAGACCTAGATAAAATTTCGGCAATCTTAGAAGCTCCGGTACCCGCAATTCCAAAAGAAGTAATGTGTTTTATGGGTCAAATACGGTGGCATGGCAGACACTTACGGTGGCTTGCTCACCTAGCAGTACCACTAAACAGGCTAATCACAAAAACTCCCCGACAGTTTGAATGGACTGAAGAATGCCAAACAACATTTGATCGGCTCAAGTATCTCTTGACACAAGCCCCAATTTTACAACCACCGGACTGGGACAATCCGTTCCATGTTTTTGTCGACGCTTCAGATATTGCAATTGGCAGTATTCTAATGCAGCAAACAGATAAGTGGTTTCGCCCTGTTTATTACGCCAGTAGAAGGCTTGCACCGACAGAAAAGAACTATTCCACTACTGAAAGAGAATGTCTAGGATTGATTTACTCAATCAAAAAGTTCAGACATTATCTACTAGGCCGAAAGTTTACCTTTCATGTGGACCATGCTGCCCTTGTTTATCTAGTTAGACAACAACATCTAGGCGGACGATTAGCCCGATGGGTGCTACTCTTGCAGGAATTTGATTATGAAGTCATTCACCGACCCGTAAAGCCCATGCCCTAACAGATTTCTTATCTCGCCTGGATTCCGGTGAAGCTCCGCTAGGCATAGATGACACGACTCCTGCGATTTATAATGCTGAACCACTATCCGAGGAAACGGCCAACCTGCAAGCACCATCTACATACTATGATCAGATTCTAACTTTTCTCACCGAAGGATACTTCCCATCTGAGACGACCAAGGCAGTTCGAAGGAAATTAGCAGTCTTTAGCCGTCGATTCCGGCTAGTAGCAGGAGAACTATATTATGCAGATCACACCGGAATCTTATTTCGCTGTATTCCACCTCATGAGGTTAATTCAGTTATCACTTTGGCGCACTCAATTCCTTCTGGTGGCCATTTTGCAGTAGACTTAACTCAACGGAAAATTCTGCAAGGAGGTCTCTGGTGGCCAACGATGTACAGAGATGTCGCACAGTTTGTTAAACAATGTGATACTTGTCAAAGAACTGGTCAGCCTTTGCAAAGGCATCTTTTTCCTCTGCAACCCATCTTACCACTCGAACCATTTCAGAAATGGGGATTAGATTTTATCGGTCCAATCACACCCCCAGCAGTCTTCAGTAACAACAGATACATACTAACCTGTACAGACTTTGCAACAAGATGGGCAGAAGCCTGGGCTTTACGATCTGCTACAGCGGTTACGGTAGCAAAATGTCTACTCACAGATGTCTTCCCACGATTTGGCTTACCCTTGGAAATTGTCTCAGATCAAGGCACTCACTTTGTAAACAATCTAATGAAGGCCCTTACGCAATCATTCCAGGTGACACATAAATTTAGCTCTCCTTATTATCCACGTGCCAATGGATTGGCCGAAAGTACAAACAAATCACTATTGAATATCCTCCGGAAATTGATCATGGAAGCACCGGAAAGATGGGATCAACTACTACCCGCCGTATTATGGGCATACCGGACTACATATAAGGTAACAACAGGCTTGACACCTTTCAAACTAGCTTATGGCTTAGAAGCAATAGCACCCATGGAAATAGTCATCCCAAGTCTGCGTGTAGCAATCACTCAGAAGATGCTACCGGAATATTTGCTGACAGCACGAATGGACGCACTCAGAGAACTTGATGAGCACCGATGGCTCAGTTTTTTAACTATGCACGAAGTACAACTAAGGCAAGCCAAGACACACGATCGATATTTGAAGACTCGAATCTTTTCGGTAGGCCAGCTTGTACTCTTCTATAACGCAAAATCGGATAGAGCAGCAAGAAAATTCAAACTACGATGGTTCGGCCCTTTCAAGATCTCAGAACAAATCGGTCCGGCAACTTTTCGGTTGACTACGTTGACCGGAAATCCACTTCCAAAGGTAATCAATGGGTCGAAGCTGCGGCCGTATCATCCCACTACTAGTACGCATTAAATTATTCAGCGGCGAACCGCGTTTTGTATAAATTTTTTGCGTTTTCTTTTTTCTCCCTTTTTTAGTCGTGTTTTGTACGAATCTTTATGTTACCAGCCGCCCCTCCCTACCGGTCACTCAAGCACGCACGCCTGCATGAAAAACCAGTACTAGTCCCGCACCGCACAATGAAACCCACCCCCCCCCTTCCCACCCCCACCGTGTTCTCCTTACTTAACCTCATCGATTGCGCCATAAACGTTATCGTGTTCTCAAGATTACACGTATTATCCCTGTCCTCTGTGTTGCCTGTAAGTGTGCTCGTGAACACTATGGAAGCGCTAGCCAACTACGTTGCTTTCCGTGATGGTATCCCGATAGACGTCGGCGAATACCTGCGTTGCAGAGGGTTGGCTAACTTCGCTGAGTTGCCCTGGCACTCAGTGGAAACCCACCCCTTCTCCGCGCAGATCATCGACGCCATCGCCCAATTCCCCATCACCGAACGACAGTGGGTCTTTCCTTCCCTCCCATATAGAACCGTCATCACCTTCCAAGCCTTCTCTGCAGCCTACCGCCTCACCCCGCAAGGACGCGAAAATGGCCCTAGCATCCCTATCGCTCGCATGACCGAACTCTTCCCCCGCTCCTCATCAAACGAATATGCCATTCTCTGCCGCCCAGAACCCAAACGATCCGCCCTACAGTTCCTCCTAGCAATCCTCAACCTGCAAAAACGAACCTACGGCATCTCTCGCCCCTTCTATTCCGCCCTAGAGATAGCCATCCGCGAACCTGTCAACTTTGCCTCTTATTTCTTCCAACGAATCCATAAGGAATCCGTCGCTATAGTAAAACAACTCCAGAAAGGCACCTCTCCGCGCTCTCGCCTTCCCCACATCATCTCCTTCCTCTTCCCAACCATTCTCGCCGCACAACCCCCACCCTTAGGCCCAGCACTTAGGCACGAAGAATCAGCACAACCACTCGAGGAAACTGAAGAAGACGATGAAGAGATCAATCAACTCTTCCGCTCTAAGCGAATCCGGATCAGCTCTTCAGAAAGTGAAGTCCAAGGATCCGCCGGAAAGAAACACGACGCCGAAGAAGATAAGCAAGAAGAAACTTACCACGACACCGCCACTTCAATACACAACGACACTTCGACAGAGCAACAAGACCAGCAAAACCAAGCAGATACAGAGATAGTGTCCACCGAAAAGGAATCCGAGCATCAACAGGACGAACCGGAAACCGCCACAAAAGCACTGGATGAACTGATCGCGGCCATCAATCATACAGAAGTCGAACAACAGACCGTTGCAAAGGTAACCACGACTGACTATGCTCTGCCTATCCCACTTGTCAACCCCGACCTCCCACCGAAACCATCCCGCCGACCCGGTTCTGAACCTACACCCTCCTCCTCTTCCTCCCCTAACTACTCTCTGCCAAACTCCCAAAACCTACTCACTGATACCTCCTCTCAGCCTCATCAACCACCACCACCACCCAATGTATTTTTGGAACTAGCCTCCATGGGGCAGTTCCTCATGGATTTATCACACCAGCTGCCCATACAGTTTAAGGAAGCCACGGACAACCTGAAGGCCGAATACCAATACAAGGTGGACGTCCTGGAAGCTGACATCACCCCCCTCCAGGAAGAAATCAAAGCCACAAAGACTGAGAACCATCAGCTCCAGACGCAGTTAGCAGAGCTCCAAGCCAAATTCTCGGCAGAACAGACCCTAGTAGAGCAACGAGATGCAGCCCTCGAGCAACTTGCAGCCAAAGATCGACTCCTACACGCTGCGCATGAAGAAATCCGAGCCCTTAAGGTCACCCTCCACGAAAATGAAGATATCAACGCCTCCCTCGAAGAATTGATCGCAGAGACAAAGACTCAATTGCAGGAGTCCATCCAGAAGAATCAGGATCAACAGAAAGAAACCGAACAAATCCAAGAACAGTTACGGCGAGCCGAAGAATGCGAAAATGAAGTTAACAGTATCCTAAAACGCCAGCTGATACGGGAAGGACAATACCTCAAGGATATCGACAAGACGCGCAGAGAACGAGATGCATTTAAGAAAACTCTTGATTTCCAAACCCAGCAGTTTGAACGCCAAGACAACCAACTGCGCAACCAGAAGGAGTATATTACAGAGCTGAAGACCAAACTGACCGAAATGAAGACTTCCAGGGACGCCGCATTATCCAACGATTTCTATCTACAGGAAGCTTTTGTGCAGACCCAGGCCGAGAACGTGCTCACCGAAGCAATCGCACTTAGCTCTGTTAGAATAGATGCGCAAGTTTTAGAGCCCGACACGCTAAAACAACTACTAGAAACCCTTAAGAAAAAGATAGCTCGCACATTTAGATCGGCTAGGATTATGTATCTCGAAGGTCTCATCGAAGAATAAGTATATTCGCCCATCCAAATTCATAATGTATGAATATGATAATCAACTTTTGGTTTTCTGACATTTTCGCACATGAAAAGTCTTATTCAGTCTAGCACCAATCTACAGTGTAACACGCGGCATAATGATTTTTACTTTGATACAAATATTATCAAGGGAGGGAAGAGTCATGTCCTACTGACATACAATCAGTATAGCAAATGGCCGTTCAAGCACCGGTGTTTATAAAATGCGTATACAGAGCATAGCTTTCTTCATTAGTATTCTTCGAGATTCAACGCCAGTTAGCAACTTCCAGCATATTCTTCTCAGCAACCCTTAACCAAGCATGTCGGAATCTGACATTCTCCGTTGGCAACTCAGAAAGCGCGCCCATACACCGACCCACGTGGTAACGACAACAGATACTACCCTCCAAGACGATGCAGATGACGCAGTAACTTCTGCATCCCTAAGAACTCAGCATAAATTCTTCACCGAATTTAAAATCGAGCTCGACATCAAGTCGAAAAAGAATGAAGACTGGCTACGAAAGATAGGGCTCCTCCAGTTTGCCCAATTACCATGGGAGCAGTAGATTGCTAATGACGATGCAGAGGACCAATTACATAGCATGCGACAGACCAGCGGCTTCATTCTCAATCAGGTACGATTTTTGCCCCAGCTCGTCTCAGCCGTATTTAAACTACCACTCTATGATGGCGCCCGATATCTTAAATGTTCAAATGAGGATCTGAGGAAGGAATTTGGCGACTGTGAAGGCCCCCGACGGTATTACATGTTGAAAAACGCCACCTATCACCGACGAGAATAATTTAAATGGTATTTAGAAAAGCTCTGTTTACTAGTAAAATTGGACTTAATGTCGAAAGAAAATTTTTCCCCCCTATTACATGCCGAAGAAGGAGGTCCGGTTAGCTGGACACATTGGCTGTATAACCACCTCTACGCACAAATCATTGTCGGGGATAAGAGAAGATCCCACACCAACAGCAGACTAGCAGCCTATTTAGCTGCTATATTTAATTTCGTCCAATCAGTAAAGGATAAGCAGCTACACTGGTCCCCTCCTTTTTATCCCGGTGAACATGATCGAATAAATACAGAACACCACACAGAGCCTGAGGAAGCAGCTCAACCCTCCACCTCGTCTGCACCTTTCTTCCACACAGGTAACAGCGCACAAAACCAGACCGTAGGGACGCCGTTTCGGCTGTCCATTAAACGACGAATGGCAGACAACTTGCCAACTGCCAGTCCAGAGCAAGCACCGGACGATCTCCAACCCGATTCTGTCATAAGGATGCAAAACCAACTACAAGAAGTTTCTCAATATTTGCGGCAACAAGAACAAGCGCTTCAGCACAAAAACGAATTACTACTCGCCACGATGACTAAGTCCAATTCATTAATGACACAGATGCAAAAAGAATTGGATGACAAAGAAGCTTTAATACAGGTGTTACAGAGTAACAACCAGCAACTAATGGCAGAATTGATCATCGCAAAAAAGTGTGTTCAAGACTTTAATCAGTGGCAGCAAACTATCCAAACACAAATTCAAGCCGAAATGTCAAGTTTTTCTACCCTGAATGCTCATCTGCAAGCCGAAAATGAAATTTTGCAGTCAAGGATACAAGTTTTGCAGGAGTTCGAAAGGCAGATATTAAAAGATGAAGGCGTAGAACTAAATGCCACATTAATGACAAATGTGGACATAGACTTATTAAAACAGCAATTGGATAGTCATGTTCAAAATAGTTGGACACTTTTTCGCAGGAGATGGCTCGCTATACTTGTTCCACCACTTGAACAAGTACGGTCAGAAAGGATTGGGGAGTCAAACCCTGGAATACACCTACAGGCAGTGCAAAAGGATGATGAAGATAGTAATGCACCTGCGGGTTCGAGTCCACCGTGCGTGCCAGTGTTAGAGGGCCGCCGAACCAGGACGGATGAACCCGGACAGGTGCCTTAAAAAGTGTTAGACAGCCGTCGGACAAGGACAAATGTACTTAGACAGAGGGCTTTAATGCGCGGTAAAGAAAGATTCGCGGAAACCTTGTAACAGACTTCTATTTAAAGCAATGAAAGGAAAGCGGTAAAGACCGGCAGTTTGGGAAGAGCCTCTGCTTCTTTGGGAGTTGTAGTGTGTGGTTTGATAAAATCTCGAGCCGAGGTGTTTGGGAATTAAAGAATATAGCATTGTGTGTGTATGTGTTCTGTTTCGTCTGTCTACTGAGTCCATTTGGGAATTGCGAGCATCTTGTTTGAGACTGTGTGTGAGGTGTTGATGAGAAAGTTAAGCTCTGTTCTGTTCTGTTCGCATCTAACTATTCTACTATCCTTCCTGTCGTGCCAAGGTCCATTTGGTAGGTGCCGAGTTCTATTCGGTAGTCTTGTGTTGTGAATCTGTTTGGTGATAAGTTATACGCAGTTCTGGATCCTTTTCCTTCACGGAATAAGTGTGGTTTATCGTCCTTCTATTGAACGAGGGACTGCGTAAGACTGAAGGGAACTAATTACGTGTTAGCATTTTTTCGGTTAAGTAACCAGATTCGATACAATAGTCTGCGTTCACTGGGGATTCCGATCCCAGGAAAGATTCGTATCGGTAAAAGACTGTACACGAACATAAGCATTGATAAGTTTGTGACGAATCGACTGTTGGTAGGAACTTGTTGTTTGATTTGGTATACGATAAGTTTGCAAGTATAGCTGTCGGTTGTATTATTGTTCGATATACCTATTGGTCACACAGAAGCAGCATATTGAGTAGTATCCGATTAATGAAGTTGAGTATTCTACTAGTGATAAGTCAGAACAAGACTTCCGCTCTGTTATTATAGCAGGTCCAGTCCAGAAGTTCTAAGTTCCCGCACGCCGGATAATTATCAGTAGTGAGATTCAAACACTGAGCTAAGACGTGATGGAGTATTTATGAGTCTGTGAAAAGTTGGGAAAATAGTACAGGGCCTCTGTCTAACAGACCCCTACCACTCCCAAGGACCCACGTGGCTAAGAAAACGATCGCGGTTAGAAGATTTGGGACCAAGTGAATGTGAAGTATTTGAATAGGACGTAAAGTAAACCCATAAACCAGTATCCGTTCAAACCATAATCAGTTTAACATTTGGTATTTAACAGGGTGAAGCTTGACTTCTAACATTACTGTTCCCACTTCTCATCCTTCTACATTTTTTAAATCATCTTAAGTATTCTCTTTCTCCTAGTCTTGCCTTATGTTTTATGATGATTTTTTCTTTTTCAAATTTATTACCATAATTAAAATAGTAGAAATGTTACGAATACTTTTTTGACATGCGATATATAAAATTCACATTTCGATTGCCCTAATGGGCTACTTATCTTTGTACATTCTAGTCGTAATACATTTAGCATTGTGTTGTGCTCCAAGCTTCTTCTTCTTCCTTGTGCTCTTCGCGTGCTTCCGCAGATGTCTAACTCTAACAATTGGTATCAGAGCATGTCGCCACTTCATCTAAGGCATTGTCTACAGCTCTCCGATTGCAGTCTTAGAATTGCACAAAATTTGGTAAGCATACTCAAGGTGTTTCAGAAATCAAAAGGGCTTTGCTTTGTCATGCTGAAATCGCGTTTTGAGCTCGTTTCGGCCTCCAAAAGCACTATCACATCGCTTGTGCAGGCTATTTCATCTTTTTGTGCGAAAGGTATATACTAGTTTCAGTTCATTAGTATAAGCGTCTCAAATTCTGTTATAGGTTTAGCAGGATTCATCTGGGCAATTCTATTCAACTTTATGGAATATTATGCAGGGTGTTGAAAGATGTCATGTTACACCTTCGAATACACGTAATGCAAATATAGGTGTTGGAGCTGATGGAGATGGTATTGAAGATGATGATATTCTGCAGATTCATGTTCATGCTGCTATTTTTGTTGCACCTATTGTAGAGAAGATTTTTTGGGATGGTAGAGATTCTCAAGCATATGCATTGATAGCTTTGTTTGTCAAACATGCCATTATTCCTCACATTCACTCTTGTAGTATAGCTAAGGATGCTTGGGATACACTTACCACATTGTACGAGGCTAGAATGAGGCTCATGTTGCTTACTTCTGAAAACAATTGGAGAGTGAGCACATGAATGAAGGTGATTCTATGATAATTTTCTCACAAAGATCAAGGATTTGAAAGAATAGTTGATTTTTGCTGATGAAGTTATACCAGATAGCTCACTTGGGTAGACTGTTTTGAATAGTCTTTTTACCTCATATCAGAGTTTTGCTTCTACTCTTTGTATGATGATGAAAGGCAATCCAAATGCCTTGTCATTTGAGAAGTTAGTCTCGTTTCTGTTGTAGGAAGACCAGTCTAGACAAAACACGTCTATTATGCATATTGCAGATCAAGCTTTCATGGCTAGTCAGAAGGGCAAAGGTAAATGGAGCTCTTCTACTAGTAAGCAGAAATCTGCAAATGTTTCACGTTCGAAGAAGAAAGACAAAGATGAGAAGAAATCAGAAAAGCAGAAAATGTTTTGAAAATATTGTAAAGCAAATGATCATGTCATCAAGAGTTGTCCAAAACTGGCTGCTAAAGAGGTAAAGAAGAAAGAGGCCGGAATGGTTGTTGCAGAGGCCTCTACACCAAAAATAGAGTATGATAATCTTGTGTCGGAAGAAGAATGGGCGTTTACTATTGTTTGCAGTTTGACCCATCTTCTCATGAGCACTGCATGTCTGCAGTAGACTCAGATGTTTGGTATTTTGATGGTGGGATGACCAAATATATTACCTCGCAGCACAATTTCTTCTCTTCACTCAAGCCTGCCCCTATAGGGAATACTCTTACATGCATCAACAACTCCTCCTATCCTATTATGGGAGTTGGTAAGAACATTTTGACTATTGCTGATGGTAGTTCTTTCACTTTGTTAGATGCTTTCTTTGTGTCAAGGATCAAGAAAACTCTATTATGAGTTTCTACATTAGCCAAGGTTAGCTTGGTTGTAAAATTTGTTGATGACAGATGTACAGTTGATGATCTGTCAAATGGCAACGTCATTGTTGCTTTTGGCATTTTATGTGGTGGGATGTATAAGCTCATAGACTATGAAAGATCTGTAAATGATTTGGCATGTGCAGTACATGATTCGTAGGCTATGTCAGATGCAAAGCTTTGGCATGCACGCTTTGGTCATCTGAATTTTGCTAGTTTGCTACACCTGTAGAAATCTGAAATGGTGTGCTCTTTGCCCAAACTTGAGGCACTCGGTAAACATGTATGTGAAGGCTGTATTTTGGGCAAAATGTAGTGTTGTTCTTTCCAACAGATGGTTCAGTTCGAGCTACTCAGAAATTACAGCTTATACATACTGATGTCTATGGTCCTATGCAGACACCTTCTTTTGGGAACTATCTTTACTTCATGACTTTCATTGATGATTTTTCCAGGCAGGCATGGGTATATCGATTGAAGGCAAATTCCGAAGTGTTTATGTGCTTCAAACAGTTTCTAGTTTTGGCTGAAAATCTATCAGCATGTAAAATGGGCACCCTCCATTCTGATCGAGGGGGGAATTTATGTCTTCTGACTTTAATGCATTTTTGGAAGAACGTGGGATAAAACATTAGTGTACAATGTCGTATACACCTCAACAGAATGGAGTTGTTGAACGAAAGAACATGTCAGTCCGGAGATGGCGAGGTGTATGGTCAAGAGTGAGGCTTTACCACATAGTTTCTGGCTTGAAGTTGTTATGTGTGCAGCATATGTAGTGAATAGGTGTCCCACTAAAGCGTTGTAGTCTATCACTCCATATGAGGCTTGGCATGGTCGCAAGGAATCTGCTGCTCATGTGTGTGTTTTTGGTTGTCTAGCATATGCATTAATGCCTGAACAACATCGCAAAAAATTGGATGATAAAGTAGTAAAATGTATTTTCGTTGGGTACAATTCTGAAAGTAAAGGCTATCAGCTATATTATCCATAGACTAAACGCATTTTGGTTAGCCGTGATGTTGTTTTTGTGGAAGATGCTATTTATCCATTGCTTTCATGTACTAAGGAAACATCTGTTAGCTCCAAAGACATGTATGATACTTTGCTTCCTCTTTTTATAGGTGGACAATCTAGTGCTGGTCCTAATGAGGCAACTTCTCAACCTTTGCTGCTTTCATGTGATGATGCAGATCATTCCATTTCTGATGCAGATGAACATGATGCACTTGTTGATGAGAGAGTTCATATTGAGTAGGCAAAAACTATGCCAAAATGGCTGGTGCAGACCTTGCCTGACAGCAAATTAGATACACCTCTATCATATTGTACTTGGTCAAGCTCTCATAGTGCCTCTTTTGCATCAGATTGCTATGCTATGGATACCTCTAGTCTCCGTGATGAGATTGAACTTGTTTCATTTGATGAAGCACAAAATTCTGAAATTGGATGGCTGCAATGCAATCTGAATATGATGTTATCATGAAAAATGGTACATGTTCTTTATGTTACTTTCCTCCTAACAAGAAGGCCATTGGCACTAAGTGGGTATACAAGTGTGAGCATAAACCTGATGGAACAGTTGACAGGTATAAAGCTAGGCTTGTTTCAAAGGGTTATGCGCAAGAAAGAGGCATTGATTTTGATGAAACCTTTGCTCCTACTTGCCGAATGACTAATGTTCATAGCATCTATGCACTTATAGCTCATCATGGTTGGAATGTACATCAGTTGGACATTAAAACAGCATTTCTGAATGGTGACTTGCATAAAGAAGTGTATGTTTTTCAACCTCGTGGCTTTGTGCAAAAAGGGCATGAAAACCAGGTGTGCAAGTTAAAGAAGGCATTATATGATTTAAAGCAATCACCACATGCGTGGTATGAAAAGATACATGCCTATCTCATTGCTCATGGTTTTGAGAATAGTCCAACTGAAAGCAACTTATATGTGAAGCATGCTAATGCTGTGCTTCTGATCATTATGGTGTATGTTGATGACATTGTTGGTGCAAATGCCAAGCCTTCACTAGGCATTGAAGAAGTTTTGTGCAAACATTGAAGGAACCACATGAACCATTTCTTATGAGTTTTACCTTTAACCTTTGTAAAAGTCATTTGACTTGAAAGAATCTTTTAAATCCACTAAACTCGTGAAGTTTGATAGAATGGAAAGTCACGACTTTACTTAGAGAGAATATCTCCTCGATGAAGGGATTACTTTTTAGTGAGAGCCAAATTTGAATTCAAATTCAAATTTAAAGGAAGCATCTATAAAAACACTTGGAAATCTTGCGGCCATGTCAGTCCCTTTGAGAGCCATTCATTGATCATTTTGTAGAGGTTGAGTAGCACATCTCATTGCTCATTCACCTTACTATCATTTGGCAGTATTCCATTGCCAATGACTTTGTAAAATCATGTTTTATAATACATATACATCACTTAGTATCTCTATTGATTTCTCTGCCATTATCGCTCAGAACAATGTACTTGTGTTGCCCATATCGCAGTGAGTTGTAATCCATTTTCAATGATCTATAGCTTCATGGAACAAACTCAAAGTTTACTACAAGTTATCAAAGCTTGAAGAAGTTCCATTTAGCCAATTGGGAGAAAATCCTCTGGAAGTGGTCACTGGTCATTCTCTGTAGAGTTCCTAAAAAGTCGAGGGTAAGTTTCTACTTGTTAAAGTCATTGCTTAGAGTATAGTCTATCATTTTAGGTAATTTCACTTGGAATCATTAGATCTCTAAGCTAAGTAGATACCATTAGAAGGAATTTTTCTAGTTGCTACTATACTGTGAGTACTGAGCATAACATACAGCAGGTGTCAAGGCCAAAATAGAAACTTTTTGGTTACTAGCTAGATGCAAACTTATCTATTTTGATCAAATTGTTTGAAACATCATCTCCAAAGCACATAGGCACTTATTTGGTGTCATTGGAAAGCTAAAGGGGCCTACAACTCAACTCTAAAGTAACATAAGGCTGGTACAAAGCAAGGATTAGCAGTACCATCTCATTTCTTGAGGTGTGCATCCATCTTTCTCATCAAACATGCTGCTCACTAGTCATCATGACACAGATATTGCTGATTTTAAGGTTGCTCTGCATGCCTCATTTGAGATTTTTGATTTGGGCCATTTGCATCACTATTTGGGCATTCAGTTTATGCAAGTTGATGGTGGAATGGCTTTGTGTCAAACAAAATATATTGACACATTATTGTAGCATTTTGGCCTTGAAGACTGAAAGCCTATTATCACTCCTATGGAGACAGGCTTAAAATTGAGTCTTCATGATGCTAGAGATGCATTTGATGTTGTTCTCTATCAATAGGTTGTTGGATGCTTGATTTATTTATGCATTACTCAGCTAGATATTCAGTTTGTTGTCTCACAGATGAGCACGTTTATGCATTGCCCAGGTGTCAAGCATTGGTGGGCAGTTAAGCGCATCTTTTGCTACTTAAGTGGTACACCGCTACTTGGATTGTTTTATCCCAAGGGGCGATCACTACCGCCAAATATGCATGCTTTTTCTAACAGTGATTGGGTTTTTTCATGCTTGGTAGCTCATGTATATCTTGGTTGAGCAAGAAGCAACCTCCTCTGGCCACTTCCAATTGTGAGGCTGATTATAGGGTAGCTTTCACAACGATTATTGAGTGTGTGTGCCTTAGACACCTTATGGCTGATTTGGGTGTTGGTTAGTCTTCTACCACCACCATCTTCACTCAGAGTCAGAGCGCATTGGCAGTTGTGAGGAACCCTATGTTCCATGCTTGCACTAAGCACATTGAGGTGCATTATCATTATGTTAGGGAGAGGTTTTGTACTAGGGAGATCAGCTTGACATATGTGTGCACGCAGGAGAACATTGCATTGAAAACTAGATGGAAGAAAATAAAAAATAAGTGGATTAAGAAGCTAGTTGAAGAAAAGAAAAAATCAGTCCAAGACATCAAATCTAAACCAAATAGTTGTTCAACCAAAGACAAATATGAATAAGGTGAAAGGAGAAAGAACAAAGAGCTAGGCAGAATCAACTCTAACGGATCCTATGTGTGAAGACTTGAGGATCTCACTAAAATCTTACTTGTCTAGAATAGAGATGGGACCTAGTCCAGAGCATCATGATTGAAGTTACCCATGAGGAGACCTAGACAAGGCAAGGTTAGAAATATGTAAAAAACTAATCGAAATTTCTCAGTCTATGATAGAAAAATCAACACCAAACCTTCCTAAAATGAGAATTCTAGAAGAGACATTCCATAGATGTTTAGGAAACTTCAATTTTCAAAGTAGGAGAAGCAAGAGCCAACTAAGGAAAAATTCAAGAAAATTTAGGGTTAGATACTGAGGAAATAGAATTTGTGATTCGTAAGGTAGAAACTAACTAGCCAAAGGACTTATGGGCCAAAATGCAAGAAGAGAGGTGGAAGAAAACTGAATATGAGATCCCTCCCTTCAAGGAACTCAATGTTTCTATGAATCAACCCATGACGGAACCAGAAGCAAACTAAACAAATCCGCCCAATAATGCGAAGAGAGAGAGAGAGAGAGATCAAACATTAATCTTAACTACACTTCCAAACTATCTGGGTGAATATGAAAAAAAGTTAGATTTGTTCCATGCCCCTACAATAAGATACAAGGAGAAGAGAACTTTAGAGAAAGTGTCAACCACTCTGCAGGAATTGAAAAAACCTAAACTTCATTACTCTTTAACCTTAGACGAACTCTTGCAAGTAAAACCCCACCTATGGGAGAAATCAACCACTCACTTGAATTTGAAGGAACATAGTATATCAGCCTAGGAAACGAAGGTGGAAGAAGCCTCAACTATCAAAATGCCTATGGATGTTGAGGCTACCAATTACCTTTCAAGGATATATGACTAGACCCATGATGCTAGTGCTAGACTAGGAACAGCTACAAAGGAGATTTGGGAAAAATGGAAAAAACTAGCATTAAGATCAATACGAATGAAGTTACAATTTGTAAATGGGCATGTGGACTCCGAGAAAACATAATTTTGACTCCATGAGGAGCAGAATTCGAACACATCTTAGCCATATGCCAATTTGGCAAGGCTGTTAATTATGAGATGATTCTACAAAGACCTTTCATGTGAAAATTAAAGGTAGTTCAATATTTGGGACAAGATGCTTTATATCTTCAACACTAGGGCATGACAACTAAAATGCTCTTTCATAGAAGTGGAAACGAAAAAATCAATGAGAAATAAAAAGATATTCTCCATAGAAGAATATGCAAAAAAACCTAACAAGAAAAATGATAAATTGGATAAAGAAAACCAGTAATAAGTATATTTTGAATTTCCAAACCATTTTAAAAGATACACGTAGAAGAGAGAAAGATTGACATTCAAATCCCTAAAAGAGAGGCACATGATGCACTAGCATAACGAACAAAGAAAATTGTAGTGACCCTAGAAAATCATGAAGATAGATGCACCTACATTGGCAAAGATGTGTCCATAATAGAAGAACCAAAGCTCATAAATTGCTATGTGAGTATAGGGATGTGTTTGCTTGGACCTACAAGGATCTAAAGGGAGTTGATCCCTAAATCTACTCTCATAGAATCCCTATGACTCTTGATGCCAAACCCTCTAAGCAAAGACCTTATACTTACAATTATGTTTACTGTACCGAATCAAAGAAGAGATAGACAAAATGTTAGTAGTAGGATTCATCTATGAAACACACTGAATGGTTTCTCCTTTAATGGTTATACCTAAGAAGAATGGAAAATTGAGGGTCTATATTAAATTAAAAAAGGTTGATGTTGCTATTATAAGAGACAATCACACATTACCCATCACACATCATCTTGTGGAGAGAGTAGTAGGCAAGGAGGTGCATAAATTTCTTGACAGATCCTCAGGGTACAATCAAGTAGCGATTGCTACTAAGGACCAACACAAATCCACTTTTGCTATAGAATGGGGAGTCTATACATTCAGGGTTATTCCTTTTGGCTTAACAAATGCCCCAACCACTTTCTAGAGATTGATGTGCCTTGTTGTCAAAGATTTTTTACAAAATGTTATGGAAGTATATGTAGATGACCTTTGTGCCTATTCATCTCAGCTTTGTGCACATATACCCAAACTGAGGAAAATATTTGATAAATGCAAGCACTATCAAGTGTGCTCAAACCTAGAGAAACATGTCTTTATGGTGAGACAAGTTAAAACATTGGGACATATAGTGTCTAAGAATGGTATTTCAATCGATGAAGATAAGATCAAAGTAATTCTTGAATTGTGGATACCAAAGAATGTCGAAGAAGTACAAGATTTTATGGATCACTGTGGATATCATCATAGATTTATTCACATGTATGCCATAATTGCAAAACCTCTATATGAACTTTTAACTCAATTCACATGGAGTGATGAATATGAACAAGCATTCAAAGAGTTAAAAAGAAGATTGAACTCAACACCTATTCTGAAAGTGCCGAATCAGAATAAACCATTCCATATTAATGTTGATGCATCTAACTCTGCCATTAGATGCATCTTGGCACAACCAACAAATGAAGGAAAGCTGGATCACCCTATATCTTATGCTAGTAGGCAAGTGAACCAGGCATAATGAAATTACACTACAGCTGAGCAAAAAGGAATAGGGATGGTCTACGCCATAAAAAATTTAGTCATTACTTATTAGCCAACAAATTCAAGTTCTTTATTTACCACCAAGCTCTAATGTGCTTGGTCAATAAATCTTGCAATACTGGAATGCTAATTAGATGGTTCTTATTACTTATGGAATTCGACTTTGAGGTAGTGTTCAAGAAGGGCAATACACATGTTAGGGCTAACCACTTATCTAGGATGAATCATAAATTGGTAGTCAAGCATATGATTAAAAGTTCCATAGACACACAACTGTTGATATATTTTGGTAGTGATGTGTGTGAACACACTAGGACCATTGGGGCACTTTTTTTCCTCTTTAGGAGGTTTCTTTCCCCCAGGCTTGTATATACGCCTATTACCATAATGGGTTATTTATCTTTGTACATTATCTTGGTAATACATTCATTATTGTGTGTTGTGCTCCAAGCTTATGCTTCTTCCTTGTGTTTTTGTGTGCTTGCGCAGACCTCAAACTCCATTAATTGGTATCAAATCAGGTGGTTGTTTCATCTAGGGCATCATCGACACCCCTCCAATCACCGTCTCAGAATCGCACAAAATTTGGTGATTATACTCAGGGCAATTAGGAGCTCATTTTAGCCTTCGAATGCACTATCATAGTGCCTGTGTAGGCAATTTTGTCTTTTTGTGCCAAAGATATATATAGGTTTTGGTTCACCAATATAAGTGTCTCAAAGTCTGCTACAGGTTTAGCAAATCTTAACATGGTAATTCTATTCAACTTTTTGAGATATAGTCATTTTTTTGCATCAGGCTATTTTAATCAATGGCCATGGTTGAAAGCAATGATGTATTTTGTATGTTGGTCGTTGAGGATAATTTGGATGCTACCAATTATCCATTATGGGCTTATATGATGCATTCATGTATTGGTTGCAAAAGAACTATGGAATATTATGCAGGGTGTTGAAAAATGTCCTATTACACTTGCAAATACAATTACTGAAGGTGATGCAGATGGCATTGAAGATGGAAATAATCTTCATGTTCCTGTTCATGTTGTGATTCTTGTTGCACCTACTATAGAGCAATTCTTTTTGGATGGTTGAGATGCTCAGGCACATTGTATCGCGGCATTTCGTCCCCTCCTTTTTTCCCCCACCACCCCCCGACCCCCTCCGTCCCCTCCTCTTTCCCCCATCACCCCGACCCTCTCCAAGTCCATCGTCCCCTCTTCTTCCACCACCACCACCACCACCACCACACCACCACCACCACCACCTCCCTCCCCCGTGACCTCCCCCTCTCCCTCTCCCGCGACCTCCCCCGCGACCTCCCCCGCGACCTCCCACCGACCCACCCACCGACCCACCCACCCGCGACCTCCCCCTCTCCCTCCCCTGCGACCTCCCCCGCGACCTCCCACCGACCCACCCACCGACCCACCCACCCGCGACCTCCCCCTCTCCCTCCCCCGCGACCTCCCCCACGACCTCCCACTGACCCACCCACCGACCCACCCACCGACCCACCCACAAACCCCTCAAATCCCACGTTTTTCCACGACCTTACATAAGGCTCTCATATAGTTTGGATGGACATTTGGAGGATCATTTCTCAACCAAACCCTATAGTATTATATATCGTTGGAAAGCTCTCGATGAGTGCTTTCCAATGGTGAAACAATAACTTTGAAATATTGGATCAAATTTTGACTACACCCCAAAAACCCCCACAACTCCCCATAACTCACTCCTATTCCTACCCAACCCACAAACCCCACAAACCCCACACAACTCCACAACCCTCCAAAAACCCTGTACTCTCTCTCAAACTCCCCACAACTCACCTCCCACACCGCTCACTTAATATAAAGGATCAAAAGCTACTACAAAAATTAGGTGAAGGATGTGCTTCTCAGGGACATTCAAATATCACGGACGGCACAAAATGAGGATCTCAGCTTGCATCCAAAAGTGACAGTAAAGGTGTAAGTGGTAAAAGTAAAAGTGGTGAAATGAGTGTTGCCGCCAACCATTCATGACGACTGCCTATTTTGAGGATCCAATTCAAATCAAGTGGAATATTTGATCTACCCCTCCGATCTTGGCAATCAAGCAACGCGTGATCAGTGGACGTGAGGAATCGGCAAGGCCCTCTTGGCCTATTGGGGCCTATTAAAACGATGGATTTATGCTCATTTGGGGGGTACAATTTTTTTAGAGATTTGTGGTTCGTACGTACATGCAGAAGTCCTCTCTTGCCCTTGGTGGTTTCAAGCCTATTGTAGGAGCTACTCTGTAGTGTGGATATAGAGGGTAGGCTTCTGAGTGGAGGGCTATGAGCACTATAGTGTAAGAGAGTGGCTTGGATTCTTTCTTTTCTGTGAGTCAGTGTTGTTGTTAAGCTCTATTCTCTTGAGAAATCCTTTACCATTTGTATTGTTCTGAGTTAGACTGCATATAATTGGCCCCTTAAGCTGATGGGAAGACTCTCTTGCATTGAGGTTTTATACTTTTAGAGTGGCATGTTAGCCCTGAGCTTGCACTTTTTTGAGCATCACTCTGCCCAACCTTGTAATCATCTGATTCAAATCAAGGAATATATGGTCTTCTATGGTCATTTGTTGATTAATATTTCTAGAGTATGTACAACCCTTCTGTCTGCTCACAGAAATGTTAAAGGGTATACTTCCCTAAAGAGAACCCCCCTTGAGTAGGCGACGTACTGGATGAGTTAATCTTTGTTCTCTACTTTTGATAAAAGTGGATACCCCAGTACCTCCTCTACACACATGCATTGATAGCCTTGTCTATCAAACATGCCATTATTCCTCACATTCGCTCTTATAGAACAGCAAAGTATGCTTGGGATCCACTTACCACTTTATACCAGGCAAGGAATAAGGATTGTGTTGCTTACCTCCAAACACAATTGGAGAGTGAGCACATGAATGAAGAAGATTCCATGGACACTTTTTTGACAAAGATCAAAGATTTTAAAGGAGAATTTAATTTTTGCTTATGAAGTCTTGCTTGACAGTTCACATGTGCAGATTGTTCTGGCTGGTCTTCCAGATTCATATCAGAGTTTTGCTTCTACTCTTGGATTGATTATGAAAGTCAATCCAAATGCCTTAACATTTGAGGAGTTAGTATCTACTCTATTGCAAGAAGATTAGTCTAGCTAGAACAGGTCCATTATGTGTGTTGTAGATCAAGCTTTCCTGGCTAGTCAAAAGGGCAAAGGTAAATGAAGCTCTTCTACTTAGTTAGCTCCAAAAACATGTATGACACTTTGCTACCTCTTTTTATAGGTGGAAAGTCTAGTGTTGGTCCTAATGAGGAAACTTCTCAGCCTTTACAAGTTTCATGTGATGATGCAAATCATTCCATTTCTTATGCATATTTACATGATGCACTTATTGATAAGAGATTTGATATTGAGGAGGCAAAAACTATGCCAAAAGGGTTGGAGCAGACTTGTGTCATAGCAAATTAGATGCACCTCTTTCATATCGTACTCATTCAAGCTCGCATAGTGCTTTTTCTCTCTAGTAGAGAACCTCTCCCTGACATAATGATAGTGCACCTCAATGTGCTTAGTGCAAGCATGGAATAGAGGGTTCCTCACAATTGCCAATGTGCTATGAATGTTAGTGAAGATGGTGGTGGTAGAAGATTGGCCAACACCCAATTCAACCATAAGACATTTGAGCCACACACTCAACAATCACTGTGAAAGCTGCCCTATATTCAGCCTCACAACTTCAAGTGGCCACACTAGGCTGCTTCTTGCTCAACCAAGATATACATGAGCTACCAAGCATGAAGCAAAAGCCACTAGTGGACACATAAGTGTCATGGCATCTAGCCCAGTAGGAGTCAAAAAAAAGCATGTAAATCTAGCAGTAGTGATCCCCCCTTGGGATAAACTAATCTAAGTAGCAGGGTACTACTCAAGTAGTAAAAGATGCACTTAACTGCCTGCCAATGCTTGACACCTAGGCAACACATAAACTTGCTCATCTGTGAGATAGCTAACTGAATATCTAGCCAAGTAATGCATAAGTAAAGCAAGCAGCCAACAACCTGCTGATAGAGAACATCATCAAATTCATCTCCAGCACATGAAGACTCAACTATGAACCTATCTCCATAGGAGTAGCAATAGGTTTGCAGTCTTCAAGGCCAAAACATTGCAATAATGTGTTAATATATTTTGTTTGACACAAATCTATTCTACCATCAACTTGCATAAACTGAATGCCCAAATAATGATGCAAATGCCCCAAATCTAATATCTCAAATGAAGCACGCTAATCAGCCTTAAAATTAGAAATATGCTTCTGATGAGGACCAGTGAGTAGCATGCCATCAATATAGACAACAATGATCAGAAGCACATCATTTGTATGCTTAACATATGAGGTGCTCTAAGTTGGATTGTTCTCAAAACCATGTGCAATTAGGTAGGCATGTATTTTTTCATACCAAGCACGTGCTGCATGCTTTGAACGATATAATGCCTTTTTCGACCTGCACTCCTGGTTTTCATGCCCTTTCTGCACAAAGCTATGGGGTTGAAAAACATGAACTTCGTCATGCAAATCACCATTCAGAAATGAAATTTTAATGTCCAACTGATGTACATTCCAACCATGATGAGTTGCAAGTGCACAGATGCTACAAACAGTAGTCATTTGACATATAGGAGCAAAGGTCACATCAAAATCAATGCTTCTTTCTTGAGCATAACCCTTTGCAACAAGCCTAGTCTTATACCTGTCAACTATTCCATCAGGTTTACGCTTCAGCTTGTATACCTACTTAGTGCCAATGGCCTCCTTGCTAGGAGCCAAGTCACATAAAGACCACATACCATTTTTCATAATAGCATCATATTCTGATTGCACATCAGCCATCCAATTTTCTGAATTTTGTGCTTCATCAAACAAAACTAGCTCATTCTCATCACAAAGACTTGAGGCAGCCATAACATAGCAATCTTGTACATTCTCTTGGTAATATGTTCAGTATTGTGTGTTGTGCTCCAAGCTTCTTCTTCTTCTTCCTTGTGATTTTTGCATGCTTCCACAGACCTCAAACTCTAACAACAATAAGAACTGATGGAAGCTAATAAAGAATATGAGCAAGCTCATGTGGAAAAAAAAAAATTTGAAGCGTTGAGTGAAAATATATCAAAAAAATCATAAAGACTCAGGCAGAGCTTGAAAAAGTGAAAGGAGAAATAATAGTGGCACTCAAAAAAAATCAATATAGTGATGAGTGAAAATGCTACTTTCCAAGCAAAAGTTAAAGAAATTATATAACAATCAGAAACAAGAAAGAAGGAGAACACAGACCTACAAAGAAAATATTCACAAAATGAAGAGAAAATGGTACAGCTTTCTACCAGAAAAAAACCTCTTCCAAAGGTAGCTAAAAGGCTATATGTAAGAAGCTCACTCATTGAGGAGCAAAAACAAATTGTTAATGACATCCTTACTTCTTAATCAATCGATTGAAGCAATAATGTCCCATGATGAAGAAATCTAGAGTCTAAAGAGGAAGTTAGATTATTTGTTGCCCAACGAGAAGCTTAAAAGGCACTAAATGCACAGTGAGAAGCAAAATATGTCCAAGATACTATTGAGCTAATACGAAACTAGAATGAAGCCATCAAGAAGTACAGTGAGCATTATCAACAAGATACAAATCAATTGAAGGACATATTTGAGAGAAAAATCAAGGTAGAAGTGGCATTACAAGAGGTATATTGGCAAATCATGAACAAAGATCAAATCATAGCATATTTTCAAGAGCAATTCTTCAAGGTTCAAAATGCCAACATTGCTTAAGCAATGAACATGGGGACACTAGTAGTGAAAAATCCCAATCATCACCATGATATCATTAATGAACACATTTTAATGTCATTCACTACAAAGCTAGA
>CM035421.1:114902475-114914975 GCA_020310875.1 Ceratopteris richardii
CATATACCCTGATGTGCTTCTTCTATCATCTTTAGATCCGGCCCAATCTGCATCTGAGTAGACCTTTAGCTCAATATCTGAAGTGAATGAATAAAACAAACCTTCATTCATGGTCCCCTTTAGGTACTTGAGACTCTCTTGGCCGCTTCCATATGTGGTCTTCTCGGCTTATGCATAAGCTGACTCAATATGCTAACACTATAGCATATATCCACCCTTGTGAGTGTTGCATAGTTCAAACTTCCAACCAAGCTTTGATAGCTTGTGATGTCTTCAATTGGCTCTCCTTCATAAGCACTAAGCTTATGATTTTGCTCCATAGGTGTACCTGCACACTTTGTACTTTCCATCTTGAACTTGACGAGCATGTCATGGACATACTTCCTTTGTGTGATGTATATACCTGAATCTGTGTAGATCAACTCCAATCAAAGAAAATAAGTGAGTGGTCCGAGGTCACTTATTTTGAACTCCTCCTTCATTTGACTCTTTACCTGTTTGATTCCTTCAAGATCATTGCATGTGATAATAATATCATCAACATACACACATAAATAGATCACTTGAGATCCATTCCTCTTTATGAACAAAGAGGTATCCACCTTGCTAGCTTTGAATCCTTGGTCCTGCAAATAAGTCACCAATCTGAAATTCCAAGCTCTTGGAGCTTGCTTCAATCCATACAAAGCTTTCTTTAGTTTTCATACATAGTTAGGATGATGTGCATCCTCATATCCAGGAGGTTGTGCCATATACACTTCCTCAGAAATCCATCCATTCAAGAAAGCATTCTTTCCATCAAGTTGATAAAGATTCCAATTTCTAGATGCAGCAAGACTAATGAGAACCCTAATTGTAGGCATTTTTGCAACAGGAGAGAAAGTCTCCTCATAATCAATACCATGGGTTTGAGCAAAGCCTTTAGCAACTAACCTTGCTTTGTGTCTATTTATACTTCCATCTGGATTCCTCTTGATTTTGTATATCCATCGAGATCCGATTATCTTCATAGATGGCTTGTTAGGTACAAGCTCCCAAGTGTCATTCTCCTTCAAGGCTTCCATTTCTTCATCCATTGCATCTCTCCAAGCTTTCTTGCTTTGTGCTTCTTCGAATGTGGTAGGTTCTTCATTGGTTGAATCCTTTGCAATGTAGATTGAGTGCTTGGTGACCAAAGAAGTATCATAACCAAACCTCTCTGGTTTCTTCTTCTCCCTCGAAGACCTTCTAAGTGGTTGATGTGAGCTCTCGGGTCCATATGTAGCATCCTGCATCTTTGCTTTACCTTTGTTCTTCCATAGCTTTAGTCTTTCCAAGTCTTTTAGGTCAATCTCCGAATCACTTTCTTCAATCTGTTTTGGCTCCTTTGGTTGAAGTGATGGAAAATCTTCATCCAAGTCATATGGCAGCTTCACTTTCCTGTCATCATCAAACCATGATTTGTTTTCATCAAAAATTACATCTCTACTCACAGAAAATCCTTTATTGGTTGGATTGTACAATCTATATCCTTTTTGGTTTTGGTCATAACCAATAAATACGCACTTCTCTGCCTTGGGATCCAATTTCCCTCTTACTTGAGAAGGAATGTGAGCATAGACTAAGCATCCAAAGATTTTGCAATGCTCTAGACTAGGTCTTCTTCCATTCCACACTTCGTATGGAGTGGTTCCATCTAGTGACTTAGATGGAAGTCTATTTATGAGATATGTAGCTGTAGACACAGCCTCTGCCCATAGGTAGTTTGGCAATCCCTTTTCATTGAGCATGGACCTTGCTGCTTCGACAATAGCTCTGTTCCTCCTCTCTGCTACACCATTGAGTTCGGGTGTATACCTTGTAGTGACTTCCCTTTTAATGCCTCTTTCATACAAGAAGGCATCAAATTCAGAAGAGAACTATTCTCCTCCACCATCTGATCTGAGTCTTTTCAAAGTCCTACCTGTTTGATTTTCAACAAGAGCAATATACTTCTTAAAGCAATTAAACACTTCATCCTTGTGCTTCATGAAAAACAGAATGGTCCACCTGCTACAATCATCTATGAAAGACACATAATATCTTGAGCCTGATATAGATGGCTCCTTACTTGGACCCCACACATCTGTGTGCACTAGATCCAAAGGATTTTGATACATATATCCTTTCTTATTGAAAGGTTGTCTATGAGCCTTGCCGAGTTGACAAGCTTCACACTTATAAATCATGTGTTGCCTTGTGATATTAGGCAAACCAAGTACACTTTGGTCCCTGCAAATATGTTTGAGTGTCCTCTCACCAATGTGAGCAAGCCTTTTGTGCCATATCTCTAACTCTGTAAGAGTTTGAGATCCATAGCTAAACAAAGCTATGTTCTTTGTATCTTCCACTTCAAAAGTGAAAAGCTTTCCTGTCTTCTCTCCTTTGGCAATCCTTCGAAAGCCTTGCCTTGGGTCTTCAACATATGCTCCAAATCGATTGAATCTAACCTGCAATCCTTTTTCAACAATCTGTCCAACACTTATTAAATTTTTGGTAATTGTAGGGACATACAAGACTTTGCTTAAGAGGTTCATATTCCCATCTGATGTCTTCACATTACCTATCTTCTCCACTGAGTGCTTTGTGTCATCTCTTCCAAATCAAAAAGTAAAGCCACATTTCCTGCTACATGGTTCGAGCATCCCGAATCAATGTAAAATATGTGATCATCATCCTTACCCTTCTTCGTTGATAGATTCATAATCAATAATGAATCTTCTTGACTTTGGTCCTCTGCATAGTTATTGTAATCTCTTCTTCCTCTATGGCCACTTGGATAGTTGTTGTTGTTGTTGTAATTGTTGTTGTAGTAGTTGTTGTTGTTGTAGCCTCCATTGTATCTACCTCTATTTGATCCATAGCCACCTCTATTGAATCCTCTTCCTCTTGAGTTCCTCGGGTTCCTGAAACATTCTTCAGTAGTATGGTTAGATAAGCCACATATGTTGCAAGGATTAGATGATTGGAATCTCCCCCTGCCTTGCTTTCCACCTCTGCCTCTTCCTCTAGCTCTTCCTCTACCTGCAAAGTTTGCTTGGAAAGAGCTTCCTTCATCTTCATTCTTCCTATTCTTTGACTTGTCCTTGACCTTAGTTTTATCAGAATATAAGGCAGAAGTTTGATTACCTCTTGAGGACTCACCACCTTTGCTAATCTTTGCTTCATGAGTGAAGAGTTGGCCCATGAGTGTGTTGAGGTCGGTTACATGCATATCCATGTATAAATCCATGGCTGTTGTGAATGACTCCCACTTGTCGTCTGCTTTGATTCCATTCATGATTTGTCTTATGATTTGCTCCTCTTCAATTACCTCTCCAATGCTTCCAAGTTGGTCGGAAATCTCCTTCATCTTTGTGACATAATCAGTCACATTTTGCTTCGGGCTTTTCTTCATTGTTGTGAACTCCATCCACAATTGGTTCTTCCTTGCTCGAGTGTTGGAAGAGAAGAAAGAAGCAAGTGCATTCCAGGTTTCTCTTGATGTCTTGCATCCCTTGACATGAGGTAAAAGAAAATCAGAGATTGAGTTTAGAATATAGGACCTTGCAAGTGCATCCTTCGAACACCAATTCGAAAGTCCTTCCACTTCTTCATGTGATGGTTGCCCTTTGTTCCTCATGGTTGGCATTACTTCATCTCCGGATATGAATCCATATAGATTCCTCCCTTGAAGGTAAGCCTCCATCCTTAGAGACCATGCCGGGTAGTTGTTTCGATCCAATTTGTCAATTGTTGATGGAAATCCATCTCCCATGTTGCTTGACTAATCTCTGATACCACTGTGAAGAGAGATGGTGGATGCAATCCAGAGATGAGTAGGTGCTGCTACAACCAGCTTCACACCAGCCAACTGAGACTTCAGAGTTGATTAGTAGACCCTTTGAGCTTCCTAAATCCACCAAAATATCAGCCAAGTACTTTGGAACATGTATCCCAAAAGTTTAAGTCAAGACAGACTAGTTGCGAAATGACTAGCTCCCAAAACTTGCTATTTTGGACATACACCTCCTGGAAAAAATGAACAGTGCTCTCAACCTGGTAGGAATTAGACAAATTCCTTTTGGGCATAGAAAATAGACTTAGTAAGCTTCCCAATCCAAGTTAAAACACTTCAAATGATGGACTGCGCACTGAGAACAAGTTTCATCAATTTTTGGAACATTCCCACAATTCTCGGGGCTCTTCGGAGATAGACCAGTAAGCAGTAAAATTCCGATATCTCCAAAAGTATTAATCCAATGACCTTGAATATTTATATGAACAAAGCACACAGTACACGCTATCCAACGCAAGTTAAATCACTGAAAAAGGTTCAGTAGAACTCGAGATATGAGCTTCTGAAGTTACTGCTCTGACTGAGTATAGCAGAGAACAAAACAGAGAAGTAGATGATGATAAATGTATAGATTCACATATGATTACAACCACATTGGCAATGAATCTTTGCACAATGGGAGTAGAATGATAGAGCTATGGAGTAAGCTCTTCAATCTCTACAAAATGACATGAAGTGGTCACGTACAAGGCTTGCTAATCGCCTCTTCCTTCTTGCTCCTTTTATAGCTATTCTTGGAGGGAGTTTTGAATTCGAATTCGAATGGCTCCACCTAAAAGTGATCCCCAAAGTTAGGAGATATTCCCTCAGCTCCAAAATTCGTGATTTTAGGTAGATAGGGCCACGACTTTTCTTTTACATCATGGATGAGGTAAGCTATACCCTTCCTTTTTCTTTTTTCAATTACAAGAGATAAAAATGAACTCTTTTACAAGAGGTGTTCACATGACTACTTTTATGTATATGTATATGTATATGTATATGTATATGTATATGTATATGTATATGTATATGTATATGTATATGTATATGTATATGTATATGTATATGTATATGTATATGTATATGTATATGTATATGTATATGTATATGTATATGTATATCAATATGTGTATGTGTATGTGTATGTGTATGTGTATGCGTATGTGTATGCGTATGTGTATGCGTATATGTATATGTATATGTATATGTATATGTATATGTATATGTATATGTATATGTATATGTATATGTATATGTATATGTATATGTATATGTATATGTATATGTATATGCGTATGTTTATGCGTATGTGTATGTGTATACGTATGTATATGTATATGTATATGTGTATGTGTATGTGTATGTGTATGTATATGTATATGTATATGTATATGTATATGTATATGTATATGTATATGTATATGTATATGTATATGTATATGTATATGTATATGTATATGTATATGTATATGTATATGTATATGTATATGTATATGTATATGTATATGTATATGTATATGTATATGTATATGTATATGTATATGTATATGTATATGTATATGTATATGTATATGTATATGTATATGTATATGTATATGTATATGTATATGTATATGTACATGTATATGTATATGTATATGTATATGTATATGTATATTTATATGTATATGTATATGTAGATGTATATGTATATGTATATGTATATGTATATGTATATGTGTATGTGTATGTGTATGTATATGTACATGTATATGTATATGTATATGTATATGTATATGTATATGTATATGTATATGTATATGTATATGTATATGTATATGTATATGTATATGTATATGTATATGTATATGTATATGTATATGTATATGTTGTTAAAAGTCAAGTTTCAATCTACAAATTCGTGGAGAATCTTTTATGGACATGTGGAGCAATCAAACTAAGCCAAAAGCCACGAGGTTCCATCAAGAAAATTCACTCAAACACTCCCCAAGTCCTTTCAACTAAGTCCTCCAAGTTATGAGGCTGATTTGGAAAGGTAGTTCCTAGATTTTAGGGGCACACTTCTCACTATAAAATGAGCATGTATCCCTACTTCTTTTGGGCCATCTTCTTGGAGTTTTGACTCATTTAAAGTGAGCACTAAGTGCTGGAGTTGTGATAAGCAAGCCCCTTGCTTAAGCTAGCACCTTTGCCATCTGGTTTGTTTTCTTTTAGTAGGCAAATCTATGTTTGTGCGCAGGCAGTGTTGCAATTCTCTACCCTTGCGTTGTTTGCATTGGTTCTCCCTCATATTATATCCATTTAATGTAATTCTTGTCTAATTGGATAGGTATTAGAGTCTATTTTAGGCTCACCAATTCTCTGGAGCATTCTCTGAGTAGTTCGGGAGCAACATTCATTTTAGTGAAGTTGTGTGATTGATATCTCTCTGTGTGTGGGCTCTGTTGGAAATATTTTTCTCTCTTTTGTAAGGGCTGGTTCTTCTTCTCTATTTATCTATTTGCTATGATTTTGGATTCATTGGGTATCTATTAGAGTGCTCTAAAGTGGAACACTTTTGAGATTCATTGTTTGTATATTCTCTGAGAAAAGCTTGCTGGAGTTAAGTGAGGTCTCTGCTTGACTAGCAGTTGTGAGCATTCAACTAGCTCATGTTGTAGACATTGTTTCTCTTTGTGTAAGCATCCATTGCAAGTGAAATTTGTTTCTTTGGAAAGCCCTTGGTGTCTACTAGAGGTCTACAAAAGCTCACTCGAGGTCTCTGCATATGCTCTGAGAAAGAGCATTTTTGGTGTGCAAAGGTCAAAGAAGGATACCTGTGGAGGTCATTCGCGCTTTGTTGTTGCCTACGAGTTGAGATACTTCCCCCATCAGTGGTATCAGAGCACTTTGGCATCTTGGAGACATCAAATACAAGGACGAAGACCTCTTTGAGTTGGTGGTCGAAGATTTGCATCAACAAAATCTTCTTGGAGGTAGCTCACATCAAGGGAGAGCTATTCTACTCAAATTTTCAAGAGCACAAGGTGTCCATCTAAGGAAAGCTTTGGATTGAGGTAACCTCAGAACCTCATTTTCATTTTACACACATTGGAGCATTAGCAAAGGGCTAGCTCAAGTATCAAAGACTAGATATGGGAGACTTCAACACTCAAATTGAGAAGCTAGACAAGGGGAACTATCAACCATGGAGATTTAGAGTCTCCAACTACCTTATGGGTAAGGGCTTTTGGGGATTTATTAGTGGAAGTGAGCCAAGACCTATGTTGGATGAAAATCTAACCGATGACCAAAGAAGGGCCTTTAGGGAATGGAATGAAAGAGACAAGAGGGTTATCTTTATCCTTTCCCTACATTAGCAATAGCATGGTCGGCCATATCCGAGACTTGGATTCAAGCATGAAGGTATGGGAGACACTTGAAAGGCTTTATTCAACAAGCACCAAAGCATGGAAGATCCAACTCAAGAATGAGCTCAACAACCTTAGGAAGAGCTCAGGGAGTAGCATAAATGACTACATACTTAAGGTCAAGGAGTTATCAGATGCATTGGGATCCATTGGAAGCCACGTAGACGATGACGATCTTGTGGCTTATACTCTCAATGGTTTGAGAGATGATGAGAAGTGGAAACCCTTTACCACTTCAGTATATGTAAGGGATAACCTTCCCGATTTTGAGCAATTGGTTGCGCTCATGGTCACTGAAGAGATGAACATAGGTGGAAGTTCAACTAAAGGCAAGGATGCACAAGTTTTCTATGCAGGTAATCAAAGGGGCAAAGGAAGACAAGGACAAGGAAGGGGCAAAGGAAGGTTTGGAGGAAGGCAAGGCCACTCTAGCAATCAAGGACATGACCAAGGAACCTCATCACAAAGAGGTAGAGGAAGATCAAGAGGAAGAGGAGGACGACATCAACAAAACAGGAATCAAGATGGTGAAGGATGTTACATATGTGGCAAGTTTGGCTAGTATGCTAGAGATTGCTACCAAGGAGGAAACCAAAGGAGCTATAATCAAGGTTCTTCATACAAAGGCCAAGGTAAATATGCTTCTACAAGTTCAGAAATGATAATCTCTTGATGATGCACATGAATGGGAATTCAATCAAAGTAGATACCACTTGGTATATTGATAGTGGATGTAGCAACCATATGAGTTGCAATGCTTCTTGGTTTACTAATCTACATGTTCCCAAAGGTAAAGGACATGTAGAAACAGGTGATGATACAGCCCATGAGATCTCCCATGTTGGAGATGTAGCTTTGGATGACAAGGAGGAAGGAAGATGTCTCAAGGATGTCTTGCATGTACCTACCATCACAAAGAACTTGCTGTCCATTGGGCAAATGGTTGAAAGAGGCTATCAAGTAAGGTTCAACAAAGGTGGATGCTTTGTGGAGAACCCTAAGCAAGGTTACAAGGTCATAGCAAGAGAAAATAAGCAAGGGAGACTCTTCACTTTGGAGGTAAATTATCATTCTACTCAACATGTCTACTTCATATATGGAAACAAGAGGAGTTCGGAGTTGGACTTGTGGCACAAGAGGATAGGTCACATCAACATACAAAGAATGAAGGAAACGCAATTCAAGAGGCTGGTTGAAGGACTTTCCAACTTCCAAGGACAAGGTATGAAGCATTTATGTGAATCTTGTCAATTAGGGAAGCAAGCAAGACTTCCATTCAAGAAGAGTGGCTACATAAGCCAACATCCATTAGAGTTGATACATACAAATGTGTGGGGGCCAACGAAAGAGCAATCCATTGGAGGTAACAAGTACTTTTTCACTTTTATAGATGATTGCACAAGGATGGTTTTTGTTTATTTCATAAAAAAAAAATCAGATGTGTTTACATGTTTCAAAGCATTCAAGGCCATAGTAGAGAAGGAAACAGATACATATATCAAGAAGCTAAGGTCCGATGGAGGGGGAGAATATTTCTCCAATGAGTTTTTTGATTTTTTAATGGATCAAGGCATTAATAGGCAAGTAACATGCAGGTACACACCACAACAAAATGGAGTTGCAGAGAGAAAGAATAGATACATTGCTGAGATCACTAGAGCAATGCTTAATGAGATGAATGTACCTAACATGTTTTGGAGTGATGCAGCAAATACCACCGTGTATCTTATGAATAGGGCTCCTACCTCAGGGATCAATGGCTTGACACCATATCAAGCATATTATGGTAATAAACTTGGTCTTTCCCACTTGAAGATATTTGGATGTACTTGTTATGTACATGTGCCAAGTGAATTGAGGCACAAGCTACAACCAAAGGCAGAAAAGTGTGTGTTTCTAGGATATTAAAATGATCATAAAGGTTACTAATGCTTCAACCCAAACACAAAGGACTTGAGGATATCAAGGGATGTAGCATTTGATGAGCTACTCCCTTGGTATAAGAAGTATGATTGTAAGCAGGACTATGAAGAAGAAAAGCATGGACATGATGAAGAACAAATCGACCTAGAGCTAAGCGGCCCAAGGTGTTCCATCAATGAAGATAGTTCAAGCATGAACTCACCATGGAGGGGGAGATCTTCATCAAGCTATGAAGCACAATCAATCAACAAAGGCAAAGCAAAATTGGTGGAGTTGGATGAAGAAGGTAATGAAGTTGAAGATGATGGACACATGATGGAGAAAGAACCCACGTCAAAGAAAGAGATCAAGTTCCCAAGGCAAAGGATGTTTATTCCTCCAAAAGGTGAAGAAAGGAAGTCTTCTAGAGTTAAGTATCCAACTCAAAGGTTTACTTATGATTCATACATGGCAATGCATTATGCATATATGAACAAAGTAGTAGAAGATCATGAGCCGGATTGCTATGAAGATGCAAGCAGGTACACCGAATGGAAAGAGGCAATGCAAGAAGAGATCGACGCACTTGAGGAAAATCAAACATGGACTCTAGTGCCCAAGAAGGAGAACATGAAGGTAATAGGTAATAAGTGGGTGTATAAAGTAAAGAGGAATTCAGATGGATCTATTTCTAGGTTCAAAGCAAGATTGGTGGCCAAGGGTTTTGCACAAACCTATGGAGTGGACTTTGAAGAGACATTCAGCCCTGTGGCAAAGATGAGCACCATTATGACACTCATTGCAATGGCTGCTAGCAAAGGATGGAAGCTTTTCCAATTGGATATCAAGAATGTCTTTCTCAATGGAGACTTGGAAGAAGAGGTATACATGGAGCAACCACTAGGTTTTGTTCATAAAGAGTTTCCACATCATGTTTGTATGTTGAAGAAGGCACTTTATGGCCTAAAGCAAGCTCCAAGGGCTTGGAACCAAAGATTGGTGGACTACTTGATCAAATGTGGTTACAATCAATGCAAGGCGGATCCATCTCTCTTTATCAAACAAAGAGGAGAACTTGTAGTCTACATGTGTGTGTATGTAGACGATCTTATCATTACAAGTAATGATACAAAGGGCATTGAGGAGATCAAGGCAAAGCTTGGAAAGGAGTTTAGGATCTCTGATCTTGGAGATCTTAGGTATTTTCTTGGCATTGAATTTGTATACAAAGAAGAAGGTATTATGCTCATACAAAGGAAGTATATTCTAGACCTACTTGAGAGGTTTGGGATGCTACATTGCAAGCCTATTTCAAATCCCATGGAAGTTAATGTAAAGCTAAGCTCCATTGATGGAGAGCCATTAGAGGATGTAACTTTGTATTGATCTATTGTAGGCTCTTTCAATTATGCCACAATAACTAGGCCCGACATAGCATATGGAGTTGGAGTGTTATTACAATCTATGCATAGTCCAAGGACTACACACTTGCAAGCTGCAAGAAGAATGTTACGATATCTCAAGGCCACTATAAATGAAGGATTGTTCTATTCATTTGATGATGATATGCAGATCAAAGCTTATTCTGATGCGGATTGGGCCGGTTCAAAGGAGGATAGAAGAAGTACAAGTGGTTACCTAGTCATGCTAGGTAGCAAGATCATCTCATGGATTTCAATGAAGAAACCCACGGTGGCATTATCTTCCCTTGAGGCTGAATATAGAGCTTTGGCTCAAGTCACGTGTGAGCTAATGTGGATTAAGAAGTTATTTATGGAGCTTAATTTGTAGGCTAACACATATCCAATATTTTGTGACAATATGAGTAGCATTCATCTAGCATCGAATCCTGTCTATCATGCTAGAACCAAGCATATTGAAGTGCACTATCACTTCATAATGGAAAAGGTGATACCCAAGGAAGTTTCAGTACATCATATTGGTACCAAGGACCAAGTTGCCGAAATTTTTACAAAGGCTTTGGATGGGATGAAGTTTTCGAAATTCAAGCAATGCATCAACATAAAGGAGCTTGGATTAGGATGAATAATTGAAGCTTGAGGAGGAGTGTTAAAAGTCAAGCTTTAAGCTACAAATTCGTGGAGAATCTTTTATGGACATGTGAAGCAATCAAAGGAAGCCAAAAGCCACGAGATTCCATCAAGAAAATTCACTCACCACTCCCCAAGTCATCTCAACTAAGTCCTCCAAGTTCGGAGGCTGATTTGGAAAGGTAGTTCCTAGATTTTAGGGGCACACTTCTCACTATAAAAGGAGCATGTATCCCAACTTCTTTTGGGCCATCTTCTTGGCTTTTTAGCTCATGTAAAGAAGTTTTGGAGTTGTGATAAGCAAGCCCCTTGCTTAAGCTAGCCCCTTGCTTGCTTGCTTGATGTCTTTTAGTATGCATATCTATGTGTGTGCGCAGGCAGTGTTGCAACTCTCTACCCCTCAGTTGTTTGCATTAGTTCTCCCTCATATTGTATCCCTTTGATGTAATTCTTGTCTCATTGGATAGCTGTAAGAGTCTAGTTTAGGCTCACCAATTCTCTGGAGCATTCTCTGAGTAGTCTGGGAGCAACATTCATTTTAGTAAAGTTGTGTGATTGATATCTCGCTCTATGTGTGGGCTCTGTTGGAAATATTTTGCTCTCTCTTGTAAGGGCTGGTTCTTCTTCTCTATTTATCCCTTTGCTATGATTTTGGTGTCATTGGGTAGCTATTGGAGTGCTCTAATATGGATCTAATTGTGAGATTGATTCTTGTATATTCTTTGAGAAAAGCTTGCTGGAGTGAAGTGAGGTCTCTTCTTAACTAGCAGTTGTGAGCAATCAACTAGCTCATGTTGTAGACATTGTTTCTCTTTGTGTAAGCATCCATTGCAAGTGAAATTTGCTTTGTTGGAAAGCCATTGATGTCTACTACAGGTCTAGTAAAGCCCACTCGAGGTCTTTGCATATGCTCTGATAAAGAGCATTTTTGGTGTGCAGAGGTCAAAGAAGGATACATGTCGAGGTCATTCGCACTTCGTCGTTGCATAGGGGTTGAGATACTTCCCCCATCATATGTATATGTATATGTATATGTATATGTATATGTATATGTATATGTATATGTATATGTATATGTATATGTATATGTATATGTATATGTATATGTATATGTATATGTATATGTATATGTATATGTATATGTATATGTATATGTATATGTATATGTATATGTATATGTATATGTATATGTATATGTATATGTATATGTACATGTATATGTATATGTACATGTATATGTATATGTATATGTATATGTATATGTATATGTATATGTATATGTATATGTATATGTATATG
>CM035421.1:114917475-114939975 GCA_020310875.1 Ceratopteris richardii
GAGGACACTAAAGCATATCAAAGAGGTGGACACACAAGGAGAAGGAGCAAGTAGGGAGCTCGAAGATATGTATGTCAAATCGTTAGAAGAAATCCCTACAACAATAGTGATTTTCATCACTAAAAGCCATTGTAGATACCATTTCATATTTTTGTAGCTCCATTTTGTGCAAGCCAAGGATTTGTTGAGCTTGAGGAGCATTCGAAGTAGCTACATACCAATTTTCATAATTTTTAGACTTCGTTTGAGTCTTCAAATAGGCCTTAGAACCTAATTTTTAACTAGGCCGGACACTAGGTGTGGACACGGCCAAAATCTAGTCAAAAACTATAAATAGAGCTAAAGAGCTCATTTTTGGGGTTAGCTTGTAATTGATTTGAACTTGTAAGAGCTTTTTGAAAGTAATCTAAGAACTCCATTGCTTCTCACTCTTTGTCTTACGGCGTGTGCGCGTGTGTGTGTATGTGTGTGCATGTTAGTGTGCTTCTCACTCACGCTGTCGGAAAGAATTTGTTACTCTTAATATATTACAAAAAATAAAAAGATTAATTGTTTGATATAAGTTTGGTTAAAATATTAAAATTATTGACTAATTTTTGGTTCAAATTTTGCAGAAAAAGAAGGTTGCTGATCAATATCAAGTTGGAAAGTATTTATTTCAGTTTATTGAAGGGTTTAAATGATAAATTAAGGGTTAGTGAAGGGATAAACTGAGTTTTGGAAGTTAATATAAAGATAATTAAGGGTTAATTGTAGGTTTTGATCATGTTTTATAGTATTCTAGCTAAATATTAAGAATAAGTATGGGTTATCTAAAGGTCTAGATCATGTTTTAAAGGCTTTTAATTTAAATGCAAAGGTAATTAAGGGTTAAATGTATATTTTGAGCATGTCTTATAGGGTTCTAGTTAGATTTTAAGGGTTAAATATTCATCCTAGAGGGTTATGGAAGGTTAGAAAATAGGTTTATGGGTTAGTTGGAGTTAATTGATGTGGTTTAAAGTTAGTTGTAGGGTAAACCTAAGGTTAAATGATTAAATAAGTGGGTTGTAGTCCATAAATGAATTATTAAATAGGTTAAATATATCATATGGAACCTTAGAAAATTAATTCAAATAGTAAAATATATTATTTAATTATTTCCACTAAGCTTATGGTTATAAAATAAATTTAGATGAGTTAAATTAATTTTAGACTAAAGTTTAGTATCTATTCTAAAGTCTAGTATTTAAATAAATACATAAATAAGAAGTGAAAGGTAGTTTAAAATCTAAAGTCTATGGTCCATTAGAAATTTAATTGAAAGGTTGAAATTGAGAAAAAATCTAAAAGAAAAATCCCACGCCTAAATTCTTGTTGAATGTGGTTGAGTTGAAGAGAAGTTGAACTTGGTAAGTTGGTTCAGTTATCTATGGATAAATGTGGGCTATGGTGGGCTACTCTCATCTATTTAAAGAGGGGAGTACGTGCTTACAAGTTCATGTGATTTTTTTCAGGTACTTAATTTTTCTTTAGACTATAGTCATATTTGTACTTAGCTTTATGTCAGTCCTCTGAGAGGAGGAGAGAGAAGACCATCTCTCTTGTCCTTCAATTTATGGAAAGCAAATTTTTTTAGGAAGTGCAGAGATTTATTTTCTGCTTTATTGCTTTTTCTCTTCTTTTTCCCCTTCTTCTTGTCCTCTCCCTACTCTTTAAAATATTCTTTTTGTTTTCCTCTTCTCCCTCTCCCTCCCTTTCTCTGCCGACGGCGCAGCAGCGCTGCACGCGCAGCAGAGAGAGAGAGAGAGAGAGAGAGAGAGAGAGAGAGAGAGAGAGAGAGAGAGAGAGAGAAAGGACAGAGAGAGAGAAAGGTACAGAGAGAGAGAGAGTGAGTTTTCCTTTTTTTTTCTTTTCTTTTTTATTTTGTTTTGTTTTTCTTATTTTATTCCCTCTCCTCCCTTTCTCCTCTACCGGCGGCGCAGCAGAGCTCCGCGCGCAGCAGAGAGAGAAAGAGAGAGAGAGAGAGAGAGAGAGAGAGAGAGAGAGAGAGAGAGAGAGAGAGAGAAAGAGAGAGAGAGAGAGAGAGAGAAAGAGAGAGAGAAAGAGAGAGAGAGAGGATGAGAGAATTTCTGTTTTTTTAATTTATTTTTGTTATTTTATATTATGCATTTAATTTCTTTTTAATGTTTTTTATATATATGTTTTATTAGTTACTATAAATATGATTTATTACTTATATATTAAAATATACATGGAATAAATATAAGTTACTAATGTTTATATATATATATTTATGTGTGTGAATAGATATGTATTTATTTATGTATATGTATGAATGAATGTTTTATATGAATATATATATATATATATATATATATATATATATATATATATATATATATATATATATATATATATATATATATATATATATATATATATATATATATATATATATGTGTTTTAGTATATGTTTATGTTTTCTATGTATGTGTATGTGTGTGTGAAAGTATTTTAGCTTAGGTTCATTATATCTTAATGTTTTTATGCATAGTCATTAAGTATGCCTGTTGGAATGAATGGTTTTATTATGTATGACATGTAGGGTATGAAAGGGTATGCATGTATGTTTATTTATTTAACTTGATTTTATATATATGTGTTTTGCATTCCTAACCTTCTTTTTATGAGTTTCAGGTTTCCAGAAGGAGGGTCCATTGAACCTTTAGTCTTGCCTTTAGTCCTATATGATTTTACCTTTTCCTTATCCATTCATTTATTCTATCCATTCTTAGCTTATCCATTTCTTTTCCTACCCTTAACCCAAGCTTCTTCAACCTTTAGAGTGATATGATCCTATTAAAAATGTATTTAGTAAATGCATGATAGATGTTGTTTTATGATAGGCATGCTTAGTCATTAATTGTACCTAAGTTAGTGCTTAAACTCATGTTAATTATTAGAACATGACCCTATGTAAGTTTAGTGCATATTAATGCATGATCCTATGTTAATTGTTAATGCATGTTAGTACATGTTAATTGTTAGTGTATGTTAGTATATGTTAGTTATTAGAGCATGTTAGTGCATATTAGATGTTAGAAATTTATGCATCTAAGTTAATGCATGCTAATTAAAGTATGTATTTAAGTTGTTATGCGTATTACATGTATGTGTATGCATGTATATGTTAGTATGTGTTAGTATATGTTCATGCATGTATATGTTCATGCATGTGTGTGTTTATGCATGTGCATGTATGTTCATGCATGTGTATGAGTATGTTAGTGTAAGGTATGCATGTGTGTGATAGTATTAGGTATGTATGCATGTATATGTATGATTATGCATATGTTTGTTAGTATAAGCTGTTTATGTTAGTGCATATATGTTTATACATGTTCATTTATGCATATGAATGCATGCATGTGAGCTATGTTAGTGTAGTTTAATTTGCATGTTCATGTGTGTGCATATCATGTATGTAAGTATATATATGTATGGTATGCATATGTATGTTAGTGCATATATGTTTATGTATGTGTAATTATGCATGTGCATGTATGTTAATGCATGGTTATTAATGCATATGTATGATTGCTTGTTGCATGTTAGTGCATATATGTTTATGCATATTCATTTATGCATGTGCATGTATGCATATGAGGTGTGTTAGTATGCATGTGATGCATGTTAAGCTTATATACTATGTATGAATATGTATAAGTATATAAACAATGTATTTATATGTTTGATGTATATTAAAGTAATCACATAAATGAATTATTTATTGCAATGTATATGTTTAAATAAATGGATGTACTTAAATACATATGTGTTTTAGGAAGTTAAATATTTTATATTAAGCTAAGTGTTTCTAATTGTGCTAAGTTTTAAATGAGTGTTAATTTTTTACTAATTTCTCTCATGTGATTTTTTTCAGAGAACTATTGAACTAGAGATTCATGTGAATTTTCAGATATGATTTCTTGAAGATTTGCAGCCTATTGATGAATTGAAGATTTGCAGCAAAAAGAATTACTTAGCTTAAACTATTGATTAGCTTGTATAGATTATTCATTAAGCTTGGATAGGTTATTATTTTATGACATTATCTTATAGATGTGTATAGGAATTTGATCATTAATCTAGTGTCATTTTCATCTTATGTCTAAAGAGGCTTCTTCAAGTAGTTCCTTTCTACCTCCAGCTACATTTGAGTTATTATTTCCTAAACCAGTTGAGGAAGTTGAAGAGTTAGTTAAAAATAAGATAGTTAAAGAAACTTTGCATGATCCTAATAGAACTTTGCATTTACTTTCCACTGTTCCACCTAGCAATGAGAATAGTGAAGAACTTTTCCCACCAACTGTAGATAGAAACGATGATAATTTTCAAGAAGATTCAAGCGAAAATGAATGTATAAAAGATCAAATAGTTGATGAACAGATTATCCTACCTTCTTATTTTGAAGCAGTTGAACGTTATAGGAATGCATCACCTTACGGACCTTAGGAAAGTTTTAACCTATTCTACATAGTCACCCTGCGTGCGCCGTTAGCGAGGCGACTGAATTAATCCGTCAGTTGTCATAAATCGCACCCACACTTTGAACCTGACGTGAACAACGGCACAGTGGAACAGGTATAAAAACTTTTCTTGTTCTTGCATATGCATTAGCTTGGTTTAGGCTACGTGGTTGCTGCAGTTGAGGTGGTCATCGTGCAGAGGCAGATATACAAACCTTGTAATTCCCTGGCTGTTGAGGGTTGAGCTTATGCTCTGAGCGCCTCCACGGGAATAGGCAAGTAGTAAACCTCATCTCTACACCCTTACCATCAACATTTTTGAAAAACGTTTGCACTCAGAGCACTTAGATTTTTTGTATTAGGCATTTATTGCTCAACATATGTAACTTGAAAATTTCACACGCACTTGAGCTTCCCCATCAATTGAATGGTCAGGTATATTTTCTTAACTTGCATCTGTTTGTGCTTAGTTAAATAGGGATTAGGAGTCATAGGAATTGTTAGATTTGAAGTAATTACTAGATTTTAATTTAAAAAGGTTTTTTTTATTTTTGAAAGATAGCATTTATTTAGGATTGTTTAAAAAGTTCAAGTTTAGCTAGTATCTAGTTTTATTAAATTGTTAAAGATTGTTTTCATTAGCATAAGTTTAGGTTGAAAATTCAACAAAAATTTTCATTAAAAAGTTAGAATTTATTTTTAATACTTGTTTAAAGGTTATTTTAAAATTAAGTAAATCTGGAATCAATCAACTTAGTTGGTTTAGTAAGGGAACAAAAATCTAAAGTCCAAGAAGAAATCAAGGATTATATTAAGAAACTCAAATCTAGTTCTAGTATACATAACAAAATGGATGAGTTATTTAAAAATATGATGTCTGAAACCCAAGGCCAAAAAGTAGTGGAGGCTATGTTAAAAGAAAAAGGAAAATTCACAGGAGTTAACACAACTAATTATTTAGACACTTTTGAAGACTTAGCAAAACTTCATGGGTTGCCAGTAGATAAATGGGTAACATTTTTAGTTAGACTTGCAATAGGATCAGCCATTAGTGTTATAGAACCTCATAAAGCACTTGAATGGGAAGATTTTTAAAAAACAAATGCACAAATAATTTTACTTAGAAGATTATAGTCAACACAGTAGGGAGGGATTTATGAAGTGGTTTAGTTCACCAAAGACCCAAATATCTCTTACACAATTACATGGAGAATTTATGAAGAGATTTTCACAACTGCCTGAGCAAGATAGGACTGCTCTTACACTAGATATAGTGCTTTATTTCTTAAAAGTTTTACCTACAGACATTAGAAGTGAAGTGAAAAGAAGATTAGAAGAACTTGGGAAAAGATATGGTTTAACAGAGGACTAGGGGGTACTAAAACAAGTAGTTGAAGTAGTAGCACAAATGAAACAAAGGCATCATTACTATATGACATGAATTTAACCTTTCCAACAGTAGGACCAACTAGTCAAAATCCTAAAATCAATATAAACTCTAGTTTAACTGAACAAGCATCAACATCCAAAGTGCCTAGTGAGTTACAGTTTGAAATACTATTTTACAAACTAGATAATATGATGCAAATGCATACGAACATATCTAAGGAAGTGGCAACACTTCAAAATACAGTTCATTCCTTAACTAGTCAAGATAGAACAATTTTTGGTCCTCAGTTTACTCATGCCCCACAAATGAATCCTATACCTATAGCACCTACAATGAATCAACCAATAGCTCAGAATCAACCAGTAGCTCAGAATAATGAAAGAAAAGGAACACCCACCCGACGATGTGTTTGGTGTGATACTATTGAACATATGTCTTATGCCTGTGAATCATTAAAAGAAGCTAAAGAAAGAAAATTAGTTATTGATATTGATAAAAAAACTATGTGACTACCACACCCATCTCCCTCTACCTGTAAATTGGGGAAAAGGTGGAATGCAAAAATTATATGAAAATATTTCGGAAGCACAAAGAAGCTCATCTGGAGTTAGATTAGAATGTGAAGAAAGTGATTTAGATGATGAAACATCAAATGAAACCAAAAACTATTCAATAGAAGCATTCATAAAAGCTAGAGATGATATTATGAACAAAACAGCATGGAACTCACCTATAGATAATTTCTCTATCTTCTCACATATTGCAAATGTGGAAGAAAAGAGAAAAAGAGATGAAACTCAAGATCTAGATGAATCTAATCAAAGAGTAACTAGAAAACAATTGAAAAAAGAACCTAAAAATGTACAATTCAATGAAAATACAAATTTAGAATCAAATGAGCATAAAAGAAGAGAGATAAAAGATGGTAAACAACCAGAGATATCAAACAAACCTAGTGAACTAGATTCAAAGACTAATGAAGAAACAGATAAAAATGAGGAAAAAACTAAGAACCCCAAAAGAATTCCAAAAGCTATTTTAACTTCAGAACTTGAACAAAAGAATGAAACAAAGGAAATACTGTATGATATTCTTTTAAAAAGTCAAGTGACTATGTCACTTGAACAATTGTTTACTATAGCTAAATTAGAATTTAAAGACAACTTTATTAAAATGATAAAAAGAAAAAGATTTCCATTAAATACTGATATTGAAATGACTGACAATGTAGATGTAACTCATATTTCTAAAAAATCTTCCCTTTTCGACTCTGATGATGATGAGGAAGAAAGTAAAGGATATGTTAATAAGAATTTTTTAGGACCTATACTTCCAGATAATATACAAGAAAGATCTGAAAGCAATTACAAAAAGATTTTTTGGTCCAGGGGAACACCACAGATCAAAGTAAATTTAGGAGATAGGAAAAATTCTTGTACAGCTTTAGCTTTACTAGATTCAGGCTCAGAAATAAACGTAATATCAAAAGAATTATATGATAAATTTAGATGGCCTATAGATAAACAGCATGGGTGGATTATGAGAATAGTAGACAATGGATGTGGTGCCCTTTTAGGAGCATGTGCCAACATTCCAATTTCAATAGGTGGTATTTGTGAAATATTTCACTTTTTTATACAAGATAACTGTTCTTATGAAATTATCCTAGGACAAGCCTTCATCTGTGAAACTCGTATGGAAACAAAAATGATGGAAGATGGCTCTGGGTATGCAAGTTTTAGATCAAAAGACGATTTACAAACTTTACAAGTAATGACTGTTAACCCAAACCATATTAGAAATAGAGAACATATTAGAAAATCACCCATCAGATCACAAGAGAAGATGCACGAAAGTCATTTACCTCTTAGTGATTCTGGAACATACTTTGATCAAAATTTTTACTAGGCACCATTGTTGAGCGAGACAACAGTGGTAACTGGTTTGATATCTCGCATAAATGTGTAAATAAAATAGAAAATGTTTCTGTTTATTTTTCATCTTCAAAATTACAAATTCTAAATAATAAAGATATTCCTAGAAAAACAATAAAAAAATATGAAAAATATTTTAAAGATAAAGGATATATGTCTAAAACTGAAAATATTGAAAATATAATTGAAACTTCTTTTTCCTCTACTTTATTTGATGAAATTGACGAAACCTTACATGATGAAAAATTATTACATGTTATTCTTTTAAACTCATTAAACGAATATGATTTAATTTCAAAATTTATTTCTGATTTTCATGAAGTTCAAATTAATACAAAGTATAAAACAGTAGATAAAAAAGTGAAACCCGTAGCTCAAGACTTACCTGAAGGAAGTGATTTAAAAATTAAACAAGTAGCTAACGATCCTATCTTACGTGACATGTCTAAAATAGGTCATAAATTTACTGAAGAAACTATTAAATTAATAAAAATAGGAAATGATGATTCTTTTTTATTACCAACTGAACGTGAATTATTTCGTGAAATGATTAAAAATCATGGTAGAGATTTTTCTCTTTATCCTCAGGAAATAGGATGTGTTGACCCTAGAATAGTTTCTCCTATGATTATATTTACTGTAGCCCACATACCTTGGAATCTTTGCCCTATACCAGTTCCAAAGGCTCATTTACCTGAGCTAATGAAACTGCTTAAGGAGAAGATGAAAATGAAAATATTAGAACCTTCCTCTGCACCTTATTCTAATAGATGGTTTACTGTTCCTAAAAAGAATGGTAAACTTAGATTTATTCAAGACTTACAACCCGTAAATAAAGTTATTATTAGGAACGTGGGAACCGGCTGAGGAGAATTTGCCGAAGCTTTTGCTGGGCATTCTATCTACTCTATGGGTGACTTATATTCAGGATATGACCAGTTTCAGCTTGCTACTGAAAGTAGAGATATTACCACGATGAAGACTCCTTTAGGGTTAGTTCGTATGTGTACTCTTCCCCAAGGAGCTACAAATTCGGTAGCACATATGATGAACGCGATGAATATGGTTCTTCATGATTTTATTCCTAATGTAACCATGCCATTTATAGATGATATTCCAATAAAAGGTTGTCAAGAAAAAGAAAAAGATGAGACATTAGATTCCTTAGGATGTAGGAAGTTTGTAGCTGATCATATTTTAGATTGTAAAAAAATTCTAAAAAGATTTGAAGAAGTAGGATTAACTTTTTCTATAGAAAAATCAGTTTTTTAAGTTAATGAAGTTTTAATTGTAGGACATTTATGTGGTTATTACGGTCGTAGGCCTTTTCCTCAAAAAGTAGATGCTATTAATAAACTATCTGAAACTTGTAAAAACATTAGTGAAGTTAGACGTTTCTTAGGAGCATGTGTATTTTATGCAATTTGGATTCCTCATTATGCCCATGTAGCTAATCCATTATATGACTTACTTAGGAAAAATAGAAAATTTAAATGGACTGAAAAACATGTTAAAGCAATGAAAAAACTAAAAAATTTACTTTCTAATGCACCTGTCTTAAAGCGTGTAGATTATTCAAATAATAAACCGATTATTTTAACTGTAGATACTAGTCCTATAGGAATAGGCTGGGTAATAGGTCAGGATGATAATGAAAGGAATAGATATGCTATTAGATTTGGAGCTAAAATTTTGCATGAAACTCAGAGAAATTAGCCACAAATAAAACGAGAATTATGGGGTTTAGTTAGTGCATTAAAAACTGATAAAGAGTATTTTATAGGAGCAAATGTAATAATTGAAACAGATTGTTTACCGTTAATAGGTATGATTACTAATTGTTCTTCTCCTCATATAGCTATGTTAAGATGGATATCATATATTAAGTTTATTAATCCTATTTTAAATCATATTTTGGGTAAACCTAACTATGTAGCAGATATGCTTTCTAGGGCTAAATTTGAAGATGATGAATTGACTAAAACTGATTTAAATATAATTAATTATATTTTTTATGTATATGTATATGAAAAATTCAATGAAAATGAGTATGAAGGGATTTGGTATGATATAGGTTATTATCTTAGTACTCTAAAGCAACTACCTATTTGGTCAGTTAATAGATTTAGAGATATTAGAAAACGTGCGTTTAATTTTTTCCTAAAAGATGGTTTTATTTGGCGAGATGCTAAAGGGAAAATTAGATATCCACAACGAGTTTTAGGAAATAAAAAACTGCAAAATAGAGTTATGATAGATATGCATGACACTCTTTGGGCAGGTCATAAAGGCTTTTATGCAACTTATGATAAAATTAGAGAAGCCTATTGGTGGCCGGGAATGTATGTGAATATACGTGACTTTGTTAATTCTTGCACTACTTGTCAGGTACATTCATCAGTTAGACATAGAGAACCTTTGCACCCTACCTATCCTCCTTGTATTCATTACAAGTGGGTAGTTGATTTAGTGACCATGCCTAAAGGATTAGATAAGATGAGATATATAGTTTTAGCTAGAGAAGACCTGACTAATCATGTAGAAGGTAGAGCTCTTTGTACGAAAAATACTTATAGCGTATGTAAATTTTTGCTAGAAGAAGTTATTAGTAGATTTGGCTATGTAGAGAAGATAGTGGCAGATAGGGGGGAGTTAGATGCTAGAGAGGCTAGAGAATTCTTTGACCAGCATGGGATTCGTCTGTCTCTCACTACTGCTTATAATCCGGAGTCTAATGGTAAGATTGAGCGGGTCATCCCTCTATTGTGAAGGCAATTTCTAAGGCCTGCAATGGTGATATAGTGCAGTGGCCTAGATATCTTCCTTTTGCATTATGGGCAGACAGGATGACGTACACTAGATCTACAAGATTTATGCCTGCAGAACTAATGTATTGTCAGAAACCGATTTTTCCTATCGAGACCCAAATTATTTCATGGACGACACTTCCATGGAATAATGAGATGACTCGTGAAGATCTAATTTCTGTTAGGATTATGCAGTTAAATATAGGAAATAAATTAATTAAAGAAGCTGTACAGAAAGTAAAAAGTTTGCGTCTTAAAAATAAAATTTATTTTAATAAAAAACATAGACTTAGGCCGCGTTCTATAGAGGTAGATGATTGGGTATTAGTATATGATAGTACTTATGATACTCAGTATGAAGCTAGGAAGAAATTAATAAAAAGATGGTTTGGTCCTTACGTGGTTGTAACTGTATTTGATAATGGTACATTTAGACTTAGAGAGTTTGACGGTTCTTTATTGAAAAATTTAATTGCAGGAAAAAGAGTAAAATTGTTTAAGAAGAGGAATAATGAAGAATATGAAATTGAGGAAAATGATGTTGAGGATGATGCTGATGAAAATGAAGATGATGATTAAAATATTTAAAATCAGGTGAAAAGGTTTTGATTAGAGATTCTTTGATTTTTTGTGTGTATGCATAGCATTACTGCATGGATTAAAAGGAAATGTTCAAAATTATTTAAAAAAATATTTAAGTAGAATTTTAAGATATAAAAATATCTGAAATATTTATGATTGAAGCATAAAACTCGTATTTATATAAATTGAATCAGGAAGTTTAATAGAAATTTTGGCATCGGAAGCTTGTAGATGAAAAGGTAGTCTTATTTTGAATATATGTATATACTAAAAAAAAAATTATTCATTAGCAAATGGGATTTTGTATCTTGCTATTTATTTTTTATGAGTTCTGACCTCGAAATAAAATAAAAAATTAATTAAAAACTTCATACCCAATTAGCATATATGTATGTGTCTGTTGTTAGTGTGCTATGATGGGCTAGTAGGCGGGTGGAACAACCTTGGTCGGGTGATCAAGGCCACGAGCTGACGCTAGTTTCATCATAAGCCTAACCTATATGTTGTCATGCGCCTGCATGGGTCGATAGGCAGGTGGAGTTACTCTGGTCGGGTGATCAGAGCCACGAGATGACGTCGATTTCATGTAGGGCTGACATAGTTCTGTCGTGCACTATACCGAGTTGGCAGACAAGTGGGTTAAACTTGGCCGGGTGGACAAGTCCAGGAGTCGCACCCAATTTCGGTATAGGCCGATTTGTGAAAAAAAAAAAAAAAAAAAGAGAAAAGCTGATTTGGGATGAAGTATAAAAGCAAAATGATTTAAGCAATGAAAAGAGAGTCAGATCATAGAAAATAAAAAGTAGGAAGCATATAACAGCTTCAAGCAAACCCCTCAAGAAACCATGAGACTTGCTGGAAGAAGATTTAGGCAATACTTAGAGAGATGCCCTGTCCCTGAGTTACCCACACCAGCTAAGCAAGTGGCTTTGTTCTTGGATGGATTGCTAAGTACCAAATTGAGATCATATGTGTACTTGAAGGACCCTAGGACCATAGAAGAGTGTGTACGCATGTGCATTGACATCTAGGATAACCTAGGGGAGGAATTAGAGCTTTCAAAAATCTACAAAGATACTGATAGTTCTTCTAACCTCACTTCCATGCAATCCACATCAATTGAGGAACTTGCAGAGAAAGTAGCTCAGAAATTAGGTGTCACTAGCAAACAGATCCCAAGATTTGCCCCAGTGAAAAGATGCTATACTTGTGGAGGTGACCATATGGCAAATGTATGTCCCATTATGGCTCAACCCCAAGTAAATCCTAGTAGCCAGTACTGCACTATAGAATGAAGATACACCAATCACACAGCACAAGACTGCCCATACAATAAGCAAGCTGTTAGGCAAACCTACCCTCAGCCATACCCTCAACAAGGCAGATACTAGAGTCAATACCCACCACAACAGTATACTAGGCCCCAGCAAAATTACCAACCGCAATATCAGGCCCAACTGAGACCCCAGCGAGTGCTAGCGCAACAACCACCTACTCCTACTAATGTGATTTCGGTAAAGTATGCTGCTATAGAAGAAAACCTGAATAGAGCTATAGTCCCAGTAACACCATTAATTTCAGAAAGTGATCCCAGTGACCATAGCTTTGATTCTACACATGTTGAGAGCCCCCAGGCCTACTACATACAATCTCCTGAACATGGTGAGTCCTACTACAGTGAAGAACCAAGTGAACCTAGTTGGGAGCCAGAGTACACCAATGTAATGTACACAAACCCTAACTCTAGACCCCAACCTAGGCAGATAAGACCCCCATTCCCTAGAGGGCCATGCTACAGATGTCAGGGTGATCACCTCATTCGTGATTGCCCCTTACCTCCACCTACACAACCCCAGTCAGTGACAATTCAAGGCTTTTGCCAAGATTGTGGAAAGGAGCATCTTTTACGAGACTGCCCAAAGAATCCTAATAATATGCCGAAAATCACTCCTATCAATGTTGTTGGGTTAGTGGTAGACTCCACAGGAAGTGTGACTTCGACTACACCAGTGCAAGTGATCACTAGAGCCCAAGCCTTGCAACAGAACCAAAGTGTAGGCCAGGAAAAGAGCCCAGATGTTAGTGAAACGGAGAGCATGACAAAGAAGAGGACTAGAGCTTGGAGAGATAGTTGTGAAAGAATGAAGAGGCAATGGGCAAAGAAAATGAGTGAACTTGAGGAAAGCCTAAGAGAAACGAGAGCCAGGATAACCGAACTCACATCTCAAACTCCCTCTCACACTACCCCACCTCCACCATTCCCAACTCCATCCGACCCGCCACCTTCCAACCCGCATCACCTAATCCCACCACCCCCTAGAGTAGGATCAGTCCTAGCAGATCCCACTCCCGAGGACCTAAACATGATGCTCAAAGCATATCAGGCCAGAATCCAAGCAGGGCCAAACGTAACTGATCATGAAAAGTGCTACCCTAGAGCACAATTAGAGCTTGAACGAACTAAAATTTGTGCTAAGATGGTGGAGCTGGCTCAAACCATGTTTGAAGCCAGTCGCCTCTTTAACATCTCTAGCTCACCTAAGACACAGTTGCACTTTGAAGGACTGTTAGAAAGAATAGAGAGGCTGATTGCACAATCAGAAAAGGAACCCGCCTCTCAACACAAGGACAAGGCTAGTGAAAGAGTAAGCCTTCCTGCCTAGGAAGCCTATGTGCCTAACTCTACGGAGCCAGACACATCATCTTCTATGAATCGGTTCACACCCGAATTCCTACAAGAGATTCAAGAAGACAAATGGGCTAAAGAAACTGAAGTCCCTCCTCCTATTGAACTTGTGGATGATGCACACGACCAATTCCCACAAGACATCCCATCCATTTATGAGGAGCAGGAGAGCACCCAATCTCAAGAGAGATTAGACTTTGAGTCTAATTCTTTGCATGAATTACCCCACTTCACAGGCCCATGGGAAGCTAAGTCCACTTGTATGAGAGCACCCACGGTCATGGTACGAAATGAGGACTCAGTCATACCTAGGAACACGGAGGTAGTGAAAAACACTAAAGTACAGTGCAACCTCACTTAGAAGAACTACTCAAAGTGAGGCCAGAGCTATGGAAACATGTAGCCAAACAAGTACCAGAGATAGCAAAACCTCATTCCCAGGTAGGATTCCAGAGAATAGTGCCAGAAATACCATTGGACAAGATAGGAGACATGAGTGAGGGCGAAGAGGGAAACACATATCTTCCTATCACCCATCAAGGATACACCACCAAAGCCATTTTAGACTCAGGCGCAGGAGTTGCGATTGCTACCACTTCCCTATGGAAGCGTTGGGGCAAGCCAGCACTCATGCCCACTAGGATGAAATTGCAAATGGCCGATGGTCACATAGAGAGGCCCTTGGGACTGTTAGAAGGAATAACTCTCACCACATGTGGTGTTGAGTTCGAGCATACATTTGCTATATGTGATTTTAGCAAAAATCATGCCTATGAAATGATCTTGGGACGACCTTTTATGCGACAGTTGCAGGTAGTATAGGACTGGGGAACCAATTCTTTGTACCTGCAACACTTAGGTGTTACGACCAAAGTGAATCTCAAAGATTACTCTCATAGAGATGTCCCTCCTATCCAATGGAATCCCATCCATAGAGTCAAAGATGATACGGAATCGGTGCATTCCATAGGATCAGGATCCTCATGGATGCATGAAGACACCATCTTATGGATGTGCAAAGTAGCAGTAGAAGAAGAGAAGAGAGAAAAAGCCAGAGAGATAGGTGCGAAGGAAACACATAGATCAATTCAAGACCCAGCCTATGCACCTGTAGTATTTCCGGACGAAGAATTTGAACCCCACGGTTGGGCAGAAATCCTAGCAACAATGGATGTAGCCATCAATGAAGAACAATGGACACCTCACTGTGATGAAGATGGCTATGACATTTCAGTCTTCTCCATAGAGCCAATCATGGGAGAGGCAGTGTTAGAAGAGTGTGAACCTAGCCCTGATGCATTTGAGGATGCAAGTGACTCCGATCTAGAGTCAATCATTATGGACCCACCTTTTGCATCAGATGAAGAATACTTCTATGAAGTAGAATTTCAACCCCAGAGGCATGGAGAGCTTACAAATGATGTAAAGCTAGCCACACATGTGACCCCGAAGGAAGAAGGAAAGAAAAGAAAGAAGAGAGAAGTCACACCAGAAGAGGAAGAATCTTTGTTTGAGGTCCCGGAAAATTTTAAGAAGTATGAGATAGATGACAGGAGAGTCATGATCAGAATGCCTAAACGAGAGGCACAATCAGGGGAAGCCTATGATAACAAAGAAACCACCAAGAGAATAGTGGTAGCTTTGGAAGAAGGAGAAGAGAGATGCACGTACATAGGCCATGACCTGACGGAAGACGAAGAGCACAAATTGATAGCCTTGCTAGGAGAATATAGAGATGTATTCGCTTGGAGTTACAAGGATTTGAAAGGCGTGGACCCTGACATATGCTCACACACTATCCCCATGACCTCAGATGCCAAACCTTCTAAGCAAAAGCCATACACATATAATGAAAACTATGTGACCAAGATCAAGGAAGAGATAGATAGGCTGGTTGAAGCTAGATTCATCTATGAAATTGAGCACACTGAGTGGGTATCCCCCATCGTAGTGGTGCCCAAGAAAAATGGAAAGCTGCGTGTATGCATTAACTTAAAGAAGGTCAATGCACCCACAATTCGAGATAACTATCCGCTTCCTATCACAGAGCATCTCTTAGAAAGAGTAGTAGGCAAGGAAGTGTACAGCTTCCTTGATGGATTTTCGGGCTACAATCAAGTAGCCATAGCTCCAAAAGATCAGCATAAGACAGCTTTTGCCACAGAGTGGGGCATATTCGCCTTTCGAGTAATGCCAGGGCTTACCAATGCTCCTGCAACCTTCCAGAGGCTGATGTGCCATGTAATTAAAGAGTTCCTCAGGAAGAACTTAGAAGTCTATGTTGATGATCTTTGTGCTCATTCCAACATTAGGCAAACCCATATTCCTGAACTCAGACAAATCTTTGACAGATGTAGAGAATATCAAGTCTGCCTGAACTCAGAAAAGTGCGTTTTTATGGTCAGGCAAGGCAAGATTCTAGGACACATAGTGTCAAAGAATGGCATATCCACTGACGAAGAGAAAGTGAGAGCCATAGCGGAGCTACCTAGGCCAAAGAATGTCAAGGAAGTACAAACTTTCATGGGGCATTGTGGTTATTACCGACGGTTTATACACATGTATGCCATCATAGCAAAGCCTCTGTATGGACTTTTGACTAACTTTGAGTGGACTGATGAATGTGAGAACTCCTTCAAGGAGCTTAAACGGCGATTATGTTCAGCACCAATCTTGACCACACCAGATTGGAATAAGCCTTTCCATGTTCATGTAGATGCATCCAATTATGCTATTGGGTGTGTACTCACGCAGCCTACCGGTGAAGGTAATATGGATCTTCCAATTGCCTATGCTAGTAGACAATTGAATGTAGCTGAACGAAATTATACCACTACGGAGAGAGAAGGACTAGGCATGGTATATGCAGTTAAAAAGTTTAGACATTGCTTGCTTGCAAATAAGTTTAAATTTTTTACTGACCATCAAGCACTGCTATATCTCGTGAACAAGCCATGCAATACAAGAAGATTAGTAAGATGGTTTCTCTTGCTAATGGAATATGATTTTGAGGTTGTAGTGAGGAAAGGTAAGACTCACTTGAGAGCAGACCATCTCTCTAGGCTCACATCTGGAGAAGCCCCACAAGGAGTGTCAGATGACCTTCCTGATGCTTACTTGTTTAATTTGGAAGTGGTGCCACAGTGGGCTAAGCCATTAGTGCAAGTATTGACATACGGGCCTAACCACCCGGTAATAAACACACAGGATAAAGAGGTAGTAAAAGCCCAAAAGTATCACATCATGGCAGGAAGTATGTACAAGCACACGGATCAAGGGATCTTGGCTTGTTGTGTGGAAGAGGATGAGTACGCTAAATGGTTGCAATTAGCACATGTGGGTGCATTAGAGCAACACTACTCAAAGCAATGAACCCTACAAACACTAAAGAGACTCGGAGTGCATTGGCCGACTATGGAAGCTGATGTCCAAAAGTTGTGCAAGGAATGCCCAATCTGTTGCACTAAACCACCTGTGGAACATGCCACTCTTTATCAAGTGTTCATAGTGCCAGATTGGAGTGAACCACTAGTATCCTTCCTGAGGACGAAAACATTCCCTCCAGACATGACTCTGGCGAGGAAAAGGAATTTAGAACAAGAAGCCCTGGATTACTCACTCATTGGTGATAATCTATACAAGCATGGTAAAGATGGTTACCTGAGACTATGTGTCCATGAGAGTGAATATCTCAAGATCTTGGAAACTGCTCACCAGGGTGTAGTAGGAGGACACTTTAGACCAGATCGGGTGATCAAGGCAATACTATTTGCGGGCTTCTAGTGGCCGACCCTTCACATGGATGCACATACCTATGTGAAGAGGTGTGATGTCTGTCAGCGAACTCAGTATCCTATACGCAAAGATGAGATGCCACTGAAACCTATGATAGGTGGACGAGCATTCTCTAAGTGGGGAATAGACTTTGTAGGTCCTATTAATCCCCCAGCTAAGGGTTCTCATGCTGAATATATCATTGTGGCCACGGATTATCTAACCAAGTGGGTAGAAGTAAAAGCCACAACGAAGAACGATGCTCAAACAACAGCTAAGTTTTTATTTGAGAATGTTTTCACTAGATACGGGCTACCTATAGAGCTAGTTAGTGATAGAGGCACTCACTTCTTGAATGAAGTTATTGAAAATCTGCTCCAAGAATTCTTGGTAGTACATAAGAAGTCTGCCCCCTATCACCCTCAAGTAAATGGCCAGGTTGAGAGCACCAATAAGATCTTATGCAATGTACTGACGAAATTAGTGAACAATAAACGCTCTAATTGGGACAAACAGCTACACCATGTTGTTTGGGCATACCGAGTCGCCTACAAAACGGTACTCCAAGCCACCCCCTTTCAGATGGTATTTGGCCAAAATGCAGTGCTATCGTTGGACTTCTTAATACCTACATTGAAAGTGGCACAAGAGCATGAATGGACGTGTCATGAACTCTCCTCTAGACTTTTTGACCTTGAACGATTAGGAGAAACAAGACTGAGGGCGGCTGCAGGGATATATGCAGCTAAGAAACAACAGAAGGCATACTTTGATGCCCACGTTAAGGATAAAGGCTTGAAGGCAGGCGACCTAGTACTAGTCTACACTTTGAAACAACATGCGAGGAAACTAGAGAAGAGAGGCTACGGACCCATGATCATTAATAGAATCTCAACAAGTGGAGCAGTGCAACTAGCCACATTAGAAGGCGATATTCTCTCGAGCTACATAAGCGGATGCAGAGTCAAGTTATATCAGGAACCTCTGACGGAAGAGATGCTAAGTCGACTCAACCTTGCTAAGAAACGCAAAGAAGAAGAAAGACGAATTCCAGAAGAAGCTCAAGCAGAAGCATTAGAACGCATCCGGAGAATGAAGTTGAGAAGACAGGGTAGAGAGCAAGCTAGGATAGATGCATATGCAAATCAAGGATATCATGTGGCTATGTGTGAAGTTTCAGGTATCAGCGCTCATAGGATAATTGATCGACGTCCTTTTATAACCTTAGAGATAGGACAAGGAAAGGGTGCAAGGACTGTAAGAGCCTTGATCGACTCAGGTGCAGCCACTAGTGCTGTTAAATTTTCTTACTGTCAAAAGTTGAAATTAACTGTCAATCCTATAGAAGCATATCTCATAGGATTGGGAGGTGTGGAAACCCCTTGCATGGGCCAGGTGGAACTTCCCCTCTATATTCAAGACGAAGTAATGATAGTCAAAGTACTAGTGTGTCAAGATGAGGACCTCACTAAGCCTCTTGTCTTGGGTCAGGACTGGATCTATGATCATGCAGTCAACCTAAACCTAAGAAGTGGACTTCTTCAGGTATGGGTAAATCATAGTCGAATTACAGTTGAATTGGAAAATGAGGCACTCAAGGAACTAGGTAAGGCACGAACTCTTGGTCCTTCCAGGGGCGCACATGAAGTTGACAATGCTATTCTTGTCCAAAACTGTATGATACAGAAAGAGGATTGTCTCAACAATGGAGTCAAGGATAAGACAGCACTCCCTTCTTTGCCAAAGGTCAGAGGGATGCAGCAACCAAAGGCAGATCAAATACAGGAGCATAGTACTACCTATACTGAGGCCAAAAAAACGTGCGAAGCAGAATGTCTCAGCCATTGAAGCAAGTGTGGGTGCGGAAAGGCGAACACCCTGTTGCAACCATGCCAACCTCATGGCCAAACCCTCTTATTAGTAATCGACAACACGACACTAATAAGAAGTCTTTCATAAATTCTTCTGTGAAAGTAAAGTCTATTTGGGTACCCAAGAAGTCGATGAAGGCCAGCCCACAATCACGACAAATCTGGGTGCCTAAGGCTTGCTTGCAAGCTCAAATAGCTACACCGAGGCCACACCCGGTACAACATGTTTCACTCACTCAAACAGCTGATGCCCATTCTTAAACATCACGCACGGACACGTATTCTTCCATGAGCACAAGTAGAATCACTTGTAAATGGGTCCCTAAAAAGCCTCATTTTCAAGTAGATGCTCCTATCAAACTCTCTAGAGTCTCCACAAAATCAAGATCAAAACCCATCCACTGCATTTGGCAACCTAAAACTTGTAATAAACCCCCGGACCCCAGTTGTAAATCCATGCCCACCTACTAACTACATCACTCTCACACTACATCATTCCACTTAGCTCCGAGGTCTACCCAATTCCTAACTACACACACCAGCACCAAGCACTTAATAACCTACTAATCTCTCCCGAACGTCATGTTAATGTTGTAATGGGGACAAAAACGGTTCTATCTTGTCCTGTACAATGTTAACACATGTTTCTATATTCTCACAGAGTCAGGAGGCAAGAAGTAACATGGCAGATACGACAGGAACTAGCTCCCAGGCTGGCACTAGCCCCCAAGTCGTGGACATTGAAAGTCTTCCCATTGAGGAGGAATTGAAGGAACGCCCAGTGGCATTGAGGGCATTACATGCCATCCCGATTCAGAATCCTCCACAGGGGCACACAATGCCGGTCAGCAAAAACTCACATTGGTTCAGTGATGTGGCAGGATCTCTGGGTGAAGGCACTTTCATGTAGGAGGCCGAGATAGAATTCAATGGGCGCTGGGGCAGATATCACTTCTTCACCATGGAATTTGAGAAACTGCAAAATAATGAAGGACTGAAACCTATATGGAAGAAGTCAGGACTCTACGATTACTTCAAATTCCAAATGCCAAAGCCCGACTTTCTAAGATGCTCATATTTGATTAGCACCCTCACTCCGAGCAAAGACAAAAAGGGATACATCACCTTTGTCCTCCCATCTCTCACAAGGGGCAATGACCTGAAGTGCTTCAGGTTGACTATCAATTTGGTAAGGGAAGCTCTAGACATGAAAGGTATGCACATTCCTATGGAGAAAGAGACTATGGTCCCCGACAATATGAAGAACAAGAATCTGACGAAATTAAAGGACATGGTGGCAATGACACCTACAATTGCCATTCACTTGCGAATGGTCATGCAGCATTTTGCATTTCCCGCTCAAGAGAGGTTCACAATGCCACCTAAGAAGATATGGTTTAGTCTATACTTGGCCGACGCCTTCGATTTGACAATCAATATGCCCCACTGGATTATCAACCAAATCCACTTGGCTCATCAAAGGTGGTATAAAAAACAAAAGTCTGTACTGTATGGATGTTGTGCTCTCACTCGGATTGTGTATAGATGTTTGGCTTATGATGTGCCAGTGCAGAGGGCATTAATTTGGACCAGGGTACAGGAATTCCAACGTAGACTATTAACCACAGGACCGCCATCTAAGAAAATGAGAGGCGCAGTTCAGATGCCCTGTGCACAACCCCGCGGTGCGACATTGACACCAGAGACAACTCCACGACTTCCAAGGCGGGTACAACCCTTCACTATCAGATTACCAAGACACAGCACTGATGGACCGAATCTGGTGTTCCCACCAGTACCAACTGACCTAGAGTTTCCTCACGGATTCACATTAGAAGACCTAACTGATGAGGAGGTTGCCAGAATAATCGAAGCTGTTAACGCAAAAGTCGAGGCAGAGCAAGCTAGTGGACAACAAACTGCTACAGACCAACCCCATCCCAGACAACCAGATGTCGTCAATGTGGAGGGTGAAGAAGAACAAGAACAAGAGGAGGAACATGGTGGAAAATCCGAGGAAGAAGAGCAGGAATATGATCAAGAAGCTCTGCAAGTACTTGAGGGTTCCCCGGCTTATACGAAGGAATTGAAAAAGCTCTATGATACCATCAACAGGGTTCAAGAGCAACATAGATTGTCCCTCGCAGCAGGAAAAGCTCTCATGAACCAAATCCTTGAGGAGGAAGGAGTAGACGAGCAATACCGCGCCACACTTGATATGATATCTGATGCTTTAGGAGTACTTGAGACGGTGCATACCGCCCTTGCACAAGCACGAAGAACGGAGCGAAGATACGGTAGATGCCCCCCTCGATCAGGAAAACAGATGAATGTATTAGTATCAGAACCACAAGGAACATCCACAACCACGGGCACTGCATACACCGTTCAGGATACTTAGGAAACCCATACATCAAGTGCACCTCCGTCACCCCCTTTGCCACCCCTGCCTCCAACTCCACCACATTCACCTCCCACTACCAGTGTAACCACTACTGTCACCGCCTCTAAGTCCACCACCCATACCGAAGCACAGACCATCAGTCAACCCACACAACCCACACACCCTATCTCCACCTCTCTTGTCTATACGACCACGGACACAGTAATTCTAACCATAGCCATGGAAAACCCCGTTCCCCCGATCACATTTCCTGGCAGTTCATATTCACAATTGCACACACCACTGTACACTTTCACCACTATCACCGCACCCACAATTCCAATATTCACAATCACCCCCACTACTGCATCCACTTTTGATTTTATGGACATATCACCCACCTCCGCACCTCTCCCTCCCCCCATACACCCACCATCTCCCATTCCCCCACCACCCACTTCACCATTTTCCAGCACCGCATCCACATTCCCCTTCCCCTTCCCCTTCCCTTCTGCATTCAACACCCTTCCCGCATCCACCCCTATTAATAATGTATTTAATA
>CM035421.1:114944975-114949975 GCA_020310875.1 Ceratopteris richardii
TCTGCTTGACTAGCAGTTGTGAGCATTCAACTAGCTCATGTTGTAGACATTGTTTCTCTTTGTGTAAGCATCCATTTCAAGTGAAATTTGTTTTGTTGGAAAGCCCTTGGTGTCTACTACAGGTCTACAAAAGCTCACTGGAGTTCTCTGCATAAGCTCTGAGTAAGAGCATTTTGTGTGTGCAGAGGTCAAAGAAGGATACCTGTGGAGGTCATTCGCGCTTCATCGTTGCTTAGGGGTTGAGATACTTCCCCCATCAGTGGTATCAGAGCATTTGGGCATCTTGGAGGTATCACATACAAGCAAGAAGACCTCTTGGAGTTGGTGGTTGAAGAGTTGCATCAACAAAAGCTTCTTGGAGGTAGCTCACATCAAGGGGGAGCTATTCTACTCAAATTTGCAAGAGCACAAGGTGTCCATCTAAGGAAAGCTTTGGATTGAGGTAACCTCAGAGCCTCATTTTCATTTTACACACATTGGAGCATTAGCCAAGGGCTAGGTCAAGTATCAAAGACTAGATATGGGAGACTTCAACACTCAAATTGAAAAGCTAGACAAAGGTAACTATCAACCATGGAGATTTAGGGTCTCCAACTATCTTATGGGCAAGGGCCTTTGGGGGTTGATTAGTGGAAGTGAACCAAGACCTAGGTTGGATGAGAATCCAACCAATGACCAGAGAAGGGCCTTTAGGGAATGGAATGAAAGAGACAAGAGGGTTATCTTTATTCTTTCCCAACACATTAGCAATAGCATGATCAGCCATATACAAGACCTGGATTCAAGCATGAAGGTATGGGAGACACTTGAAAGGCTTTATTCAACAAGCACCAAAGCAAGGAAGATCCAACTCAAGAATGAGCTCAACAACCTTAGGAAGAGCTCAGGGAGTAGCATAAATGACTACATACTTAAGGTCAAGGAGTTATCAGATGCATTGGGATCCATTGGAAGCCACGTAGACGATGAAGATCTTGTGGCTTATACTCTCAATGGTTTGAGAGATGATGAGAAGTGGAAACCCTTTACCACTTCAGTTTATGTAAGGGATAATCTTCCCGATTTTGAGCAATTGGTTGCTCTCATGGTCACCGAAGAAATGAACATCGGTGGAAGTTCAACTAAAAGCAAAGATGCACAAGTTTTCTATGCAGGTAATCAAAGGGGCAAAGGAAGACAAGGACAAGGAAGGGGCAAAGGAAGGTTTGGAGGAAGGCAAGGCCACTCAAGAAATCAAGGACATGACCAAGGCACCTCATCACAAAGAGGGAGAGGAAGATCAAGAGGAAGAGGAGGACGACATCAACAAAACAGGAATCAAGATGGCGAAGGATGTTACATATGTGGCAAGTTTGGCCACTATGCTAGAGATTGCTACCAAGGAGGAAACCAAAGGAACTATAATCAAGGTTCTTCATACAAAGGCCAAGGTAATTATGCTTCTACAAGTTCAGAAAATGACAATCTCTTGATGATGCACATGAATGGGAATTCAAGCAAAGTAGATAACACTTGGTATATTGATAGTGGATGTAGCAACCATATGAGTTGCAATGCTTCTTGGTTTACTAATCTACATGTTCCCAAAGGTAAAGGACATGTAGAAACAGGTGATGATACAGCCCATGAGATCTCCCATGTTGGAGATGTAGCTTTGGATGACAAGGAGGAAGGAAGATGTCTCAAGGATGTCTTGCATGTACCTACCATCACAAAGAACTTGGTGTCCGTTGGGCAAATGGTTGAAAGAGGCTATCAAGTAAGGTTCAACAAAGGTGGATGCTTTGTGGAGAACCCTAAGCAAGGTTACAAGGTCATAGCAAGAGGAAAGAAGCAAGGGAGACTCTTCACTTTGGAGGTAAATTCTCATTCTACTCAACATGTCTACTTCACATATGGAAACAACAGGATTTCGGAGTTGGACTTGTGGCACAAGAGGATAGGTCACATCAACATACAAAGAATGAAGGAAATGCAATTCAAGAGGCTGGTTGAAGGTCTTCCCAACTTCCAAGGACAAGGTATGAAGCATTTATGTGAATCTTGTCAACTAGGGAAGCAAGCGAGACTTCCATTCAAGAAGAGTGGCTACATAAGCCAACATCCATTGGAGTTGATACATACAGATGTGTGGGGGCCAACGAAAGAGCAATCCATTGGAGGTAACAAGTACTTTGTCACTTTTATAGATGATTGCACAAGGATGGTTTGGGTTTATTTCATCAAAAACAAATCAGATGTGTTTACATGTTTCAAAGCATTCAAGGCAATGGTAGAGAAGGAAACAGGTACATATATCAAGAAGCTAAGGTCCGATGGAGGGGGAGAATATTTCTCAAATGAGTTTTCTGATTTTTTAATGGATCAAGGCATCAAGAGGCAAGTAACATGCAGGTACACACCCCAACAAAATGGAGTAGCCGAGATCGCTAGAGCAATGCTTAATGAGATGAATGTACCTAACATGTTTTGGAGTGATGCAGCAAATACCGCCGTGTATCTAATGAATAGGGCTCCTACCTCAAGGATCCATGGCTTGACACCATATCAAGCCTATTATGGTAAGAAACCTGATCTTTCCCACTTGAAGATATTTGGATGTACTTGTTATGTACATGTGCCAAGTGAATTGAGGCACAAGCTACAACCAAAGGCAGAAAAGTGTGTGTTTCTAGGATATTCAAATGATCATAAAGGTTACAGGTGCTTCAACCCAAATACAAAGGACTTGAGGATATCAAGGGATGTAGCATTTGATGAGCTACTCCCTTGGTATAAGAAGTATGATTGTATGCAGGACTATGAAGAAGAAAAGCATGGACATGATGAAGAACAAATCGACCTAGAGCTAAGCGGCCCAAGGTGTTCCATCAATGAAGATAGTTCAAGCATGAACTCACCATGGAGGGGGAGATCTTCATCAAGCTATGAAGCACAATCAATCAACAAAGGCAAAGCAACATTGGTGGAGTTGGATGAAGAAGGTAATGAAGTTGAAGATGATGAAGGACACATGATGGAGAAAGAAGCCACGTCAAAGAAAGAGATCAAGTTCCCAAGGCAAAGGAGGTTTATTCCTCCAAAAGGTGAAGAAAGGAAGTCTTCTAGAGTTAAGTATCCAACTCAAAGGTTTACTTATGATTCATACATGGCAACACATTATGCATATATGAACAAAGTAGTAGAAGATCATGAGCCCGATTGCTATGAAGATGCAAGCAGGTACACCGAATGGAAAGAGGCAATGCAAGAAGAGATCGACGCACTTGAGGAAAATCAAACATGGACTCTAGTGCCCAAGAAGGAGAACATGAAGGTAATAGGTAATAAGTGGGTGTATAAAGTAAAGAGGAATTCAGATGGATCTATTTCTAGGTTCAAAGCAAGATTGGTGGCCAAGGGTTTTGCACGAACCTATGGAGTGGACTTTGAAGAGACATTCAGCCCCGTGGCAAAGATGAGCACCATTAGGACACTCATTGCAATGGCTGCTAGCAAAGGATGGAAGCTCTTCCAATTGGATATCAAGAATGCCTTTCTCAATGGAGACTTGGAAGAAGAGGTATACATGGAGCAACCACTAGGTTTTGTTCATAAAGAGTTTCCACATCATGTTTGTAGGTTGAAGAAGGCACTTTATGGCCTAAAGCAAGCTCCAAGGGCTTGGAACCAAAGATTGGTGGACTATTTGATCAAATGTGGTTACAATCAATGCAAGGCGGATCCATCTCTCTTCATCAAACAAAGAGGAGAACTTGTGGTCTACATGTGTGTGTATGTAGATGATCTTATCATTACAGGTAATGATACAAAGGGCATTGAGGAGATCAAGGCAAAGCTTGGAAAGGAGTTTAGGATCTCTGATCTTGGAGATCTTAGGTATTTTCTTGGCATTGAAGTTGTATACAAAGAAGAAGGTATTATGCTCATACAAAGGAAGTATATTCTAGACCTACTTGAGAGGTTTGGGATGCTACATTGCAAGCCTATTTCAAATCCCATGGAAGTTAATGTAAAGCTAAGCTCCATTGATGGAGAGCCATTAGAGGATGTAACTTTGTATCGATCTATTGTAGGCTCTTTCAATTATGCCACAATAACCAGGCCTGACATAGCATATGGAGTTGGAGTGTTATCACAATTTATGCATAGTCCAAGGACTACACACTTGCAAGCTGCAAGAAGAATGTTGCGATATCTCAAAGCCACTATAAATGAAGGATTGTTCTACTCATTTGATGATGATATGCAGGTCAAAGCTTATTCCGATGCCGATTGGGCTGGTTCGAAGGAAGATAGAAGGAGTACAAGTGGTTACCTAGTCATGCTAGGTAGCAAGATCATCTCATGGATTTCAAAGAAGCAACCCACGGTGGCATTATCTTCCACCGAGGCTGAGTATAGAGCTTTGGCTCAAGTCACATGTGAGCTAATGTGGATTAAGAAGTTATTTATGGAGCTTAATTTGCAGGTTGACACATATCCAATTTTTTGTGACAACATGAGTAGCATTCATCTAGCATCGAACCCTGTCTATCATGCTAGAACCAAGCATATTGAAGTGCACTATCACTTCATAAGGGAAAAGGTGATATCCAAGGAAGTTTCAGTACATCATATTGGTACTAAGGACCAAGTTGCGGACATGTTTACAAAGGCTTTGGATGGGATGAAGATTTCAAAGTTCAAGCAATGCATCAACATGAAGGAGCTTGGATGAGGATGAAGAATTGAAGCTTGAGGGGGAGTGTTAAAAGTCAAGCTTCAAGCTAAAAATTCCTGGGGAATCTTTTATGGACATGTGGAGCAATCAAAGGAAGCCAAAAGCCACGAGATTCCATCAAGAAAAGTCACTCAACCACTCCCCAAGTCATCTCAACTAATTCCTCCAAGTTAGGAGGCTGATTTGGAAAGGTAGTTCCTAGATTTTAGGGGCACACCTCTCACTATAAAAGGAGCATGTATCCCGACTTCTTTTGGGCCATCTTCTTGGCGTTTTA
>CM035421.1:114959975-114962475 GCA_020310875.1 Ceratopteris richardii
GAGCTATAATCAAGGTTCTTCATACAAAGGCCAAGGTAATTATGCTTCTACAAGTTCAAAAAATGACAATCTCTTGATGATGCACATGAATGGGAATTCAAGCAAAGTAGATAACAGTTGGTATATTGATAGTGGATGTAGCAACCATATGAGTTGCAATGCTTCTTGGTTTACTAATCTACATGTTCCCAAAGGTAAAGGACATGTAGAAACAGGTGATGATACAGCCCATGAGATCTCCCATGTTGGAGATGTAGCTTTGGATGACAAGGAGGAAGGAAGATGTCTCAAGGATGTCTTGCATGTACCTACTATCACAAAGAACTTGGTGTCCGTTGGGCAAATGGTTGAAAGAGGCTATCAAGTAAAGTTCAACAAAGGTGGATGCTTTGTGGAGAACCCTAAGCAAGGTTACAAGGTCATAGCAAGAGGAAAGAAGCAAGGGAGACTCTTCACTTTGGAGGTAAATTCTCATTCCACTCAACATGTCTACTTCACATATGGAACCAAGAGGATTTCGGAGTTGGACTTGTGGCACAAGAGGATAGGTCACATCAACATACAAAGAATGAAGGAAATGCAATTCAAGAGGCTGGTTGAAGGTCTTCCCAACTTCCAAGGACAAGGTATGAAGCATTTATGTGAATCTTGTCAACTAGGGAAGCAAGCGAGACTTCCATTCAAGAAGGGTGGCTACATAAGCCAACATCCATTGGAGTTGATACATACAGATGTGTGGGGGCCAACCAAAGAGCAATCCATTGGAGGTAACAAGTACTTTGTCACTTTTATAGATGATTGCACAACGATGGTTTGGGTTTATTTCATCAAAAACAAATCAGATGTGTTTACATGTTTCAAAGCATTCAAGGCAATGGCAGAGAAGGAAACAGGTACATATATCAAGAAGCTAAGGTCCGATGGAGGGGGAGAATATTTCTCCAATGAGTTTTCTAATTTTTTAATGGATCAAGGCATCAAGAGGCAAGTAACATGCAGGTACACCCCCCAACAAAATGGAGTAGCAGAGAGAAAAAATAGATACATTGCCGAGATCGCTAGAGCAATGCTTAATGAGATGAATGTACCTAACATGTTTTGGAGTGATGCAGCAAATACCGCCATGTATCTTATGAATAGGGCTCCTACCTCAGGGATCCATGGCTTGACACCATATCAAGCCTATTATGGTAAGAAACCTGATCTTTCCCACTTGAAGATATTTGGATGTACTTGTTATGTACATGTGCCAAGTGAATTGAGACACAAGCTACAACCAAAGGCAGAAAAGTGTGTGTTTCTAGGATATTCAAATGATCATAAAGGTTACAGGTGCTTCAACCCAAACACAAAGGACTTGAGGATATCAAGGGATGTAGCATTTGATGAGCTACTCCCTTGGTATAAGAAGTATGATTGTATGCAGGACTATGAAGAAGAAAAGCATGGACATGATGAAGAACAAATCGACCTAGAGCTAAGCGGCCCAAGGTGTTCCATCAATGAAGATAGTTCAAGCATGAACTCACCATGGAGGGGGAGATCTTCATCAAGCTATGAAGCACAATCAATCAACAAAGGCAAAGCAACATTGGTGGAGTTTGATGAAGAAGGTAATGAAGTTGAAGATGATGAAGGACACATGATGGAGAAAGAAGCCATGTCAAAGAAAGAGATCAAGTTCCCAAGGCAAAGGAGGTTTATTCCTCCAAAAGGTGAAGAAAGGAAGTCTTCTAGAGTTAAGTATCCAACTCAAAGGTTTACTTATGATTCATACATGGCAACACATTATGCATATATGAACAAAGTAGTAGAAGATCATGAGCCCGATTGCTATGAAGATGCAAGCAGGTACACCGAATCGAAAGAGGCAATGCAAGAAGAGATCGACGCACTTGAGGAAAATCAAACATGGACGCTAGTGCCCAAGAAGGAGAACATGAAGGTAATAGGTAATAAATGGGTGTATAAAGTAAAGAGGAATTCAGATGGATCTATTTCTAGGTTCAAAGCAAGATTGGTGGCCAAGGGTTTTGCACAAACCTATGGAGTGGACTTTGAAGAGACATTCAGCCCCGTGGCAAAGATGAGCACCATTAGGACACTCATTGCAATGGCTGCTAGCAAAGGATGGAAGCTTTTCCAATTGGATATCAAGAATGCCTTTCTCAATGGAGACTTGGAAGAACAGGTATACATGGAGCAACCACTAGGTTTTGTTCATAAAGAGTTTCCACATCATGTTTGTAGGTTGAAGAAGGCACTTTATGGCCTAAAGCAAGCTCCAAGGGCTTGGAACTAAAGATTGGTGGACTATTTGATCAAATGTGGTTACAATCAATGCAAGGCTGATCCATCTCTCTTCATCAAACAAAGAGGAGTACTTGTGGTCTACATGTGTGTGTATGTAGATGATCTTATCATTACAGGTAATGATACAAAGGGCATTGAGGAGATCAAGGCAAAGCTTGGAAAGGAGTTTAGGATCTCTGATCTTGGA